>OZ010637.1:2105930-3305930 GCA_963932165.1 Pimpla rufipes
AAGGCGGGCAAACATTCAAACCCATCGTCGAGACTCCCAACTCCGCAATTTCCTCACTCCCTCTCCGCGCGCAACGCCCATCGGCACTCGCGATCAATCGCCCCAACCGCGCAAGCGCAAAGCGTCATCGGGAACTGCGCAAGTCTAATTGACCCGACAGATAACGCTATCTCGCGTGATAGCGGCGAATCGCGAGGCTCGGCCGCGCGAGCGGCAATGGCGTAGGCGGCGAATCTGTGATAAATTAATTTTTATCGCTACGTGGGTGGCGGCTCTTTCTATTGGCCGCTCATCGGGCGCCTCCTACTTCGTTTATAAAGCACCAGCAGCGCCTCTCGATCCGCTGCGCGCCCCCCTCGCGCGGCTCGTGCTTTCTCAGGCAACCGCTCGCACTTGAATTTTTTCCCTCTACTCTCCGCGCAACGTTTATGCCTATATAGACACACACACATATATATATATATACGCTACACGCATGCGTGGCGCGATTACTGCGCACCGGCGATCCAGGCCGTAAATCACGCCGAGAGTACGTTTCGCGCGCACATAAACGAAATGAGCCTCGATGCTGTTTGTCCGCCGCTTATTCTCGATAGTCATGATGGTTATGGCGCGAGCGCGCGGCGCTTCGCCCGCGCGGAATATTCCGAGAAACGCGTCTCGCGGCCGAACCAGTCCTCACTGTGTACCGACTCTCCGCGTTAATCGACGTTTTTCGAAATTCCATAAGAGGCCTCCGCGCGCTACCGATCGCGCCGAGGCGAACATAACCCTAAATCCTCCTTTGGATCATAAGTACACGCTGAGCCCGCGAGGAGCGAGTCGAAACTCCGCGACGCGGACAAATTGCCAGGCGCGACAAGCGTCGCACTCGGTTCGGTGAAATCGCAGGCGCCATATTGAAAAAAATGAAAAATTAAGTTTTTGACTAAATTATTATTACGAAAATCTTTTACTTTACATACTTATTAGTTGAATAAAACGCGCATTTCTGCAAAATGATCCGGTTGATTGTTTGAATTGCTGAGAGGCAGCGCTACTTAACCTCCTCCCTCCTCCCTCCTCACCTGACATTTTTTAAACTTACTTTCTCCCGAACTATGAGACAGATTGACTTCAAATTTGGAGAAAATGTGCGGAAATATGGCAGAAATGTCATAAACTTTTGGCTTCCCGTAACTAAAAGCCGTTTATTTGGGAGAATCGAAAAACCGAAAAGTGAGGTTAGGTTCGAAGCCCTACAGGCGTTCACACTGCGCCACTTAATTATCCGAATGAACCAGTCGCCGTGGTGTCGCTTCGTAGCCAACAAACAGATCAACACAAAACCCTGAAACCTAAAAAAAAAAATCTTTTTCTCCCCAAACGAAAAAGGACCCTGATGTCGCTTCGTAGTCAATAAACAGAACAACACAAATCCCTCCATCCCCAAAAAAAAATCTCTCCCACCAAACGAAAAGCGATCCCCCAGTCCCTTCGCCGCCTCCCGGGCCAGCCAGCCGCGCCACAAAAGTAGGCAGGCTCTCCGAGTCCGTAGTGGGCCGCGTCACGTGTCACGTGTGCCATGCGCGATGCCTAAAACCGCGCGGAGTGGGAGCGCGTCGCGAACCCATCCCACAGCCGATACGTTACACGCTGCAAGTGCGTCCGCGGCGTAACCCACCCGTCGTCCCGGAGTCCCCCGCGCACCGCGGACACGGTGCGCGCGATTCTTGCGCGTCGCGCGCACACAACGTCGTCGCTTTACGCTGTGGGTCGCTGCGAACAGAGAGAGAAAGACAGATTTGTTTATTTCGGTCCCTAAGAACACCGTGAATACACTCAAATCGCATGCAAGCATAAACGAGCCACAAGAATAAGCCATGCGCAAACAAAAGAAATATTTTAACCTATAAAGAACTTAAGAGGCAGTGGCACTTCCCCCACCTCGAAATTCTAAAACCTTTTTTCTCCCAAACTACTCGGCAGACAGAGCTCAAATTTTGACAGAATATGCGAAAGGGCGGCAGACATGATCTAAGCTTCCGGCTACTGTAAATTCATAGCCGTTCGTTTAGGAGAATCGAGAAACAAAAAAAAAGTGAGGTTAGGTGCGAGAGAGAGCCCTACAGGAGTTACGCACTGCACGGCAAAATTCCTACAGACGTAACACAGCCTCCTAAATTAACTAACTAACTTACTAACTTAAACTGATTAAACTAACTTAGTAACTTAAACTGATCAAACTATCTTACTATCTTAAATGAATTAAACTAACTTACTAACTTAAACTAATTAAACTAACCGGCTAACTTGAACTAATTAAACTAACTTACTAACGTAAACTAATTTACTAATTTAAACGAATTAAACTAACTTACTAACTTAAACTAATAAACTAATTAATCCCAGGTTACAACTAAGTCACAGAGAGAGTCAAACGAAGCTAAATAAAAAACAAAGAATATACGATAAAAAAAAATAAAAAAAATGCGAAGAGAGAGGAAAGGAGTGCGTTGCAGGTTGCACGCAGCTACTGCCTGCCTACTCGCCATACCCACCGGCCGACCCGTCCGCGGTGGGCACAGCGGCCGCCGTCCGGCGGATCCCGTGGTGTGTCCCTCTGCGCTTTTCTGCTTCTGCCGCCGCCGTCGGCTGCCGAACAAACGAACGAACGCGCCGAACCGAACCGAGCGTTAGAGCAGCAGCAGCGCGGGGCGAGAGCGCGAGAGAGGCAGCGGCGGGAGCCGAGGGGCCCGCGCGATAAGGACGCGACAGGCCGCAAACGGACCTCAGCGGACCGCCGCCGGACGCTCTGGGGGCCTCGGCGAGAGGTAGGGGATAGGATTCAGTCTTGCGGCCACGTGCTACACGAGCGCACGCCCCGCCGGCCGGTGCAGCTCGACTCACTGACGGACGATCGGGCTGCTCTCGCGCGCGGCCCTCACTGTGCATCCAGCCCACCACCACCACCAACGTTTTGCCTTTTTTATTTTTTTTTCCTATTTTTATTTTTTTTTGGTTCTCTCTCCTCTCTCCCTCTGTTTTCCCCGGTCAGCTCGCGAGCTGTTTCGAGACCAACGCGGCCCGAGCCGCAACCGGGCGACGTCGCCGCTACCGGCAACACAGATTTGTGGTGCGCGTTTTGTTTTTTTTTTTTTTGGTTTCGTTGGAAGAAAAGGAAGCGGGAGAAAAAAACTGTGTGAAGGTTCTGGCGATGGTTTTGGGTGGCTGAGAATTTTTGGACGCTCGCGACCCGCGACCGGAAGTCAAACGTGCTGGAAGTTCGTGCGTTTTGTGGGGTTGTTGCGGGTTTTTTTATTTGAGGGCTGGAAGGTTTTTGGATTTCGACGAATTGGTTTTTGTGACACGAGTGACGTGAATATAAGGGTTGGTTTTTTTTTTTTTGGTTGGAGCTTTTTGAGTTTGAGTGATCGACGAGGTTTCTTGTAATTTCGGGCAGGAATAATCGAAGGTATTGGAATTGGAGGGACTGGATCGTCGTGACGAGTGTGAAGTAATACGTGGTGGTTGGAAAGTCTGTGGATTAAACGCGAATTTCGGTGTTCCGGTTGGCGTCCTTGGCTAAGGTTGGATAAAGTGAGTATATCGCTTTTTTTCAAATAAAAAATATAGTTTTAAAAAAATATTTTACAGTTTTTTTTACGTCGCATTGATTTAGTGTTTTGCGGGGCTTGAGATAAATTGTTAGTATGTTGCAACACAACATATAAAGTAACATCACGTACTAAACTTGCAACATCAAAACGCCACAGAAATGAGGATCGCACGATTTGCGAAGAAATTGTGCGAAAATGTGGAACAGGAGAGTCGAAAAAGTCGTCTGCAACGTAGGTAGTCGATATCGATTTCGTTCGCGACGATCCGACGGGACTGAGGAGCAACTTGAAATCGAGAAGAAACAAGAGATGCATCGACGATCAAGATTCCTGGAAATTCGACAATAAACTGCAAAACCAGATTTAGATCGCCAGATCTACATCTGGTTTTCGACCAACCGAACGTTTTGTCGGTCACCCTGAACAACAAATTCGCCTGATTTGCAGTATTTTTTTTCCGCCCAACGTCGACTTCAAGACACACCCTGGTAGAAAATTTGTGCCGTTAAATCCGGCCCAAGTCAGGCCCGGGCAGGGCCAAAACGTGACCCAATCAGGGCCTGACTAGAGCCGGACGTAACGCCACAGATTTTCCACTAGAGCAGAAATTGAAAAATAACAAACGCAAAACAAACAAAGTTGGCCCTAGTCAGGCCCTCAACAGGCCCGATGTAACCCCACAGATTTTCCACCAGGGCAGAAATTGAGAAATAACAAACGTAAAACAAACAAAATTGTCCCTGCCAATTCATTGGTCAGGCCCAAAAACAAAATTGGCCCTGCCAATTTATTGGTCAGGCCCAAAAACAAAATTGGACCTGCCAATTCATTGGTCAGGCCCAAAAACAAAACTAGTCCTGCCAATTCATTGGTCAGGTCCAAAAACAAAATTGGTCCTGCCAATTCATTGGTCAGGCCCAAAAACAAAACTGTCTCTGTCAATTCATTGGTCAGGCCCTGATCAGGCCCAAAATGGCCCTAATCAGGGCCTGACCAGGGCCCGACGTAACCCCACGAATTTACCCCCAGGTCAGAAATTGAGAAATAACATAAAACAAACAAAACTGACACCAGTCAGGCCCTGATCAGGCCCAAAATAGCTGTGATCAGGGCCTGACCAAAACCCTACGTAACGCCACAGATCTTCCACCACGCCAGAAATTGAGAAACAACAAGCTCAAAGCCATAAAAAGGTGCGATACGCGGCGTGTTACATGCGCGGCTGAAATCGCATTAGCAAACGCGCAAAACGTGCGTGAGTGTCTCGGTCCGTCCATGTGTCTTATTGGAAAGGTTAGCGAAGCCGTCAGCCGCGCTCGAAGGAAAATTTACGGACGCCGGGTGCGTTTCGCCAGCGTCGCTTCTCCTCTCCCTCCTCCTCCTCCTGCGCTCCCTGCGCTCGTTTTTCCTCCGCGCCTGCGCGGCAGCCCACGACGTATCGGCGACGCGTGCGCGTGGACTCTTTTCGCGCGCGCGCGTGCGCGCTCACAATTTCCTGCTCCTCGGGATCCCTTTTACGACCCGCGATATTAACTAACGAAGAGAGAAAATTTGCATACAAACGCTTTCCATCCACCGCGCCGATCGTTACTCACCGCTCGGACAAATCCCACACGCTTCTCGTATATCTGCATATTGATGCGCGGTACCCGCGTATCTATCGCGTGCGCACGCGGAAAAACTTGATGGAAAACCGCCGGGCGCGGGACGACGACGACGACGACGAGGTGAGAGAAGACAGAGGAGTCGACTCGCTAAACGCGGCTGTAAAAATGAGTTGCGAGATATCGGGTTATTATTACGAGCTCGTGAGAGACGTTCGCGCGAGCGTAATAATCCGCCTGTGCGCAGTTCCACGCGCAGGTGCGCGGCGCGTCGACGCGTTTTCCCGCCGCCGTCGCACACGATCCGCAGCGTCGTAATGATAAAATCGCCGCGGCGGCATTAAAATCGACTCTAAACCTAATGGATTTAACTATTTCTGCGGAGTAATATATTTCGGGTAATTGCGCCGCGTAGTTATTCACGCTGGTGAGCAGTCAACGCGCTCGGATTTACGTTTTTCCTTATGGTTTTGGTTTTATCATCGTCGGTTATGTATCGGACGGTCGTTGGGTCGAGGATGTACGACAATTTAATAAGAGACGTTTGGGATATATCATCGCGGTGGTATTTCTACTGGGAGTCCGGGAGTCTTTGCTTTTTATTGACGCCGGGTTTTCACGCGGGACTCACTCGTGCAGACACGGTAAAAGTGGGTGACAGCGGGGTGAGGGATATGGAGGGAGCAGGGTGACAGTAGGGTGATATTCGATGAGAACAAGGTGACAGCCGGGTGACAGTAGATTGAGGCTAGGTGGCAGCATGATGAGTGCAGGGTGACAGTAAGGCGAGGCAAGGTGACAGCAAGATGAGTGCAGGGTGACAGTAGGGTGAGGCAAGGTGACAGCAAGATGAGTGCAGGGTGACAGTCGGGTGAGGCAAGGTGATAGCAAGATGAGTGCTGGGTGACAGTAAGGTGAGTGCAGAGTGAGAGCAGGGCGATAGTAAGGTGATAGCAGAGTGAGAGCAGGGTGACAGTCGGGTGACAGTCGGAGGGCAAAATAGCAGTTGGATGACAGCAAGTCGAGACAGCAAGGTGAGCAAGGTGACATTAGGGTGACGTAAGGGTGAGAGGAAGGTGACAGTAGAATGAGAACGGTGAGAGCAAAGTGTCAGTAGGGTGACAGGAAGGTGACAGTAGGGTGGGAACCGTGAGATCAAGCTGAGCAAGACGACAGCAAGGTGACAAACAAGGTGACATCCCTCACCGTGATAGCTATGCGAGAGCATAAAGTATGAACCAGAACGTCAAATTACGCCGTGTTCATTCGACGTTGCGTTCGGACGCGCGTCGATACGTCGAAACCGCTCCGCGTGGAAACGATATCGCTTCATTTGTCCGCTAATTTATTTCTCACCCGAGAATCTAGAGAGAGAGAGAGAGGGAGAGATAAACGACGACGAAAAAAAAAGAACGCATCCACGATCCACGTGAGAGCGAGAGCGGCGTGCACGTCGTACGCGGCATAGCCGAACGATTATGCATCGCGCCGACGAACCGGTATACACACACCTCACCCGGGGGATAACGACTCTTAATTAATTTGTCATTAGTTAATTAGGATGGCTGTCCCGCGCCGGGTAATGGAGTGCAGTGGCGTGCCCGGGCGAACGCGGCGCGCGATATTTCCCTATGCGCTCGCGCGCGCGAGCGCAGCACCTGTGATTTAGGTGGATAGATATAACCGGGCGATATATATATTCGCGGTGAGCGCGCAGGCGCGACGGGGAAAAAGCCGAGGAGGCGATCGGGTAACCGCGGGCGGCGAGTGCGCGGTGAGCGCGCAAGATCGATTATACGCGTTTCTATGTATATATTTATTTATATATATGTATATTATGTGTTTATATATATGTATGTGTAATATAGTATATAAATGGGGTTATAATGTACAACCGTCGTCGCTCGGCTCTATGTTTTCCGTGGCCAGCGAGCCGCGGATCGCGAGTTAATACCGATTCGCCTAACGAGGGAAAATCGAATATCAACTTTTAGCGCAGCTGCGCGCGCGAGTTCGTTCGTTATTTAGCGCTAAGCGCTTTCTAAAAGCCACGGAGTCGGCGCGCTCGCGTCGCTGTTTCCCAGCGCGACGTTTTGCAGGCAGATTCGCCGGCAGGACGATATTTCCTCGTGTTTATAAACGAATTAATATTTAAGTTCGTCGGGGTATGTTTGGCGGGGGGGAGGTTGATGTTCATGCGGGATTGGAGGTAGATTTTTTTTTGCGCGCGCTTTTTTTTGTGATGAGTTTCGTCATCGCGCGGCGCCACCTGGAGAGATTTGTTATTGACGGGGGATTTTTTATGGGAAATTTTAGTACGGAAAAACATCGTTTGATTTAGTTTGCTTCTCAGTGGCCTAGGGCAAATTTTGCCATACAGAAAAAACATTGTTATTATTATTATTATTATTATTATATAAAATGATGATAATAACATACATTTCATTCCATTTCATTTACGTTAGTGATTGAAACGTCTTGAATTTTTTTTTTCCAAATATTCTGCCTGAATGTTTGATAAAAGTTAAACCTCCACAATTTTCAGTGGAAATTTCAAACTCCACAATTTTCAGTGGAAATTTCAAACTCCACAATTTTCAGTGGAAATTTCAAACTCCACAATTTTTAGTGGAACCTTCAAGTTCCACAATTTTTTGTGGAAACTTCAAACTCCACAATTTTCAGTGGAAATTTCAAACTCTACTATTTTTAGTGGAACCTTCAAGTTCCACAATTTTTTGTGGAAACTTCAAACTCCACAATTTTAAGTCTCTCCAACTGCCCGAAGCCTGAAAAAAAATCAAATTGTCTTCCACAAGCCCCACAAATCTTACACAAAAATTAAAAAGAAAAAATTACATTTCTGTTTCAGACCTTCCACCATGGACCCCGCAAGCCCTCATCTCTCCAGCCACTTCGAGCCTCAACCTCATCCGTAGAAACCGTCAGTCATCGCTCCACCTGTTCACCACCAGGACTAATTAAAATCCTACCCTAATCAAGACTCAAAAAAAAAAAAAAAAAAAATCCTCACGCGCCCTAATATATCATCCCTTATCATCCGCGAGCCCCGCGACCGTCGAACCGCCGCCGCGGCGTCTTCGGTGCCTCGAGTGTGTTCTGGGTGTCGAAAATGAGGGAGTGCTGGGCAGTGGGAGTGGCGCAGCTACCGCGAGTCGTGTTCGAATCTCACGCGGGTCGAGCGCCGCCGCGCGAAACGAAACCAGCAGCAGCAGCAGCGACGGAGCGACGGGGATAGAGAGGATCGAGTGCGGCCTGTCGTCCGAATGGACGTGGGCAGCGACCTGTCGAACGCAGCAGCGGGCGGCGCAGCGGCGGCCGCGATCCTCGGCCCACCGTCGGGTCACCTTTCCGCCGCTGGGATCCTCAGCGCTGCCGGCGGCGGCGGCGGCGCGACCGGCACGATCATCCCCACGACGGCCACGAGCGCCGGCTGGTGGACACCGACGTCGACCATCGTCACGGCACCCGCCAACACCGACGTGGTGAGTGATACGCAGATTTGTCACCCGCGCCGCTTTCGACGGCCTCGCTTGCAAAAAAAAAAAAATTATTCATAAATATAAAACTCGCTCGCTATACGAGCAGAAAAATTATCTATAATTTTTTTTAACTCGCTTGCTATACGAGCAAGAAAATTATCTATAATTTTTTTAACTCGCTCGCTACACGAGCAAAATATATTTATTCATAAATATTTTCTAAAAACTTGGTCGCTATACGAGCAAAATACATTTATTTATAAATATTTTGTAAAAAAAATCGGTCGCTATACGGGAAAAAAAAGTGTAAATATATATATTTTTAATTCGGTCGTTATACGGGCTAGAAAAAGTATAAATATATATTTTTTAACTCGCTTGCTGTGCGAGCAAAATACATGTATTTATAAACATCTTGTAAAAAATACCGGCTGACAGCCACGGAGACGTTCGAACCTGTTGCGGACTTCCCACGCACACCCACGGGACGCGAGGGAAAAAAATGCGTTGAGACGCTGCGAGACGATTGGGATGTAATGAGGAGCAGGGAGAGAGAGAGAGAGAGAGAGAGTTGATGACGATTGTGTAACTGAATTTTTAGCGATCGAATTTAATTTATTGTTTCATGCCATTGATCGCTGTTTTTTTAGTCACTTATTTTAAGTCACGATTTTCGTGTTTCCTTTAAGAAAATGATTTGTATATTATTTTGGTCACATTTTATTAAGGGTACATTTTTCTGAATTTTAGAAATCAGATCTTGGCAATTTTTTTGTTTTTTTATTAATCTTTTTTACTTTAATACGTTAATTAATTGATTTAATGTTCATTACCACATTTGACAAATTTACATTTAAAAAAATGGTACCTGCCACACCTGCTGATTAGTCGTTTCATTCCAACGTCCTCATCACCAAAGAATCAGGTTGCAAAATGCCGGACATTTTTCTCAGCAGCCAACAAATTATACTCCAATTTCCCAACTCAGTCCTTCGTCAAACTCTCAAGCAGGCGAATACACGTAGCCTCCATGTTGAATCAGTTGTGTGCACTTAGATATAATTATCGAAGAACCTCGCCGTCTCCGTTCCTCCCGCTCGGTCTCGTCAGCGCCGTCACGTCTCGTGTTTGGCGTGAATTACACGTGTGTCACGTCGGGCGACGCCTCCGTCCCGTCACTTTATAGAATAATCATTCACACCGATAATGAGTAATAACTACGACGGATGATTGTGAATTTTCCTTTTCCTTTTTTTTTTGTTCACTCGCCCCCTCAGACTCACGGAGTGAGTCTGATGACTACACGCACGGCCCTCTTGATTATTATTATTATTATTATTATTATTATTATTATCGTTATTATTATTATGTATTTCTTCGCCTCCTTCCCGACCGTAAGTAGGATGGTGGAGCTCGCCGCTCGACCGACCCTCGTGTCTGTCTTTCGCGCACTATATGCATTCTCATGTGCACATCGCGGTGTAGCATCGGCTGTGGACGTTGTACGTGAGCGAATAATACGTGCGTGTGCCTATTATTACCTAACGCGACATCCTCCCGTCGACGGGGAACGCGGAGAAAGGGAGAAAAGAGAAAAGGGAACGGAGTAATGAGGGAGAAAAGTCGTTTTCTTCGGGTCAAATTTTTAACGTTGAAATTAAATTCGCGATTAAAAAATGAGCGGCATATTCACATTTTCTCATTTTTAAAATTGATTTCTATTGATTTTTAGTTTTCTCATTTTTTAAAATTTATTTCTATTTATTTTTTAATTTACAAATTTTAAAAAATTTATTGGTATTTGTTTTTTAATTTACACATTTTTAAAAATTTATTTCTATTTATTTTTTTATTCCAAATTATTAAACATTTATTTGTATTTATTCTTTAAATTTCAATTTTTTTAAATTTATTTGTATTTATTTCTTAATTTTCTATTAAAAAAAAGTATTCCTATTTATTTTTCAATTTTCTAATTTTAGTAAAAAAACTGGCATTTTTTTAATAGAATATAAACAAATAACAAAATAACTTGAAATACCAACTAATAAATAAATAATTTATAATAGCCTAATTTTTTTTTAATTATTGAAAATAAAAGTGAACAATAAAGAATTAATAAGTCATTCAAAAAACAAGTATTAATTTTTTTCCAAATTTGCAATATTTTTCGCAAAAATATTGCAATTCACTCGAAAATCCGGAGCAGCAAATAATTTCGCGAATTTCGAAACGAAGATCCCGGGCGAGGAGGAGAAAAATTCGAGCGGCAGACGAGCGAGTAGTACGAGACGAGTGCGATCAGCCCGCGAGCCGAGAAATCGTGGCTCCGTGGATCCGCGTCGATTACGCGTTTTTGCGCGGCGGCGTATAAAAGTGCGCAATACGAACGTAGAGTGCAAAGGTGTGCGCGAGCCGCGCGGACATGCATTATGTATGGTTTGTCTACCCCGCGCGCGCGTCGACGAAAGAGAGACGTGGGATATTATTTAGTTCCGTTGGTCGGTCGCCGAGGTGTGCGCAGGCGTATTACTATAATATCTTCCGTAAAGACCGTCCCGGAGACTCCGCGAGGACGAGTTTAAATCCTCGGTGCGTCACGGACGCGTCATCTGTTGGACGCCTGATCCTCTTTTTATTTATTTGCTCGTTTTTTTTTTTTCCTCGCCGCGACCTCTTTGTGGATTATTTATTCTCTCGTTCGTAGAACCCACCACTCGTCTCGTCTCGCGCTGTTTTGCTTCGGAATCGCACGGAAATTGTGGACGAACGACTCGTGAAATCGGTTAAAAAATCATCCTGATATTTATTTTTTTAAATTAATACCAGGAGATTAAAAAACGAAATTTTAGAAAAATATTTTGGGCGCATTTTTTGCGAACTGTTACAAAAAACATTTTTTGCGAAATGTTACAAAAAAACATTTTTTGCGAAATGATATAAAAAACATTTTGTGCGAAATGTTACAAAAAACATTTTTTGCGAAATGTTACAAAAAAACATTTATTGCGAAATGTCACAAAAAACATTTTTTGGGAAATGTTACAAAAAACATTTTTTGCGAAATGTTACAAAAAAACATTTTTGCGAAATGTTACAAAAAACAATTTTTGTAACACTTTACAAATGTTACAAAATGAAAAATGCTACAAAAACTACCAAATCTATTTATTTAATTTTTAACATGTTTTTTGTCATATTTATCTAAAGTTACAAAAAATGCTACAGAAAATAAAAACTACCAATTTGGTTAAGTAGTACATTTTTTTATTTATTAATTTCTATTGGATTTACCTAAAATAACAAAAAATATATTTTGTAATATTTTGCAAATGTTACAAAAAAATGCTACAAAAAATCCTAAATTTATTCATTTAATTTCTAGAAATGTATTTATTTCTGTCTGATTTACCTAAAATTACAAAAAATTATCTTCTTAACATTTTCCAAATATTTTTTAAAAACCACAAAAACGACAATTAAATTATAAATTAATTTATTTTTTATTATATTTACCTTAAAAACCCACCAAAACGACATCGCCATTCACCTTCCCAAAGGTGAGCGACTCAAAACTGACTGACGTCCCGTTTGCTCTTCGCTCAACCAACGACCCTTCAACAAACTTTTCTTTCCTTTTACCTCGCTAATGTATCCCCCGCGCAAGTTTGACGAATCCCCTTGATGAATCAGCGGAATCTCGCGGTGTGTCCTGCGAGTCGAAAAAAAACGCCCAACGAGGAGATTCGCTCGCGGCAGCCACGCGGCTAACCACCTGCCTCTCGTCTCGTTGGCCTCTCGGCGTCGTCGTCGTCCTCGAGGCAATAAGCCGGGTGCTCTTGTTGCGTGGGAATCGCGGTCCCCACGCGGCGCGACCGCTTCTCACTCGCGTCTTATTTCCTCGGCCCGACCGCGACTCGAATCCTGGAGGACTAACCGTTACTCCTCTGGCGTTGCTCACCAGCAGCTCCTTCGCAGCCTCCTTGGACTTTCTTGTGCCGATTTTTCACTCCCTACATTCTGCAGTGTGGCTGCGCAGCTTCGCCTTTTTCCCTCGTCTCCCTCGGTCGTCACCACCAAACGTCCTGCCTCTTTATTCATTTTCCATGTAATTTTGCGGCCGAGAGCAGGACGAATGAGATACGCGAGGTTATCTCAAGGAGCTCTCGGCGATTCTCTAATGACTGGCTAACCAGGTTTTAATAGGGACACCGGTATCTCGCGGCCGAACCCCGAAGGCCGCTTCTCACGCGAGCCGTCGCACCGCACTTGTTGTGTCATTGTGGAGGAAAAATGTGTGGTGGAGTCTTCTATATGGCGGATGTGTTCTATGAGTGGATAGGGATTTTTCTATGGCTCCTGCAGGGGTTAATAATGCAATGGGCAACTGTGTAAATTATGGAACCCAACCTGGAATTCCAAAAACTATTTACAGCGTGAAAGTTGGCAACGTTGAGTCATTGTGAATCCTGGAAAAATGTGTGGTTGACTCCTCTGTATGGTGGATGTCTTTTATGAGTGGATAGGGATTTTTCTATGACTCCTGCAGGGATTAATAATGCAAACGGCAACTATATGTTAATTATGGGACGCATCCTGGAATTTTACTAATTATTTAGTGGAGCTGTCGAACTGCACTTGTGTCATGGTGAATCCTGGAAAAATGTTTGGTGGACCCTTCTATATGGCGGATGTCTTCTATGAGTGGATAGGAATTTTTCTATGGCTCCTGCAGGGATTAGTAATGCAAACGGCAACTATATGTTAATTATGGGACCTATCCTGGAATTTTACTAATTATTTAGTGGAGCTGTAGAACTGCACTTGTGTCATGGTGAATCCTGGAAAAATGATTGGTGGACCCTTCTATATGGCGGATGACTTCTATGAGTGGACAGGAATCTTTCTATAACTCCTCTAATGTAATTAGAAACTATGTAAATTATGGAACCCATCCTGAAATTCCACTAATTATTCATAGCGTGAAAGCTGGCAACGTTGCTGTAAAAAAGACTCATTGAATTTCGTGTACCTTGTCCTCAGTTACAAACAAAAGTCTCTTATAACGTCGCTTTAATTCCACCTTCCTATCACATTGATTGCAGATGAATCAACTGTGCAGAGTATGCGGGGAACCGGCTGCGGGTTTCCACTTCGGGGCTTTCACGTGCGAGGGATGCAAGGTAAGCCTGAAGTTCAGTTAAAACCATCCAAGACTCCAGAATAAATCTTCCATTCCCTGAACAAAACACTGATTGGTTCAACTGAGTCCGTTTGACCGCCTTCAATCTTCAATGGCAAAATTGTTGTTTGCCAATAAAGATCTCAATATGCCTGAAACATGTTCTGTCCTTTGTATTCTCATCCCCCAAAACTGCTATCAAAAAGACCCTCAACATCCAACCCAATTTCCACTCTCCCCAAAAGTCACCTGATCCAACCACCAAAACCACTTTCAAACAATTAAACAAGTCCAGGAAATAAATGATCCCCCATTTCCAGTCGAACCAATCAGATTCCCAAAACCACCCCCCACATCAACCCCTCAACTCTCACGTCTCTCGTTCCATGTCACGCAGTCCTTCTTCGGCCGCACGTACAACAACCTGGGCAGCATATCCGAGTGCAAGAACGGCGGGGCCTGCGTCATCAACAAGAAGAACCGCACGGCCTGCAAGGCCTGCCGGCTGCGAAAGTGCCTGATGGTCGGAATGTCCAAGTCGGGCTCGCGTTACGGACGTCGTTCCAACTGGTTCAAGATCCACTGCATCCTCCAGGAGCAGACGCACCAGGCTCAGGCGCGCCTCAAGGATCCCAAATCGCCCTTCGAGAAGGTCCTGAGTTCCTTGGACGCGGCGAACAACAACAGCAGCAACAACGGCGCCAATCAATCGTCAAGTTTGCCAAACGCGGCAGGAGGAAACAACAGCTACCAGGGCAGAATTCCCAAGCTGGACGACCCCAGGCTGAGGCCTCAGGACCTCGCGTCCCTCAGAATCCAGCAGGACTCACCGCGACGTCAGCTCGAGGTCACCAGACCGTCCTCCGACCTCATGCCGAGTCCTCACGAGTTGCTGAGGCCTGAGGCCTCAAGGTTTCCCATGTGGAGGGGTCCGCCCTTCTTCCATCCTGCCCTGAGTCCGATGCACCTGCTGAACTCGCCCTTCTTCCCCTTCCAGCATCGTTTCGTCGTGCCCTACGTGAGTCAGGTCGGCGCGCCTCAGATTCCCGTGACGAGTCTGTCGTCCTCGTCCAGCGAAAGCGTCAGCCCGAGGTCGACGCCTTCGCCGAAGAGGGACCAGGAGGTCGAGGTGACGCGAGGTCAGGAGGAGATGTCGAGGTCGTCCAGGGTGGATCACGGAGTTCCGGGTTTGAGTGAGTCGCAGACCTCGGTGAGTCAAGAGAAGAGCCTGGCTTTTCTGAGGTCTCTAGGGCCGGAGCAGGAGGAGCCGATGGACCTCAGCGCTAGGAATGCGGAGGCTTTGAGGAGGAGGAGGAGCGACAGGAGGGCCGAGCAGTCGGCGAGCTCGGAGGACGAGATGAGGGAGGAGAGGACGGAGGGGGGGAGGACGGATGGGGAGGACAATGAGGCGTCGGATATGGAGACTGGACCACCGCTTGACCTCACTAGGAAGACATGACGAGGGGTGAGAGTTTGGTGTGATGGTCGGGAGGTCGATGAGTGAGAAGGACGAAGGTCCTCAGCCTGATAGTCTTTGTGGGGCGATCAAGAATATGTCGTCATGAATATGGAATATGTGTCCACTCAGAATGTGATCATATAAGGACGTCTGCTTGTCAGTAAAACTCAAATTATCGCTGCCAGCAGAAATTGACGTCTGCTGATTGCCTCACGGATTCCCAAGGAAAGAAATCTTGGTGTCTCATGTATCAGGGTCTTCACAGCTGCAATAAAAAAATTCATTGATGAGTCTCCAAAACTGCAATAAAAAATCCATTGATGAGTTTTCATAGCTGCTATCAAGAAATCGATAGATGAGTCTTCACAACTGCAATCAAGAAATCTGTTGAAGAGTCTTCACAGCTGCAATAAAAACATCCATTGATGAGTCTTCACAGCTGCAAATAAGAAATCCATAGATGAATCTTCACAGCTGAAATCAAGAAATCTATTGATGACTCTTCACAGCTGCAATCAAGAAATCTGTTGAAGAGTCTTCACAGCTGCAATCAAGAAATCCATTGATGAATCTTCACAGCTGCAATAAAAAATCCATTGATGAGTCTTCACAGCTGCAATCAAGAAATCTGTTGAAGTCTTCACAGCTGCAATAAAAAAATCCATTTATGAGTCTTCACAGCTGCAATCAAGAAATCTATTGAAGACTCTTCACAGCTGCAATAAAAAAATCCGTTGATGAGTCTTCACAGCTGCAATCAAGAAATCTATAAATGATCCTTGCCAGCTACCAAGAAACAAAAAAACCTTTTAAGCTTGGCCACCAGTTGCCAAAACCTAACGACTCCACAATCTCCATACCCAGAATTCCAAGCTGACACATCTCTCAATCCCAACCAACTCAACATCAACAACGACAGCCTCGGCTCATCCCGCAACCCGAAATGATCCAAACGAGCGAAGACTGACGACGTCGACGCGCCGATTACCTCGGCGGCTCCACCACAACCTTAGAGGAGTTCCTCTCCTCAGGGTGTCCAACGAGCCACGACTTACGCTCCGAGGCTTCGGGAAGGCTTTACGATCGTCCCGGTAGGATCGATGAAAATTGCTCAAGCCTGGTGGCTCACGGTGGCCGCGTTGGGCTGTCGTCGCGATCGGCCGAAGAAGAAGACGAAGAAGAAGACGAAGAAGCCGCACGTCGATAGCTTCGCATGCGGCCCGCGAGGACCGAAGATCGTCACGATATCCTCGCGCTTCGAAGACGTACGACGCGTCCTCAAGACGGACGATTCACCGGGATCTACGCTCCCCACGACCGTCGCGCTCTTCAGCAACTCCGCAACACGCGCAATGCGTGCGCATTTGCGTCGCCACGGCGAAGCGTAAACCATGCGCGCGTTACGTCCGATAGTTTATTATCGGGACTCCGGCGTTCGCGATTTGCCTGCGTCGACACCGTCCGGGCTGACCCGACGCGAGATGGAAGTTAAGAGGAGGAAGAAGAAGAAGAAGCTGCGGCAGCCACGACGGGCGCAACCTGCGTGAGATTCAGCCACTGGGTGACGAGATTCAGCGAGCGACGGCTGTAAATATAAGGAACGACGCGCGGGGAGAGAAAAAACATTTGTTGCCACTAAGCAAAGCGAAAATATACAGATAGATAATTTTGTTGTTGGAACGGAAAATTGGAAGTGCTGAGGATTTGCTGACGGAGAAAATGGGTTTGGGGAAATTGTGATTTTTAGTGGTTTTGGGCTTCAGCGGAAATTCGATCTGACGTCGCTGATTGGTTGCTGTAGGAGCAACCAATCAGCGGTAGGAGCAACGAATCAGCAAAGTGAGTTTGTAGTGGTAGGAAATTGTTTGTTGGGTCAGCAAATCAAAGGAGATCTGGTTTTCTTGTTTCCACCTGCAAAATAAATTGTTGGTATATACAGCAAAAAATGGTCTAATGAATAAATTTTTGCTGTTGGAAAAAATCAAGAAAGAGTTAGAAAAAATGGTGACTGTAAATGTTGGAAAAAAGAGGGTTTTTTTTTAGTGAAAGTACAGTTTACTCGCGGTGTGATGGGAGAAAAGTTGGCGCTGGTTTTGTTGTAAATAGTAGGTTGATAAGAAGCAGGAACTCGAGTGAGTTATCGTTGTTATTTGTTGAACGATGAAAGTCCGATGTGACTGTAAAAATTGACGTGTGGAACGACTATTAGTGGTTGTCACTTGTTGCCTAAATCCTGCACTTGGTGCCTAAATATTTCCCTTGTTGCCTAAATATTTCACTTGTTGCCTAAATCCTTCACTTGGTGCCTAAATCTTTCAATCTTTGCCTAAATCTTTCACTTGTTGCGTAAATCCTTCACTTGTTGCCTTAATCTTTCAATCGTTGCCTAAATCTTTCGCTAGTTGCCTAAATATTTCACTTGTTGTCTAAATATTTCCCTTGTTGCCTAAATCCTTCACTTGTTTCCTAAATGTTTCACTTGTTGTCTAAATCTTTCACTCGTTGCCTAAATTTTTCACTTGTTGTTGCTAAATATTTCACTTGTTGTGTAAATCCTTCACTTGTTGCCTAAATCTTTCAATCGTTGCCAAAATCATTCACTTGTTGCCTAAATCTTTCAATCGGTGCCTAAATCTTTCAAACGTTGCCTAAATCTTTCACTTGTTGCCTAAATCTTTCACTTGTTGCCTAAATCATTCAATCGTTGCCTAAATCTTTCACTTGATGCCTAAATCCTTCACGTGTTGCCTAAATCTTTCACTTGTTGCCTAAATCTTTCCCTTCTTGCCTAAATATTTCACTTGTTGTCCAAATCTTTCACTTGTTGCCTAAATCTTTCACTTGTTGCCTAAATCTTTCACGTGTTGCCAAAATCTTTCACTTGTTGCCTAAATATTTTTTTCATGTCATAAAAAATTTTCATGTCACCAAAGTCCTGTAACTAAATTTGTCAAACACTAATTTTCCTCTCCACCAACCCAGCAATCGTCGCTACCAATAAAATTGCTAGCCCCTAACTGACTTTTACACGAGACGCCAATTATCGTTAACAATCATGAACACGAGGTCATCGACCTTCCAACTCTCCTCGCCTCGGTCTTCTAAAATTTATTAAAGTTACGCCAGTCCGACTTACGGCCCGCGTTGTATGATAAGACCGACCATTGAAGAAGCAGCAGAATCCCTCGTATTTTTTTTTTTTTTCTTTTTTTTTTCGTCGTTGGAAAACGGCGACTCTTAATGCCAGGTGTTATAATGCCAGCCGCGCGGATATCGCGAGGACTCGGAGGACGCGGTCGTCGCGTCCAATGGGAAGAACTATGGGCACCGATGGCCCATTAACTACCGACCGGCGACGCTCGCGAGATAAAAGATTGCACGCTATAACTATTTGAGAGACTCTCGATAGTTCGCCAGAATTCTAAGGTCAGTCGATCGTGGCGGCGCGGCGATTTTACGTCAAGAATAATTAACTCTTGATATCTTCTGTACGAGGGAAGACGAAGAGGAGGAAGAAGAAGACGAAGAAGGAGGACGAAGAAGTTGTAGTATTACGTTCCCACGGTGGCACACATGTCCTGCCACGCTAGTTGCGACTTCGTGTAACGCGAACCGGGATTATAATAAATTCCGGCCGAGTGAAAATCGACGCACGACGATTTCTCGAATTTTATACAAGAATTAGCAGCAATATACGGATAATTTTAATAATTATTATTATTGTAATAGTTATAATAGTAGTTGTAGTAATAATAATAATAATAATATAATATGGGAGACCAGCTCACGACCTGTATATTTTTTATTATCAATTTTTTATTATCAACTCCGGTGCTCAAATATGATTATTTAATTACAAGCGGATGGAAGCTGAATATATCGTGAGGCCAGTAAAGGTGCGATTACGGTGTGGATGTTTTAAACGCGTGAAACACGCAGTTGTGCGGAAACGATGATTGTAAATATTATACATTGTGGAATAAATATGAGAGGCACGTAGAGGAATGATAGTTGTTAGAAACAAAAAAATGAATATTCTGTATTCTGGAATTGAACGCTGTTTTGTATTAAAGCATTTGATATGATTGTTTTACTTGAATTTTTGTGGTGACACAGAGAGTAATTTTTTTCGGCGTTTTGTTGGTAATTTTTGGATTCCTCCTTTCCTAATCATCCTGCCTGAGAAAATTCGAGATTGTTGAATTTAAAAAAAAAATCGTGTTCGAGGGTGACAAAAAAATGTCTAAATTCGAATGTAATTTTTTAAAAGTCAAGATTTTTTTTTTTTTTTTTTTTTTTTTAGATGAGACTCGAGCTCGACTATTTTTTACTATCGCACCTGACGATTTTCCCACAATATTGGAATAGCATCGACGAAAAATCACAAGTCTGGAATTTTTTTTTACCTCCACAAAAAAATTTAAAAAATGTTACCGCGACGAATGTAACGCCCCATAAATTACGCGAAAAAATACCAATCTTCATCTTTGCAAAAAAAAAAAACAGCGAAATTATTGCCGAGCGAGAAGTCGACGTTTCGCGGACTGTGGAAAAGTAAACGGAATTTATTAACGCAAACGTCGAAGCGCGCGGGCATTACGTGCGTTAAAAACGAGATATTCCTGCGCTCGTAAAACGTGCGAAAAAAATTTACTACTAGAGCCCAGCAGAGTCCACTGCATTAGCCCACTTCGAGGATGAGCGCGGAGGCTCCGTCGGGGAATGTAAGTCGTGCAATGTTTGTCCCGAGGCGAGTCCGAGTCGTCGTTGTCACGAGAGCGCATATAGCACAGTTCTGTGTCAATATATCCAGCGCGCGTTGGTCTCTCGCGGCGAGATCGCTCGTTTCAGGGCTACGTGTGTCGTTCATCTGGAAAGCTCGGATGCTCTCGCGCCGGTCCTCAAACATCCAGCTCACTCCGTGTCTCTCTTCGTACACAGAAAAAGACGACCGGGACGTGTCGCACAGTTATAATGCCGTTCGTATTGTCTGTGAGCGACAAGTCTTAAAATGAAGATCAAATTTAGAATTAAAATAAAGATCGAATTTAGAATCAAAATAAAGATCGAATTAAGAATTAAAATAAAGATCACATTTAGAATCAAAATAAAGATGACTTTTAGATTTAACATAAAGATCAAATTTGGAATCAAAATAAAGATCAAATTTAGAACCAAAATAAAGATCAAATTTAGAATAAAAATAAAGATCAAATTTAGAATCAAACTAAAGATCAAATTTAGAACCAAAATGAAGATCAAGTTTAGAATAAAAATGAAGACCAAATTTAGAATCAAAATAAAGATCAAATTTAGAATTAAAATAAAGATCAAATTTAGAAACTAAAAGATCAAATTTAGAATCAAAATAAAGATCAAATTTAGAAACTAAAAGATCAAATTTAGAATCAAAATAAAGATCAAATTTAGAAACTAAAAGATCAAATTTAGAATCAAAATAAAGATCAAATTTAGAAACTAAAAGATCAAATTTAGAATCAAAATAAAGATCAAATTTAGAATTAAAATAAAGATCAAATTTAGATTTTTAATTTAGAATTAAACTAAAGATGAAACTTAGAATTAAACAAAGGATCAAATTTAGACTTAGAGTGTAGAATCAAAATGAAGATCGAATTTAGAATCGAACTGAACATTAAATTTAGAATCAAATTTACGATCAAACTTGTTACCGTAAGATTCTCGCAACAGCCATTAAATTATTACCGTAGCCATAAAAATAGTTGCATGTACCACAAATTAATAGTCGTCACTTTGTAGTTACCAACACCAAGACCATTTTTTCAATCGTCTCTTCTGCCTTCGTCGATACGCCAGCGTTTTTTTTTATGCAACGTAAAATTGCGCAATACCCACGTGAACCGGGCGACGGTTCAACACACTCAAACTCCGACCTCTTTCTTTATCTCCTTCGACGTGTCATAAAACCTCTCGAAATCGACTTCTTAAATTCTCATTCGATGGCGGAGAAGAATGTCGTTTTCGCCCACGCTTCGCCTCTCCGAGTTTCGAGAGACTCGAGATTGAGGCGACAAAAAAATCCCAACCCCGACTGCCTCGTCGGGGTCAACACGAAATTTTTACAAACCGAGAAACAAAAAACTCCGCTGTTTCTACCGAATTAACAGAGAAATTGCGATAACTTTTGAGTGACAGCCATCAATTTTTAGTTGCCGCAATTAATTTCGCTCCGCGACCACAATTTTACGGCTGCGTCAATCAATTTCACTCTACAACAACAATTTTATAGTCGCCGTGACTATAAAATAATCATTTTACAGTCGCTGCAACCGTAAAAATGAGCAGTTCTCACTTTACAGTTATCGACGGTGGATTTAGATTTGGCTCGGCCGAACAAAATATTTGGTCGACCAAAAGAAATAGTTAAATCGCGGATTTTATTTATTTATTGTGACTAACATTTTATTAAGTGAATAAAAATTCCTGTTTTCCAAAATAATAAAAATTGTAAATGAAAATAAAATCAAAAATAAAAAATTAAAATTAAAATTAAAAATTAAAACAAAAATAAAAAATTAAAATTAAAATAAAAAATTAAAACAAAAATAAAAAATTAAAATAAAAATAAAGATTAAAAATTAAAAAGAAAATTACAAATAAAAATAAAAATAAAAATTGAAATAATAATAAAAAATAAAAATTGAAATAACAATAAAAAATAATAATAAAAATAAAAATAAATTTTTTAAATACTCGCTTTCGTTTATACAATTTGATTTTCTTCGTCATTCTCTGCGGTCTAAATCGTCATCGCACTGCACGCAGTTGACTCGCCTCTTTCTCTGCGGTCGCGAGGATCGAGCATATCCGGCTAGTTCGCTTGGCACAAGTCAAACGCCTCGACTTTTCTCCTCTGTTGATTTAGGTGGCCGCTCGACTGGAAGACGAACAAGAGGAGGAGGCCACTCGGCGATCCCGCCACTCTGCGCATTCCGAGTGCTTTTCCATTCGACGCTTTCGAGGTCCGGAGTTTTTCGAGCTCGAGGATCGCGTTTCCCTCCCCCCCCGACGGCCGCGTGTTTAGAGACGAGCGCGAAAAAGTATCGCCCGCGGGCAAACAGCGCGGTGGCCAACCGATTCGTCAAGATGACAGTGAAATAACGTCGCAGCCATCGTCCGGAGTCAATTATAGTTTATTTATGCTAAGCGTATTCGAGCCGTAGTAAGCCAGGTGGTCGGGCGGTCGTGATTTTCTGTAATATTTCCAGCGTACCCAACGTTAGAGTCGTATGAATGGGGCGTGAAATTCTGGTCGTTTCATTTCTTTTCCTGGTGACATTAAATAGCTCAGCATTTTTTTTCTTTTTTTTTTCTTCCCATAATCGATTTTTTACACATTATTAAAGGAATGGAGTTACTTAAATTAAGGTCAACAAGCCGATTCATTTTTTCTTGGTGGAATTAAATAGTTCAGCTTTTTTAATTCGACTTTTTTTCATAATCGATTTTTTTCACATTATTAAAGGGATGGATTTACTTAAATTAAGGTCAACAGTTCAGCATTTTTTAAGGGGTGGAGTTACTTAAATGAAGGTCAACTGGTCGTTTCTTTTTTCCTGGTAGAATTAAATATTTCAGCATTTTTTTTATTCGGTAATTTTTTTTTTTTTTTTTTCATAATCGATTTTTAAGACGTTATAAAAGGGTACTTAACTTAAGGTCAACTGTCCGATTTATATTTCCTGGTGTAATTAAATAGCTCATCATTTTTAATTCGACAATTTTTTTCTTTTCATAATCGATTTTTTATATTATTAAAAAAAAGATAGAGTTACTTAACTTAAGGTCAACTGGTCGATTCATTTTTTCCTGGTGTAATTAAATAGCTTTACATTTTTTATTCGACAATTTTTTTTCTTTTCATAATCGATTTTTTATATTATTAAAAAGAGATGGAGTTACTTAAATTAAGGTCAACAGACCGATTATTTTTTTCTTAGCGGAATTAAATAGCTCCTCATTTTTATTCGACAATTTTTTTCATTTCATAATTGATTTTTTTACATTATTAAAAAGGAATGGAGTTACTTAACTTAAGGTCAATTTGACATCAACTTAAGATCAAAACTTAAGATTACGAAAATGGGTGATCATCGCGGGTCTCGGCGGTTCGTTGAACGAAGAAGGCGTAAGAGAGGTCGTAAATAAACATGACCCTAGCGCGCCCCGCCGCCACCGCGAAATACCTGTACGGGCGAGTCCGGAAGTGACTCGGTCGACCGGTTCATCGATATGCAGCGGTTTCGCGCTAGGCGGACGCGCGAAACTCTCGTGAATGGGCGATCGCCGGAGGCGAACGGATTATAATTCGACGTACTAATTTGCCGCCCGAGCGTTAGTCGCCGAGTTATTTTTGTCTGGCTTTCTCATTCTATTTTGATACCGAACGTGATTTACATTGCGAGGCTTCGGGTTTCCTTTTCAAAGATACCGTCAACTTCAGATCAAACATATCGTCAACTTGAGATCAAACATATCATCAACTTAAGATTACACTTGTTGTCAAATTTACCATCAATTGGGGATGAAACCTGTCGTCAACTTAAGATCAAACTTTGTCGTCACCATAAAATCAAACTTGAGATCAAATTTACCATAAACTTGAGATAAAAAATACCATCAATTGAGGATGAAACTTCAGATAAAAAATACCATCAATTGAGGATGAAACTTGAGATAAAAATACCATCAATTGAGGATGAAACTGGAGGTAAAAATAACCAGCAATTGAGGATGAAACTTGAGGTCAAAATAACTAGCAATTGAGGATGAAAGTTGAGACCAAAATTAGAATCGATTGAGAATGAAACTTGAGGGTCAAACTTACCATCAATTGAGGATGAAACTTGAGATAAAACGTACCATCAATTGAGGATGAAACTTGAGGTCAGAATAACCAGCAATTGAGGATGAAACTTGAGGGTCAAAGTTACCATCAATTGAGGATGAAACTTGAGGGTCAAACTTACCATCAATTAAGGATCAAACTTGAGGTCAAACTTATCATCAACTTAAGATCAAAATTACCATCAACTTGACAACAAATTTGACCTCAACTTAACATCAAACCTTAAATCGAACCTCAAATCTCAAACCGAGTGTGAAAAAAGCAGTCAGCCTCGAAGCATCCTCGCGCTTTTCTCGCCAACAACAGTCTCTCCCGACAACCGCGCAACACGTGCCATATTCCCTCAACAACAATCCCGTCACCCGCACGTCCGCATAAATATACACTCGCCTGAAAACCAGTAATTCACATACATATCGATATCGTCAGAACTGCGCGCGAACATATATCCCACTCGCCGAGCCGTAACATTTAACCAGCGAAGCGGCGATGAGCACACAGGTGGAATCCACGACGCAGCGCGGCTCATATAATCAGGTGCGTCGGAGCGTAGTTACATTATCCATAAATACGCCAACTTTTGTCCTATCCAGTGGAACTACAAACGGCCAGGCGAGTCCCGCGCCGGACGACCACGACTATCGTGGGCGCAGGCGCATTCCTCGCGCGCGCGCATGCGCGCGGGGGGCGAGCGGCGAGGGAGCTGCGCGCGCGCGCGAGCGCGCAAACGCATAAAAGTAGTGGGGTTCGAGACACACACACACACCGGCGGGTATTATGCGGAGAGACAGACGAAGAGGCGGCGGCGGACGTCGAGGGACCAGCCGAGAGCTATTACGGCGAGTGCGTGAGGCAAAGGGGTTTACTGCACCTGTGGCCCGCGGTTCATCCGAGACTCTCTCGCGCTCTATGCCTATATAGATCCGTCTATAACACTAAACGCCCGGCCGCTTCGTCCTTATCGCCGGTACAGTCCTTATCGACGTCCCTCGCCGCCGACGGGAGTCGCGAGTGAGGCACTAAACGCGAAGCCTAATGCGAGAAAGCCCCCCCGAAGCAAAAATCCAGGAGACTGCGAAGGTTGTGACGGACTGAGGTCACCGACTACTTAAGCGATCGAGGTGCTAAAAATTTTGTAGCGGCCCAGCGCCAACTTTGAGCCGCGTGCTGAGTGAGTTCGCGGGAATCGCTGCGGGGTTCAAACGCCGCGTAACCTCAAAACCTTTTGATCCTCATTGAACGATCGTACCAGGTCTGTGAAAACGATCTCTTGGTCGTTGGCAGACCGACGTCAATTGGACGCCGGGAAATTCGTGGGACATTTTTGCAAAGCGGTGTCGGCTCGTGTGCGAGAACCCCACGGGGCCCTGGGTGCCATTGGGACTGTGGACTGTATGGGGTGCGCGCGCATTGAGCGCGGCTGCGTGAGCCGCCGCCGACGACCGCGACGTTTACGAGCCAATGCGCGCGCGCGCGGGCTTCGCGCGTTTGACCCACGGCGTCGAGAGGGCGCGGGACATTTTCTTCGAAAGGTGCGCCTCGTCACCGCGGAGACACGCCGTGACCGAGCCTAGACCGATACGCAGGATTTTTTGTCTCGGGAACGTTGGACGTCGTCGTTAAGATGAAGTTGACCGGTTTAGGGTGTCATTGGTCAATTTACTGTGCGATGTGTCGGCGAGTCCAGGAGAAATGGCCCCGCAGAAAAAATGGCCCCTCAGAAAAAATGTCTCCTCGGAAAAAGTGGCCCCGCAGAAAAAAATGCCCCCTCAGGAAAAAATGGCCCCTCAAAAAATGGCCCCTCAGAAAAATGGGCCTTCAGAAAAATGGTCCCTCAGGAAAAATGGCCCCTCAGAAAAATGGTCCCTCGGAAAAAATGGCCCTCAGGAAAAATGGTCCCTCAGGAAAAATGGTCCCTCAGAAAAAATGGTCCCTCAGGAAAAATGGTCCCTCAGAAAAAATGGTCCCTCAGAAAAAATGGTCCCTCAGAAAAAATGGTCCCTCAGGAAAAATTGCCCCTCAGAAAAAATTGCCTCTCAGGAAAAATGGCTCCCACGAACTGTTGGTATCACAACGCGTTTCCAGCCTCTTCAAAAACAAATCGATACGGTCGATTGGTCAGCTTCAACGAACACCCGAAGACAACAGTCGAGTCAAGCCGAACGAGCTGCGGGCCCGCGCAACGACGGCACCTCCGTTAGCCTCTCGCTAGCCTCCTGTCGTCGGAGGCTAATTGGGTACACGTTGGGGGCAGTAGCGGAATATCCGTCGTTTCGCAAGACGAGATACAGGACGAGCGCGCAGTCTATATACCACTGCGCTGCGCAGTCCAGGAATTGGATAACGCTGCGCGCCACTGTCTCTTTGGCCCGTCGCAAATGCGTTTTCTTCCGCGTGGTATTATATCGGGCCCTGCGCACCACTCGGACTCCGCGCTTTCGTGGCGCAGCCTTAGAAGGCTGCGGAATGCCTCGCGGCGCGCCGCGAGCTACCAATCTACTTGAACAAACGAGACGAGCGCCTGTCCCGCGGGGTTGCGCGTCTCAAAGGTCGAGGTTTGCCCGCTCGCTGCGGCCCGTGCGTAGAGTCGAGGCGCTCCGCGTGCGTAGGATGCGTCGCTGCTGCTGATGCTGGCTCGGACGTCGCGTCCTGGAAAGCGAGTCACGTAGCCAACGTGCACCACGCACGTTTTATCGATCGGCGGAATCGAAAGAATGACATCTCTCGCGAGCCTTCCAGTCCTCCCGCTCGGATCCTTCCAACTGATATTTAATCCCTTAGCCGGCGATGCTGAGGGCGCAATTTGGGGCAGCAATTTTTTTGAGACGGTGAGATGTGGAATATAAAAATAAATACGAATGGCTTTATGTAAAGTCATAGTTTATATTTAAATTAATTAAATTTAATTTAAAGTTTAATTTTATTTCATTTAAAGTTTAATTGTATCTCATTTAAAGTTTAATTTAATTTAATTGAAAGTTTAATTTTTATTTAATTTTATTTCATTTCAAGTTTAGTTTAAATTAATTAAATTTTATTCCATTTCAAGTTTAATTTTAATTAAATTTTATTTCATTTCAAGTTTAATTTTAATTAAATTTTATTTCATTTCAAGTTTAATTTTAATTAAATTTTATTTCATTTCAAGTTTAATTTTAATTAAATTTTATTTCATTTCAAGTTTAATTTTAATTACATTTTATTTCATTCCAAGTTTAACTTTAATTACATTTTATTTCATTCCAAGTTTAATTTAAATGAAATAAATTTATTTAATTTAAAGTTCATATTTTTATATTCTTATATAAAATATAAAAATAAATACAGACAGAAAAAATTACATGTTTATTTTTTACAGCAATTTATGGCTGCAGAAGTGTAAGACCCATTTACGATTTTCGATGTCTTATTTTTATTAAATTACGACGCAAGTGAAATTTGCCACCAAACGTTACAAATAAGGAACATGATTTTGTTAACACTTGGCATTCATCGTGGAGACTGGAAACCCTACAAAAAATATCGACGTCATTCCAAAAAAGCAAAAAAAAAAATTGAAATTCCAGTCTCGAAGCGAACACGGATCGAAATTCGCGTTTCGAAATTTTTTATCCTCTCCACCGTGTTTGCTCTCGCTTCTCAAGTCCCAAAAAAACGAGGCGTCCGAATGTTAATTCGATTTATTTCCACGCAGAAATCTCGGTTCCCCGAATATAATTCGCATAACGGTGCAAAAATATTGTAACAATTTCAATATAAACTGTCGTGTGTGGTCGGGAATTATCACTTAGCCCGGCTATCACGGCGACAATAATAATAACGATAAATTTCGAACGTTTTCGAGGATCACCATTAATTCGCCGCAAATCACTGGAAATCCGTGGATACGCGGCTGGTAATAGCTAGACCCGTGTTGCAGGTATTGCGAAACATTTATTTGTGACACCAGTTTCAATAGCCTCAGTCGCGGCGGCGGAGGACAAGTTGTACGTCTTCGCGGGGCGAGCGGGTTCCCCGCGTGTGGGCGTCGCGCGCATAATCGATGGGGGGATTTCGCGCGAAAAGCTGGCGGAAAGACGGGAATACGCAGCCAGCGAGACCGGTCGTCTCGATCACCGTCGGTGCCGCGCGTAGACCGGAAGTCGAATCGGCGAATTCTGTAACCAGAAACCTCGGGGAATTTTTTTTTTCGTTTTTTTTTTTTTAAATCAAGGTAAAAATCTTTCTATCCGACGTTTTATGCGAAATATGCGTGAAACATGGGAAATATGCGACTTAGGAGTGACATTAAAAACCCAAATATCGATACATTTAATTATTTTTTTTTACTTTTCTGAAATAAAATTATAAATTTAAAAAATCGAGAAACAATTTTTGTTAAATATTTATCAAAACTTATATTATTTATTATTAAGAATTTATCTAATTTTTGATTATTTGTTATTATTTTTTATTAAATATTTAATGATCAAATATTAATTCAATTTGTATTATTATTTTTTTTATTAAATATTTATTTAAATTTATTTATTTTGTTTTATTTAAGTAGTAGTAACAGCCGTATGTTTATTGACAACACAAGACAGTGTATAGCTTTTCAAATATACCGATTACAACTTTTTTTTTTTTTGTATATTGCTAATAAGGCCATCGATCGTGGTCCTTCAGCCCCTAACGTAATTTAGTTAAATAAAAATTTATATTTATACAAAAATGAATTATTTTTATTAAATAAAGCAAATACATTTTACTACACATAAACACGGGGGATCCGCGAGCCAGCAACACACGGCGAGCGAATAATGCCACGTGAATAATATTTCAAGATGGATAAGAGAGAAGGGGGGGGGGGGAGAAAAAGAGTCCCATATGGTTACGTGCTCTCCGCGCGGTGGATGGCACACAGCTCGATATTATTTAGCGTCCTGGGGTCGCACCCACTTAACCCCGTCGCGCACGCGCGCTAGCGCGACGACTGCGCGCGGCGCGCATGCGCGGCCGCGCGGCAAAGGCTCTCGGCGCAGCCGCGCAAAGACAGAGAATAAGTCAGGCCGGTGTTAAGCGCGAGAGGCGACGCATTCCCGGCGATCCGCGCTCGGCCAGTGCGGATTTTTCTTACCGGCTGCGCGCGGCGACAGCGAGGAAGACGACTGCGCATGCGCGCGAGCGAAAACAGAGACGCGCGAGCTGCGCGCGCGCGATAAGCGACGAGACGCGACTCGCGCGCGCGCGCATCCCGACAAACGTGATACTCGCAGCGCGCTTTTGACTTTATTAACGAGGGCCCATTTGCGGGTGACAAGTCCTCGGCGAAGCCCCGGACGGACGGTGATCGAGACGACCGGCTGCGCGCGCACCGAACGGACACTCGACTTTCCGACGGGTTTCCGCGCACGAAATCCTCTCGTCGCCCACGCAGGGAGGTTCACAGATTTTTTAAGAATTCAACGAAAAAAGTAAAAAATGAAATAAAAGAAATAAAATTATTTTTTTTAAACAAAAATTAAAAGATTAAAAACTAAAAATTAAAAAATTAGAAGGTTATAAAATAAAAAATTAAAAGATTAAAAAACTAAAAAATTAAAATATTAAAAGGTTATAAAATAAAAAATAAAAAATTAAAAGATTAAAAAACTAAAAAAATAAAAGATTAAAAAACTAAAAAATTAAAAGATGAAAAAATGCAATAACTAAAAGATGAAAAAACTAATAAATTAAAAGATGAAAAAATAAAAATTAGTATCCCAACCCCACATATAGTCATAAATAATTAACCCCGTTGCGAACCTAAATAATTACAGGTCAGTTTATACGGAATCAACGTGCATTTCGTCGCCTTCATGTTAAGCCACTATTATGCCATTTAATTTTTTTACATTTAATTTAATTTATTAACGGGTTTCTCTTTTTACATCATTTATCAATATGTTATACGGAGTGACAGGTTGAAAATTCTAGATAATAAACAAAATAGATAAATAAATACTATTCATTTATTTTTTTTTCCACGAACTATTGCGGATCTGAATAATTAGTAGCCTCACCCACAATGCCATGGAAAATATTCCTGATACAAGATCGACGTGCATTATACGACGGACGGTAACACCTAGCGCGCGTCCAAAAGTGTCCCGATAATCAGTGATAATTGCTTTTTCAATTCCCCGAGAATATCGCGGTGCGTCTGCGTTCTTTGTGGTGACAGGACGCGCGGGTGACACACTCCGAATTGTGCAGACACCGCGCGTTCTGTCGCCAAGAAAAAAAAAAAACGTCTCGCGGACGCTAATAGCGCTAAATAACGTGGCCAACTGGTTCTTATACCATTATTTCACTCTGTCGCTCTTTGTTGCGTCCGCCACTTCGTTGTTTGCTCAGCTCGTCGGCTAGACACTGCCTCTTTTTTTTCCTCCCTTTTTTTTCTCATTCTTGGACTGAGAACTTCTCAGCCTCGTGTTTGCGGACGGTATACACAAACTTGGTCGTGGGCTTTTGCCGGTCGCGCGCGTGTCTTTTTTTTTAACCACGCGCAACAAAGTTCGTCTCGGGCGTCACGGGCCTTGTGGACGCGGTTGAGCAGCTTTGACAGGTCGGATTATGACGCTCGGAAGCTTTGGACAGGTTTAGGAACGATACAAAACACGGGGCCGCCAAATCGTAATTTTTGGCGATTCGGAGCCTCTGCTAACTAACCAGAATTTTAGGTTAATTTTAGGTTAATTTTAGGTTAATTTTAGGTTAATTTTAGGTTAATTTTAGGTTAATTTTAGGTTAATTTTAGGTTAATTTTAGGTTAATTATAGGTTAATTTTAGGTTAATTATAGGTTAATTTTAGGTTCATTTTAGGTTCATTTTAGGTTCATTTTAGGTTCATTTTAGGTTCATTTTAGGTTCATTTTAGGTTCATTTTAGGTTCATTTTAAGTTAATTTTAGGTTTGGTGAATCAATCAGACTGACCGAAGAGCAAACGCAGTTTAAAATTGCAAATCTTACACGTACACAAAATGGCGGATGTCAGCCATTTTGCGTACGCGAACACCAAACGCAGGATAAAAATTGCAACTCAGTCACGTACACAAAATGGCGGATGTCAGCCAATTTGCATCCACGAAGACGAAATGCAGTTACAAATTTTTACTCAGATTTACCCAAAATGGCGAATGTCAGCCATTTACATTTTTTCATTTCTACTAAAAATGGCGAATGTCAGCCATTTAAATTTTTTCATTTCTACTCAAAATGGCGGTCGTCAGCCATTTTATATTTTTTAAATTTTTACATAAAATGGCGGCTGTCGGCCATTTTTATTTTTTTATTTCTACTCGAAATGGCGGATGTCAGCCATTTTTATTTTTTTATTTCTACTAAAAATGGCGACAGTCAGCCATTTTATATTTATTTAAATTTTTACATAAAATGGCGGCTGTCAGCCATTTCGCGTGCACGAAGACCAAACGCAGTTTAAAGCATCAACTCGTGCGCGCACCCAGCGTCGTCACAGGGGCAGCCGCGGCGCTATCCGGGTACGCACAGTGCATTAAAGGCGCGTTATATTATTATTCTCGTATATGTATTTCTTGACGACCCGGGCAATTAGAAAGACGGTAATGAAAGTGTCATTCGAATACGCGGGTTTCGCCGGGTCAACGATAAAGCCGAGGCTTTACGGTCCACGGCGAGCGAGATGCCCGAGCGAGACGCGGGACTCGCGCGTCGCGCGAGACGAAGACGAGACGAAGCGCGAAAAAAGAGCGAGGCCAAAGTAGGGATGGCAGGGGGGAGGGGGGAACGAGAGAGGCCATTCGACTCACCTAAATTCCCGGAGACCTCGCATTAAATTCGTACTCGCACCCCCCGCTAACTGGTCAGTTATTAATTAAGGATAATTGCAGATGTTTATGATATCGCCGGGGTCAGTTAGTGGTCCGGCTCTCGGTGGCCCCGAGCGTCCCCGTCTCGTTTCCACCGCGCGATTTCTTCCTTCCACCGAGATTTTCGCGCGTGCAATTCGACTGGGGCCTCCGGACGAGCATGAATGAAATAAAAATACTCTACAGGGATAAAAAATTTCATTGAGTAAAAAAAAATTATTTAAATGTGGATTTATTAAATTTATCCTTTGTCAGAAGTGAAGTAATTTTTAGTTTAATGTTTTACTGTTTTTTTTTTTTTTTTTCAAAGATCCCGGAGGTCGTGGCTAATAAAAAAGATAATTAATATAGTTGGTTAATTAATACAGTGAACAGAGCCATTTTATTTATTAAATTTATTCTTTGTCAGAAATGAAGTCATTTTTTTAATTTAACGTTTTACTATTTTTTTCCAAAGATCCCGGAGGTCGAGGTTAATTAAAAAGATGGTTAATACAGTTGGTTAATTAATATAGTGAATGGAGCCATTTTACTTACCACGCGTTGCGGGACCTCGAAATGGAATTTCCTCGTTCAACCGGTGTAGAATGTTGTTGAAAAGAAAATCTATTGACGTCATGGAGTGTAATCTGTTTAGTGGTTTGTTTCGGTTCGTGCAAAAAGATTAAAAAGCCTCGTGCTGGTTTAAAAGGGAACCGGTTGATCGAATAGACTCTAAGACTTTTTTTTTAATATTGACATTTATAAATAGTTATTTGTATCATAAAACGTAATGCAGAAAGTATACATAAGCGTCAGACGTTTCTCTCATTTTTGTATAATGAACCTTTTTCAATAATTCTCAACCAACTTCGACTGTTCTAATCGTGAACTTCGCGCCTGGCCATTTTTAGCCTCGAGGTCCGTTAAGATATTCCCAAAAATTCTCTTATCTCGGGACTCGTGCGAAATTGTGATTTATGCGAATATAAAACAAGCAGCAGGCGAGTTCGCGTTGCCAGGTGATAAAACCGCGAGACGTGCTAATTTCTCCGATGAATTATTTATCGCGGTGTTACACAATTTATAGATACCGTTTTGGCCACGCTGCGCTGCGTCTGTATGTCGACGAGATAAAAGTTTTTATGTCACGCGCCGTGTTGTCGCATTGCCGGGGTTCGCGTGAGTGCGAAATGACGCAACGCGGAAAGATTTCTGTTGAACGATATGCCGGGGCCTCGTGGCCATCTACAAGAGGTACAATATACAATAAAATTAGTGCCATTATTAATCGGCAGCACGAAAGTTGTTCCCCGAAAAATTTGAGTCGTAATATTGCGTCAGGATCGAAAAAGTCCTGGGGGCCATTATTTCCTAGGGGCCGTTTCTTCAGAGGTGCCATTTTTCCCGAGGGGCCATTATTCCCGAGGGGTCATTTTTCTCAAAGGGCCATTTTCCCCGAGGGGCCATTTTTCTCAAGGGGCCATTTTTCCCAAGGGGCCATTTCTGGGGCCATTTTGGAAACTAATTTTCCGAGACCACTACAATCACCGTTTCACATCTAATTCTAAAATCCTTAAAAAAAGACACGAATCTATAAAAAAAAATGACCAACAACATCCAGCCAGCTCTCGTTGATCCCGATGTTCCCGCACTCTTGAAGCGCAGCGCCGAAGCCGCGCGCGCGCGGTGATTCACCTTATTCCCCGATCCGGTGTCCCTTCGCCTCGCGCGCGACGCGGTTCACATCCTCCTTCCTCCGTGTCCCTCGTTCCTCGCTCCATCCGTGCGCGCCACATCCCGCGAGAGCTGAGGTTGAGGTTCGTGTGACGACGTTTCGCGAGTCACACACAGAGCGCACGATCGGAATCGGGTCTCGCGCATGCTCTCTCTCTCTTGTCTTCCCTCCTCCGCACCACATATATACACAAATAAATAAACAATTATATATATACACACACACATACCTACAGACACACATATATATATTTCCGTATACCTTTATACAGCTGTAGTGATTTGTTTTGCAGTCCGGAAAGGGTCGAGCGCGTGCGACCGCGCTGACTGCCGGGTTCGAACGATAATTCTCCCGGGCGATAAGATCGACTGGCGCGGAGAGCACCCGCGAACGCGCAAGCTGGTACCGAAAGCTGTTATCGTGAATTGAGGCGCGCGCGCGTCTCTTCGAAGGCGCCCAAGGCCGAGGGGGGGCTGAGGGGGGCCTTCGAAGGGGGTGGCGAGCACACAAGAATATGGGGGGGGGGGGGCTCGATGTACACCTGTAACTCTTCGCTTCTCGCTTCGTCTACCGCACATTTCTTCGCTCTTCTCTGCGCTTTAACCCCCTGCCCCCCCCCCCCCCCCCCCCACCCCCGTGTGCCCCCCCATCCCGCCCCCTCAAGCCCCCCTTCTACTCACTTTTTACCTCGTACACAGTCTCATCTCTACTCATCTTTCTCACTCGCTCCGTGGCTCTGCCACACGGAGTATCAGTTGCTGATCGATTCAACCCGTGGGTGGTCCCGGGGGCCCCCGGTACATAACGCGCGCTGGGTAACTTTACTCCCGGCGCGGCCTACCCAGTGTCCCGAGAATAGACGAAACAGTCCCGCGCGCGAGGATCGCCCGAGAGTGGATACGGCGAGCTTCCTCGCGTTCGCAGGATCGATCACTCGATCCTGCCCCCCTCCGCCCCCGTCCCCCCGACCCCTTCGCTTCACCTACTGTCCGACGCTTCCGCGAGGTCCTACTGTTGGTCGCTGGATGACAGCGCGTGGGATTTGTTGCGTGACTTTGTGACCGTCCGATTCGGATTTCGTTGCGGTGGACATTTTTTTTTATCCTGGTTACTGGACACTGGAATCGATTTTATTTTCTAAACTTTATTTCCGTGAAGTACACCTGGCAATTTTTTGTTAAAATTGTGTAAACTTTTTGTCACGAGACTGAATTTTTGAAGAATTTTTTTACTGCCATTTCGTGCACTCGATTTGTTTAGCAGAATTTTTCGCATTTTTTGATTGGAGTTAATTTTTTTCTGTTGCACAAAAGTAGATTTTTTTACCCAATCACAATTTACACTTGGGCAGAGGTTAAAAAAAAAACCAAAGGTCACTGAGGTCACCTCGCGCCTCCCTCCGACCCCTAGAACGATTTTTTCCACCCTCTCACTCTCGTCACAGCGACGTTCGCGAAAAAAAAAAAAAAATGCGAAAACAAACATCGACGTGGAAATTTGAATGAACGTATCTTGAAATTGATATAGCGTCCGGAGTGACCCAGCGAGGTCAGGATCCATCGTTGAATGTCTCGCTGAACACCAGACTCTCCGGTGAGGTTCGCTGTGTGTGTGTGCGAGTGTGTGTAAAAAAAAGAGCATTTTTAAGGCTCCGATCCCGGGTTACCACCCGGTACGTCGTATTCAAGCGCGGCAGTGCCACACGGACCGTGCAAGCCGAACCTCAAGCGCAAGCTGTGCGCGCACCACGGTGTAAGGCCACGGTGTAAAAGACTCGGAGACAAATGACGTACAGGAGTGGTAACCAACGGCCTTCTGGTGATATCGGATCTGGCTCGGAGCGTCTCTCGGAATATCAGCCAGGAATCACTCTTGACCCCGCGCGCACTGCGCTACCCATATAAATACATATATATATATATACATTACCCCGCTACACACAGAGATCCAGGTTGTGTTGCCTTCGCGAGCGCAAAAACAGAGGTCGCACTGGCTGCTCGCCGAGCTCAACGTAGGCCACACGGCCGGACTACCTGTGCGTTTGTGTATTTCTACGTACAATTTTATACACGTATATATATATACGACGCGGTATAATATAGTACGCCCGGGGCTCTGATGACGCCCGCGAGCGTTTCGCCCGTAAACGCTCGCGTGGGCGAGCCGATAAAAGAGACCGATAAAAGTCCCTCCAACCCCGGTCACTCTGCGCTCCTGCTCTCCCTCGACGAAACTTTTTCTTCTTCGGCTTTCTTTTTTTTCATCGCATGTCGCTGTCGTTTTCGTATTCCCACGACTCTTCGCGTGACCGTCCGAAAACTTCGCTGAAGTAAAAAACGTCGCTGAGGTCGAAAATGTCATCGAGGTCGAAAATGTCATCGAGGTCGAAAATGTCATCGAGGTCGAAAATGTCATCGAGGTTGAAAATGTCATCGAGGTCGAAAAAGTCATCGAGGTCGAAAATGTCATCAAGGTCGAAAATAATATTGAGGTCGAAATCCTCACTGAAGTAAAAAATATCATTGAGGTCGAAATCCTCACTGAGGTCAACAAACCTCACTGAGGTCAAAAATATCATTGAGGTCGAAATCCTCGTTGAGGTCGAAAACCTCATTGAGGTCGAAAACCTCATTGAGGTCGAAAACCTCATTGAGGTCGAAAACCTCATTAAGGTCGAAAACCTCGCTGAGGTCGAAAGCCTCACTGAGGTCGAAACCCTCACTAACGTCGAAAACTTCACTGAGGTCGAAGACATCGCCAATATCGAAAATATCTCTGAGGACGAAAAAAAAACCTTATGCAAAGATGAGTCGAGAGATTTCATCGCGAGAAATTCCGCGGACCGTCGGTTCGGGTGTACGAAAAAAAAAAAACACACACACACAAACTCCTAAGAAAAAGAGACGCGCGCCGATGCAGGCGACCGCGCGCGAGATCAGGTCGGACGTTGATATATTGAAGATTGAAATATAACGAGAGCCGTCGCCCGGGGCGTTGAGAATTAAATCCACGGGAGCATATCTCTCGCGCGGCGAGAGCGAGAGCGCGCGCGCTGCGCTGCAGATATAACGCGGGGGGGCATTGTGAGAGGATCCGCGCGCTGCCCGGCAGCTTCACGGCAAAAACATATACGTGTATGGAAAGGTGTATGTATTATACACATATATACCATTCTCTCGCGGCTTTATCGGGTTTAGATCACGCGCGTAATGTCCCGCTATGACGTATGCACCTCATTAATTCGCGTTTGCGGCTATCCGAGCCAGCCGAGGTGGTCGCGCGGGGTCGAGAAGGCTCGGAGGGACAGGGGCGGGGGGCAGGGGGTCTCGTCTCGTCTTTTATTTCCGTCTCTCTCCGGCTCCCTTTCAGCTCCCTTCCACTCGCGGACCCGGAGAGTCTCAGCGAGCTCGGCTCTCGGTCGCTCGATTTGAGGTCTCACTCGCCGTGCGTATAATGCGGCCGGTATTTACGAGCACGCTCGTATTCCAAAAGATCACACGCTCAGCGTCGTCCGCGCGAGGATTAGCGTCGCGAACAGGGACGTCTTGCTTTTCGGGACGACGGGGAAAAATCGTCGCCGGCCGATGACTTATCAATCTGTTGGCGGGATCGCGGGGATTATTAACGAGCGCGTTTAATTTTGGGGGGGGGGGGGGGGGGGGGGAATGGGATGAGGTCGAATACTGAGTATCTTCTTTTTTTATGTATGTTTTCTTCTGAAGAATTTATGTGAAAATAACTTTTTCGGTGCGTCCGGACATTTTTTTTCTGAAAGGACGAAATTATTTTTTGTAATGTGTTTTACAGTCGGACATTCCTGAATTTTTTTTTCGTATCAGGTAGAAAGAAAGTTTGAATTGAAATTGAATTAGGGACGAATGTGTGTTCGTAATTTTTTTTATTTTCACAGTGAAAAAACAGTCGGAAAAACGGTGAAAAAATGGGCGGAAAAAACGGTAAAAAAATAGTCGGAAAAAACGGTGCAAAAATAGTCGGAAAAAACGGAAAAAAATGGTCGGGAAAAAACAATGAAAAAATAGTCGGAAAAAAACGGAAAAAACCATGGGAAAATAGTCGGAAAAAAACGGAAAAAAACAATGAAAAAATAGTCGGAAAAAAACGGTGAAAAGATAGTCGAAAACAACCGTGAAAAAATAGTCGGAAAATACGTCGAAAAAATAGTCAGAAAAAACAATGAAAAAATAGTCGAAAAAAACATTGAAAAAATAGTCGAAAAAAAACAATGAAAAAACAGTCGAAAAAAAAACGATGAAAACATTTTTTTTTATTGTTTTTAAAAAAATTTTAATTGAAAAAAAATCGTTTCCAGCACACAAGAATTTTCGCTCGGCTTCGATAAATTGAAATTGAGTCAGGGACGATATTGCGTCTCCCCATTTTTTCTGCAGCACGACGCGAGGCGCGAGGAGGACGCGGAGGAAGGAAGGAAGAAGGCCGGAGGACCGCGCGCAGTGATACGAGAATGAGATACGACGGGAGCGCGACACCTCGCTCGTAAGGTAAGCTACGTTATGTATCCACGTTACGCGCGCACAAAGTATAGACGCGCCGTGTACCGCCACGGGGGTGGTCCCGATGACTCTCTCCCTCTCTCTCTCTCGCTCCTTTTCTCCCGCTGACGCGCGGGGTACATAACGCCGCCGGTACACACGGCGGAAGGGACCCCGCGGCCGCTAATCACATTCTCCGTTACCTGCGTTCGTGTCACGTACACCCGGGGCCGCTCGGTACCCCCGCGTGACCCCCATTCCGCCTCGCGCGCACCGCGAGACCGTCCGGCGTGTCTCTCGCACAATGCGCTTTGCTCCGTGATTGATCTCTGAGATTTTTTATTTTTTTTTTCGTTTTTTTTTCTATGCCTGTCTTGAGGTCGAAAACTGTCGTTTAAGGTCTCCATGGGCGAACTTTGAGCCCGACTGAGGTGTGGCAATTTTTACCATGATGACTTTTTTTAAATTTAGTGTTGAGGGGTCACTTCGAATTTTAGATAAGAAGTATAAAAAGTGTTTTTTTAGATGTTAAAAAAAACGAATTAAAAATTTGGTGTCTCCATGATTGAATAAAATTTCAACTCAAAACTCATTTTTTCAATGACAAAATCGTCCATTTCTGAAATGGAAAAACAATCATAATAGTATTTATTTTATTTTTGCCTGGGAGCCCGACTGAGGTGTGGCAATTTTTACCATGATGATTTTTTTAAAATGTAGGTTTGAGGGGTCACCGCGAATTTTAGATAAAAAGTGTAAAAAGGGTTCTTTAGCTGTTAAACAGGACGAATTTAAAATTTCGTGTTTCCATGATTGAACAAAATTTAAACTCAAAACTCAATTTTTCAATGACAAAATGGTCCATTTCTAAAATAAATAAACAATGATAATAATAAACATATCATTCCTGCCTGGAAACTGGCGACGTCGCCCCCAACCAATAATCATATTTCAGAATCTTAACTCCTTTTATTCACAATTGTGTCATATTTTTTTTACCTCGGAATATTTTCACAGATTTGGAATCCGCATAATTTTCAGTCCCGAAAACGATGTCTTTCAATTTTTTTTTTTTTTTTTTGCGGTGATGAAAATTGGCGGCCAGCGACTGCGCCGCATTTCTGCGTTCGGCGAGCGAAACTTCGCGACTTAGCGAGGAAATACGCGTACGGTAAAGTTATACGCGGGTTGTAATGCGCCGCGCGGCCGAACGTCGGGCGCATAATGTAGACAAATCGTAATCCCCGCTCGGATAAACGAGTCTCGATTAATTCCGAGATGATCCTTGTCAAAATATAGGCAGACGGGCGCGAGGGGTTTCTACGTGTGGCGAACGACACGAGTGTGTGGGGAATAATATAAGCAGCTGAGGCTAATCTTGACTAATAACTGTCGCAACGCTCTTACACTGACCGAGCGTCTTCTACGAGCCCCGCGCGTTCTCGTATCTCGCGCCTCGTTCGACGCGCCGGCTGAGACGAGTCTGGCGATCGTTGCCACACTCGGTGCGGTGGATAAGGTGATTTTTACACTCTGGCGATTTTTGCCACACCTTTGTGAGCGGGAAAACGAGTCTCGTTGAACCAACGAGGGAGCGAGAATAAACGCGTCTTGTTTTTTTGGGGCAGGAAAAAATTTGCTGAGTTGGAAAAATAAATAATGAATTTATCAGAATAATAAAATGATTACAAAGTCTACCAAAAGAATTAGAAAATTTACCAAAAGCATTAGAAAATTTACCAAAAAAAATTAGAAAATTTACCAAAAGTATTAGAAAATTTACCAAAAGAATTAGAAAATTTACCACAAGAATTAGAAAATTTACCAAAAGAATTAGAAAATTTACCATAAGAATTAGAAAATTTACCAAAAGAATTAGAAAATTTACCAAAAGCATTAGAAAATGTATCAAAAGTATTAGAAAATTTACCAAAATAATGAGAAAATTTACCAAAATAATTACAAAATCTACCAGAATAATTACGAAATCTAAAACATTTTTGGACCAATAAAATTGTTCTGCCTTATCAAAATACATAAAAAGATCTCACTCCTTATTTTTTATCAGCCCAAAAAAACAATTTTCTTCCATGTCTCATTTAACCAGCTTATTACCAATAGTATCCTAAAAATCGCCAGAGTCTCCAAACAAACCGATTCCCCTGTTCCAAGTGTGGCGATCGTCGCCAGATCGTCGTCGTCTCTCCTGGCAGAAACGCGAGAAGAGGCAACGCGTTATGCGGCGGCGGGGCGATCAAGTGTTGGTGCATAATGTAAGTGGTAGCTGGATATACCAGGCGAAGCGTCCGACGGGACTCCCGTTGCGGTTCGTAGCCGAGATTCTCCAGGCCGGAGGGAGCGAGAGAGAAAAGTGGAGAATCGCGAGAGACGGAGAGGGTCGTCCGTTCTATCAAATCGCCGGACGGTAATTCCCCTGGGAACTGGTACAAAGCCCGCCGCGAAGACGCTCGACGCGCATTCGGTAACGATGATTCGCGGATTCCTCGGCGCATAATCGGAGTGCGAGAATAAATAACGAGAGAAGCTGGGGGGAAGGGGGGGGGGGAACACCGGCTTGGCGGAAAAATAATGGAGTCGTAATCAAGTAATCTTGACGCTGATTCTAGGAAGTAAAACAAATCTAATACGCTCCGTCTTAACACCTGAAGTACGCGACTAAGGCGACCTCGAATCGCGCGAATTAGCGCCGTGTGGCACGTAGAACGCGTAGCCTCGCTCGTTTCTCTTCTGTGATGCGGAGACAGACTCCAGTTTATGTGGTAATTTTTTTTTGAGCTGAACAATTTATAATACATTTTTTGTTGTAACTAATTAATTTGTCCTATTTCTTATTAAACATATTTTTTATAATAAAAATAATTTGCCCAGTTTGTTATAAAAAATTAATTTGTTCAGTTTGTTATAAAAAAATATTTTTTATAACAAAACTAATTTATCCAATTTGTTATTAAAAAATTATTTTTATAACAAAATTAATTTCCCCAATTTGTCATAAAAATATTTTTTATAACAGAAATAATGTGTCCAATTTGTTATAAAAAATATTTTTGTATAACAAAATGAATTTATCCAATTTGTTATAAAACAACTGATTTTTTCAAATAACATAATTAATTTGTCCAATTTCTTACACATTTTTTTTAACAAATTGGTAGTAATAAAATAAGACAATATTTTTGTAATGAATAAAAATAATAATAATTTGAAAATACGAAAATATAAATAAACATGAAAAATACGTTGGATGATAATTTGACTGAACAGCTCGAGGAATCGATAACGGTGGGAATGTAATTCAGACTTGAAGCGAGAGCTGCGCGAGGCGCTCAAAACGAGACAGCGGTGAATGGTCAGCGTTTTGCCACACCGAAGAATCTCACGATCGCCGTTCTAAATTCGAGATTGGGCACTTAGCAATGGAGCTGCAGACACGGCCTGAGATTTGTACACCGAGCGCACGTATAGATATACATATTGTATAATGGAGCCAGGATATGCAAGAGCGAGGCGCGAGGTGTCGGTCGCGAGGCATTTCCATTGCTACGTGACTTAACCGTTCGATCGGTGCCGATCGTCCGCTAGTGACGTTGCAGCTGGACTACAAAAGCATGGAGCACCGAGATACATCAATAATATGGTCAGTTCTCAGGACAACTCAAAACATGTTGGCTGTGGTCAAGGAAAATCGTAACGAAGAATTGGTAATATTGGTTACTGATTATCGATTGCTAACCCTACAATAAAAATAAGGAACTTTGGTCAGGATCAGGACATTTTTTTAATTCGAGCATTAAATTTGAGTCACCTTTCCGTCCAGTTGCGGATCATGATCAGGACATTTTTTTTAATCGGCCATTTAATTTTGGGCACCTTTAGTCAAGTTGCGGATCAGGATCAGGACATTTTTTTAATCGGCTATTTAATTTTTGCCACCTTTGGTCCAGTTGCGGATCAGGATCAGGACATTTTTTCCAATCGGCCATTTAATTTTAGCCACCTTTGGTTGAGTTGCAGATCAAGATCAGGACATTTTTTAATCGGCCATTTAATTTTGGCCACCTTTGGTCCAATTGCGGATCAGGATCAGGACATTTTTTAATCGGCTATTTAATTTTGGCCATCTTTGATCCAGTTGCGGATCGGGATCAGGACATTTTTTATCGGCCATTTAATTATTGCCACCTTTGGTCCAGTTGCGGATCAGGAATAGGAATTTTTTTTTATCGGCCATTCAATTCTGGCCACCTTTGGTCCAGTTGCGAACGCCAAGTTTTAAAAGACAAAATTACATATAATGGTAAATAAAAAATAAAAAAAGTAAGTGAATGAGATCAATTATAGTAAAAATGGCTGCAACTGGTACGAATAAAAAATGACCACCAACTAAAACTCTCACGGTGATAAAGCAAAGACCCTCGCATAATTCTCAACCAGGACAACCAGGAGACAATCAACATTGCTGAACGACATCGATCTATCTGCCACTCCGGAGCTCGCAGAGATCGTTGGAGAAAAAACACCGGCGATCCATTGCAAACGCGCCTTAAGGACACATAGTACATCGATCCCAAGGTGTTCGCGGGGCAATCAACGCTAACCGCAGCTATTCCGGCTTCCCTCAACAGTGATCCACGACGCCATTCCGGTCTCTCCGTTCATGCGATCGTCGTTTGTCTCCGAGCACCATAAACACCACCACGTAACCCACATGGATTGCGGGGTTACTATATGGGACATTCCATTTTCTTTCTCATTTTATTTTCGTCTAAAAAAATCCAAGAAAAATAGAAGCAAATCTCAACCCACGCTGGATTTTATTTTTACAAAATTTAACATCCAATACGGAAATTTCCCAATTATTTTTTCAAATTTTTAAATCCTGTCTTATAATCGAATTTTTATTTTGAAAAATTGAAATTCATTCAAATTTTAATACAAAAAATTCGGAAAAAAATGTCGGGCACTTTTTGAAGTTGAAACAACAAGAAAAAAAAATCGTGGACGAAATCCGAGAGGTCGAGGAGATCAGAACCAGATGGAATCGGCGCGGAAAGCCCCATATACGTCCATACGTATGGACGGCGCGGTCATCCGTTGTTGCGATCGCAAATCTCCGCTTCTCGCACGTGCTTAGAAACGTCGCCATTCTTACGCCACAGTGGAAGCCACGTTTTGCGGTGGCCGTTTTCAACCTTAGGACTCGTCCTGAACCTTTGACTGCTCGTCGGATGGAAGGCGAAGGGAAAGGAGAAATATCTGCGCCGCACACGAGAGGAAGACGAGGGCCCCGAGCGACGACGACGACGAGATAAACACAGAGCGACAGTCGCCCCGGTCTTTTCTGCGCGCGAGCCGTAATCTCGGAAAGTGCCGCGCTTGTAACTCCCAAGCGCGGGGATCGTGATCTCGATCTCTCGCGCTCGCTTCGTGCGAGCGAGAATCGCGACCAGCGGAATAATCTTTTTTTTTTCTTTTTTTTTCTACCTCGTGCCTTTTTTCTGCCTGTCCAAAGCCGGGCAAAAACGGACGGAGTCAAAGCGAGAAAAAGACGAGGACGAAAAAAAAATAAAGTGGCGCCCCCCGTCGAACATTCATATGTTAATATCTGAAACAATTGAAATAATATTTGAAACATTTAAATGAAAAAGCCTGGAAAAAGTAGAATGAAAAAAATAGAAAAAAAATGAAAAAAAATATAATGAAAAAATGGGGACAATATTGAAAAAACATAGAATGAAAAAACGGAGAAAAAAATAGAATAAAGAAAGCCTGGGAAAATTGGAAAAAATAGAATAAAAAGGCCTGAAAAAATTCAGAAAAATAAAATTAAAAAAGCCTGAAAAAAATTCAGAAAAATAGAATTAAAAAAGGACTGAAAAAAATTGGAAAAAATAGAATGACAAAAAAACCTGGAAACAATGAAAAAAAAATAGAATAAAGCCTGAAAAGGTTGATAAAAGTGGAATAAAAAAACCTCGAAAAAATATGTAAAAAACATTTTTTAAAAGTTGTTTCCAAGTGCGCGGATCGTGATCTCGATCTCTCGCGCTCGTTTCGTGCGGATGAGAATTGCGACCAGCGAAATTTTTTTTTTTTTTTTTCTTCTACCTCGTCCCTTTTTTGCCCGGTATCATATATAAAGTGCATCGCGGCTATGTGTCCAAAGCCGGGCAAAAACGGCCGCAGTCAAAGCGAGAAAGAGACGAGGACGAAAAAAAAAAAAAAAAAAAGTGGCGCCCCCCATCGACCATTCCCATGTTAATATCCGGTTATACGTAAAGTATGGTGGCGTACCGCCCGTTTGCATGGAAACTAAGGCATTACGGCCGCGGGACCACCAGAGTCGAGCGACTCGTTAAGCCGCGGCCTCGCGGACGACACCTTCGAGCACCCCGAACCCCACGACCCGGGCCCCGCTTTATATACGCCGCGCGCGCGCTCTTTTTAGTCATCGCGATACTTTCGCGATGCGCGCGACGCGAGGCGACGCGGCGCCGGGCGAATGTATCGCGCATGCGCGTGAATCTCGTTAAGACGGACCGTAAAAAGCTTCGGGTGACGCGCGGTCGTTCGGGCGGCGATCGAGAATCGAGCCGGGGGGGAAATGTCGACGCGCTGTGGTTTAGGGGTGATTCGAAGTCCGTTGGTCGGTGGACGGTTTGAGTCTGGTAAAAATTGCTGTAGCTTGGAGAGAAAATGACAAGGTTATGCAGGGTTATCCCGTATGGAAAAAAAATAGATGTGAAATATACGCTAAAAATATATGCAGATTATAAGTTGCGTACCCCCATGGAAAAAAAGTATATTCGAAAATATATTGAAAAGTATATTTTTTTATGAGCTAAAATTCCCCGAGGCCGGATTTTTAGCTCATGGAATGACTTTCAAAAAAAAAAAAAAATTATTTTTCGGAAAAAAGTCATTCCATGAGCTAAAATTCCGGCCTCGGGAAATTTTAGCTCATGGAATGACTTTCAAAAAAATAAAAAAATTATTTTTCGGAAAAAAGTCATTCCATGAGCTAAAAATCCCCGGGGCAAGATTTTTAGCTCATGGAATGACTTTTTTCCGAAAAATAATTTTTTTTTTTTAAAGTCATTTCATGAGCTAAAATTCCCCGGGGCAAGATTTTTAGCTCATGGAATGACTTTTTTCAAAAAAATAATTTTTTTTTTTTTTTTGAAAGTCATTCCATGAGCTAAAATTCCCCGAGGCCAGATTTTTAGCTCATGGAATGACTTTCAAAAAAAAAAATTATTTTTCGGAAAAAAGTCATTCCATGAGCTAAAATTCCGGCCTCGGGAAATTTTAGATCATGGAATGACTTAAAAAAAAAATAAAAATTATTTTTTGGAAAAAAGTCATTCCATGAGCTAAAATTCCCCGGGGCAAGATTTTTAGCTCATGGAATGACTTTTTTCCGAAAAATAATTTTTTTTTTTTTTTTGAAAGTCATTCCATGAGCTAAAATTCCGGCCTCGGGAAATTTTAGCTCATGGAATGACTTTCAAAAAAATAAAAAAATTATTTTTCGGAAAAAAGTCATTCCATGAGCTAAAAATCCCCGGGGCAAGATTTTTAGCTCATGGAATGACTTTTTTCCGAAAAATAATTTTTTTTTTTTTAAAGTCATTTCATGAGCTAAAATTCCCCGGGGCAAGATTTTTAGCTCATGGAATGACTTTTTTCAAAAAAATAATTTTTTTTTTTTTTTTGAAAGTCATTCCATGAGCTAAAATTCCCCGAGGCCAGATTTTTAGCTCATGGAATGACTTTAAAAAAAAAAAATTATTTTTCGGAAAAAAGTCATTCCATGAGCTAAAATTCCGGCCTCGGGAAATTTTAGATCATGGAATGACTTAAAAAAAAAATAAAAATTATTTTTTGGAAAAAAGTCATTCCATGAGCTAAAATTCCCCGGGGCAAGATTTTTAGCTCATGGAATGACTTTTTTCCGAAAAATATTTTTTTTTTTTTTTTTTCTAAGTCATTCCATGAGCTAAAATTCCCCGAGGCCGGATTTTTAGCTCATGGAATGACTTTCAAAAAAAAAAAAAAATTATTTTTCGGAAAAAAGTCATTCCATGAGCTAAAATTCCGGCCTCGGGAAATTTTAGCTCCTGGAATGACTTAAAAAAAAAAAAAATTATTTTTCGGATAAAAGTCATTCCATGAGCTAAAATACCCCGGGGCAAGATTTTTAGCTCATGGAATGACTTTTTTCCAAAAAAAATTTTTTTTTTATTTTTTTAAAGTCATTCCATGAGCTAAAAATCCGGCCTCGGGGAATTTTAGCTCATGGAATGACTTTCAAAAAAAAAAAAAAAAATTATTTTTCGGAAGAAAGTCATTCCATGAGCTAAAAATCTTGCCCCGGGGAATTTTAGCTCATGGAATGACTTTAAAAAAAAAAAAAAAATTATTTTTCGGAAAAAAGTCATTCCATGAGCTAAAAATCTTGCCCCGGGGAATTTTAGCTCATGGAATGACTTTTTTCCGAAAAATAATTTTTTTTTTTTTTTAAAGTCATTCCATGAGCTAAAATTTCCCGGGGCAAGATTTTTAGCTCATGGAATGACTTTTTTCCGAAAAATAATTTTTTTTTTTTTTTGAAAGTCATTCCGTGAGCTAAAATTTCCCGGGGCAAGATTTTTAGCTCATGGAATGACTTTTTTCCGAAAAATAATTTTTTTTTTTTTTTAAAGTCATTCCATGAGCTAAAAATCCGGCCCAGGGGAATTTTAGCTCATGGAATGACTTTAAAAAAAAAAAAAATTATTTTTCGGAAAAAAGTCATTCCATGAGCTAAAAATCTTGCCCCGGGGAATTTTAGCTCATGGAATGACTTTTTTCCGAAAAATAATTTTTTTTTTTTTTTTTAAGTCATTCCATGAGCTAAAATTTCCCGGGGCAAGATTTTTAGCTCATGGAATGACTTTTTTCCGAAAAATAATTTTTTTTTTTTTTTTGAAAGTCATTCCATGAGCTAAAATTCCCCGAGGCCGGATTTTTAGCTCATGGAATGACTTTAAAAAAAAAAAAAAAATTTTTTTTGGAAAAAAGTCATTCCATGAGCTAAAATTCCCCGGGGCAAGATTTTTAGCTCATGGAATGACTTTTTTCCGAAAAATAATTTTTTTTTTTTTTTGAAAGTCATTCCATGAGCTAAAATTCCCCGAGGCCGGATTTTTAGCTCATGGAATGACTTAAAAAAAAAAAAAAATTATTGTTCGGAAAAAAGTCATTCCATGAGCTAAAAATCTTGCCCCGGGAAATTTTAGCTCATGGAATGACTTTAAAAAAAAAAAAAAATTATTTTTCGGAAAAAAGTCATTCCATGAGCTAAAATTCCCCGGGGCAAGATTTTTAGCTCATGGAATGACTTTTTTCCGAAAAATAATTTTTTTTTTTTTTTTAAAGTCATTCCATGAGCTAAAATTCCCCGGGGCAAGATTTTTAGCTCATGGAATGACTTTCAAAAAAAAAAAAAAAATTTTTTTTGGAAAAAAGTCATTCCATGAGCTAAAATTCCCCGGGGCAAGATTTTTAGCTCATGGAATGACTTTTTTCCGAAAAATAATTTTTTTTTTTTTTTAAAGTCATTCCATGAGCTAAAATTCCCCGGGGCAAGATTTTTAGCTCATGGAATGACTTTTTTCCGAAAAATAATTTTTTTTTTTTTTTTGAAAGTCATTCCATGAGCTAAAAATCCGGCCTTGGGGAATTTTAGCTCATGGAATGACTTTAAAAAAAAAAAAATTTTTTTTTGGAAAAAAGTCATTCCATGAGCTAAAATTCCCCGGGGCAAGATTTTTAGCTCATGGAATGACTTTTTTCCGAAAAATAATTTTTTTTTTTTTTTTAAGTCATTCCATGAGCTAAAATTCCCCGAGGCCGGATTTTTAGCTCATGGAATGACTTTAAAAAAATATATATATATTTTTCGGAAAAAAGTCATTCCATGAGCTGAAAATCTTGCCCCGGGGAATTTTAGCTCATGGAATGACTTTTTTCCAAAAAATAATTTTTTTTTTTTTTTAAAGTCATTCCATGAGCTAAAATTCCCCGAGGCCGGATTTTTAGCTCATGGAATGACTTTCAAAAAAAAAAAAAATTATTTTTCGGAAAAAAGTCATTCCATGAGCTAAAAATCTTGCCCCGGGGAATTTTAGCTCATGGAATGACTTTCAAAAAAAAAAAAAATTATTTTTCGGAAAAAAGTCATTCCATGAGCTAAAAATCTTGCCCCGGGGAATTTTAGCTCATGGAATGACTTTTTTCCGAAAAATAATTTTTTTTTTTTTTTTAAAGTCATTCCATGAGCTAAAATTCCCCGAGGCCGGATTTTTAGCTCATGGAATGACTTAAAAAAAAAAAAAATTATTTTTCGGAAAAAAGTCATTCCATGAGCTAAAAATCTTGCCCCGGGGAATTTTAGCTCATGGAATGACTTAAAAAAAAAAAAAAAATTATTTTTCGGAAAAAAGTCATTCCATGAGCTAAAAATCTTGCCCCGGGAAATTTTAGCTCATGGAATGACTTTAAAAAAAAAAAAAAATTATTTTTCGGAAAAAAGTCATTCCATGAGCTAAAAATCTTGCCCCGGGGAATTTTAGCTCATGGAATGACTTTTTTCCGAAAAATAATTTTTTTTTTTTTTAAAGTCATTCCATGAGCTAAAATTTCCCGGGGCAAGATTTTTAGCTCATGGAATGACTTTTTTCCGAAAAATAATTTTTTTTTTTTTTTTAAAGTCATTCCATGAGCTAAAATTTCCCGGGGCAAGATTTTTAGCTCATGGAATGACTTTTTTCCGAACAATAATTTTTTTTTTTTTTTAAGTCATTCCATGAGCTAAAAATCCGGCCTCGGGGAATTTTAGCTCATGGAATGACTTTCAAAAAAAAAAAAAAATTATTTTTCGGAAAAAAGTCATTCCATGAGCTAAAAATCTTGCCCCGGGGAATTTTAGCTCATGGAATGACTTTTTTCCAAAAAAAATTTTTTTTTTTTTTTTAAAGTCATTCCATGAGCTAAAAATCCGGCCTCGGGGAATTTTAGCTCATGGAATGACTTTCAAAAAAAAAAAAAATTATTTTTCGGAAAAAAGTCATTCCATGAGCTAAAAATCTTGCCCCGGGGAATTTTAGCTCATGGAATGACTTTTTTCCGAAAAATAATTTTTTTTTTTTTTAAAGTCATTCCATGAGCTAAAATTTCCCGGGGCAAGATTTTTAGCTCATGGAATGACTTTTTTCCGAAAAATAATATATTTTTTTTTTTAATGTCATTCCATGAGCTAAAATTCCCCGAGGCCGGATTTTTAGCTCATGGAATGACTTTCAAAAAAAAAAAAAATTATTTTTCGGAAAAAAGTCATTCCATGAGCTAAAAATCTTGCCCCGGGGAATTTTAGCTCATGGAATGACTTTCAAAAAAAAAAAAAATTATTTTTCGGAAAAAAGTCATTCCATGAGCTAAAAATCTTGCCCCGGGGAATTTTAGCTCATGGAATGACTTTTTTCCGAAAAATAATTTTTTTTTTTTTTTTAAAGTCATTCCATGAGCTAAAATTCCCCGAGGCCGGATTTTTAGCTCATGGAATGACTTAAAAAAAAAAAAAATTATTTTTCGGAAAAAAGTCATTCCATGAGCTAAAAATCTTGCCCCGGGGAATTTTAGCTCATGGAATGACTTAAAAAAAAAAAAAAAAATTATTTTTCGGAAAAAAGTCATTCCATGAGCTAAAAATCTTGCCCCGGGAAATTTTAGCTCATGGAATGACTTTAAAAAAAAAAAAAAATTATTTTTCGGAAAAAAGTCATTCCATGAGCTAAAAATCTTGCCCCGGGGAATTTTAGCTCATGGAATGACTTTTTTCCGAAAAATAATTTTTTTTTTTTTTTAAGTCATTCCATGAGCTAAAATTCCCCGGGGCAAGATTTTTAGCTCATGGAATGACTTTTTTCCGAAAAATAATTTTTTTTTTTTTTTGAAAGTCATTCCATGAGCTAAAATTCCCCGAGGCCGGATTTTTAGCTCATGGAATGACTTAAAAAAAAAAAAAAATTATTGTTCGGAAAAAAGTCATTCCATGAGCTAAAAATCTTGCCCCGGGAAATTTTAGCTCATGGAATGACTTAAAAAAAAAAAAAAAAATTATTTTTCGGAAAAAAGTCATTCCATGAGCTAAAAATCCGGCCTCGGGGAATTTTAGCTCATGGAATGACTTTAAAAAAAAAAAAAAAATTATTTTTCGGAAAAAAGTCATTCCATGAGCTAAAAATCTTGCCCCGGGGAATTTTAGCTCATGGAATGACTTTTTTCCGAAAAATAATTTTTTTTTTTTTAAAGTCATTCCATGAGCTAAAATTTCCCGGGGCAAGATTTTTAGCTCATGGAATGACTTTTTTCCGAAAAATAATTTTTTTTTTTTTTTAAAGTCATTCCATGAGCTAAAATTCCCCGAGGCCGGATTTTTAGCTCATGGAATGACTTTCAAAAAAAAAAAAAATTATTTTTCGGAAAAAAGTCATTCCATGAGCTAAAAATCTTGCCCCGGGGAATTTTAGCTCATGGAATGACTTTCAAAAAAAAAAAAAATTATTTTTCGGAAAAAAGTCATTCCATGAGCTAAAAATCTTGCCCCGGGGAATTTTAGCTCATGGAATGACTTTTTTCCGAAAAATAATTTTTTTTTTTTTTTTAAAGTCATTCCATGAGCTAAAATTCCCCGAGGCCGGATTTTTAGCTCATGGAATGACTTAAAAAAAAAAAAAATTATTTTTCGGAAAAAAGTCATTCCATGAGCTAAAAATCTTGCCCCGGGGAATTTTAGCTCATGGAATGACTTAAAAAAAAAAAAAAAAATTATTTTTCGGAAAAAAGTCATTCCATGAGCTAAAAATCTTGCCCCGGGAAATTTTAGCTCATGGAATGACTTTAAAAAAAAAAAAAAATTATTTTTTGGAAAAAAGTCATTCCATGAGCTAAAAATCTTGCCCCGGGGAATTTTAGCTCATGGAATGACTTTTTTCCGAAAAATAATTTTTTTTTTTTTTAAAGTCATTCCATGAGCTAAAATTTCCCGGGGCAAGATTTTTAGCTCATGGAATGACTTTTTTCCGAAAAATAATTTTTTTTTTTTTTTGAAAGTCATTCCATGAGCTAAAATTCCCCGAGGCCGGATTTTTAGCTCATGGAATGACTTAAAAAAAAAAAAAAATTATTGTTCGGAAAAAAGTCATTCCATGAGCTAAAAATCTTGCCCCGGGAAATTTTAGCTCATGGAATGACTTAAAAAAAAAAAAAAAAATTATTTTTCGGAAAAAAGTCATTCCATGAGCTAAAAATCTTGCCCCGGGGAATTTTAGCTCATGGAATGACTTTAAAAAAAAAAAAAAAAATATTTTTCGGAAAAAAGTCATTCCATGAGCTAAAAATCTTGCCCCGGGGAATTTTAGCTCATGGAATGACTTTTTTCCAAAAAAAAATTTTTTTTTTTTTTTAAAGTCATTCCATGAGCTAAAAATCTTGCCCCGGGGAATTTTAGCTCATGGAATGACTTTTTTCCGAAAAATAATTTTTTTTTTTTTTAAAGTCATTCCATGAGCTAAAATTTCCCGGGGCAAGATTTTTAGCTCATGGAATGACTTTTTTCCGAAAAATAATTTTTTTTTTTTTTTTTAAAGTCATTCCATGAGCTAAAATTTCCCGGGGCAAGATTTTTAGCTCATGGAATGACTTTTTTCCGAACAATAATTTTTTTTTTTTTTTAAGTCATTCCATGAGCTAAAAATCCGGCCTCGGGGAATTTTAGCTCATGGAATGACTTTCAAAAAAAAAAAAAAATTATTTTTCGGAAAAAAGTCATTCCATGAGCTAAAAATCTTGCCCCGGGGAATTTTAGCTCATGGAATGACTTTTTTCCAAAAAAAATTTTTTTTTTTTTTTTAAAGTCATTCCATGAGCTAAAAATCCGGCCTCGGGGAATTTTAGCTCATGGAATGACTTTCAAAAAAAAAAAAATTATTTTTCGGAAAAAAGTCATTCCATGAGCTAAAAATCTTGCCCCGGGGAATTTTAGCTCATGGAATGACTTTTTTCCGAAAAATAATTTTTTTTTTTTTTTAAAGTCATTCCATGAGCTAAAATTCCCCGAGGCCGGATTTTTAGCTCATGGAATGACTTAAAAAAAAAAAAATTATTTTTCGGAAAAAAGTCATTCCATGAGCTAAAAATCCGGCCTCGGGGAATTTTAGCTCATGGAATGACTTTAAAAAAAAAAAAAAAATTATTTTTCGGAAAAAAGTCATTCCATGAGCTAAAAATCTTGCCCCGGGGAATTTTAGCTCATGGAATGACTTTAAAAAAAAAAAAAAAATATTTTTCGGAAAAAAGTCATTCCATGAGCTAAAAATCTTGCCCCGGGGAATTTTAGCTTATGGAATGACTTTTTTCCAAAAAATAATTTTTTTTTTTTTTTAAAGTCATTCCATGAGCTAAAATTCCCCGAGGCCGGATTTTTAGCTCATGGAATGACTTTCAAAAAAAAAAAAAATTATTTTTCGGAAAAAAGTCATTCCATGAGCTAAAAATCTTGCCCCGGGGAATTTTAGCTCATGGAATGACTTTCAAAAAAAAAAAAAATTATTTTTCGGAAAAAAGTCATTCCATGAGCTAAAAATCTTGCCCCGGGGAATTTTAGCTCATGGAATGACTTTTTTCCGAAAAATAATTTTTTTTTTTTTTTTAAAGTCATTCCATGAGCTAAAATTCCCCGAGGCCGGATTTTTAGCTCATGGAATGACTTAAAAAAAAAAAAAATTATTTTTCGGAAAAAAGTCATTCCATGAGCTAAAAATCTTGCCCCGGGGAATTTTAGCTCATGGAATGACTTAAAAAAAAATAAAAAAAATTATTTTTCGGAAAAAAGTCATTCCATGAGCTAAAATTCCCCGGGGCAAGATTTTTAGCTCATGGAATGACTTTCAAAAAAAAAAAAAAATTTTTTTTTGGAAAAAAGTCATTCCATGAGCTAAAATTCCCCGGGGCAAGATTTTTAGCTCATGGAATGACTTTTTTCCGAAAAATAATTTTTTTTTTTTTTTTGAAAGTCATTCCATGAGCTAAAATTCCCCGAGGCCGGATTTTTAGCTCATGGAATGACTTTAAAAAAAAAAAAAAATTATTTTTCGGAAAAAAGTCATTCCATGAGCTAAAAATCTTGCCCCGGGAAATTTTAGCTCATGGAATGACTTTCAAAAAAAAAAAAAAATTATTTTTCGGAAAAAAGTCATTCCATGAGCTAAAATTCCCCGGGGCAAGATTTTTAGCTCATGGAATGACTTTTTTCCGAAAAATAATTTTTTTTTTTTTTTTAAAGTCATTCCATGAGCTAAAATTCCCCGGGGCAAGATTTTTAGCTCATGGAATGACTTTCAAAAAAAAAAAAAAAAATTTTTTTTGGAAAAAAGTCATTCCATGAGCTAAAATTCCCCGGGGCAAGATTTTTAGCTCATGGAATGACTTTTTTCCGAAAAATAATTTTTTTTTTTTTTTTAAGTCATTCCATGAGCTAAAATTCCCCGGGGCAAGATTTTTAGCTCATGGAATGACTTTTTTCCGAAAAATAATTTTTTTTTTTTTTTAAAGTCATTCCATGAGCTAAAATTTCGGGGGGCAAGATTTTTAGCTCATGGAATGACTTTTTTCCGAACAATAATTTTTTTTTTTTTTTAAGTCATTCCATGAGCTAAAAATCCGGCCTCGGGGAATTTTAGCTCATGGAATGACTTTCAAAAAAAAAAAAAATTATTTTTCGGAAAAAAGTCATTCCATGAGCTAAAAATCTTGCCCCGGGGAATTTTAGCTCATGGAATGACTTTAAAAAAAAAAAAAAAAATATTTTTCGGAAAAAAGTCATTCCATGAGCTAAAAATCTTGCCCCGGGGAATTTTAGCTCATGGAATGACTTTTTTCCAAAAAAAAATTTTTTTTTTTTTTTTAAGTCATTCCATGAGCTAAAAATCTTGCCCCGGGGAATTTTAGCTCATGGAATGACTTTTTTCCGAAAAATAATTTTTTTTTTTTTTAAAGTCATTCCATGAGCTAAAATTTCCCGGGGCAAGATTTTTAGCTCATGGAATGACTTTTTTCCGAAAAATAATTTTTTTTTTTTTTTGAAAGTCATTCCATGAGCTAAAATTCCCCGAGGCCGGATTTTTAGCTCATGGAATGACTTAAAAAAAAAAAAAAATTATTGTTCGGAAAAAAGTCATTCCATGAGCTAAAAATCTTGCCCCGGGAAATTTTAGCTCATGGAATGACTTAAAAAAAAAAAAAAAAATTATTTTTCGGAAAAAAGTCATTCCATGAGCTAAAAATCTTGCCCCGGGGAATTTTAGCTCATGGAATGACTTAAAAAAAAAAAAAAAAAATATTTTTCGGAAAAAAGTCATTCCATGAGCTAAAAATCTTGCCCCGGGGAATTTTAGCTCATGGAATGACTTTTTTCCAAAAAAAAATTTTTTTTTTTTTTTAAAGTCATTCCATGAGCTAAAAATCTTGCCCCGGGGAATTTTAGCTCATGGAATGACTTTTTTCCGAAAAATAATTTTTTTTTTTTTTAAAGTCATTCCATGAGCTAAAATTTCCCGGGGCAAGATTTTTAGCTCATGGAATGACTTTTTTCCGAAAAATAATTTTTTTTTTCTTTTTAAAGTCATTCCATGAGCTAAAATTTCCCGGGGCAAGATTTTTAGCTCATGGAATGACTTTTTTCCGAACAATAATTTTTTTTTTTTTTTTAAAGTCATTCCATGAGCTAAAAATCCGGCCCCGGGGAATTTTAGCTCATGGAATGACTTTAAAAAAAAAAAAAATTATTTTTCGGAAAAAAGTCATTCCATGAGCTAAAAATCTTGCCCCGGGGAATTTTAGCTCATGGAATGACTTTTTTCCAAAAAAAATTTTTTTTTTTTTTTTAAAGTCATTCCATGAGCTAAAAATCCGGCCTCGGGGAATTTTAGCTCATGGAATGACTTTCAAAAAAAAAAAAAAAATTATTTTTCGGAAAAAAGTCATTCCATGAGCTAAAAATCTTGCCCCGGGAAATTTTAGCTCATGGAATGACAAAAAAAAAAAAAAAAATTATTTTTCGGAAAAAAGTCATTCCATGAGCTAAAATTCCCCGGGGCAAGATTTTTAGCTCATGGAATGACTTTTTTCCGAAAAATAATTTTTTTTTTTTTTTGAAAGTCATTCCATGAGCTAAAATTCCCCGAGGCCGGATTTTTAGCTCATGGAATGACTTTAAAGAAAAAAAAAAAAAAAAATTTGGAAAAAAGTCATTCCATGAGCTAAAATTCCCCGGGGCAAGATTTTTAGCTCATGGAATGACTTTTTTCCGAAAAATAATTTTTTTTTTTTTTTGAAAGTCATTCCATGAGCTAAAATTCCCCGAGGCCGGATTTTTAGCTCATGGAATGACTTAAAAAAAAAAAAAAATTATTGTTCGGAAAAAAGTCATTCCATGAGCTAAAAATCTTGCCCCGGGAAATTTTAGCTCATGGAATGACTTTAAAAAAAAAAAAAAAATTATTTTTCGGAAAAAAGTCATTCCATGAGCTAAAAATCTTGCCCCGGGAAATTTTAGCTCATGGAATGACTTTAAAAAAAAAAAAAATTATTTTTCGGAAAAAAGTCATTCCATGAGCTAAAATTCCCCGGGGCAAGATTTTTAGCTCATGGAATGACTTTAAAAAAAAAAAAAATTTTTTTTTGGAAAAAAGTCATTCCATGAGCTAAAATTCCCCGGGGCAAGATTTTTAGCTCATGGAATGACTTTTTTCCGAAAAATATATTTTTTTTTTTTTTTAAAGTCATTCCATGAGCTAAAATTCCCCGGGGCAAGATTTTTAGCTCATGGAATGACTTTAAAAAAAAAAAAAAATTATTTTTCGGAAAAAAGTCATTCCATGAGCTAAAAATCTTGCCCCGGGGAATTTTAGCTCATGGAATGACTTTTTTCCGAAAAATAATTTTTTTTTTTTTTTAAGTCATTCCATGAGCTAAAAATCCGGCCTCGGGGAATTTTAGCTCATGGAATGACTTTCAAAAAAAAAAAAAAATTATTTTTCGGAAAAAAGTCATTCCATGAGCTAAAAATCTTGCCCCGGGGAATTTTAGCTCATGGAATGACTTTTTTCCAAAAAAAATTTTTTTTTTTTTTTTAAAGTCATTCCATGAGCTAAAAATCCGGCCTCGGGGAATTTTAGCTCATGGAATGACTTTCAAAAAAAAAAAAAATTATTTTTCGGAAAAAAGTCATTCCATGAGCTAAAAATCTTGCCCCGGGGAATTTTAGCTCATGGAATGACTTTTTTCCGAAAAATAATTTTTTTTTTTTTTTAAAGTCATTCCATGAGCTAAAATTCCCCGAGGCCGGATTTTTAGCTCATGGAATGACTTAAAAAAAAAAAAAATTATTTTTCGGAAAAAAGTCATTCCATGAGCTAAAAATCTTGCCCCGGGAAATTTTAGCTCATGGAATGACTTAAAAAAAAAAAAAAAAATTATTTTTCGGAAAAAAGTCATTCCATGAGCTAAAAATCTTGCCCCGGGAAATTTTAGCTCATGGAATGACTTTAAAAAAAAAAAAAAATTATTTTTCGGAAAAAAGTCATTCCATGAGCTAAAATTCCCCGGGGCAAGATTTTTAGCTCATGGAATGACTTTTTTCCGAAAAATAATTTTTTTTTTTTTTTAAAGTCATTCCATGAGCTAAAAATCTTGCCCCGGGGAATTTTAGCTCATGGAATGACTTTAAAAAAAAAAAAAAAAATATTTTTCTGAAAAAAGTCATTCCATGAGCTAAAAATCTTGCCCCGGGAAATTTTAGCTCATGGAATGACTTTAAAAAAAAAAAAAATTATTTTTCGGAAAAAAGTCATTCCATGAGCTAAAAATCTTGCCCCGGGAAATTTTAGCTCATGGAATGACTTTAAAAAAAAAAAAATTATTTTTCGGAAAAAAGTCATTCCATGAGCTAAAATTCCCCGGGGCAAGATTTTTAGCTCATGGAATGACTTTTTTCCGAAAAATAATTTTTTTTTTTTTTTTAAAGTCATTCCATGAGCTAAAATTCCCCGAGGCCGGATTTTTAGCTCATGGAATGACTTTAAAAAAAAAAAAAATTATTTTTCGGAAAAAAGTCATTCCATGAGCTAAAAATCTTGCCCCGGGGAATTTTAGCTCATGGAATGACTTTTTTCCGAAAAATAATTTTTTTTATTTTTTTAAGTCATTCCATGAGCTAAAATTTCCCGGGGCAAGATTTTTAGCTCATGGAATGACTTTTTTCCGAAAAATAATTTTTTTTTTTTTTTTGAAAGTCATTCCATGAGCTAAAATTCCCCGAGGCCGGATTTTTAGCTCATGGAATGACTTTCAAAAAAAAAAAAAAATTTTTTTTTGGAAAAAAGTCATTCCATGAGCTAAAATTCCCCGGGGCAAGATTTTTAGCTCATGGAATGACTTTTTTCCGAAAAATAATTTTTTTTTTTTTTTGAAAGTCATTCCATGAGCTAAAATTCCCCGAGGCCGGATTTTTAGCTCATGGAATGACTTAAAAAAAAAAAAAAAATTATTTTTCGGAATAAAGTCATTCCATGAGCTAAAAATCTTGCCCCGGGGAATTTTAGCTCATGGAATGACTTTTTTCCAAAAAAAAATTTTTTTTTTTTTTTGAAAGTCATTCCATGAGCTAAAAATCCGGCCTCGGGGAATTTTAGCTCATGGAATGACTTTCAAAAAAAAAAAAAAAATTATTTTTCGGAAAAAAGTCATTCCATGAGCTAAAAATCTTGCCCCGGGAAATTTTAGCTCATGGAATGACTTAAAAAAATAAAAAAAATTATTTTTCGGAAAAAAGTCATTCCATGAGCTAAAATTCCCCGGGGCAAGATTTTTAGCTCATGGAATGACTTTTTTCCGAAAAATAATTTTTTTTTTTTTTAAAGTCATTCCATGAGCTAAAAATCCGGCCTCGGGGAATTTTAGCTCATGGAATGACTTTAAAAAAAAAAAAAAAATTATTTTTCGGAAAAAAGTCATTCCATGAGCTAAAAATCTTGCCCCGGGGAATTTTAGCTCATGGAATGACTTTTTTCCAAAAAAAATTTTTTTTTTTTTTTTAAAGTCATTCCATGAGCTAAAAATCCGGCCTCGGGGAATTTTAGCTCATGGAATGACTTTCAAAAAAAAAAAAAAATTATTTTTCGGAAAAAAGTCATTCCATGAGCTAAAAATCTTGCCCCGGGGAATTTTAGCTCATGGAATGACTTTTTTCCGAAAAATATTTTTTTTTTTTTTTTTAAAGTCATTCCATGAGCTAAAATTCCCCGGGGCAAGATTTTTAGCTCATGGAATGACTTTAAAAAAAAAAAAAAATTATTTTTCGGAAAAAAGTCATTCCATGAGCTAAAAATCTTGCCCCGGGGAATTTTAGCTCATGGAATGACTTTTTTCCGAAAAATAATTTTTTTTTTTTTTTAAGTCATTCCATGAGCTAAAAATCCGGCCTCGGGGAATTTTAGCTCATGGAATGACTTTCAAAAAAAAAAAAAAATTATTTTTCGGAAAAAAGTCATTCCATGAGCTAAAAATCTTGCCCCGGGGAATTTTAGCTCATGGAATGACTTTTTTCCAAAAAAAATTTTTTTTTTTTTTTTAAAGTCATTCCATGAGCTAAAAATCCGGCCTCGGGGAATTTTAGCTCATGGAATGACTTTCAAAAAAAAAAAAAATTATTTTTCGGAAAAAAGTCATTCCATGAGCTAAAAATCTTGCCCCGGGGAATTTTAGCTCATGGAATGACTTTTTTCCGAAAAATAATTTTTTTTTTTTTTTAAAGTCATTCCATGAGCTAAAATTCCCCGAGGCCGGATTTTTAGCTCATGGAATGACTTAAAAAAAAAAAAAAATTATTTTTCGGAAAAAAGTCATTCCATGAGCTAAAAATCTTGCCCCGGGAAATTTTAGCTCATGGAATGACTTAAAAAAAAAAAAAAAAATTATTTTTCGGAAAAAAGTCATTCCATGAGCTAAAAATCTTGCCCCGGGAAATTTTAGCTCATGGAATGACTTTAAAAAAAAAAAAAATTATTTTTCGGAAAAAAGTCATTCCATGAGCTAAAATTCCCCGGGGCAAGATTTTTAGCTCATGGAATGACTTTTTTCCGAAAAATAATTTTTTTTTTTTTTTAAAGTCATTCCATGAGCTAAAAATCTTGCCCCGGGGAATTTTAGCTCATGGAATGACTTTAAAAAAAAAAAAAAAAATATTTTTCGGAAAAAAGTCATTCCATGAGCTAAAAATCTTGCCCCGGGAAATTTTAGCTCATGGAATGACTTTAAAAAAAAAAAAAAAATTATTTTTCGGAAAAAAGTCATTCCATGAGCTAAAAATCTTGCCCCGGGAAATTTTAGCTCATGGAATGACTTTAAAAAAAAAAAAATTATTTTTCGGAAAAAAGTCATTCCATGAGCTAAAAATCTTGCCCCGGGAAATTTTAGCTCATGGAATGACTTTAAAAAAAAAAAAATTATTTTTCGGAAAAAAGTCATTCCATGAGCTAAAATTCCCCGGGGCAAGATTTTTAGCTCATGGAATGACTTTTTTCCGAAAAATAATTTTTTTTTTTTTTTTAAAGTCATTCCATGAGCTAAAATTCCCCGAGGCCGGATTTTTAGCTCATGGAATGACTTTAAAAAAAAAAAAAATTATTTTTCGGAAAAAAGTCATTCCATGAGCTAAAAATCTTGCCCCGGGGAATTTTAGCTCATGGAATGACTTTTTTCCGAAAAATAATTTTTTTTATTTTTTTAAGTCATTCCATGAGCTAAAATTTCCCGGGGCAAGATTTTTAGCTCATGGAATGACTTTTTTCCGAAAAATAATTTTTTTTTTTTTTTTTGAAAGTCATTCCATGAGCTAAAATTCCCCGAGGCCGGATTTTTAGCTCATGGAATGACTTTCAAAAAAAAAAAAAAATTTTTTTTTGGAAAAAAGTCATTCCATGAGCTAAAATTCCCCGGGGCAAGATTTTTAGCTCATGGAATGACTTTTTTCCGAAAAATAATTTTTTTTTTTTTTTTAAAGTCATTCCATGAGCTAAAATTCCCCGAGGCCGGATTTTTAGCTCATGGAATGACTTTAAAAAAAAAAAAAAATTATTTTTCGGAATAAAGTCATTCCATGAGCTAAAAATCTTGCCCCGGGAAATTTTAGCTCATGGAATGACTTTCAAAAAAAAAAAAAAAATTATTTTTCGGAAAAAAGTCATTCCATGAGCTAAAAATCTTGCCCCGGGGAATTTTAGCTCATGGAATGACTTTCAAAAAAAAAAAAAAATTATTTTTCGGAAAAAAGTCATTCCATGAGCTAAAATTCCCCGGGGCAAGATTTTTAGCTCATGGAATGACTTTTTTCCGAAAAATAATTTTTTTTTTTTTTTTTAAGTCATTCCATGAGCTAAAATTCCCCGGGGCAAGATTTTTAGCTCATGGAATGACTTTCAAAAAAAAAAAAAAAATTTTTTTTGGAAAAAAGTCATTCCATGAGCTAAAATTCCCCGGGGCAAGATTTTTAGCTCATGGAATGACTTTTTTCCGAAAAATAATTTTTTTTTTTTTTTAAAGTCATTCCATGAGCTAAAATTCCCCGGGGCAAGATTTTTAGCTCATGGAATGACTTTTTTCCGAAAAATAATTTTTTTTTTTTTTTTGAAAGTCATTCCATGAGCTAAAAATCCGGCCTTGGGGAATTTTAGCTCATGGAATGACTTTAAAAAAAAAAAAAAATTTTTTTTTGGAAAAAAGTCATTCCATGAGCTAAAATTCCCCGGGGCAAGATTTTTAGCTCATGGAATGACTTTCAAAAAAAAAAAAAATTTTTTTTTGGAAAAAAGTCATTCCATGAGCTAAAATTCCCCGGGGCAAGATTTTTAGCTCATGGAATGACTTTTTTCCGAAAAATAATTTTTTTTTTTTTTTAAGTCATTCCATGAGCTAAAATTCCCCGAGGCCGGATTTTTAGCTCATGGAATGACTTTAAAAAAATATATATATATTTTTCGGAAAAAAGTCATTCCATGAGCTGAAAATCTTGCCCCGGGGAATTTTAGCTCATGGAATGACTTTTTTCCAAAAAATAATTTTTTTTTTTTTTTAAAGTCATTCCATGAGCTAAAATTTCGGGGGGCAAGATTTTTAGCTCATGGAATGACTTTTTTCCGAACAATAATTTTTTTTTTTTTTTAAGTCATTCCATGAGCTAAAAATCCGGCCTCGGGGAATTTTAGCTCATGGAATGACTTTCAAAAAAAAAAAAAATTATTTTTCGGAAAAAAGTCATTCCATGAGCTAAAAATCTTGCCCCGGGAAATTTTAGCTCATGGAATGACTTAAAAAAATAAAAAAAATTATTTTTCGGAAAAAAGTCATTCCATGAGCTAAAATTCCCCGGGGCAAGATTTTTAGCTCATGGAATGACTTTCAAAAAAAAAAAAAAATTTTTTTTTGGAAAAAAGTCATTCCATGAGCTAAAATTCCCCGGGGCAAGATTTTTAGCTCATGGAATGACTTTTTTCCGAAAAATAATTTTTTTTTTTTTTTTGAAAGTCATTCCATGAGCTAAAATTCCCCGAGGCCGGATTTTTAGCTCATGGAATGACTTTAAAAAAAAAAAAAAATTATTTTTCGGAAAAAAGTCATTCCATGAGCTAAAAATCTTGCCCCGGGAAATTTTAGCTCATGGAATGACTTTCAAAAAAAAAAAAAAATTATTTTTCGGAAAAAAGTCATTCCATGAGCTAAAATTCCCCGGGGCAAGATTTTTAGCTCATGGAATGACTTTTTTCCGAAAAATAATTTTTTTTTTTTTTTTAAAGTCATTCCATGAGCTAAAATTCCCCGGGGCAAGATTTTTAGCTCATGGAATGACTTTCAAAAAAAAAAAAAAAAATTTTTTTTGGAAAAAAGTCATTCCATGAGCTAAAATTCCCCGGGGCAAGATTTTTAGCTCATGGAATGACTTTTTTCCGAAAAATAATTTTTTTTTTTTTTTTAAGTCATTCCATGAGCTAAAATTCCCCGGGGCAAGATTTTTAGCTCATGGAATGACTTTTTTCCGAAAAATAATTTTTTTTTTTTTTTAAAGTCATTCCATGAGCTAAAATTTCGGGGGGCAAGATTTTTAGCTCATGGAATGACTTTTTTCCGAACAATAATTTTTTTTTTTTTTTAAGTCATTCCATGAGCTAAAAATCCGGCCTCGGGGAATTTTAGCTCATGGAATGACTTTCAAAAAAAAAAAAAATTATTTTTCGGAAAAAAGTCATTCCATGAGCTAAAAATCTTGCCCCGGGAAATTTTAGCTCATGGAATGACTTAAAAAAATAAAAAAAATTATTTTTCGGAAAAAAGTCATTCCATGAGCTAAAATTCCCCGGGGCAAGATTTTTAGCTCATGGAATGACTTTCAAAAAAAAAAAAAAATTTTTTTTTGGAAAAAAGTCATTCCATGAGCTAAAATTCCCCGGGGCAAGATTTTTAGCTCATGGAATGACTTTTTTCCGAAAAATAATTTTTTTTTTTTTTTTGAAAGTCATTCCATGAGCTAAAATTCCCCGAGGCCGGATTTTTAGCTCATGGAATGACTTTAAAAAAAAAAAAAAATTATTTTTCGGAAAAAAGTCATTCCATGAGCTAAAAATCTTGCCCCGGGAAATTTTAGCTCATGGAATGACTTTCAAAAAAAAAAAAAAATTATTTTTCGGAAAAAAGTCATTCCATGAGCTAAAAATCTTGCCCCGGGGAATTTTAGCTCATGGAATGACTTTCAAAAAAAAAAAAAAAATTATTTTTCGGAAAAAAGTCATTCCATGAGCTAAAATTCCCCGGGGCAAGATTTTTAGCTCATGGAATGACTTTTTTCCGAAAAATAATTTTTTTTTTTTTTTTAAAGTCATTCCATGAGCTAAAATTCCCCGGGGCAAGATTTTTAGCTCATGGAATGACTTTCAAAAAAAAAAAAAAAAATTTTTTTTGGAAAAAAGTCATTCCATGAGCTAAAATTCCCCGGGGCAAGATTTTTAGCTCATGGAATGACTTTTTTCCGAAAAATAATTTTTTTTTTTTTTTTAAGTCATTCCATGAGCTAAAATTCCCCGGGGCAAGATTTTTAGCTCATGGAATGACTTTTTTCCGAAAAATAATTTTTTTTTTTTTTTGAAAGTCATTCCATGAGCTAAAAATCCGGCCTTGGGGAATTTTAGCTCATGGAATGACTTTAAAAAAAAAAAAAAAATTTTTTTTGGAAAAAAGTCATTCCATGAGCTAAAATTCCCCGGGGCAAGATTTTTAGCTCATGGAATGACTTTCAAAAAAAAAAAAAAATTTTTTTTTGGAAAAAAGTCATTCCATGAGCTAAAATTCCCCGGGGCAAGATTTTTAGCTCATGGAATGACTTTTTTCCGAAAAATAATTTTTTTTTTTTTTTTAAGTCATTCCATGAGCTAAAATTCCCCGAGGCCGGATTTTTAGCTCATGGAATGACTTTAAAAAAATATATATATATTTTTCGGAAAAAAGTCATTCCATGAGCTGAAAATCTTGCCCCGGGGAATTTTAGCTCATGGAATGACTTTTTTCCAAAAAATAATTTTTTTTTTTTTTTAAAGTCATTCCATGAGCTAAAATTCCCCGAGGCCGGATTTTTAGCTCATGGAATGACTTTCAAAAAAAAAAAAAATTATTTTTCGGAAAAAAGTCATTCCATGAGCTAAAAATCTTGCCCCGGGGAATTTTAGCTCATGGAATGACTTTCAAAAAAAAAAAAAATTATTTTTCGGAAAAAAGTCATTCCATGAGCTAAAAATCTTGCCCCGGGGAATTTTAGCTCATGGAATGACTTTTTTCCGAAAAATAATTTTTTTTTTTTTTTTAAAGTCATTCCATGAGCTAAAATTCCCCGAGGCCGGATTTTTAGCTCATGGAATGACTTAAAAAAAAAAAAAAATTATTTTTCGGAAAAAAGTCATTCCATGAGCTAAAAATCTTGCCCCGGGAAATTTTAGCTCATGGAATGACTTTCAAAAAAAAAAAAAAAAATTATTTTTTGGAAAAAAGTCATTCCATGAGCTAAAAATCTTGCCCCGGGGAATTTTAGCTCATGGAATGACTTTAAAAAAAAAAAAAAAATATTTTTCGGAAAAAAGTCATTCCATGAGCTAAAAATCTTGCCCCGGGGAATTTTAGCTCATGGAATGACTTTTTTCCAAAAAAAAATTTTTTTTTTTTTTTAAAGTCATTCCATGAGCTAAAAATCTTGCCCCGGGGAATTTTAGCTCATGGAATGACTTTTTTCCGAAAAATAATTTTTTTTTTTTTTTAAGTCATTCCATGAGCTAAAATTTCCCGGGGCAAGATTTTTAGCTCATGGAATGACTTTTTTCCGAAAAATAATTTTTTTTTTTTTTTTAAAGTCATTCCATGAGCTAAAATTTCGGGGGGCAAGATTTTTAGCTCATGGAATGACTTTTTTCCGAACAATAATTTTTTTTTTTTTTTAAGTCATTCCATGAGCTAAAAATCCGGCCTCGGGGAATTTTAGCTCATGGAATGACTTTCAAAAAAAAAAAAAAATTATTTTTCGGAAAAAAGTCATTCCATGAGCTAAAAATCTTGCCCCGGGGAATTTTAGCTCATGGAATGACTTTTTTCCAAAAAAAAAATATTTTTCGGGAAAAAGTCATTCCATGAGCTAAAATTCCCCGGGGCAAGATTTTTAGCTCATGAAATGACTTTTTTCCGAAAAATAATTTTTTTTTTTTTTTTAAAGTCATTCCATGAGCTAAAATTCCCCGAGGCCGGATTTTTAGCTCATGGAATGACTTTTTCCCGAAAAATATTTTTTTTTTGGAAAAAAGTCATTCCATGAGCTAAAATTCCCCGGGGCAAGATTTTTAGCTCATGGAATGACTTTTTTCCGAAAAATAATTTTTTTTTTTTTTTGAAAGTCATTCCATGAGCTAAAATTCCCCGAGGCCGGATTTTTAGCTCATGGAATGACTTAAAAAAAAAAAAAAATTATTGTTCGGAAAAAAGTCATTCCATGAGCTAAAAATCTTGCCCCCCGAAATTTTAGCTCATGGAATGACTTTAAAAAAAAAAAAAAAATTATTTTTCGGAAAAAAGTCATTCCATGAGCTAAAAATCTTGCCCCGGGAAATTTTAGCTCATGGAATGACTTAAAAAAAAAAAAAAATTATTTTTCGGAAAAAAGTCATTCCATGAGCTAAAATTCCCCGGGGCAAGATTTTTAGCTCATGGAATGACTTTAAAAAAAAAAAAAAAATTTTTTTTGGAAAAAAGTCATTCCATGAGCTAAAATTCCCCGGGGCAAGATTTTTAGCTCATGGAATGACTTTTTTCCGAAAAATATTTTTTTTTTTTTTTTTTTAAGTCATTCCATGAGCTAAAATTCCCCGGGGCAAGATTTTTAGCTCATGGAATGACTTTTTTCCGAAAAATAATTTTTTTTTTTTTTTGAAAGTCATTCCATGAGCTAAAAATCCGGCCTCGGGGAATTTTAGCTCATGGAATGACTTTAAAAAAAAAAAAAAAATTATTTTTCGGAAAAAAGTCATTCCATGAGCTAAAATTCCCCGGGGCAAGATTTTTAGCTCATGGAATGACTTTTTTCCGAAAAATAATTTTTTTTTTTTTTTTAAAGTCATTCCATGAGCTAAAAATCCGGCCTCGGGGAATTTTAGCTCATGGAATGACTTTCAAAAAAAAAAAAAATTATTTTTCGGAAAAAAGTCATTCCATGAGCTAAAAATCTTGCCCCGGGGAATTTTAGCTCATGGAATGACTTTAAAAAAAAAAAAAAAATTATTTTTCGGAAAAAAGTCATTCCATGAGCTAAAAATCTTGCCCCGGGGAATTTTAGCTCATGGAATGACTTTTTTCCAAAAAATATTTTTTTTTTTTTTTTAAGTCATTCCATGAGCTAAAATTCCCCGAGGCCGGATTTTTAGCTCATGGAATGACTTTCAAAAAAAAAAAAAAATTATTTTTCGGAAAAAAGTCATTCCATGAGCTAAAAATCTTGCCCCGGGGAGTTTTAGCTCATGGAATGACTTAAAAAAAAAAAAAAAAAAAAAATTTCGGAAAAAAGTCATTCCATGAGCTAAAATTCTCCGAGGCCGGATTTTTAGCTCATGGAATGACTTTAAAAAAAAAAAAATTATTTTTCGGAAAAAAGTCATTCCATGAGCTAAAAATCTTGCCCCGGGGAATTTTAGCTCATGGAATGACTTTTTTCCGAAAAATAATTTTTTTTTTTTTTTAAGTCATTCCATGAGCTAAAATTCCCCGGGGCAAGATTTTTAGCTCATGGAATGACTTTTTTCCGAAATTTTTTTTTTTTTTTTTTTTAAGTCATTCCATGAGCTAAAATTCCCCGGGGCAAGATTTTTAGCTCATGGAATGACTTTTTTCCGAAAAATAATATTTTTTTTTTTTGAAAGTCATTCAATGAGCTAAAAATCCGGCCTTGGGGAATTTTAGCTCATGGAATGACTTAAAAAAAAAAAAAAATTATTTTTCGGAAAAAAGTCATTCCATGAGCTAAAAATCTTGCCCCGGGGAATTTTAGCTCATGGAATGACTTTTTTCCGAAAAATAATTTTTTTTTTTTTAAAGTCATTCCATGAGCTAAAATTTCCCGGGGCAAGATTTTTAGCTCATGGAATGACTTTTTTCCGAAAAATAATTTTTTTTTTGAAAGTCATTCCATGAGCTAAAATTTCCCGGGGCAAGATTTTTAGCTCATGGAATGACTTTTTTCCGAAAAATAATTTTTTTTTTTTTTAAAGTCATTCCATGAGCTAAAAATCCGGCCTCGGGGAATTTTAGCTCATGGAATGACTTTAAAAAAAAAAAAAAAAATTATTTTTCGGAAAAAAGTCATTCCATGAGCTAAAAATCTTGCCCCGGGGAATTTTAGCTCATGGAATGACTTAAAAAAAAAAAAAAATTATTTTTCGGAAAAAAGTCATTCCATGAGCTAAAATTCCCCGGGGCAAGATTTTTAGCTCATGGAATGACTTTTTTCCGAAAAATAATTTTTTTTTTTTTTTTAAAGTCATTCCATGAGCTAAAAATCCGGCCTCGGGGAATTTTAGCTCATGGAATGACTTTCAAAAAAAAAAAAAAATTATTTTTCGGATAAAAGTCATTCCATGAGCTAAAAATCTTGCCCCGGGAAATTTTAGCTCATGGAATGACTTTTTTCCGAAAAATAATTTTTTTTTTTTTTTTGAAAGTCATTCCATGAGCTAAAATTCCCCGAGGCCGGATTTTTAGCTCATGGAATGACTTTCAAAAAAAAAAAAAAATTTTTTTTTGGAAAAAAGTCATTCCATGAGCTAAAAATCTTGCCCCGGGAAATTTTAGCTCATGGAATGACTTTTTAAAAAAAAAAAATTATTTTTCGGAAAAAAGTCATTCCATGAGCTAAAAATCTTGCCCCGGGGAATTTTAGCTCATGGAATGACTTAAAAAAAAAAAAAAAAAATTATTTTTCGGAAAAAAGTCATTCCATGAGCTAAAATTCCCCGAGGCCGGATTTTTAGCTCATGGAATGACTTTAAAAAAAAAAAAAAATTATTTTTCGGAAAAAAGTCATTCTATGAGCTAAAATTCCCCGAGGCCGGATTTTTAGCTCATGGAATGACTTTAAAAAAAAAAAAAATTAATTTTTCGGAAAAAAGTCATTCCATGAGCTAAAAATCTTGCCCCGGGGAATTTTAGCTCATGGAATGACTTTAAAAAAAAAAAAAAAATTATTTTTCGGAAAAAAGTCATTCCATGAGCTAAAAATCTTGCCCCGGGGAATTTTAGCTCATGGAATGACTTTTTTCCGAAAAATAATTTTTTTTTTTTTTTAAAGTCATTCCATGAGCTAAAAATCCGGCCTCGGGGAATTTTAGCTCATGGAATGACTTTAAAAAAAAAAAAAAAATTATTTTTCGGAAAAAAGTCATTCCATGAGCTAAAAATCTTGCCCCGGGGAATTTTAGCTCATGGAATGACTTTTTTCCGAAAAATAATTTTTTTTTTTTTTAAAGTCATTCCATGAGCTAAAATTTCCCGGGGCAAGATTTTTAGCTCATGGAATGACTTTTTTCCGAAAAATAATTTTTTTTTTTTTTTTAAAGTCATTCCATGAGCTAAAAATCTTGCCCCGGGGAATTTTAGCTCATGGAATGACTTTTTTCCGAAAAATAATTTTTTTTTTTTTTTTAAGTCATTCCATGAGCTAAAATTCCCCGGGGCAAGATTTTTAGCTCATGGAATGACTTTTTTCCGAAAAATAATTTTTTTTTTTTAAAAAGTCATTCCATGAGCTAAAATTTCCCGGGGCAAGATTTTTAGCTCATGGAATGACTTTTTTCCAAAAAAAAATTTTTTTTTTTTTTTGAAAGTCATTCCATGAGCTAAAAATCCGGCCTCGGGGAATTTTAGCTCATGGAATGACTTTCAAAAAAAAAAAAAAAATTATTTTTCGGAAAAAAGTCATTCCATGAGCTAAAATTTCCCGGGGCAAGATTTTTAGCTCATGGAATGACTTTTATCCGAAAAATAATTTTTTTTTTTTTTGAAAGTCATTCCATGAGCTAAAATTCCCCGAGGCCGGATTTTTAGCTCATGGAATGACTTTTTCCCGAAAAATATTTTTTTTTTGGAAAAAAGTCATTCCATGAGCTAAAATTCCCCGGGGCAAGATTTTTAGCTCATGGAATGACTTTTTTCCGAAAAATAATTTTTTTTTTTTTTTTAAAGTCATTCCATGAGCTAAAATTCCCCGAGGCCGGATTTTTAGCTCATGGAATGACTTAAAAAAAAAAAAAAATTATTGTTCGGAAAAAAGTCATTCCATGAGCTAAAAATCTTGCCCCCCGAAATTTTAGCTCATGGAATGACTTTAAAAAAAAAAAAAAAATTATTTTTCGGAAAAAAGTCATTCCATGAGCTAAAAATCTTGCCCCGGGAAATTTTAGCTCATGGAATGACTTAAAAAAAAAAAAAAATTATTTTTCGGAAAAAAGTCATTCCATGAGCTAAAATTCCCCGGGGCAAGATTTTTAGCTCATGGAATGACTTTAAAAAAAAAAAAAAAATTTTTTTTGGAAAAAAGTCATTCCATGAGCTAAAATTCCCCGGGGCAAGATTTTTAGCTCATGGAATGACTTTTTTCCGAAAAATATTTTTTTTTTTTTTTTTTAAGTCATTCCATGAGCTAAAATTCCCCGGGGCAAGATTTTTAGCTCATGGAATGACTTTTTTCCGAAAAATAATTTTTTTTTTTTTTTGAAAGTCATTCCATGAGCTAAAAATCCGGCCTCGGGGAATTTTAGCTCATGGAATGACTTTAAAAAAAAAAAAAAAATTATTTTTCGGAAAAAAGTCATTCCATGAGCTAAAATTCCCCGGGGCAAGATTTTTAGCTCATGGAATGACTTTTTTCCGAAAAATAATTTTTTTTTTTTTTTTAAAGTCATTCCATGAGCTAAAAATCCGGCCTCGGGGAATTTTAGCTCATGGAATGACTTTCAAAAAAAAAAAAAATTATTTTTCGGAAAAAAGTCATTCCATGAGCTAAAAATCTTGCCCCGGGGAATTTTAGCTCATGGAATGACTTTAAAAAAAAAAAAAAAATTATTTTTCGGAAAAAAGTCATTCCATGAGCTAAAAATCTTGCCCCGGGGAATTTTAGCTCATGGAATGACTTTTTTCCAAAAAATATTTTTTTTTTTTTTTTAAGTCATTCCATGAGCTAAAATTCCCCGAGGCCGGATTTTTAGCTCATGGAATGACTTTCAAAAAAAAAAAAAAATTATTTTTCGGAAAAAAGTCATTCCATGAGCTAAAAATCTTGCCCCGGGGAGTTTTAGCTCATGGAATGACTTAAAAAAAAAAAAAAAAAAAAAAAATTTCGGAAAAAAGTCATTCCATGAGCTAAAATTCTCCGAGGCCGGATTTTTAGCTCATGGAATGACTTTAAAAAAAAAAAAATTATTTTTCGGAAAAAAGTCATTCCATGAGCTAAAAATCTTGCCCCGGGGAATTTTAGCTCATGGAATGACTTTTTTCCGAAAAATAATTTTTTTTTTTTTTTAAAGTCATTCCATGAGCTAAAATTTCCCGGGGCAAGATTTTTAGCTAATGGAATGACTTTTTTCCGAAAAATAATTTTTTTTTTTTTTTTGAAAGTCATTCCATGAGCTAAAATTTCCCGGGGCAAGATTTTTAGCTCATGGAATGACTTTTTTCCGAAAAATAATTTTTTTTTTTTTTTAAGTCATTCCATGAGCTAAAAATCCGGCCTCGGGGAATTTTAGCTCATGGAATGACTTTCAAAAAAAAAAAAAAATTATTTTTCGGAAAAAAGTCATTCCATGAGCTAAAAATCTTGCCCCGGGGAATTTTAGCTCATGGAATGACTTTTTTCCGAAAAATAATTTTTTTTTTTTTTAAAGTCATTCCATGAGCTAAAAATCCGGCCTCGGGGAATTTTAGCTCATGGAATGACTTAAAAAAAAAAAAAAAAATTATTTTTCGGAAAAAAGTCATTCCATGAGCTAAAATTCCCCGGGGCAAGATTTTTAGCTCATGGAATGACTTTTTTCCGAAAAATAATTTTTTTTTTTTTTAAAGTCATTCCATGAGCTAAAAATCCGGCCTCGGGGAATTTTAGCTCATGGAATGACTTTAAAAAAAAAAAAAAAATTATTTTTCGGAAAAAAGTCATTCCATGAGCTAAAATTCCCCGGGGCAAGATTTTTAGCTCATGGAATGACTTTTTTCCGAAAAATAATTTTTTTTTTTTTTTTAAAGTCATTCCATGAGCTAAAAATCCGGCCTCGGGGAGTTTTAGCTCATGGAATGACTTTTTTCCGAAAATTTTTTTTTTTTTTTTTTTAAAGTCATTCCATGAGCTAAAATTCCCCGGGGCAAGATTTTTAGCTCATGGAATGACTTTCAAAAAAAAAAAAAATTATTTTTCGGAAAAAAGTCATTCCATGAGCTAAAAATCTTGCCCCGGGGAATTTTAGCTCATGGAATGACAAAAAAAAAAAAAAAAAAAAAATTTTCGGAAAAAAGTCATTCCATGAGCTAAAATTCCCCGAGGCCGGATTTTTAGCTCATGGAATGACTTTAAAAAAAAAAAAATTATTTTTCGGAAAAAAGTCATTCCATGAGCTAAAAATCTTGCCCCGGGGAATTTTAGCTCGTGGAATGACTTTTTTCCGAAAATTTTTTTTTTTTTTTTTTTAAAGTCATTCCATGAGCTAAAATTCCCCGGGGCAAGATTTTTAGCTCATGGAATGACTTTTTTCCGAAAAATAATTTTTTTTTTTTTTGAAAGTCATTCCATGAGCTAAAAATCTTGCCCCGGGGAATTTTAGCTCATGGAATGACTTAAAAAAAAAAAAAAAAAAAAAATTTCGGAAAAAAGTCATTCCATGAGCTAAAATTCCCCGAGGCCGGATTTTTAGCTCATGGAATGACTTTAAAAAAAAAAAAAAATTATTTTTCGGAAAAAAGTCATTCCATGAGCTAAAAATCTTGCCCCGGGGAATTTTAGCTCATGGAATGACTTTTTTCCGAAAAATAATTTTTTTTTTTTTTTTAAGTCATTCCATGAGCTAAAATTCCCCGAGGCCGGATTTTTAGCTCATGGAATGACTTTAAAAAAAAAAAAAATTATTTTTCGGAAAAAAGTCATTCCATGAGCTAAAAATCTTGCCCCGGGGAATTTTAGCTCATGGAATGACTTTTTTCCGAAAAATAATTTTTTTTTTTTTTAAGTCATTCCATGAGCTAAAATTCCCCGAGGCCGGATTTTTAGCTCATGGAATGACTTTAAAAAAAAAAAAAATTATTTTTCGGAAAAAAGTCATTCCATGAGCTAAAATTCCCCGGGGCAAGATTTTTAGCTCATGGAATGACTTTTTTCCGAAAAATAATTTTTTTTTTTTTTAAAGTCATTCCATGAGCTAAAATTCCCCGAGGCCGGATTTTTAGCTCATGGAATGACTTTAAAAAAAAAAAAAATTATTTTTCGGAAAAAAGTCATTCCATGAGCTAAAAATCTTGCCCCGGGGAATTTTAGCTCATGGAATGACTTTTTTCCGAAAAATAATTTTTTTTTTTTTTTAAGTCATTCCATGAGCTAAAATTCCCCGAGGCCGGATTTTTAGCTCATGGAATGACTTTAAAAAAAAAAAAAATTATTTTTCGGAAAAAAGTCATTCCATGAGCTAAAAATCTTGCCCCGGGGAATTTTAGCTCATGGAATGACTTTTTTCCGAAAAATAATTTTTTTTTTTTTTTAAGTCATTCCATGAGCTAAAATTCCCCGGGGCAAGATTTTTAGCTCATGGAATGACTTTTTTCCGAAATTTTTTTTTTTTTTTTTTTTTAAGTCATTCCATGAGCTAAAATTCCCCGGGGCAAGATTCTTAGCTCATGGAATGACTTTTTTCCGAAAAATAATATTTTTTTTTTTTGAAAGTCATTCAATGAGCTAAAAATCCGGCCTTGGGGAATTTTAGCTCATGGAATGACTTTAAAAAAAAAAAAAATTATTTTTCGGAAAAAAGTCATTCCATGAGCTAAAAATCTTGCCCCGGGGAATTTTAGCTCATGGAATGACTTTTTTCCGAAAAATAATTTTTTTTTTTTTAAAGTCATTCCATGAGCTAAAATTTCCCGGGGCAAGATTTTTAGCTCATGGAATGACTTTTTTCCGAAAAATAATTTTTTTTTTGAAAGTCATTCCATGAGCTAAAATTTCCCGGGGCAAGATTTTTAGCTCATGGAATGACTTTTTTCCGAAAAATAATTTTTTTTTTTTTTAAAGTCATTCCATGAGCTAAAAATCCGGCCTCGGGGAATTTTAGCTCATGGAATGACTTTAAAAAAAAAAAAAAAATTATTTTTCGGAAAAAAGTCATTCCATGAGCTAAAAATCTTGCCCCGGGGAATTTTAGCTCATGGAATGACTTTTTTCCGAAAAATAATTTTTTTTTTTTTTAAAGTCATTCCATGAGCTAAAAATCCGGCCTCGGGGAATTTTAGCTCATGGAATGACTTTAAAAAAAAAAAAAAAATTATTTTTCGGAAAAAAGTCATTCCATGAGCTAAAAATCTTGCCCCGGGGAATTTTAGCTCATGGAATGACTTTTTTCCGAAAAATAATTTTTTTTTTTTTTAAAGTCATTCCATGAGCTAAAATTTTCCGGGGCAAGATTTTTAGCTCATGGAATGACTTTTTTCCGAAAAATAATTTTTTTTTTTTTTTTAAAGTCATTCCATGAGCTAAAAATCTTGCCCCGGGGAATTTTAGCTCATGGAATGACTTTTTTCCGAAAAATAATTTTTTTTTTTTTTTTAAGTCATTCCATGAGCTAAAATTCCCCGGGGCAAGATTTTTAGCTCATGGAATGACTTTTTTCCGAAAAATAATTTTTTTTTTTTAAAAAGTCATTCCATGAGCTAAAATTTCCCGGGGCAAGATTTTTAGCTCATGGAATGACTTTTTTCCAAAAAAAAATTTTTTTTTTTTTTTGAAAGTCATTCCATGAGCTAAAAATCCGGCCTCGGGGAATTTTAGCTCATGGAATGACTTTCAAAAAAAAAAAAAAAATTATTTTTCGGAAAAAAGTCATTCCATGAGCTAAAATTTCCCGGGGCAAGATTTTTAGCTCATGGAATGACTTTTATCCGAAAAATAATTTTTTTTTTTTTTGAAAGTCATTCCATGAGCTAAAATTCCCCGAGGCCGGATTTTTCATGGAATGACTTTAAAAAAAAAAAAAATTATTTTTCGCAAAAAAGTCATTCCATGAGCTAAAAATCTTGCCCCGGGAAATTTTAGCTCATGGAATGACTTTAAAAAAAAAAAAAATTATTTTTCGGAAAAAAGTCATTCCACGAGCTAAAAATCTTGCCCCGGGGAATTTTAGCTCATGTAATGACTTTTTTCCGAAAAATAATTTTTTTTTTTTTTTAAGTCATTCCATGAGCTAAAATTTCCCGGGGCAAGATTTTTAGCTCATGGAATGACTTTTATCCGAAAAATAATTTTTTTTTTTTTTTGAAAGTCATTCCATGAGCTAAAATTCCCCGAGGCCGGATTTTTAGCTCATGGAATGACTTTAAAAAAAAAAAAATTATTTTTCGGAAAAAAGTCATTCCATGAGCTAAAAATCTTGCCCCGGGGAATTTTAGCTCTTGGAATGACTTTAAAAAAAAAAAAAAAATTATTTTTCGGAAAAAAGTCATTCCATGAGCTAAAAATCTTGCCCCGGGAAATTTTAGCTCATGGAATGACTTTAAAAAAAAAAAAAAATTATTTTTCGGAAAAAAGTCATTCCATGAGCTAAAATTCCCCGGGGCAAGATTTTTAGCTCATGGAATGACTTTCTTCCGAAAAATAATTTTTTTTTTTTTTTTAAAGTCATTCCATGAGCTAAAATTCCCCGAGGCCGGATTTTTAGCTCATGGAATGACTTTTAAAAAAAAAAAATTATTTTTCGGAAAAAAGTCATTCCATGACCTAAAAATCTTGCCCCGGGGAATTTTAGCTCATGGAATGACTTTTTTCCGAAAAATATTTTTTTTTTTTTTTTTAAAGTCATTCCATGAGCTAAAATTCCCCGGGGCAAGATTTTTAGCTCATGGAATGACTTTTTTCCGAAAAATAATTTTTTTTTTTTTTAAAGTCATTCCATGAGCTAAAATTCCCCAAGGCCGGATTTTTAGCTCATGGAATGACTTTAAAAAAAAAAAAAATTATTTTTCGGAAAAAAGTCATTCTATGAGCTAAAATTCCCCGAGGCCGGATTTTTAGCTCATGGAATGACTTTAAAAAAAAAAAAAATTAATTTTTCGGAAAAAAGTCATTCCATGAGCTAAAAATCTTGCCCCGGGGAATTTTAGCTCATGGAATGACTTAAAAAAAAAAAAAAAAAATTATTTTTCGGAAAAAAGTCATTCCATGAGCTAAAAATCTTGCCCCGGGGAATTTTAGCTCATGGAATGACTTTTTTCCGAAAAATAATTTTTTTTTTTTTTTAAAGTCATTCCATGAGCTAAAATTTCCCGGGGCAAGATTTTTAGCTCATGGAATGACTTTTTTCCGAAAAATAATTTTTTTTTTTTTTTTGAAAGTCATTCCATGAGCTAAAATTCCCCGAGGCCGGATTTTTAGCTCATGGAATGACTTTCAAAAAAAAAAAAAAATTTTTTTTTGGAAAAAAGTCATTCCATGAGCTAAAAATCTTGCCCCGGGAAATTTTAGCTCATGGAATGACTTTTTAAAAAAAAAAAATTATTTTTCGGAAAAAAGTCATTCCATGAGCTAAAAATCTTGCCCCGGGGAATTTTAGCTCATGGAATGACTTTTTAAAAAAAAAAAATTATTTTTCGGAAAAAAGTCATTCCATGAGCCAAAAATCTTGCCCCGGGGAATTTTAGCTCATGGAATGACTTAAAAAAAAAAAAAAAAAAATTATTTTTCGGAAAAAAGTCATTCCATGAGCTAAAATTCCCCGGGGCAAGATTTTTAGCTCATGGAATGACTTTAAAAAAAAAAAAAAATTATTTTTCGGAAAAAAGTCATTCCATGAGCTAAAAATCTTGCCCCGGGAAATTTTAGCTCATGGAATGACTTTAAAAAAAAAAAAAAATTATTTTTCGGAAAAAAGTCATTCCATGAGCTAAAATTCCCCGGGGCAAGATTTTTAGCTCATGGAATGACTTTTTTCCGAAAAATAATTTTTTTTTTTTTTGAAAGTCATTCCATGAGCTAAAAATCTTGCCCCGGGGAATTTTAGCTCATGGAATGACTTAAAAAAAAAAAAAAAAAAAAAATTTCGGAAAAAAGTCATTCCATGAGCTAAAATTCCCCGAGGCCGGATTTTTAGCTCATGGAATGACTTTAAAAAAAAAAAAAAATTATTTTTCGGAAAAAAGTCATTCCATGAGCTAAAAATCTTGCCCCGGGGAATTTTAGCTCATGGAATGACTTTTTTCCGAAAAATAATTTTTTTTTTTTTTTTAAGTCATTCCATGAGCTAAAATTCCCCGAGGCCGGATTTTTAGCTCATGGAATGACTTTAAAAAAAAAAAAAATTATTTTTCGGAAAAAAGTCATTCCATGAGCTAAAAATCTTGCCCCGGGGAATTTTAGCTCATGGAATGACTTTTTTCCGAAAAATAATTTTTTTTTTTTTTAAGTCATTCCATGAGCTAAAATTCCCCGAGGCCGGATTTTTAGCTCATGGAATGACTTTAAAAAAAAAAAAAATTATTTTTCGGAAAAAAGTCATTCCATGAGCTAAAATTCCCCGGGGCAAGATTTTTAGCTCATGGAATGACTTTTTTCCGAAAAATAATTTTTTTTTTTTTTAAAGTCATTCCATGAGCTAAAATTCCCCGAGGCCGGATTTTTAGCTCATGGAATGACTTTAAAAAAAAAAAAAATTATTTTTCGGAAAAAAGTCATTCCATGAGCTAAAAATCTTGCCCCGGGGAATTTTAGCTCATGGAATGACTTTTTTCCGAAAAATAATTTTTTTTTTTTTTTAAGTCATTCCATGAGCTAAAATTCCCCGAGGCCGGATTTTTAGCTCATGGAATGACTTTAAAAAAAAAAAAAATTATTTTTCGGAAAAAAGTCATTCCATGAGCTAAAAATCTTGCCCCGGGGAATTTTAGCTCATGGAATGACTTTTTTCCGAAAAATAATTTTTTTTTTTTTTTAAGTCATTCCATGAGCTAAAATTCCCCGGGGCAAGATTTTTAGCTCATGGAATGACTTTTTTCCGAAATTTTTTTTTTTTTTTTTTTTTAAGTCATTCCATGAGCTAAAATTCCCCGGGGCAAGATTCTTAGCTCATGGAATGACTTTTTTCCGAAAAATAATATTTTTTTTTTTTGAAAGTCATTCAATGAGCTAAAAATCCGGCCTTGGGGAATTTTAGCTCATGGAATGACTTTAAAAAAAAAAAAAATTATTTTTCGGAAAAAAGTCATTCCATGAGCTAAAAATCTTGCCCCGGGGAATTTTAGCTCATGGAATGACTTTTTTCCGAAAAATAATTTTTTTTTTTTTAAAGTCATTCCATGAGCTAAAATTTCCCGGGGCAAGATTTTTAGCTCATGGAATGACTTTTTTCCGAAAAATAATTTTTTTTTTGAAAGTCATTCCATGAGCTAAAATTTCCCGGGGCAAGATTTTTAGCTCATGGAATGACTTTTTTCCGAAAAATAATTTTTTTTTTTTTTAAAGTCATTCCATGAGCTAAAAATCCGGCCTCGGGGAATTTTAGCTCATGGAATGACTTTAAAAAAAAAAAAAAAATTATTTTTCGGAAAAAAGTCATTCCATGAGCTAAAAATCTTGCCCCGGGGAATTTTAGCTCATGGAATGACTTAAAAAAAAAAAAAAATTATTTTTCGGAAAAAAGTCATTCCATGAGCTAAAATTCCCCGGGGCAAGATTTTTAGCTCATGGAATGACTTTTTTCCGAAAAATAATTTTTTTTTTTTTTTTAAAGTCATTCCATGAGCTAAAAATCCGGCCTCGGGGAATTTTAGCTCATGGAATGACTTTCAAAAAAAAAAAAAAATTATTTTTCGGATAAAAGTCATTCCATGAGCTAAAAATCTTGCCCCGGGAAATTTTAGCTCATGGAATGACTTTTTTCCGAAAAATAATTTTTTTTTTTTTTTTGAAAGTCATTCCATGAGCTAAAATTCCCCGAGGCCGGATTTTTAGCTCATGGAATGACTTTCAAAAAAAAAAAAAAATTTTTTTTTGGAAAAAAGTCATTCCATGAGCTAAAAATCTTGCCCCGGGAAATTTTAGCTCATGGAATGACTTTTTAAAAAAAAAAAATTATTTTTCGGAAAAAAGTCATTCCATGAGCTAAAAATCTTGCCCCGGGGAATTTTAGCTCATGGAATGACTTAAAAAAAAAAAAAAAAAATTATTTTTCGGAAAAAAGTCATTCCATGAGCTAAAATTCCCCGGGGCAAGATTTTTAGCTCATGGAATGACTTTAAAAAAAAAAAAAAAATTATTTTTCGGAAAAAAGTCATTCCATGAGCTAAAAATCTTGCCCCGGGAAATTTTAGCTCATGGAATGACTTTAAAAAAAAAAAAAAATTATTTTTCGGAAAAAAGTCATTCCATGAGCTAAAATTCCTCGGGGCAAGATTTTTAGCTCATGGAATGACTTTTTTCCGAAAAATAATTTTTTTTTTTTTTTTAAAGTCATTCCATGAGCTAAAATTCCCCGAGGCCGGATTTTTAGCTCATGGAATGACTTTAAAAAAAAAAAAAAATTATTTTTCGGAAAAAAGTCATTCTATGAGCTAAAATTCCCCGAGGCCGGATTTTTAGCTCATGGAATGACTTTAAAAAAAAAAAAAATTAATTTTTCGGAAAAAAGTCATTCCATGAGCTAAAAATCTTGCCCCGGGGAATTTTAGCTCATGGAATGACTTTAAAAAAAAAAAAAAAATTATTTTTCGGAAAAAAGTCATTCCATGAGCTAAAAATCTTGCCCCGGGGAATTTTAGCTCATGGAATGACTTTTTTCCGAAAAATAATTTTTTTTTTTTTTAAAGTCATTCCATGAGCTAAAAATCCGGCCTCGGGGAATTTTAGCTCATGGAATGACTTTAAAAAAAAAAAAAAAATTATTTTTCGGAAAAAAGTCATTCCATGAGCTAAAAATCTTGCCCCGGGGAATTTTAGCTCATGGAATGACTTTTTTCCGAAAAATAATTTTTTTTTTTTTTAAAGTCATTCCATGAGCTAAAATTTTCCGGGGCAAGATTTTTAGCTCATGGAATGACTTTTTTCCGAAAAATAATTTTTTTTTTTTTTTTAAAGTCATTCCATGAGCTAAAAATCTTGCCCCGGGGAATTTTAGCTCATGGAATGACTTTTTTCCGAAAAATAATTTTTTTTTTTTTTTTAAGTCATTCCATGAGCTAAAATTCCCCGGGGCAAGATTTTTAGCTCATGGAATGACTTTTTTCCGAAAAATAATTTTTTTTTTTTAAAAAGTCATTCCATGAGCTAAAATTTCCCGGGGCAAGATTTTTAGCTCATGGAATGACTTTTTTCCAAAAAAAAATTTTTTTTTTTTTTTGAAAGTCATTCCATGAGCTAAAAATCCGGCCTCGGGGAATTTTAGCTCATGGAATGACTTTCAAAAAAAAAAAAAAAATTATTTTTCGGAAAAAAGTCATTCCATGAGCTAAAATTTCCCGGGGCAAGATTTTTAGCTCATGGAATGACTTTTATCCGAAAAATAATTTTTTTTTTTTTTGAAAGTCATTCCATGAGCTAAAATTCCCCGAGGCCGGATTTTTCATGGAATGACTTTAAAAAAAAAAAAAATTATTTTTCGCAAAAAAGTCATTCCATGAGCTAAAAATCTTGCCCCGGGAAATTTTAGCTCATGGAATGACTTTAAAAAAAAAAAAAATTATTTTTCGGAAAAAAGTCATTCCACGAGCTAAAAATCTTGCCCCGGGGAATTTTAGCTCATGTAATGACTTTTTTCCGAAAAATAATTTTTTTTTTTTTTTAAGTCATTCCATGAGCTAAAATTTCCCGGGGCAAGATTTTTAGCTCATGGAATGACTTTTATCCGAAAAATAATTTTTTTTTTTTTTTGAAAGTCATTCCATGAGCTAAAATTCCCCGAGGCCGGATTTTTAGCTCATGGAATGACTTTAAAAAAAAAAAAATTATTTTTCGGAAAAAAGTCATTCCATGAGCTAAAAATCTTGCCCCGGGGAATTTTAGCTCTTGGAATGACTTTAAAAAAAAAAAAAAAATTATTTTTCGGAAAAAAGTCATTCCATGAGCTAAAAATCTTGCCCCGGGAAATTTTAGCTCATGGAATGACTTTAAAAAAAAAAAAAAATTATTTTTCGGTAAAAAGTCATTCCATGAGCTAAAATTCCCCGGGGCAAGATTTTTAGCTCATGGAATGACTTTCTTCCGAAAAATAATTTTTTTTTTTTTTTTAAAGTCATTCCATGAGCTAAAATTCCCCGAGGCCGGATTTTTAGCTCATGGAATGACTTTTAAAAAAAAAAAATTATTTTTCGGAAAAAAGTCATTCCATGACCTAAAAATCTTGCCCCGGGGAATTTTAGCTCATGGAATGACTTTTTTCCGAAAAATATTTTTTTTTTTTTTTTTAAAGTCATTCCATGAGCTAAAATTCCCCGGGGCAAGATTTTTAGCTCATGGAATGACTTTTTTCCGAAAAATAATTTTTTTTTTTTTTAAAGTCATTCCATGAGCTAAAATTCCCCAAGGCCGGATTTTTAGCTCATGGAATGACTTTAAAAAAAAAAAAAATTATTTTTCGGAAAAAAGTCATTCTATGAGCTAAAATTCCCCGAGGCCGGATTTTTAGCTCATGGAATGACTTTAAAAAAAAAAAAAATTAATTTTTCGGAAAAAAGTCATTCCATGAGCTAAAAATCTTGCCCCGGGGAATTTTAGCTCATGGAATGACTTAAAAAAAAAAAAAAAAATTATTTTTCGGAAAAAAGTCATTCCATGAGCTAAAAATCTTGCCCCGGGGAATTTTAGCTCATGGAATGACTTTTTTCCGAAAAATAATTTTTTTTTTTTTTTAAAGTCATTCCATGAGCTAAAATTTCCCGGGGCAAGATTTTTAGCTCATGGAATGACTTTTTTCCGAAAAATAATTTTTTTTTTTTTTTTGAAAGTCATTCCATGAGCTAAAATTCCCCGAGGCCGGATTTTTAGCTCATGGAATGACTTTCAAAAAAAAAAAAAAATTTTTTTTTGGAAAAAAGTCATTCCATGAGCTAAAAATCTTGCCCCGGGAAATTTTAGCTCATGGAATGACTTTTTAAAAAAAAAAAATTATTTTTCGGAAAAAAGTCATTCCATGAGCTAAAAATCTTGCCCCGGGGAATTTTAGCTCATGGAATGACTTTTTAAAAAAAAAAAATTATTTTTCGGAAAAAAGTCATTCCATGAGCCAAAAATCTTGCCCCGGGGAATTTTAGCTCATGGAATGACTTAAAAAAAAAAAAAAAAAAATTATTTTTCGGAAAAAAGTCATTCCATGAGCTAAAATTCCCCGGGGCAAGATTTTTAGCTCATGGAATGACTTTAAAAAAAAAAAAAAATTATTTTTCGGAAAAAAGTCATTCCATGAGCTAAAAATCTTGCCCCGGGAAATTTTAGCTCATGGAATGACTTTAAAAAAAAAAAAAAATTATTTTTCGGAAAAAAGTCATTCCATGAGCTAAAATTCCCCGGGGCAAGATTTTTAGCTCATGGAATGACTTTTTTCCGAAAAATAATTTTTTTTTTTTTTTAAAGTCATTCCATGAGCTAAAAATCTTGCCCCGGGGAATTTTAGCTCATGGAATGACTTTTTTCCGAAAAATAATTTTTTTTTTTTTTTTTAAAGTCATTCCATGAGCTAAAATTCCCCGGGGCAAGATTTTTAGCTCATGGAATGACTTTTTTCCGAAAAATAATTTTTTTTTTGAAAAAAGTCATTCCATGAGCTAAAATTTCCCGGGGCAAGATTTTTAGCTCATGGAATGACTTTTTTCCAAAAAAAAATTTTTTTTTTTTTTTTGAAAGTCATTCCATGAGCTAAAAATCCGGCCTCGGGGAATTTTAGCTCATGGAATGACTTTCAAAAAAAAAAAAAAAATTATTTTTCGGAAAAAAGTCATTCCATGAGCTAAAATTTCCCGGGGCAAGATTTTTAGCTCATGGAATGACTTTTATCCGAAAAATAATTTTTTTTTTTTTTTGAAAGTCATTCCATGAGCTAAAATTCCCCGAGGCCGGATTTTTAGCTCATGGAATGACTTTAAAAAAAAAAAAATTATTTTTCGGAAAAAAGTCATTCCATGAGCTAAAAATCTTGCCCCGGGGAATTTTAGCTCTTGGAATGACTTTAAAAAAAAAAAAAAATTATTTTTCGGAAAAAAGTCATTCCATGAGCTAAAAATCTTGCCCCGGGAAATTTTAGCTCATGGAATGACTTTAAAAAAAAAAAAAAATTATTTTTCGGAAAAAAGTCATTCCATGAGCTAAAATTCCCCGGGGCAAGATTTTTAGCTCATGGAATGACTTTTTTCCGAAAAATAATTTTTTTTTTTTTTTTAAAGTCATTCCATGAGCTAAAATTCCCCGGGGCAAGATTTTTAGCTCATGGAATGACTTTCTTCCGAAAAATAATTTTTTTTTTTTTTTTAAAGTCATTCCATGAGCTAAAATTCCCCGAGGCCGGATTTTTAGCTCATGGAATGACTTTTAAAAAAAAAAAATTATTTTTCGGAAAAAAGTCATTCCATGAGCTAAAAATCTTGCCCCGGGGAATTTTAGCTCATGGAATGACTTTTTTCCGAAAAATATTTTTTTTTTTTTTTTAAAGTCATTCCATGAGCTAAAATTCCCCGGGGCAAGATTTTTAGCTCATGGAATGACTTTTTTCCGAAAAATAATTTTTTTTTTTTTTTAAGTCATTCCATGAGCTAAAATTCCCCAAGGCCGGATTTTTAGCTCATGGAATGACTTTAAAAAAAAAAAAAAATTATTTTTCGGAAAAAAGTCATTCTATGAGCTAAAATTCCCCGAGGCCGGATTTTTAGCTCATGGAATGACTTTAAAAAAAAAAAAATTAATTTTTCGGAAAAAAGTCATTCCATGAGCTAAAAATCTTGCCCCGGGGAATTTTAGCTCATGGAATGACTTTAAAAAAAAAAAAAAAATTATTTTTCGGAAAAAAGTCATTCCATGAGCTAAAAATCTTGCCCCGGGGAATTTTAGCTCATGGAATGACTTTTTTCCGAAAAATAATTTTTTTTTTTTTTTAAAGTCATTCCATGAGCTAAAATTTCCCGGGGCAAGATTTTTAGCTCATGGAATGACTTTTTTCCGAAAAATAATTTTTTTTTTTTTTTTGAAAGTCATTCCATGAGCTAAAATTCCCCGAGGCCGGATTTTTAGCTCATGGAATGACTTTCAAAAAAAAAAAAAAATTTTTTTTTGGAAAAAAGTCATTCCATGAGCTAAAAATCTTGCCCCGGGAAATTTTAGCTCATGGAATGACTTTTTAAAAAAAAAAAATTATTTTTCGGAAAAAAGTCATTCCATGAGCTAAAAATCTTGCCCCGGGGAATTTTAGCTCATGGAATGACTTAAAAAAAAAAAAAAAAAATATTTTTCGGAAAAAAGTCATTCCATGAGCTAAAATTCCCCGGGGCAAGATTTTTAGCTCATGGAATGACTTAAAAAAAAAAAAAAAAATTATTTTTCGGAAAAAAGTCATTCCATGAGCTAAAAATCTTGCCCCGGGAAATTTTAGCTCATGGAATGACTTTAAAAAAAAAAAAAAATTATTTTTCGGAAAAAAGTCATTCCATGAGCTAAAATTCCCCGGGGCAAGATTTTTAGCTCATGGAATGACTTTTTTCCGAAAAATAATTTTTTTTTTTTTTTGAAAGTCATTCCATGAGGTAAAATTCCCCGAGGCCGGATTTTTAGCTCATGGAATGACTTTAAAAAAAAAAAAAAATTATTTTTCAGAAAAAAGTCATTCTATGAGCTAAAATTCCCCGAGGCCGGATTTTTAGCTCATGGAATGACTTTAAAAAAAAAAAAAATTAATTTTTCGGAAAAAAGTCATTCCATGAGCTAAAAATCTTGCCCCGGGGAATTTTAGCTCATGGAATGACTTTAAAAAAAAAAAAAAAATTATTTTTCGGAAAAAAGTCATTCCATGAGCTAAAAATCTTGCCCCGGGGAATTTTAGCTCATGGAATGACTTTTTTCCGAAAAATAATTTTTTTTTTTTTTTAAAGTCATTCCATGAGCTAAAATTTCCCGGGGCAAGATTTTTAGCTCATGGAATGACTTTTTTCCGAAAAATAATTTTTTTTTTTTTTTAAAGTCATTCCATGAGCTAAAAATCCGGCCTCGGGGAATTTTAGCTCATGGAATGACTTTCAAAAAAAAAAAAAAATTATTTTTCGGAAAAAAGTCATTCCATGAGCTAAAAATCTTGCCCCGGGGAATTTTAGCTCATGGAATGACTTTTTTCCGAAAAATAATTTTTTTTTTTTTTTAAAGTCATTCCATGAGCTAAAATTTCCCGGGGCAAGATTTTTAGCTCATGGAATGACTTTTTTCCGAAAAATAATTTTTTTTTTTTTTTTAAAGTCATTCCATGAGCTAAAAATCTTGCCCCGGGGAATTTTAGCTCATGGAATGACTTTTTTCCGAAAAATAATTTTTTTTTTTTTTTTAAAGTCATTCCATGAGCTAAAATTCCCCGGGGCAAGATTTTTAGCTCATGGAATGACTTTTTTCCGAAAAATAATTTTTTTTTTTTAAAAAGTCATTCCATGAGCTAAAATTTCCCGGGGCAAGATTTTTAGCTCATGGAATGACTTTTTTCCAAAAAAAAATTTTTTTTTTTTTTTTAAAGTCATTCCATGAGCTAAAAATCCGGCCTCGGGGAATTTTAGCTCATGGAATGACTTTCAAAAAAAAAAAAAAAATTATTTTTCGGAAAAAAGTCATTCCATGAGCTAAAATTTCCCGGGGCAAGATTTTTAGCTCATGGAATGACTTTTATCCGAAAAATAATTTTTTTTTTTTTTTGAAAGTCATTCCATGAGCTAAAATTCCCCGAGGCCGGATTTTTAGCTCATGGAATGACTTTAAAAAAAAAAAAATTATTTTTCGGAAAAAAGTCATTCCATGAGCTAAAAATCTTGCCCCGGGGAATTTTAGCTCATGGAATGACTTTAAAAAAAAAAAAAAAATTATTTTTCGGAAAAAAGTCATTCCATGAGCTAAAAATCTTGCCCCGGGAAATTTTAGCTCATGGAATGACTTAAAAAAAAAAAAAAAATTATTTTTCGGAAAAAAGTCATTCCATGAGCTAAAATTCCCCGGGGCAAGATTTTTAGCTCATGGAATGACTTTCAAAAAAAAAAAAAATTATTTTTCGGAAAAAAGTCATTCCATGAGCTAAAAATCTTGCCCCGGGGAATTTTAGCTCATGGAATGACAAAAAAAAAAAAAAAAAAAAAATTTTCGGAAAAAAGTCATTCCATGAGCTAAAATTCCCCGAGGCCGGATTTTTAGCTCATGGAATGACTTTAAAAAAAAAAAAATTATTTTTCGGAAAAAAGTCATTCCATGAGCTAAAAATCTTGCCCCGGGGAATTTTAGCTCATGGAATGACTTTTTTCCGAAAATTTTTTTTTTTTTTTTTTTAAAGTCATTCCATGAGCTAAAATTCCCCGGGGCAAGATTTTTAGCTCATGGAATGACTTTTTTCCGAAAAATAATTTTTTTTTTTTTTGAAAGTCATTCCATGAGCTAAAAATCTTGCCCCGGGGAATTTTAGCTCATGGAATGACTTAAAAAAAAAAAAAAAAAAAAAATTTCGGAAAAAAGTCATTCCATGAGCTAAAATTCCCCGAGGCCGGATTTTTAGCTCATGGAATGACTTTAAAAAAAAAAAAAAATTATTTTTCGGAAAAAAGTCATTCCATGAGCTAAAAATCTTGCCCCGGGGAATTTTAGCTCATGGAATGACTTTTTTCCGAAAAATAATTTTTTTTTTTTTTTTAAGTCATTCCATGAGCTAAAATTCCCCGAGGCCGGATTTTTAGCTCATGGAATGACTTTAAAAAAAAAAAAAATTATTTTTCGGAAAAAAGTCATTCCATGAGCTAAAAATCTTGCCCCGGGGAATTTTAGCTCATGGAATGACTTTTTTCCGAAAAATAATTTTTTTTTTTTTTAAGTCATTCCATGAGCTAAAATTCCCCGAGGCCGGATTTTTAGCTCATGGAATGACTTTAAAAAAAAAAAAAATTATTTTTCGGAAAAAAGTCATTCCATGAGCTAAAATTCCCCGGGGCAAGATTTTTAGCTCATGGAATGACTTTTTTCCGAAAAATAATTTTTTTTTTTTTTAAAGTCATTCCATGAGCTAAAATTCCCCGAGGCCGGATTTTTAGCTCATGGAATGACTTTAAAAAAAAAAAAAATTATTTTTCGGAAAAAAGTCATTCCATGAGCTAAAAATCTTGCCCCGGGGAATTTTAGCTCATGGAATGACTTTTTTCCGAAAAATAATTTTTTTTTTTTTTTAAGTCATTCCATGAGCTAAAATTCCCCGAGGCCGGATTTTTAGCTCATGGAATGACTTTAAAAAAAAAAAAAATTATTTTTCGGAAAAAAGTCATTCCATGAGCTAAAAATCTTGCCCCGGGGAATTTTAGCTCATGGAATGACTTTTTTCCGAAAAATAATTTTTTTTTTTTTTTAAGTCATTCCATGAGCTAAAATTCCCCGGGGCAAGATTTTTAGCTCATGGAATGACTTTTTTCCGAAATTTTTTTTTTTTTTTTTTTTTAAGTCATTCCATGAGCTAAAATTCCCCGGGGCAAGATTCTTAGCTCATGGAATGACTTTTTTCCGAAAAATAATATTTTTTTTTTTTGAAAGTCATTCAATGAGCTAAAAATCCGGCCTTGGGGAATTTTAGCTCATGGAATGACTTTAAAAAAAAAAAAAATTATTTTTCGGAAAAAAGTCATTCCATGAGCTAAAAATCTTGCCCCGGGGAATTTTAGCTCATGGAATGACTTTTTTCCGAAAAATAATTTTTTTTTTTTTAAAGTCATTCCATGAGCTAAAATTTCCCGGGGCAAGATTTTTAGCTCATGGAATGACTTTTTTCCGAAAAATAATTTTTTTTTTGAAAGTCATTCCATGAGCTAAAATTTCCCGGGGCAAGATTTTTAGCTCATGGAATGACTTTTTTCCGAAAAATAATTTTTTTTTTTTTTAAAGTCATTCCATGAGCTAAAAATCCGGCCTCGGGGAATTTTAGCTCATGGAATGACTTTAAAAAAAAAAAAAAAATTATTTTTCGGAAAAAAGTCATTCCATGAGCTAAAAATCTTGCCCCGGGGAATTTTAGCTCATGGAATGACTTAAAAAAAAAAAAAAATTATTTTTCGGAAAAAAGTCATTCCATGAGCTAAAATTCCCCGGGGCAAGATTTTTAGCTCATGGAATGACTTTTTTCCGAAAAATAATTTTTTTTTTTTTTTTAAAGTCATTCCATGAGCTAAAAATCCGGCCTCGGGGAATTTTAGCTCATGGAATGACTTTCAAAAAAAAAAAAAAATTATTTTTCGGATAAAAGTCATTCCATGAGCTAAAAATCTTGCCCCGGGAAATTTTAGCTCATGGAATGACTTTTTTCCGAAAAATAATTTTTTTTTTTTTTTTGAAAGTCATTCCATGAGCTAAAATTCCCCGAGGCCGGATTTTTAGCTCATGGAATGACTTTCAAAAAAAAAAAAAAATTTTTTTTTGGAAAAAAGTCATTCCATGAGCTAAAAATCTTGCCCCGGGAAATTTTAGCTCATGGAATGACTTTTTAAAAAAAAAAAATTATTTTTCGGAAAAAAGTCATTCCATGAGCTAAAAATCTTGCCCCGGGGAATTTTAGCTCATGGAATGACTTAAAAAAAAAAAAAAAAAATTATTTTTCGGAAAAAAGTCATTCCATGAGCTAAAATTCCCCGGGGCAAGATTTTTAGCTCATGGAATGACTTTAAAAAAAAAAAAAAAATTATTTTTCGGAAAAAAGTCATTCCATGAGCTAAAAATCTTGCCCCGGGAAATTTTAGCTCATGGAATGACTTTAAAAAAAAAAAAAAATTATTTTTCGGAAAAAAGTCATTCCATGAGCTAAAATTCCTCGGGGCAAGATTTTTAGCTCATGGAATGACTTTTTTCCGAAAAATAATTTTTTTTTTTTTTTTAAAGTCATTCCATGAGCTAAAATTCCCCGAGGCCGGATTTTTAGCTCATGGAATGACTTTAAAAAAAAAAAAAAATTATTTTTCGGAAAAAAGTCATTCTATGAGCTAAAATTCCCCGAGGCCGGATTTTTAGCTCATGGAATGACTTTAAAAAAAAAAAAAATTAATTTTTCGGAAAAAAGTCATTCCATGAGCTAAAAATCTTGCCCCGGGGAATTTTAGCTCATGGAATGACTTTAAAAAAAAAAAAAAAATTATTTTTCGGAAAAAAGTCATTCCATGAGCTAAAAATCTTGCCCCGGGGAATTTTAGCTCATGGAATGACTTTTTTCCGAAAAATAATTTTTTTTTTTTTTAAAGTCATTCCATGAGCTAAAAATCCGGCCTCGGGGAATTTTAGCTCATGGAATGACTTTAAAAAAAAAAAAAAAATTATTTTTCGGAAAAAAGTCATTCCATGAGCTAAAAATCTTGCCCCGGGGAATTTTAGCTCATGGAATGACTTTTTTCCGAAAAATAATTTTTTTTTTTTTTAAAGTCATTCCATGAGCTAAAATTTTCCGGGGCAAGATTTTTAGCTCATGGAATGACTTTTTTCCGAAAAATAATTTTTTTTTTTTTTTTAAAGTCATTCCATGAGCTAAAAATCTTGCCCCGGGGAATTTTAGCTCATGGAATGACTTTTTTCCGAAAAATAATTTTTTTTTTTTTTTTAAGTCATTCCATGAGCTAAAATTCCCCGGGGCAAGATTTTTAGCTCATGGAATGACTTTTTTCCGAAAAATAATTTTTTTTTTTTAAAAAGTCATTCCATGAGCTAAAATTTCCCGGGGCAAGATTTTTAGCTCATGGAATGACTTTTTTCCAAAAAAAAATTTTTTTTTTTTTTTGAAAGTCATTCCATGAGCTAAAAATCCGGCCTCGGGGAATTTTAGCTCATGGAATGACTTTCAAAAAAAAAAAAAAAATTATTTTTCGGAAAAAAGTCATTCCATGAGCTAAAATTTCCCGGGGCAAGATTTTTAGCTCATGGAATGACTTTTATCCGAAAAATAATTTTTTTTTTTTTTGAAAGTCATTCCATGAGCTAAAATTCCCCGAGGCCGGATTTTTCATGGAATGACTTTAAAAAAAAAAAAAATTATTTTTCGCAAAAAAGTCATTCCATGAGCTAAAAATCTTGCCCCGGGAAATTTTAGCTCATGGAATGACTTTAAAAAAAAAAAAAATTATTTTTCGGAAAAAAGTCATTCCACGAGCTAAAAATCTTGCCCCGGGGAATTTTAGCTCATGTAATGACTTTTTTCCGAAAAATAATTTTTTTTTTTTTTTAAGTCATTCCATGAGCTAAAATTTCCCGGGGCAAGATTTTTAGCTCATGGAATGACTTTTATCCGAAAAATAATTTTTTTTTTTTTTTTAAAGTCATTCCATGAGCTAAAATTCCCCGAGGCCGGATTTTTAGCTCATGGAATGACTTTAAAAAAAAAAAAATTATTTTTCGGAAAAAAGTCATTCCATGAGCTAAAAATCTTGCCCCGGGGAATTTTAGCTCTTGGAATGACTTTAAAAAAAAAAAAAAAATTATTTTTCGGAAAAAAGTCATTCCATGAGCTAAAAATCTTGCCCCGGGAAATTTTAGCTCATGGAATGACTTTAAAAAAAAAAAAAAATTATTTTTCGGAAAAAAGTCATTCCATGAGCTAAAATTCCCCGGGGCAAGATTTTTAGCTCATGGAATGACTTTCTTCCGAAAAATAATTTTTTTTTTTTTTTTAAAGTCATTCCATGAGCTAAAATTCCCCGAGGCCGGATTTTTAGCTCATGGAATGACTTTTAAAAAAAAAAAATTATTTTTCGGAAAAAAGTCATTCCATGACCTAAAAATCTTGCCCCGGGGAATTTTAGCTCATGGAATGACTTTTTTCCGAAAAATATTTTTTTTTTTTTTTTTAAAGTCATTCCATGAGCTAAAATTCCCCGGGGCAAGATTTTTAGCTCATGGAATGACTTTTTTCCGAAAAATAATTTTTTTTTTTTTTAAAGTCATTCCATGAGCTAAAATTCCCCAAGGCCGGATTTTTAGCTCATGGAATGACTTTAAAAAAAAAAAAAATTATTTTTCGGAAAAAAGTCATTCTATGAGCTAAAATTCCCCGAGGCCGGATTTTTAGCTCATGGAATGACTTTAAAAAAAAAAAAAATTAATTTTTCGGAAAAAAGTCATTCCATGAGCTAAAAATCTTGCCCCGGGGAATTTTAGCTCATGGAATGACTTAAAAAAAAAAAAAAAAATTATTTTTCGGAAAAAAGTCATTCCATGAGCTAAAAATCTTGCCCCGGGGAATTTTAGCTCATGGAATGACTTTTTTCCGAAAAATAATTTTTTTTTTTTTTTAAAGTCATTCCATGAGCTAAAATTTCCCGGGGCAAGATTTTTAGCTCATGGAATGACTTTTTTCCGAAAAATAATTTTTTTTTTTTTTTTGAAAGTCATTCCATGAGCTAAAATTCCCCGAGGCCGGATTTTTAGCTCATGGAATGACTTTCAAAAAAAAAAAAAAAATTTTTTTTTGGAAAAAAGTCATTCCATGAGCTAAAAATCTTGCCCCGGGAAATTTTAGCTCATGGAATGACTTTTTAAAAAAAAAAAATTATTTTTCGGAAAAAAGTCATTCCATGAGCTAAAAATCTTGCCCCGGGGAATTTTAGCTCATGGAATGACTTTTTAAAAAAAAAAAATTATTTTTCGGAAAAAAGTCATTCCATGAGCCAAAAATCTTGCCCCGGGGAATTTTAGCTCATGGAATGACTTAAAAAAAAAAAAAAAAAATTATTTTTCGGAAAAAAGTCATTCCATGAGCTAAAATTCCCCGGGGCAAGATTTTTAGCTCATGGAATGACTTTAAAAAAAAAAAAAAATTATTTTTCGGAAAAAAGTCATTCCATGAGCTAAAAATCTTGCCCCGGGAAATTTTAGCTCATGGAATGACTTTAAAAAAAAAAAAAAATTATTTTTCGGAAAAAAGTCATTCCATGAGCTAAAATTCCCCGGGGCAAGATTTTTAGCTCATGGAATGACTTTTTTCCGAAAAATAATTTTTTTTTTTTTTTAAAGTCATTCCATGAGCTAAAAATCTTGCCCCGGGGAATTTTAGCTCATGGAATGACTTTTTTCCGAAAAATAATTTTTTTTTTTTTTTTTAAAGTCATTCCATGAGCTAAAATTCCCCGGGGCAAGATTTTTAGCTCATGGAATGACTTTTTTCCGAAAAATAATTTTTTTTTTGAAAAAAGTCATTCCATGAGCTAAAATTTCCCGGGGCAAGATTTTTAGCTCATGGAATGACTTTTTTCCAAAAAAAAATTTTTTTTTTTTTTTTGAAAGTCATTCCATGAGCTAAAAATCCGGCCTCGGGGAATTTTAGCTCATGGAATGACTTTCAAAAAAAAAAAAAAAATTATTTTTCGGAAAAAAGTCATTCCATGAGCTAAAATTTCCCGGGGCAAGATTTTTAGCTCATGGAATGACTTTTATCCGAAAAATAATTTTTTTTTTTTTTTGAAAGTCATTCCATGAGCTAAAATTCCCCGAGGCCGGATTTTTAGCTCATGGAATGACTTTAAAAAAAAAAAAATTATTTTTCGGAAAAAAGTCATTCCATGAGCTAAAAATCTTGCCCCGGGGAATTTTAGCTCTTGGAATGACTTTAAAAAAAAAAAAAAATTATTTTTCGGAAAAAAGTCATTCCATGAGCTAAAAATCTTGCCCCGGGAAATTTTAGCTCATGGAATGACTTTAAAAAAAAAAAAAAATTATTTTTCGGAAAAAAGTCATTCCATGAGCTAAAATTCCCCGGGGCAAGATTTTTAGCTCATGGAATGACTTTTTTCCGAAAAATAATTTTTTTTTTTTTTTTAAAGTCATTCCATGAGCTAAAATTCCCCGGGGCAAGATTTTTAGCTCATGGAATGACTTTCTTCCGAAAAATAATTTTTTTTTTTTTTTTAAAGTCATTCCATGAGCTAAAATTCCCCGAGGCCGGATTTTTAGCTCATGGAATGACTTTTAAAAAAAAAAAATTATTTTTCGGAAAAAAGTCATTCCATGAGCTAAAAATCTTGCCCCGGGGAATTTTAGCTCATGGAATGACTTTTTTCCGAAAAATATTTTTTTTTTTTTTTTAAAGTCATTCCATGAGCTAAAATTCCCCGGGGCAAGATTTTTAGCTCATGGAATGACTTTTTTCCGAAAAATAATTTTTTTTTTTTTTTAAGTCATTCCATGAGCTAAAATTCCCCAAGGCCGGATTTTTAGCTCATGGAATGACTTTAAAAAAAAAAAAAAATTATTTTTCGGAAAAAAGTCATTCTATGAGCTAAAATTCCCCGAGGCCGGATTTTTAGCTCATGGAATGACTTTAAAAAAAAAAAAATTAATTTTTCGGAAAAAAGTCATTCCATGAGCTAAAAATCTTGCCCCGGGGAATTTTAGCTCATGGAATGACTTTAAAAAAAAAAAAAAAATTATTTTTCGGAAAAAAGTCATTCCATGAGCTAAAAATCTTGCCCCGGGGAATTTTAGCTCATGGAATGACTTTTTTCCGAAAAATAATTTTTTTTTTTTTTTAAAGTCATTCCATGAGCTAAAATTTCCCGGGGCAAGATTTTTAGCTCATGGAATGACTTTTTTCCGAAAAATAATTTTTTTTTTTTTTTTGAAAGTCATTCCATGAGCTAAAATTCCCCGAGGCCGGATTTTTAGCTCATGGAATGACTTTCAAAAAAAAAAAAAAATTTTTTTTTGGAAAAAAGTCATTCCATGAGCTAAAAATCTTGCCCCGGGAAATTTTAGCTCATGGAATGACTTTTTAAAAAAAAAAAATTATTTTTCGGAAAAAAGTCATTCCATGAGCTAAAAATCTTGCCCCGGGGAATTTTAGCTCATGGAATGACTTAAAAAAAAAAAAAAAAAATATTTTTCGGAAAAAAGTCATTCCATGAGCTAAAATTCCCCGGGGCAAGATTTTTAGCTCATGGAATGACTTAAAAAAAAAAAAAAAAATTATTTTTCGGAAAAAAGTCATTCCATGAGCTAAAAATCTTGCCCCGGGAAATTTTAGCTCATGGAATGACTTTAAAAAAAAAAAAAAATTATTTTTCGGAAAAAAGTCATTCCATGAGCTAAAATTCCCCGGGGCAAGATTTTTAGCCCATGGAATGACTTTTTTCCGAAAAATAATTTTTTTTTTTTTTTGAAAGTCATTCCATGAGGTAAAATTCCCCGAGGCCGGATTTTTAGCTCATGGAATGACTTTAAAAAAAAAAAAAAATTATTTTTCAGAAAAAAGTCATTCTATGAGCTAAAATTCCCCGAGGCCGGATTTTTAGCTCATGGAATGACTTTAAAAAAAAAAAAAATTAATTTTTCGGAAAAAAGTCATTCCATGAGCTAAAAATCTTGCCCCGGGGAATTTTAGCTCATGGAATGACTTTAAAAAAAAAAAAAAAATTATTTTTCGGAAAAAAGTCATTCCATGAGCTAAAAATCTTGCCCCGGGGAATTTTAGCTCATGGAATGACTTTTTTCCGAAAAATAATTTTTTTTTTTTTTTAAAGTCATTCCATGAGCTAAAATTTCCCGGGGCAAGATTTTTAGCTCATGGAATGACTTTTTTCCGAAAAATAATTTTTTTTTTTTTTTAAAGTCATTCCATGAGCTAAAAATCCGGCCTCGGGGAATTTTAGCTCATGGAATGACTTTCAAAAAAAAAAAAAAATTATTTTTCGGAAAAAAGTCATTCCATGAGCTAAAAATCTTGCCCCGGGGAATTTTAGCTCATGGAATGACTTTTTTCCGAAAAATAATTTTTTTTTTTTTTTAAAGTCATTCCATGAGCTAAAATTTCCCGGGGCAAGATTTTTAGCTCATGGAATGACTTTTTTCCGAAAAATAATTTTTTTTTTTTTTTTAAAGTCATTCCATGAGCTAAAAATCTTGCCCCGGGGAATTTTAGCTCATGGAATGACTTTTTTCCGAAAAATAATTTTTTTTTTTTTTTTAAAGTCATTCCATGAGCTAAAATTCCCCGGGGCAAGATTTTTAGCTCATGGTGTCGCACTCCCGGAGTGCTCTAACACGTCCCGAGCCTCTTTATTTCCGAAAAGAGTCAACTCGTCGTTATTTTTATAGTTTTTATTAAGAAAATTATCGGAGCGATACAGACACGTCCGCTCTCTTCGCGACGTTTTCCTAAACAACAGCGTTCTGTTTATTTCCGTGGCAACGACCACTCGTGTTATGTTTTAATGAAATAATGTTCCGCAATTCGGCTGTCCTGACGATTATCGGCGTCCTCGTCGATGGTTTGTCACACGTTATTCTCCTCTGGGAATAATCTTCAATCGATCGATAGCTATGATGCCCTTGTAAATTCGTTGACTCTGTTGTTCCCCTTCGATGTCTTGGATGAGGTACCGATCATTGCCGATTTCTTTCACGATCTCATATGGTCCACGGTATTTTTCGACTAATTTTCTGCTCTCTCCAGTGGAAGGTGCTTCGTACCGTACCAAAACCAATTGTCCCGGTTCTAACTTTTCCGCGTGCTTTCGTTTCTTGTCAAATTGCCTGCTAAGGGCTTCTTTGTTTTTTTGCAGTAGATCCGAAACGTTTTCGCGTTCTTCCTCGACTCCGAATTGTTCATTAATTTCTTGTATTTCGCGAGTGAGCAGCGAATCTCCTTTTCCAGCTTGTTTATAATTGAAGATGAGTTCGGCCGGCGTTTGCTTCGTGATACGATGAGTACTATTATTTATTGCCCACTGAACCTCGTAGATCTTCTCATCCCAGTCGCTGTGCTCCGTATCGCTTGTGATGGTCGGTAAACAATTCAAAATGACGCTATTCACTCGTTCGATCTGGCCATTTGCCCTTGGAGTCCCCGCTGCAATGAGTACGTGAGTTATCTCGAACTCAGAGCAGAACTCCTCGAATTTCTTTGAAATGTAGGCAGCTCCTCGATCGCTGATGATGCGCCGTGGTTTCCCGTAATGGTGCATCAGTTTTCTCAACGCTGCAATTGTTTCGTCCGTTCCCGTGCTCGCGACGGCTTCCAACGCGACGTATTTGCTGTAAGCGCAGATTACACCCAACACGTATTTGTTCTCGCGTGTTGTCCTTACGAAAGGTCCCAAGTGATCGACATGCACCGTATCAAAAGGAACACTTCCTTTTTCTATAGGGTGAAGGTATCCGGCCTTTTTACCCGTTTGCGCTTTATAATATAAACAATTGATGCAACGGTTGACGTACGTCGTGACGTAATCTCGCATTCCGGGAAAATAATAGGTTTCCTTCAATTTCGAGAGGGTTTTGTCGATGCCGAGATGTGCGAGGCTCTTGTGAGCCGTTGAGACCACCTCGTGTCTCAATTCCTTGGGAACGAATAGACGCCATCGTCCCTTCGTAACTCGATACACTCTGGCATTGTACATCGTGAATTTTTTGTGCGTCTCTTCATCTCCATCTTCCAGTTTGTCTCTTACGGCGAGAATTTCCGGGCTTGCTCGCTGCATCGCTGCGACCCAATCGGTATTCACGTTAATACCAAGAATCGGCATTCCCACAATCGGAGTCTCCTCGGCCGGATTGACCGGAAATCGGCTCAATCCATCCGCGACAGAGTTATTCTCTCCCTTCAAATACTCGATGTGGTAGTTGAATTCTGACAGTCTAATAAACCACCTGCCGATACGAGGATTCAAATCCCTTTTACTCTCCAAGAGTTTCAGACTATTACAATCAGTTTTAATCGTGAATTCTAGTCCGATTAAATACACTCGGAACTTTTCCAGTGCGCACACGATTGCCAGGGCTTCCAACTCGTACGAATGGTACTTGGCTTCGTCGTTCGTCGTCTTTCGACTGAAGTAGCTGATCGGGTGCATCCGTCGGTCCTCTTGCTCTTGGAAAAGAACTGCGCCCAATCCGTGCTGACTGGCATCCGTGTGGACCTCTGTCTTCGCAGTCACGCTGTAGATCGCCAATATCGGTCTCGATGACAATCTGAGTTTGATCTCGTCAAAAGCTCTTTGTTGTTCCGAAGTCCAAACAAACTCTTCTTTCTTCGCCAATAAATTCGTTAGTGGCTTTATAATGCTTGCGAAGCCTTTTACAAACCTGCGAAAGAAACTGGCCATTTCAACGAAGCTTCTCACGGCTTTAGTGTTCGCAGGCGTCGGAAATGATTTTATGCAGTTCACCTTCTTCGTACCTGGTTCGATTCCCGATTGCGAAATCTCAAACCCGAGGTAATCTACCTTCGTTTTGAAAAAGTGACATTTCTTCAAGTTGAGTGTCACTCCGGCTGAAACGAGAACGTTCAATATCTTGTCGAGCTTCTCCAACCCGTCCTTGAATGTTCGGCTTCCGGAGATGATATCATCCAAATAGGCCATTGCAGTATCTCCTTCCAACGAACCGAGAATCACGTTAATCATTCGCTGAAAAACGGCTGGAGCATTGCAAAGCCCAAACGGCATGCGTTTAAATTGATATTGTCCGTTCGGCGTGACAAACGCAGTCTTGTCTCTGGAGTCTCGAGCTACCGGAACTTGGTAGTATCCACTAAATAAATCGAGGCTGGTGAAATATCGGTGACCTCTCAGCCTATCCAGTTGATCGTCGATCAGTGGTATCGGGTACCTATCCTTGACGGTGATTTTGTTGAGCGCGCGATAATCCACGCACATTCGGATTTCTCCAGTCTTTTTACGCACCAAAATGATCGGACTTGAATATGGAGACGAACTATCCTCGATGACATCCGCCTTCTTTAAATCCGCGATCATATCCTTCACCTGTTCTTTCTCATGGTAAGACAGTCGATACGGTCGATAACAGACGGGCGTCTCCGTAGTCAGGTGAATTGACATTTCGGCTATGTTCGTTTTCCCCATTTGGTGTACATTTCTGGCGACGACTTCTCGATACTTGTTCATCAACTCGACCAGTTGTGTATGCTCTTCGTCTTCCAAATCCGAATCGACCTCGTCCTTGCGTATTTCTTCGTTATTTTTTTCTCGTGTGATTTCTTCCTCGGTGCATACTTCTCCACGTGCAATTGTCTGTCCCCGTTTAACCGTAATCTCGTTGCTGCTCAAATTCATAATTGGAATTATGGACTCGCCTTTCTCGTTTGTGCTAATGACACATCGTGGAATTATGTCACCCGTGTGTCGCGTACTGCCGTCGACGTAGAAATCATTCTCGGGAATATTTCCGATGACAGTGATGTGTCCAAGGTAATTTTTCGGGATGACGATCTCCTTATCAGCCACGAATTTGCTTTTGCTCGGTGTTGCTGTCTCGATTTTCAACAATTCGTCGAGATCATTCGCTATGTTCAGGGCTCCTTTCGTGTTCAGGATGTGAACATTCTCCTGCTCCGTATAGGAATGTCCGACCAGCAACGGTACGACTTGCGCTTCGTTAGGGACGACGAAAACATTACATTTCGCTTTAACGCCGTCGATTTCGATTTCCACGGTCATCGCGCCAATTGGAGTAACGCTTCCTCCACCATAACCTGTGAACGGTTCAAATTTAGTCTCGAAGTACGTCAGTTGTAGATTATCAGCATAATCTTTTCTCAGGGTGGTCACTCCGCTTCCCAAGTCGACGTAGCATCTAATCACGTTGTTATTAATCTGTGCTTCTTTGAAAAATTTTGCGTGAGTGTTCCCTCCTATGTGCAAAACTTTTTCGCCCTCCGTTTTTCGTACGTCTTTACTCCGTTCCTTCTTCTCAGATTTTTCAGGGCAGTCCCGCGCGTAGTGACCCGCATTACCACACTTGAAGCACGTGATCTCTTTCGTCTCTCTTCTTTTAGTCGCGGCTTCAGGTTGCTCGGAGGTACGATTGGGTTTCTCTGGCTGTCCTGTTCTCGGTGGATACGAACGGTACCCTTCTTTTTTTTGAAACGTAGGCCTCGACGTTGGACGTACGTAGTCTCCTATGAAATTATCGCCACTCTTCAAGTCCGGCAATAAATCCGATGGTTCGCTGTACCGAGAAAGGGGCCCCAAATATGAACGATATCGAACGTTATCCAGCCCATCAACGATCCATTCGATAACCTCGCGTTTTCCCATTCGAGCGTTATTGCATCGTGACAATTTCTCGTAGAAATATTCGACAATATTTTGGCCCGACCTTCTTTTATAGTTTTGAGCGTCCAAAACTTTCTTGATTCCCGATTCTTCGCCTAGGAACGTTCGTGTTAATAATGTTTTCCAGTCGTCCCAGGATCTCTCGGCTCGTTCAAGACTATCTTTCCATTTTTTCGCAACGCCCTCGAGCTTCGACAGAGCGTAGTGTTTTGTAGCCAGATCGTCCCAGCCGTACATGTCCGAATATTCCTCGATTTTATTGATCCATTGATAAATATCAGCATCTCCGCTCACGGGATCGAAACTCGGTAGGACTCTTGACAGATCCATAAAACTACGATGTCGGTTTGTAGTATTGTTCGTGAGACTCAGTCTGTCTAAATCAGGAAAATTGGGACCCAAATCCAGCAACGGAATTTGATTCGGAATAATCTGACGAGCGGCTCCTCGCGAATCATTTTCAGCTTGCTGCGCCGACGTCGACTGGATCTGAGTTCGTTGCAACCTTCGTGCATCCAAATCTAACAACGAATCTCCGTTTGCCGTACCTTGATTCATCACTTCTTCTGCATTTTCGTCCGTTTGCTGCACCGACGTCGACTGCATGAGGATCTCAGATTCTACTAAATCCCTTTGATCTGTTCCGAGGTCTGCTGTCTGCACTATTGAGTCGATTGGAATCTTCCTCGGCCGACCTCTCTTTTTCTTCTGCGGCGTATTCTCAACGTTAGGATCCACGGTGTTTTATATTTTTCTCGATAGGCCCGATTACTCCAATATCTCGAACGACCGATTGAAAAGTTCCGTTATTTCAAACCGATCGATGAATCCCGGATTCATTCACTCGAAATTCGCGCGTATATCAGGTTTCTATCCCACTTCTGAAATAATTGTCGCACTCCCGGAGTGCTCTAACACGTCCCGAGCCTCTTTATTTCCGAAAAGAGTCAACTCGTCGTTATTTTTATAGTTTTTATTAAGAAAATTATCGGAGCGATACAGACACGTCCGCTCTCTTCGCGACGTTTTCCTAAACAACAGCGTTCTGTTTATTTCCGTGGCAACGACCACTCGTGTTATGTTTTAATGAAATAATGTTCCGCAATGGAATGACTTTTTTCCGAAAAATAATTTTTTTTTTTTAAAAAGTCATTCCATGAGCTAAAATTTCCCGGGGCAAGATTTTTAGCTCATGGAATGACTTTTTTCCAAAAAAAAATTTTTTTTTTTTTTTTAAAGTCATTCCATGAGCTAAAAATCCGGCCTCGGGGAATTTTAGCTCATGGAATGACTTTCAAAAAAAAAAAAAAAATTATTTTTCGGAAAAAAGTCATTCCATGAGCTAAAATTTCCCGGGGCAAGATTTTTAGCTCATGGAATGACTTTTATCCGAAAAATAATTTTTTTTTTTTTTTGAAAGTCATTCCATGAGCTAAAATTCCCCGAGGCCGGATTTTTAGCTCATGGAATGACTTTAAAAAAAAAAAAATTATTTTTCGGAAAAAAGTCATTCCATGAGCTAAAAATCTTGCCCCGGGGAATTTTAGCTCATGGAATGACTTTAAAAAAAAAAAAAAAATTATTTTTCGGAAAAAAGTCATTCCATGAGCTAAAAATCTTGCCCCGGGAAATTTTAGCTCATGGAATGACTTTAAAAAAAAAAAAAAATTATTTTTCGGAAAAAAGTCATTCCATGAGCTAAAATTCCCCGGGGCAAGATTTTTAGCTCATGGAATGACTTTTTTCCGAAAAATAATTTTTTTTTTTTTTTTAAAGTCATTCCATGAGCTAAAATTCCCCGGGGCAAGATTTTTAGCTCATGGAATGACTTTTTTCCGAAAAATAATTTTTTTTTTTTTTTTTAAGTCATTCCATGAGCTAAAATTCCCCGAGGCCGGATTTTTAGCTCATGGAATGACTTTTAAAAAAAAAAAATTATTTTTCGGAAAAAAGTCATTCCATGAGCTAAAAATCTTGCCCCGGGGAATTTTAGCTCATGGAATGACTTTTTTCCGAAAAATAATTTTTTTTTTTTTTTTAAAGTCATTCCATGAGCTAAAATTCCCCGGGGCAAGATTTTTAGCTCATGGAATGACTTTTATCCGAAAAATAATTTTTTTTTTTTTTTGAAAGTCATTCCATGAGCTAAAATTCCCCGAGGCCGGATTTTTAGCTCATGGAATGACTTTAAAAAAAAAAAAATTATTTTTCGGAAAAAAGTCATTCCATGAGCTAAAAATCTTGCCCCGGGGAATTTTAGCTCTTGGAATGACTTTAAAAAAAAAAAAAAATTATTTTTCGGAAAAAAGTCATTCCATGAGCTAAAAATCTTGCCCCGTGGAATTTTAGCTCATGGAATGACTTTAAAAAAAAAAAAAAAATTATTTTTCGGAAAAAAGTCATTCCATGAGCTAAAATTCCCCGGGGCAAGATTTTTAGCTCATGGAATGACTTTTTTCCGAAAAATAATTTTTTTTTTTTTTTTTAAGTCATTCCATGAGCTAAAATTCCCCGGGGCAAGATTTTTAGCTCATGGAATGACTTTTTTCCGAAAAATAATTTTTTTTTTTTTTTTTAAGTCATTCCATGAGCTAAAATTCCCCGAGGCCGGATTTTTAGCTCATGGAATGACTTTAAAAAAAAAAAAATTATTTTTCGGAAAAAAGTCATTCCATGAGCTAAAAATCTTGCCCCGGGGAATTTTAGCTCATGGAATGACTTTTTTCCGAAAAATAATTTTTTTTTTTTTTTTAAAGTCATTCCATGAGCTAAAATTCCCCGGGGCAAGATTTTTAGCTCATGGAATGACTTTTTTCCGAAAAATAATTTTTTTTTTTTTTTTAAGTCATTCCATGAGCTAAAATTCCCCGAGGCCGGATTTTTAGCTCATGGAATGACTTTAAAAAAAAAAAAAATTATTTTTCGCAAAAAAGTCATTCCATGAGCTAAAAATCATGCCCCGGGAAATTTTAGCTCATGGAATGACTTTAAAAAAAAAAAAAAAAAATTATTTTTCGGAAAAAAGTCATTCCATGAGCTAAAAATCTTGCCCCGGGAAATTTTAGCTCATGGAATGACTTTAAAAAAAAAAAAAAATTATTTTTCGGAAAAAAGTCATTCCATGAGCTAAAATTCCCCGGGGCAAGATTTTTAGCTCATGGAATGACTTTTTTCCGAAAAATAATTTTTTTTTTTTTTGAAAGTCATTCCATGAGCTAAAATTTCCCGAGGCCGGATTTTTAGCTCATGGAATGACTAAAAAAAAAAAACTTCACACTCGTCGTCAATCGCCTACTTCGCGCACTAGTCACACAATGTACTATTTTCATGAATTTGTTAATAACATTTTCGAATTATTGTTATGCAAAATTAATCTTTTCAGTATCTTTAATGTGTATGAATTTTTTCCGATTTTTATACCACCCAGAAGTGTTTGCAATTCTCTCCCAAATTCCTCGAATTTATGCGAAATGAATATTATCCGCAAGGACTACCTTAAAATCTCTGCGGCCCCTGCAAATTTTCAGCCTCCAACCCCGTCCGTACTCCGGATCCACGCGGCGCGTTTTACATGCAGATCGACGACGAGTTTCACACGCCCACGTGGGGCAGTAAAGTGTCGACGGGCGGCGCGCGCGTTCCGCGCTATCTAAACCGCGCTTGTTCCGCTCTCGACGAGGCGATAAAACGCGCGACGCTTTGTGCTCATCGGCCGCGCGTGCGACCGTTTCTCTTTTCCTCTCGCGACTCCTGCGCTCGAAATAAAAAAAAAATATTTGCCCTGTCCTCGCGGCCCCCTTTAGGGAATGTGAAACACCGACTTTCCACCTCGAAAGTTCTGAAGTGCCGCTTTTCGCGAATTATAAACGTATCGAAGGGAAAATTGAAATACAGACGCCAGTAATGTGAACTTTGTGCGTAAATTAGTCAGAATTTTGATTTTCGAAAAAAAAAATTACAGATCAATTACCGACAGAGGAATCTGTAATGAAAAATTCAATTTTTTTTCTATTTTTCGACAAATACTGACAAAAGCGACTAATTCACGCACAAGATAATTAAAAATCACACATGATACGTGCATTCCGATTACGATTTGGGAGTAATAAATAAGCAAAACCCACTTACGAAAGAATTGTCGGTAACTACGAGAAATTTTTACGTCTCGCAGCAGCTATCTCTCTCGCACTCACGTGTCACGTGGTACCTTAAGGGCATGTGAAACATGTACCATGTACCTTAAGGGCATGTGAAACATGTACCACGTGACACGTGAGTGCGAGAGAGATAGCCGGAATTTTTTAATAAACACCATTCCAAGACTATTCTTATTCTGGATGAAAACAAAATATCATCGGACGGAGAATTAAAATGCGCTTCCGTTGATGTTTTTCTTTGTCTCAGAATATTTTCGGTATCTCCGTACGATTGATTACAGTTTTTGTTACCGACTGAGTAAGTTTCACATTCCCTTAATTCCCGTCTAATTCACCCGACGCGGAATTGCCGAACAAAGACGAGCCTGATGGGTCGGAGTCGGAAGATCCGAGTCGTTTCGAAATTCCCGGGGCGGCGGATCAGCCGCGGCGCAGGTGAAAATGACCGCGCGAACCGAGAAACGAGCGAAGTTCTAATCGGCAACGAAGCCATCAGCCCCGGAGCGAGACTAATTGTGCCGCGCGGGATGTTTAACGATCGTAAACATTCCGAGGGAGATATTTTTCCGTCGTTTAGTCGCTGGTACCGATTTTTTTTTTTTTTCTTCGCTTCGAGCACACGCGAGTTGCGAGTGCATCGCAGTCCATAAACCCGGGGGTCATATCCGTGAAGTGGTCGTACTCGCGGTTCGGTATTTACGGTCGCTTTGTGCCACGGCGACGTCGACGACGACTTCGAGGGATTTCACGGATTCGTTCGCGGTTTTTGCGCTACATGATTTTTTTTTTTTTTTTTTTTTTTTTTTTTGAGGAGTAAAATGCGTTTTTTTTATTGGTTTGGGAAATTGTGATAGGATGATAGTTTCTAAGTCGTGGTTTTGACATGGGGTAATTATGAATGAATGATTTTATAGGCTCTCGAATCCCACGAAAAAATATTTTAGGGCTCATCCCAGTTACGAGAAAATGGAAATTCAAAAATGGGGGTTCCAGCTTTATATAAAGCTAGCGCCAAATTTTTTTCTGAAAGGCATAAACATATTTTTTAGTCTTATATTTATATGGAACATATTTTTATGTGATATTTAACGGCGTCCCGATGGGAACTACAGCTAAAGAGATACATAAAGAGATACATTCATTCAGGGTTTTTAATTCCCTCTGGCGAAAAATGTTGTGCTTCATGAAATCTTTTTTTGTTGAAAAACGCTTTTTTTATTGCTTCATAAAATTGTTTATAACACGATGACATTTCTATGGAATGAATCTTGGGATGTGTGATGATCAACGGTTGACCATCAAATGCTTACGGTTGAGGTGAAAATTTGGCGAGTAATTCTCAGCTCACGTTCTCACTCGGACGGTAAGGTTGATTTTCACCTGCATAGGTTTTCCAATCGAGAACCTATGGTGCCTGGTTTTCGTCGCCTTTTTGCTGTGGCTGACCTCAAAAGCCTGACCCTTGGTCAGTTGTTTCTGAGTTGGGAAAAATTCGGACTCCTTGTTGGTGTTCATCCAGGCGTCGAACGAGGTGCCCAGCAGGTGAATTCGTATCATGGTGCTGGGGTCGTTGTGCCCGTAGTACTGGAAGGTCGCCCGAACGACTTCGCCGGTCACGTCGGGCGTCAGATTGACGTAGATGTTGTTGTTCTGCGATCGCCAGTTCGGGGATTTGAACAGGTCGAAGCTGATGACCCTCATGTCCTCCCACCACTCGCGGTAGTCGAACGCCACTTGGTAGTCGAAGGCGGCCAGGTTGATCCTGTGCTGGAAGTAGGGCTGGAGGATCCCGACCCAACCGGGCTGCACGTCGAAGCCACCGTTGTTGACGTTGTTGACGATCGACAGGCCCAGCTGCTCGATCACGGTACCGTCGTCACCCAGGTCCCTCGATGTCTCCTTGCCGACCAGACCATCGGTCTTCTTGTCGAACCACTCCAGACGGATTTTTAGACTCTTCACGCTTTTCAGCGCTCGGGCTTGTCTCACGTGGCTTTCGCCTGGAAAAATTGGTGGAATAAATGGGATGAAGTAGATGGGAAAATAGTTCGAAAAAGCCTCGAAAAATAATTTGAAAAAATGGAATGAAAACGGCTGGAATAATAATTTGGAAAAACAGAATGAACAAGCGTGGAATAATAATTTGGAAAAACAGAATGAACAAGCGTGGAAAAATAATTTGGAAAAACAGAATGAACAAGCGTGGAAAAATAATTTGATAATATACAAGGAAAAAAACCTGGAAAAATAATTTGTAAACATGCAATGAAGAAGTCTGGAAAAATAATTTGAAAAAAGCCTGGAGAAATAATTTTTAACAACAAAATGAAAAAAAGCCTGGAGAAATAATTTTTAACAACAAAATGAAAAAAAAGCCTGGAGAAATAATTTTGAAAAATAAAATGAAAAAAAGCCTGGAAAAATAATTTGAAAAAATATTTGTTTGAAAATTGTTTCTATAAAGGCCCGTCTTTTCCAAAAATAATCGGGGCCGCATAAAAACGAATTATTATTTTTTCCTCCTTCAAGTTACAATCCTTCGTTGACCCTTTAGCCTCATTTCCATGAACAAAAAGCTTAAACATAGCTTAAAAACATACAACTCACCATCTGATTGCTCGGCGTAATTCTGATTAATCAATAAAAATAAGAGAAAAATTTGCGAGAACGTCGAAATCGTCCAGGCGGCCATGTTGGATCGTCGAGACTTCGTCGAAGTCGTCCAAACGCTCGACAACTCCGTTTGCGCGATACTGACTGCTCTTATCGGGTTGCCACATATTTATACGGAGCTTCAACTATATCGCGTGCGATATTCAGCAATAAAGCGAGAAACGAGAAAAAAATAACGCTGTGACTTATTGCGCGCGTTCGGAGAAATTCACAACGGCTGACGATATTTTTTTTTAGTGCGGAGTCGGAACGTGCTTGATGTGTGAACCGAATGCGGGGATTCCCTATAATCTTATCCAGTTGTCATTGACTATTTTGCTCCGTGTGAGCAACTGAGTCAATAGACGGAATTCCGTGTCTTCCAATTGGAACTTAAGACACTAATTTGAGCAGATTTATTAGAATTAGTGGCTGACACTATTTTTTTTTTTTCACCCCGAACTAAACTGAGGGAACCCCAATAATTTTATCAACTTATCAAGAACTTGTTGGTTTTTCACTTTGACGGGTTTTCACGCCATAAGAAAAACTCTCACGCTTATCGAGTCGAAACTTAAAATTGGGATTTAATTTGGAATTTTAATTCTTTAAGTAATTTAATTAAGTAATTTGGGTAATTTAATTTGGAATTAATTGGAATTTAAATTACTAAGTCGAGAGGAATTTTACGATTTATGGTTACAGGTGGATTTCACGGATTCATTCAGGGTTTTCAGTTCCTCTGGCAAGAGATTTTGTGCTTCATGTATTTTTTTATTCTTAAACAAATGCGTTTTTCCTGTTTCACAAAATTGTCTATAAACACGATGACATTTCTGTGTAATGAAAACGGGAGAAACCATCAAATGATTACGGTTGAGGTGAAAGGTTGGCGAATAATTGAAATGCTGGAGAATCCTCAGCTCACGTCCTCACTCGGACGGTAAGTGTGATTTTCACCTGCAGAGGTTTTCCCATCGTCAACTTGTGGTGACTGGTCTTCGTGGCCTTTCTGCTGTGGCTGACTTCAAAAGCCTGACCGCTGGTCAATTGTTTCTGAGTTGGGAAAAATTCGAACTCCTGGTTGCTGGGCCGCCTCCAGGCGTCGAACGACGTGCCCAGCAGGTAAACTCGTATCATGGTGTTGCGGTCTTCGAGCCCGTAGTACTGGTAGGTCGCCCGAACGACTTCGCCGGTCACGTCGGGCGTCAGATTGACGTAGATGTTGTTGTTCTGTATTCGCCAGTTCGGGGATTTGAACAGGTCGAAGCTGATGACCCGCATGTCCTCCCACCACTCGCGATAGTCGAACGCCACTTGGTAGTCGAAGGCGGCCTGGTTGATCCTGTGCTTGAAGTAGGGCTGGAGGATCCCGACCCAACCGGGCTTCACGTCGAAGCCTCCGTTGTTGACGTTGTCGACGATCGACAGTCCCAGCTGCTCGATCACGGTACCGTCGTCACCCAGGTCCCTCGATGTCTCCTTGCCGACCAGACCATCGGTCTTTTTGTCGTACCACTCCAGACGGATTTTTAGACTCTTCACGCTTTTCAGCGCTCGGGCTTGTCTGACGTGACTTTCGCCTGAGAAAATAATTTGAAGAAATTAATTGGAAAAGCCTGGAGAAATAATTTCAAAAAGCCTGGGAAAATAATTTGGGAAAATAGAATGAAAAAAGCCTGGAAAAATAATTTGGGAAAATAGAATGAAAAAAGTCTGGAAAAATATTTTGGGAAAAAACAATGAAAAGAGCCTGGAAAAATAGTTTGGGGGAAAATAGAATGAAAAAAGCCTGGAAAAATAATTTACGAAAATAGAATGAAAAAAGCCTGGGAAAATAGAATGAAAAAACCCTGGAAAAATAATTTGGGAAAATAGAATGAAAAAAGTCTGGAAAAATATTTTGGGAAAAAACAATGAAAAGAGCCTGGAAAAATAATTTGGGGAAAAACAATGAAAGAAGCCTGGAAAAATAATTTAGGAAAATAGAATGAAAAATGTCTGGAAAAATATTTTGGGAAAAAACAATGAAAAGAGCCTGGAAAAATAGTTTGGGGGAAAACAATGAAAGAAGCCTGGAAAAATAATTTAGGAAAATAGAATGAAAAAAGTCTGGAAAAATAATTTGAAAAAAAAAATAGAAAATTAAAACAAAATTGTTTCTATAAAGGCAAAATGTCTTTTCTAAAAATCATTGTGACCGCATAAACACTTTTTTTCTGCTGTAAAATAAAGCTTTAAAAATACGACTTACCATCTGTTTCTTCGGCGTAATTGTGATTAATCATCAAAAACAAGAGAAAAATTTGCCAGAACGTCGGGATCGTCCAGGCGGCCATGTTGAATCGTCGAGACTCCGTCGAAGTCCACAGCTCAGTTTGCTCGATACTGACGGCTATTATCAGGCCGTCACACATTTATACGGAGCTTCAACTATATCGCGTGCGATATTCAGGAATAAAGCGATAATCGAGAAAAAAATGACGCTATGACTTATTGCGCGAGCTTGAAAAACGCGGATACCGAGAACGGCTAACGATATCTTTCTTCATCATTGGAGTCGTAACGTGCTCACTGTGTAAACCTAATGCAGGGAATTCCAATAATCTTGTCCATTTGTCATTGACTGTTTTGCTCCGTGTGAGCAACTGGGTCAACAGTTGCAGTGTGAGCAACTGAGTCGGAATCCCGTGTCTTCCAATTGGAACTTAAGACACTAATTCGAGCAAAATTATTAGAATTAGTGACTGACACTATTTTTTTTTTTTTTCGCCCTGAAATGAACCGAACAAATCCTAATAATGTTATCAACTTATCGAGAACTTGATGGTTTTCCACTTTGCTGGTTTTTCACGCCATAAAAAAACTCTCACGCTTATCGAATCGAAACTTCCAATTGGAATTTTAGTCACTAAATCGAGAATTATTATTAGAATTAGTGACTGACACTATTTTTTTTTCGCCCTGAACTAAACCGAAGGAATCCCAATAATTTTATCAACCTGTCAAGAACTTGTTGGTTTTCCACTTTGCTGGTTTTTCATTCCATAAGAAAATCTCAAGCTCATCGAGTCGAAACTTCCAATTGGAATTTAAATTACTAATCCGAGCAGAATTTCACGATTTATGGTTACAGGTGGATTTCACGGATTCATTCGGGGTTTTCAGCTCCTCTGGCAAAAGATTTTGTACTTCATGTAATTTTTTATTATTAAAAAAATGCTTTTTTTCTGTTTCACAAAATTGTTTATGTAAACGTGATGACATTTCTGTGTAATGAAACCTGAAGTAACCACCAAATGGTTACGTTTCAGGTGAAATGTTTGCGAATAATTCTCAGCTCACGTCTTCACTCGGACGGTAAGCGTGATTTTCACCTGTAGAGGTTTTCCGATCGAGAACTTGCGGTGACTGGTCTTCGTCGCCTTTGTGCTGTGTCTGGCTTCAAAAGCCTTGCCCTTGGTCAGTTGTTTCTGAGTTGGGAAAAATTCGATCTCCTGTTTGCTGGGCCGCCTCCAGGCGTCGAACGACGTGCCCAGCAGGAAAACTCGTATCATGGTTTTGGGGTCTTTGAGCCCGTAATATTGGTAGGTCGCCCGAACGACTTGGCCGGTCACGTCGGGCGTCAGATTGACGTAGATGTTGTTCTTCTGCTTTCGCCAGTTCGGGGCTTTGAACAGGTCGAAGCTGATGACCCGCATGTCCTCCCACCACTCGCGGTAGTCGAACGCCACTTGGTAGTCGAAGGCGGCCTGGTTGATCCTGTGCTTGAAGTAGGGCTGGAGGATCCCGACCCAACCGGGCTTCACGTTGAAGCCTCCGTTGTTGACGTTGTTGACGATCGAGAGTCCCAGCTCCTCGATCACGGTACCGTCGTCACCCAGGTCCCTCGACATCTCCTTGCCAACCAGAGCATTGGTCTTTTTGTTGAACCACTCCAGACGGATTTTTAGACTCTTCAAGCTTTTCAGGGCTCGGGTATGTCTGACGTGGCTTTCGCCTGAGAAAATAATTTGAAAAAATTGAGTGTAGAAGCCTGGAATAACAATTTGAAAAAGACTGGAAAAGTGATTTGAAAAAATAGAAAGTGAAAGCCTGGAGAAATAATTTCGGAAAGCCTGGAAAAATAATTTGAGAAAATAGAATGAAAAAAACATGGAAAAATAGAATGCAAAAGCCTGGGAAAATAATTTGGAAAAATTGAATAAAAAAAGTCTGGAAAAATAATTTGAGAAAACAGAATGAAAAAAGCCTGGAAAAATAATTAGGGACAATAGAATGAAAAAAGCCTGGAAAAATAATTTGGGACAATAGAATGAAAAAAGCCTGGAAAAATAATTTGGAAAAACAGCATGAAAAAAAGCCTAGAAAAATAATTTGGGAAAACAGAATGAAAAATGCCTAGAAAAATAGAATGAAAAAAGCCTGGAAAAATAATTTGGGAAAATAGAATGAAAAAAGTCTGTAAAAATAAAAAATAAAACAAATTAAAAGAAAATTGTTTCTGTAAAGGCAAAGTGTCTTTTCCAAAAATTATCGTGACCGCATAAATACTAATTATTTTATTCTGCTATAAAATAAAGCTTTAAAAATACGACTTACCATCTGTTTCTTTGGCGTAATTGTGATTAATCAGTAAAAACAAGAGAAAAATTTGCGAGAACGTCGCGATCGTCCAGGCGGCCATGTTGAATTGTCGAGACTTCGTCGAAGTCCACAACCCAGTTTGCGCGATACTGACTGCTGTTGTCGAGCCGCCACACATTTATACCGAGCTTCAACTATATAGCGTGCGATATTCAGAAATAAAGCGACAACTGAAAAAGAAATAACGTTGTGACTTATTGCGCGCGTTCGAAAAACGCGGATGCCGAGAACGGCTGACGATATATTTCTTCATCGTGTGAACCGAATGCAGGGAATTTCAATAATCTTGTCCATTTGTCATTGACTGTTTAGCTCAGTGTGAGCAACTGTGCCAATAAGCGGAATTCCGTGTCTTGCAGTTGAAACTTCAGACACTAATTCGAGCAGAAATATTAGAATTACTGACGGACACTATTTTTTTTTTTTTTTTTTCGTCCTAAGCTGAACCAAAGGAATCCCAATAATTTTATCACCTTGTCATCAATTTGTTGGTTTTCCACTTTGCTAATTTTTCACGCCCAAGAATTCACAATTTCTACATCAATTCTTGCGCTGACCTCGATTACTTTTTGTGGCGTCTCGAGTCTCCAGACATGTTTGCTACTGATTTGGTGGCGCCAAACAATCATTATAAAATTATCGATTACACAACGAGGAATCCCGGGCAACTTTGTTTATTTCGAAAAAATATAAAAAATGATTAAGAATAACGTTTATTCTCATTATCAATAAATTATCGCACGACATTGTCGTTATCAATAAACCATCACCCAAAATTTTCGTTATCAATAAATTACTTTCGTCATCAATAACTGATTTTCGTTATCAATAAATTATCACAAAAAATATTATCCCACCTCGGCAAACGAGGATAACAATTCGGAAAAATTAACAACATTATTTTCAGTCCTCACATCAATTTCGTCTCTCCCAAATTATTTATTTTTTCAAACATTTCCGTGGCGTCCAACACGACGTTGAAACAAATTTAAAAAAAATTGAAAAATAAAAAAAAATTAAAATAAAAAAATGGAAAAACAAAAAAAATTAAAATAAAAAAATAAAAAATGTGTAAAAATACAAAAATGTAAAAAAAAAAAAAAAATCAAAAACATTTAGAAATAAAAAAATAAAAAATCCCCCACACGAATTTCCATGCCGCGGCGTTTCTCGTCTATTTCAAAGCCGCGCCGAGAGTCAACGGGCGCAAAATGAATTATCGTTTATACACGGCGCAGAGCCACTGGAACACATTCGCGTGTGCGTATATCAAGGCGCGGAGCCGCGACAGGGCGACCGAGGCGGAGAGCGCGCAGGCAACACGCGGCGGTGTCGTCGTGCAAATTTGCATTCACGAGGCGCGACGACGCGCGCGCGCGAGCGGCAAAGCCCGCGACATAGGGAAGCCCCACTTCGCACCTCGCACGGGTGCTACGCGCGCTACACGCAACCGCGTCGCGTCGCGCACACACGCGACGGGCCTGCCCCCCTGTCAGGCACCGTTATTTATTCCAATCCGCGGGCCTTTATGGCGGAAAATTAGCGAGAGGGCCTCACTCATCCCTCCCCCCCCCCCTCCCCCCTCCCCCTCCTTGGACCCCCCGTTCATCCCCCCTCGGTAGTCATACACGACGTCGCCGTGAATGCTGTCGCCACTTAGAGCGATGGCTGCATTCAGTTCTGTACGTTTGCTGTGTCTCTTTTTTTTTGTTTTTTTTTGTTTTTTTTTTACACTCGGCGTGACGTTTGTGTGGCGTTTTTTGTCCCGCATATAATGGTCCATCGCCGACGCGACACGCCCTCGCTTAGCGCCCCTTAACACTGTTTAGTTTTTTTAAGTTGAGATTTTTTTTCATTTTTTTTTGCTCGTGGTTTTTACTTTGTGAATTTTGTTATGTGGGTTGGTGGTTCGGTAGAATGACTTGAATTTTCGGGTGGTATTTTAAGCTTTCGATTTTTAGAATATCATATTATCTATATTTTTTATTTTTTATATTTTAGATATCTACGATATCAAATTATCTACATTTTTTCGTTTTTATATTTGAGATTTCTACGATATCAAATTATTGACATTTTTATTTTTTATATTTGAGATTTTTAAGATATCAAATTATCTACATTTTTTATTTTTTATATTTGAGATTTTTACGATATCAAATTATCTACATTTTTTATTTTTTATATTTTAGATTTTTACGATATCAAATTATCTACAATTTTTATTTTTTATATTTGAGATTTTTACGATATCAAATTATCTACATTTCTTATTTTTTATATTTTATAAACTTGTTTTTATTTTCTTTTCTTCGTCGTCCGAATTGTCAATTTTTTATCACTCGTAATGGTCCGTCGACACTGCGACGCGCCTCTGTTTAGCACCCCTTGACACTTCCCGATCAGCTTCTGAAGAGCTTGCGCGACATTCCGGATTGTGTTAGCTTTTGGATGACCGTTCAAAACCTCCGGGGCCTTCGTGCTAGCCGGCCGCTGTTTGCCGTGTGGAATTCGCCGCCTGACGAAGGCCACAAGCCTCTTACGCACCACCTCGGACTGGTCCGAGTCGGTCCGGCTTCTGAAACAAGCGACGCCTCAGCCTCTCGTGTCTGCCCGCCGTCTCGCGAGCGGAAGTAGCAAATTATCGGCACTTCGTGCCAGGTACAAAGTGCACAATGTTGTCTGACTTTGGCGACGTGTCATTGCAGTCGCGAGAATTGCAGAAGCCTAATCCGCGTCGTTTAGCGGGTGCGGGACGTGTTTGTCGTGCGCGTTGACACGCGGTTTACAAATGGCGACAGGTGCAAACGGGGCCTGAGGACGACGAAGTGACCAGGAAAAAAAATAAAACAAAATCCTTTACGTGAATTCCGTTTATTGTCAAAATATCGTCTTAAAAAAATATAACAATCCGCACAATCAGTCGAACGTCAACCAAAAATGGGTAATAAAAAAACACAAACATGTTTCAAACGGTTTCGCACCATCGCTTCATAAATTCACGACCCCTTCCAAACCACCCCACAAACCAACTATCCTCAAATCAGACTCAGAAAAAAACACCAACCCTCACATTCAGTCGAACGTCATCCAAAAAAGGGTAAATAAAACAAACCCAAACTTGTTTCAAACAGTTTCGCACCATCGCTTAATAAATTCACGACACCTTTCAAACCACCCCACAAACCAACTATCCTCAAATGAGACTCAGAAAAAGTCATCAAACCCTCACATTCGCTCGAACGTCAACCCATACGGTGAAATAAAAAAATACAAACGTGTTTCAAACAGTTTCGCACCATCGCTTCATAAATTCACGACACCCTCCAATCCCCCCCACAAACCAACAAGCCTCAAACCATCCTCAAGGATTAATGAGCTTCCTCTTGGGTTTCGGCGGGTCCCTCCTCACTCCTGTCTTAGGATCGAAGCTCCCCAAATGTGATCCATCCTTAGCATTATAACCCTCCAGCTCCCCGTGCCTCGAGTCCCACTCGTAGATGGTCTTCCCCTTCGCGTCCTTCCAGCGTTCCCTAAGTCCTCCACCACCCTGCCTGGGTGCCTTCTTCTTCTGCGGTATCAGCCCCGGGAACCCGGTGATCTCCTCCGTCCTGGGCGCCGGATGGTAATTGTGACCAGCATCGGGAACCCCCTTACGGGGTTTGTTGTACATGATGTAAACAGGCTCCATACCGGAGTTGTCCGGATAAACCAGAACGATGTCCCTATCTTGTCCAGCCTCGGAGGCCGGGAAGGGTCTGACCAGTGTAGACTTCAAGCCATCAACGTTTCCCGTGTGAACCCTCACCGGTGGAGTCGCTATGGGATTCACGAGGGGTCGTTGCCCCTTCACGGTTGGCACTGAAGGAGGTGTCGTCACCAACTTCCCACCGGGCACCACGCTGTTCGGTACTCCGGTGTTGTAGAGTCCGGTCTTCTCGTCCCTCACAGCCTGGACCACCTTGACCGGCCTCTCCTGGGGCGTCCTGACCACCCGGATGTCCACGTCCTTCTCGGTCACGATCTCCCCGCGCACCGGCATGTTGACGACTCCCGTTTCCCTGGCGGCCTTCTTCAGCGCCTCCTTGTCCGGCAGCCTCATCACCCTCGCTGGAACCGCCACGGAGATGAAGTTCTCCGGGGTCCTACCGGGGACTTTGTCGCTGTCCACGCCGACTTTGCCGACGTAGCCGATGGAGCCGATGAGAACGCCCATGGGTGACGTCGCCACGAGGTTCTTTCCCAGGGCGGCGAGTCTGCCGATGGCGGCGCCGATTCCGGCTACCAGGGAGTCACCGACGGTTCCACCGATGGCGACGCTTCCGACTCCGGCGACAGAGAGGACGGGGGCTACGGCTGCTGCGGGTGTCAACTGGTCGCCCAGGACTCCCAGGGAGTTTATCTCCGCCAGGATGGCGCGTGCCTTCTCGTAGTTCGTTATGGCGTTGGGGGAGTTTTTGTTGGGATTACCGTTTTTATCCCTGCCGCCGCCGTTGCCGTTGCCACCGCCGCCACCCCAGTGGACCCCGCTGGGGCGGTCCGCGGTGACGGTCATGCTGTCGTGCATCTGTCTCTTCTTTCGGACCAGGCCGGAAAGGGATTTGGGACCTGCAATGAATGGATGAGGTCAGTTAACCATGGAACAAGTTATCGTTGTCCTCTATGGAAATAAAGTGTATTCAAGATATATAAGTTAATGTACAATTATATATCGGGCAAAAGTTCAATGGGTTAAGTTAGGTAGGGTTAAATTAGGTAGGGTTAAGTTAGGTAGGGTTAAGTTAGATAGGGTTAAATTAGGTAGGGTTAAGTTAGGTGAGGTTAAGCTAGGTGAGGTTTAGTTATGTAGGGTTAAGTTAGGTGAGGTTTACTTAAGTAGGGTTAAATTAGGTGAGGTTTACTTAAGTAGGGTTAAGTTAGGTGAGTTTTACTTTAGTAGGGTTAAGTTAGGTAAGTTTTACTTAAGTAGGGTTAAGTTAGGTGAGGTTCAGTTAGGTAAGTTTTACTTAAGTAGGGTTAAGTTAGGTGAGGTTAAGTTAGGTAAGGTTAAGTTAGGTGAGGTTAAGTTAGGTAAGGTTAAGTTAGGTGAGGTTAAGTTAGGTAAGGTTAAGTTAGGTAAGGTTAAGTTAGGTGAGGTTAAGTTAGGTAAGGTTAAGTTAGGTGAGGTTAAGTTAGGTAAGGTTAAGTTAGGTGAGGTTAAGTTAGGTAAGGTTAAGTTAGGTAGGATTAAGTTAGGTGAGGTTCAGTTAGGTAAGTTTTATTTAAGTAGGGTTAACTTAGATGAGGTTAAGATAGGTAAGGTTAAGTTAGGTAGGGTTAAGTTAGATGAGGCAAGCAGATATGATGGATTTTTTAAAAAGTCACCTGCTAATTGGAGCAGCCTCTCCCCCAAAAGATGCAGTCTGACTGCTGCGGATCCGTCATCATTGTCCTTGAAACAAAAATATTTTTTGTTCATGAAGGATGCGGATTAAGAAACATAAAAAAAAACTTGAGATTCAGCTATGCCTTTCACATACCTTCGATGCGACTTCATCTTCAGGTCTCGTACCTTCCGCGTGAACGTGGATCGCCAGTAAAAATACGAGCAGCACGTGCGACACGAGGAAAATGGACGCCACCCTCGCGGCCATCTTGAGGTGTGCCTTCGAGTTGCACTTGTGTTCTCCAAGCGTTCGGCTGATCTGTCCTTCGACTCAGACCGAGCGACACTGCGGGCGACGCTCGTTCGTTGCCACGTATTTATACGACGATTTGTCAGTGCAAACACGACGACGACGCTGATGCTACGAGCGCAACACGTGCGATCGCGACTGCCGTTGTCTTATCTGCGCGTTACGTAAACCTCGAAGGCCCAGCATCGATCGAAGTCTCGTTTCTTTTGTTTTATCTCTGTCGCTACGGCAGCGCCGGGAATCCCACGCGTTTTATCGGAGTTTGCCGAGCTGTGTGCAGTTTCAAGGAAACGCGAGCGCGCGAATGCATCGAGTTTGTGGTGATGCAAACGCGACGAGGATTCCCCGATGCTCGCGTTCCCTGTCGACACGTCATTCACGTAGCGGATGGGACGGATTTTTTCGTGATTCGTTTGTCTTCTTCGTACTGGAATTTTTGAAGCCTTTTTATGACTTCTTGACTGTCAATAGTGTAGGAAAAAAATGGGCACCGGAACTTCTGAAGCCTTTTTATGATTTCTTGACCGTCAACATTGTAGGAAAAAAGTGGGGGACACGTAACAATTTTTTACTCTTTGCGTTATTGGTTTGTTTTTTGTTTCATAGCTGTGAAAGTGTTGACATCATAGTTTTGTTTTTTGTTTTTGTTTTATCGGCAAGAGACAATTCGATGTAGTGGTTGGGAGCAAAATAAAGAGTGTCGACATTGAGAAATGATTTCGTGGCTTTCTGCGACCACTTAAGTAAACAGGTAAAATTTTCTGTATTTTATTATATATTTAGTTATAAATGATTAAACACCTGTCACAAGATTTGGGAAAACAATGCATGACGCAATATAATTTAATCTAAATGCATTCAAACTCAGATCAATATTTCACATTTTACTTACCTTCGCCGAATTGTTTTTATTATTTATCGCGGCTTCAGCATGAACAAAATTGACAAGAAAAATGGAACCAGAATACACGACAAGCTGAACCAGTTCGAGGACGTCCGAACCCGCATGTTGAGGTTGTCCGAAGTGGTCCGAGTAGTCAGCAGTTCAGTTCTGCCCTTCGACCGAGGCACAAAAATAATACGCGCAGTATTGACGGTTTCTTCTGTTTATATTTTCGCTCGGTTCATCACAAACAGACGGCGGGAATGTAAAAACTGCGAAACCGCTTCGGACTTATCTGTACACATTGCACAACTTGAAAACCTCACGACCCCTGATTGCAGCTTCACTTCGTCGTTCTAAATCGGGATCCGTCAGCGACGCAATATTTTTTTTGCTCCTCTCCGAGCCGGGAGTCCCACTCGATTTATCAAAGTTTATTGAGCTCTGCAGCTTCACTTAATTTGTTTTCATTTCCTGTTCGCTCGTTGCCCTTGGAATCATCTTATTGACATCGTTTGTATTAATAATTTCTACTGGATGCGATTAAAAAAGCTCGAACATTTTTTTATTTTTTGTTTAAGTTTTTTTCTGTATTTCCAAATCCCTGAACCAATAATTTTCTTCGTTTTTTTGTCCTTCTGTATCTTACAAGATTGACGTCTAATAAATAGTTTGATTGACAATACTCACTACTTATAGAAAAGTAATGAGTATTAAACAGCTTTAATACTCACTACTTATTTGTTGCAAATTGGGAACAGCGGGGTAAAATTAACAGCTTTAAAATTCCAAATAAAAACTCTTATCTAGCTTTGATTTAGGAAAATCTTTTTCCAAAAGTCATAAATTACACTACATCTAGCTTTAATTTAGGTGAAGCTTATCTAGCATTCATTTAGAAAAATCTTTTTCCAAAAGGTACAAACTACATTACATCTAGCTTTAATTTAGGAAAAGCTTACCTAGCTTTAATTTAGGAAAAGCTTACCTAGCTTTAATTTAGGAAAAGCTTACCTAGCTTTAATTTAGGAAAAGCTTATCTAGCTTTAATTTAGGAAAATCTTCACATCGCTACATTCACATCGCTGGACAGTTAAAAAAAACATCAACATAAAAACGAGACTCGTATCACATGTTTCTCTTTATTTAAAAAATGCATTTGCGACTCCATTGAATCACAGGTCACATCCAGGAACTAAAACAGCTTAGCCTATTTTTTTTTTCTTTCGACACATCTAAACCTTGACGCGTACGATCAAAATTTACCAACAGTTTCATTTCCAGGGGGTTTCGTGAAACCAGGAACTAAAACAGCTTAATCTATTTTTTTTTTTTTCTTTCGACACATCTAAACCTTGACTCGTACGGTCAAAGTTTAGCGTCAGTTTCATTTCCAGGGGTGTTTCGTGAATCCAGGAACTAAAACAGCTTAACCTAATATTTTTTTTCTTCTCGCCGCATCTAAACCTTGACGCGTACGGTGAACGTCAGTTTGACTTGCAGGGGTTTCGTGAACGACATACTTCCATGATTCGTCCTGGTCGCTCGTTCGGTGTGGCTGACCTCGAACGCCTGTCCGGCGTTCAGCCTCTTCTGCTGGGGTTTAAATTCGATGTCCCTGTGTCTCACGCCGAGGTCGCAGTCGAAGGACGTTCCAAGGAGGTGGATGCGCAACATGGAACGCGCGAAATCGTAGCCGTGATAGTTGTAGACGGCGCGAACGATCTCGCCGCTCACGTTGGGTACCAGCGGGATCACCAGACGTCCGTTGTCGTTTCGCCAGCCCGGAGTGTCGTAGAGCTCGAAGCTGATGACCCGCATGTCCTCCCACCACTCGCGATAGTCGAATGCCACCTGGTAGTCGAAGGCATTCATGTTGATCCGGTGCTTGAAGTAGGGCTGGAGGATCCCGACCCAACCGGGCTTCACGTCGTAGCCGCCGTTGTTCACGTTGTCCACGATCGACAGTCCCAACTGCTCGATCACCGTACCGTCGTCCCTCAAGTCCCGCGAATATTCGCCGCCCACCAGAGCGTCGGTGCTTTTGTCGAACCACTCGAGACGCAACTTGAGACTCTTGATCTTGCTCGCGGCTCTTTTTTGCAGGTGTCGGTGACTCTCTTGGGGTTCTGTAAAATGTAAAAATACAAAAAATGTTAATATTATTTAATGTTATAAATAAATATTTTAAATATGAAAATGAAAAATGTGAAAAATTATTCAATGTTTTAAATAAATATTTTTAATGTTAAAATAAAAAATATGAATAATTATGTAATATTATGGATAAATATTTGTTACATAAAAATAAAAAATATGAATAACTATGTGATATTATAGATAAATATTTTTAATATTAAAATAAAAAATATGAATAATTATGTAACATTATGGATAAATATTTTTAATATTAAATTTGTTTTAATATTTTTATATTTTAATTGTTAAGTCAGGAAATTCTCAGCCAACTTGCTAAAGCAATTTGACTGAGAATTTCCTGACTTTTGGTATTCTGATGTCAGGCAAATATAGCGATTTTTTTTTACCTGAGAATTCCTCCAGCGTCGCGAAGTCCACAGCGGCGTCAACGTCGTCCTGAAATATCGAATTATTGTTCAATCAAGCGAAGTTCAGTGAAATTAATTATCGTTCACAGTTAGAGACGTTTTAGTCAGTGTCAACCAGGCTGTCATTATTTTTAACTACATTCCTAGGATTCTTAACATTTAAATTATTGATAGGCTACATTATGATATTAAACTATATATTTTTGGTGTCATTTTACTGGCGTCTGTAAAATTTGTAAAATATTCATCCCGTCAAATAAATAAATAAATAAATAAATAAATAAATAAATAAATAAATAAATAAATAAATAAATAAATAAATAAATAAATAAAATAAATAAATAAATAAAATAAATAAATAAATAAATAAATAAATAAATAAATAAATAAATAAAATAAATAACTGTAAATCAGAATTTTGGTTCAACGCAAAAAAAATGAAAGCCAATTAGATAGCTTGAAATTCAGTCACTGATTCAACACTTAAAACAACACAAGACAATTTTACGTACCTTCGGTTCCGCGTCTTCTGCCTTCAGACAATTCACCAGCAAAACCAGAACCAGCAGGTGAAACACGTGGCGAAAAGAAGCAGCCATGATGGAGGCCCGGAAATCCACTTGACGAAGAAACCGATGTTGCCTTCCACCAGGTCGTGGCAACACTAAGCTCGACATCCGTCGTATCGTCTATTTATACGACTTCCCAGAGTCGAGGACAAACACAACGGCGAAATATTGCAAAACGAGCGCGCGAATGTGCATCGGGAATTTTATCTATATCGGGAATCCTCGAATCATAACGAGCCGCGACTGCCGCGAGTACGTTTTTTTTTTTCCGTCGCTTTTGCCGCGTTGAACAGCGACGCTGACGTATCTCGGGTCGCGAGCGGGGAACCCCGATCGTCGTGTCGAAGTTTGCTGAGTCTCGGCAGTTTTCTGTATCTCTGTGTGTGAAAACAAGTGTGTCGATTCGGTCTGTTTGTTTTGACGCCAAAGCTCAGAGGATCCCCAAATGTTTGGCTTTCGTTATCTCGTCGTGGATCGTCTGCTTCCCTCTCTTTCGTTTCGTTGATGATTTTCATCATAAATCATTTCACCTGGTCCTTTGGGGTTAGAATTTCTAATCTTCGTTATTTATTTATTTATTTATTTATTTATAATATTATCTTTATTTATAAATTATCTTCGTTATCTTCGTTATCTCGTCGTGGATCATCTGCTTCCCTCTCTCTCGTTTCGTTGATGATTATCATCTTAAATAATTTCACCTGGTCCTTTGGGCTTAGAATTTCTAATCTTCGTTATTTATTTATTTATTTATTTATAATGTTATCTTTATTTATAAATTATCTTCGTTATCTTTGTTATCTCGTTGTGGATCATCTGCTTCCCTCTCTCTCGTTTCGTAGATGATTTTCATCATAAATAATTTCACCTGGTCCTTTGGGCTTAGAATTTCTAATCTTCGTTATTTATTTATTTATTTATAATATTATCTTTATTTATAAATTATCTTCGTTATCTTCGTTATCTCGTCATGGATCATCTGCTTCCCTGTCCTTCGTTTCGTTGATGATTTTCATCATAAATAATTTCACCTGGTCCTTTGGGCTTAGAATTTCTAATCTTCGTTATTTATTTATTTATTTATAATATTATCTTTATTTATAAATTATCTTCGTTATCTTCGTTATCTCGTCATGGATCATCTGCTTCCCTCTCTCTCGTTTCGTTGATGATTTTCATCATAAATAATTTCACCTGGTCCTTTGGGCTTAGAATTTCTAATCTTCGTTATTTATTTTTTTATTTATTTATAATATTATCTTTATTTAAACATTATCTTCGTTATCTCGTTGTGGATCATCTGCTTCCCTCTCTATCGTTACGTCGATTATTCGAATCATACATAATTTCACCTGTTCCTTTAGGCTTCGGATTTACCACAATATTTATTCCCAGAGATATTAATAACAATTATTATTAGAAAAACGTTTGAATTTTTTTTTTCTTCTTTTTTGTCGATCAACGATTTTTTGTGAATTTCATTGCTAGTTAAATTCCAATGTTGCATCCTTATATAATATATACAATATATACAATATATAATATATAAATATAAAAAATATATAAATAGGCATAAATAAATCTGTTACTAAAATTTAAAAAAATTTATTAATATGTTTTTAAGTCATTTTTCACCACCGCATTTTTTTTCGAAAAAAACAGGGAGTTTTTAGGAATGACGTGAGTCACATGAGGACCTGCAACATATTTTGACTCTTGATTGTCAGACTCGACAAACTCGCGAGAATTACGGCAGCCAACCAAACTCGAGTTTTTCCACTCAAGGACACCGCTTGACGTTCGCCTCCCGCGTTTTCTGGGAATCGTATTATCTGGGCCTGAATAAATGGCGAACGTGCGACAGACTCAAAGAGTCGCGCTGAGCGGTCTGATATACGTCGTCCAATGTCAAGTCGTCAAGGTCGCACTGACGCCTCATTCACCGTTTCTTATGACATTCGTTATGCAAATGAGAGTCGACACGTCGTGTGATCGATCACGCGTTCCATTATTATGTCACACGGCTAGTGGAATTCGCGAGACGGATCTTCCGATCGATTATCCACGATTATATCGACATCGATCAATCCACTTCATATCAGAAGTGGAATGTTGATCGATGAGCACGAGACTCCGCTCTCCATTTCGTATTCGCACCGACTATGTTTGATTTTATTTTTATTTTATTTATTTATTTATTTATTTATTTATTTATTTATTTATTTATTTATTTATTTATTTATTTATTTATTTATTTATTTATTTATTTATTTATTTATTTATTTATTTATTTATTTATTTATTTATTTATTTATTTATTTATTTATTTATTTATTTATTTATTTATTTATTTATTTATTTATTTATTTATTTATTTATTTATTTATTTATTTATTTATTTATTTATTTATTTATTTATTTATTTATTTATTTATTTATTTATTTATTTATTTATTTATTTATTTATTTATGTATTTATTTATTTATTTATTTATTTATTTATTTATTTATTTATTTATTTATTTATTTATTTATTTATTTATTTATTTATAAACAAGCCGGGCCTGGCTTGGGCCGCAAGTAACACCACAGATAATATACCAGGGACTTTCTACCGACACTCCAAGACCTCCCTAACGTTGTTCAAGCGAAAAAATGAGAGGCGAAGTCAGGTGAATTTTTCTTTAACATCATTTATTGAACATAACAGAATCCTCGAAGCGACCAAAAGTCGTTCGATCCCGCAAATCGATGATACACAGAGGGTGGATCAATATTGTCAATATGAGCTTATTGCTCGATTTTTCGGCCTGGCACCGGATCCTTCAGCTTCTCGCCCGTCTGAGGATCGAAGCTGCCCTCGTGCTTCCCGGTCTTTCCGTAGCGCTCGAGCTCGCCGTGCTGCGAGTCCCACTCGTACGTCTTCTTGTTCTCATTGTCCTTGTAACGCTGCCTCAATCCACCTCCACCCTCCACCGGAGTCTTCGGACGGGCCCTCTCGAGGTTGGGGATGCCCTCGATGTCCTTCGCCTTCGGCGCCGGATGATAAGACTTATCAGTCTTAGGTTGGGTCTTAGGTTTGGTCTTGGGTATCCTGAACTTCGCGCCCTGAAATAACGACGACAATTGTCACTGGATATCGATGCGTCTGATTTTCTCACTCTCACTTGGTCGATCAGCGATTTCTCGTGGATTTCAGTTTTACTGTTTCCCAAGTGGATAAACCGTAGCGTTACATTCAGCCCAAGTCGGGCCCTGACCAGAGCCTGACCAGTGACTGACCAGGAACTGACCACAGCCTGCACCAGGAACTGACTAGGAACTGACCAGGATCTGATCAAGAACTGACTAGGACCTGATTAGAAACCAACCAGGGCCTGACCAGGACCTGATCAAGAACTGACTAGGACCTGATTAGAAACCAACCAGGGCCTGACTACGACCTGACTAGGACCTGTGCAGAGCCCGACCAGGGCCTGACCAGGACCTGTCCAGGGCTTGACCAGAGCCTGACTAGGAACTGACCGGGGCCTGACTAGGAACTGACCAGGGCCTGACTACGAACTGACTAGAGCCTGTGCAGAGCCTGACCACGGCTGATCAGGACCTGTCCAGGGCTTGACCAGAGCCTGACTAGGAACTGACCAGGAACTGACCGGGGCCTGACTAGGAACTGACTAGGGCCTGACTAGGAACTGACTAGGACCTGTGCAGAGCCTGACCAGGGCTGATCAGGTCCTGTCCAGGGCTGGACCAGGGCCTGACTAGGAACTGACCAGGAACTGACCAGGGCCTGACTAGGAACTGACCAGGGCCTGACTAGGAACTGACCAGGAACTGACCAGAAACTGACCAGGAACTGACCAGAAACTGACCAGAAACTGACCAGGAACTGACCAGGAACTGACCAGAGCCCAACCATGGCAGGATTTAACGCCAAAGATTTACCACCAGTGTTTGACTTACCCTGCGGCCGCGTTCCAGTAGCGGCGAATCATCTTCGAATCCGGCGTCGCGCTCGACAATCGAAACATCCTTGGGTCCCGAAAAATCGCGAGAGACCGCGTGGCCGGAGATGAGACTCACGCAGAGAATCAGAAGGAGCGCGAGCGCGAGGAGATGCAGACCGAGGGTACGCCTGACGTCCATCTCGGCCGAATTAATGTGGACACCACACTGAAGCCGAACGTCCCGCTCGCGTCCATTTATACGCGATTCCGCGAGGGTGAACTCGGCGTCGTCGCGTATCTCCCCTTTTCGCCGCGTGACCCCTCCGTGAACCTGTTTCTCACGATTAATTGTGAACTCTGATCGTTCGACGGCGGGAGACGCAGTTGCGTCGCTTGGAAACGAGGAGACGCAAATTCTATTTATGTCTCACCATCGTCGCAGTCTGCGAAGACAGCGAATAAAATAAATCAATAAAATGTTTATAAAATATAAAATAAAAAACAACATAAAAATAAAATATAATAAAAAATGAAATATAAAATATCATAAAAAAATAAATTAAAAATATCATCAAATTAAATAAAAAATATAAAATATCATAAAAAATATAAAATATCATAAAAAATTAAATTAAAAATTACATAAAATAAAATAAAAAAAATTATTATATTTCACCATCGTCGCAGTCTGCGAAGACTGCGAAGCGCCGGCCTCATCGCCTCGGACGCGAAAACGAATTTTATGGGCGACGATTTTTTTTATTTTTATTTATTTTTTAAAATTATTTATCTATCTATTTATCCTTTCGTTGTTTATTCTTCAGCCATATCGACTGGATGATCGAGGCTTCGAGCAAATCATCGAGTGATTCATGGCGAAGCTACGAAAAGAGATAGACGGTCGTGAAAATGGCATCGCGTTTTCCCCCCCGCGCACGACCCATAACGGACACCTCGGCGCCAGTTCCATCGCTCCGCGTTCCAAGCGCGCATATCACAGACGAGCAAATTTTATGGGCAGCGGAATTTTTTTTTTTTTTTTTTTTTTCGAAGCTTCGAAGCTGATCACATCGAGTGTGATTCATGGCGTCAGTCGCGAGTGGTGCGAAAAGACGGTTAAGAAAATAGTATATTAGCGCGTGAGACGCGTTTTCCCCATACGTTAAACCAACGCGCCGCGCTTTCGCTGTGTGTGTCTGTTTGCGGCGCGGTATAAAATTTCGTTCTCTTCTTTTTCGTGACTCTGCGCTACGCCGCACGGCGGCGGCCGCGAGGGGAGAACGAGGAGGTCGTACGTCTCACCGTTAAGTTACAGCGACTCGCGCTTGACCCCTGACATCCGGGACAATGGTCGACCGGTACTCCATAATTGTTATTTTAATAAGCTAATTTTCGCGGCGAGGCATCGTTTTCTCGTCTCCTCTTCCAGCTGTATATTACACCGTGCGCGGACGAGAGTTCAGCGAGTGTCTCGCGAGCGCGCCGTTTCATCGACGTGAGCCTCGCCTGCGTGAGATTAACGGCCCTCGCTTTCCCGCGTAGGGTCCACCACGCACTCGTGAACCGCGCGCGCGGATATTTCCGCGGATCGATCGGGTCGTGCGAACAGGTGGACGCGGATTTGGGGCATTGGCATTGGCGCGGCTGCTGCCCGGGAATTAAAATCACTGCTAATTGAGCGTGTTGATTAAATGTGTATTAAATAAAAATTAATTTACATTCATTAAAAAATACGTAACTTAACCCTAAGTTAATCCTACATAACTTAATTCTACCGAATTTCACACTAACTTAATCCGACATATTTTACCATATCTTAATCTTACCTAACTTAACCCTAATTTAATCCTAACTTAATTCTACTTAATTTATCCCTAACTTAATCCTACCTATATTAAGCCTTACTTAATCGTACCTAACTTAACGCTAACTTAAGCGTACCTAACTTAACGCTGACTTAATCGTACCTAACTTAACCCTAACTTAATCGTACCTAACTTAACCCTAACTTAATCCTATCTAATGTAACCTTAACTTTAACCCTTCTTAACATAACCCTAACTTAATTCTACTTAACTTACTCCTAACTTAATCCTACCTAACTTAACCCTAACCTAATCCTACCTAACTTAACCCTAACTTAATCCTACCTAACTCAACCCTAACTTAATCCTACCTAACTCAACCCTAACTTAATCCTGCCTAACTTAACCCTAACTTAATCCTACCTAACTTAACCCTAACTTAACCCTAACTTAATCCTACCTAACTTAACCCTAACTCAATCCTACCTAACTTAACCCTAACTTAACACTACCTAACTTAACCCTAACTTAATCCTAACTTAATCCTCCCTAACTTAACCCTAACTTAATCCTACCTAACTTAAACCCACCTAACTTCACCCTAACTTAAACCTGCCTAACTTAACCCTAACTTAATCCTACCTAACTTAACCCCAACTTAATGTAATCCTAATAACGAATAACAACTGACTCTAATTTTAACGTCCACCCTCTCCCCACTATCCCCGAGGCCCTGAGCAGTGTGCATCACAATCGATAGCCGTATATCTCAATGAATTTAAGAAGTACCTGATAATGATCCAATCTCAAAGCCCAGCTCGTGTGTGTTCATTGAAACGCGGCGCGTCTCTAGCCTCTCGTTCGCGCGAGCCTCGCACCCCGCCGCGGCGTGCCTTTTCCCACAGCCGCGAGATTACGAGGAAGACGAAGAAACGGGAAATGCGAATCCGCGGCGCGTTATATTCGTGTGCGTGAGCGCACAGCCCGCGCGCGGTCGTTCGATCGAGCGGAGGCCTTCGCTATACGCCGCGTGCATGGGGTAGGTATGTATCTACGGGTTACGCGGAGGTCGAAGGTCGCGCGCGGCGTTGGCCGCGCAGGACCTACGACGTCGAGGGTGGAGCGCGCGGCGAGAAGGGATAGCGGCTGAGACCGATGGGCGTAGCTCGTATTTGATGTAGACCCGAGCCTCCACCTCTTTCTGCTTCTTCTTCTTCTTCTTCTTCTTCTCCTTCTCCTTCTTCGTCTTCTTCTTATTTTATTTTCTTCCTCCTATTTTTCTTCTTCGTCGACTTCGTCTTCTTCTCCTTTTTCTTCTTCGTCGACTACTTCTTCTTTTCCTTTTTCATCTTCCTATTTTTCTACTTCGTCGACTTCGTCTTCTTCACCTTTTTCTTCTTCATCGACTTCGTCTTCTTCACCTTTTTTTTCCTCGTATTATTCTTCTTTGTCGACTTCGTCTTTTTCTCCTCTTTCCTCCTCTTATTTTTCTTCTTCGTCGACTTCGTCTTCTTCACCTTTTTTTCCTCCTCCTATTTTTCTTCTTTGTCGTCTTCGTCTTCTTCTCCTATTTACTCCTCCTATTTTTCTTCTTTGTCGACTTCGTCTTCTTCACCTTTTTTCCTCCTCCTATTTTTCTTCTTTGTCGACTTCATCTTCTTCACCTTTTTCATCCTCATATTTTTTTTCTTCATCAACTTCATCTTCTTCAACTTTTTCCTGCTCCACTTTTTTCTTCTTCGTCGACTTCATCATCTTCTCCTTTTTCCTTCTCTAATTTTTCTTCTTCATCGACTTCGTCTTCTTCACCTTTTTCCTTCTCTAATTTTTCTTCTTCATCGACTTCATCATCTTCTCCTTTTTCCTTCTCTAATTTTTCTTCTTCATCGACTTCGTCATCTTCTCCTTTTTCCTTCTCTAATTTTTCTTCTTCGTCGACTCCGTCTTTTTCTCCTTTTTCCTCCTCTTATTTTTCTTCTTCGTCGACTTCGTTTTCTTCTCGTTTTTTCCTCCTCCCATTTTTCGTCTTCGTCATCTTCGTTTCTTCGTATTATTCGTCTTCTTCTCCTTATTCCTCTACCTATTTTTCTTCTTCGTCGACTTCATCTTCCTCCTCCTCCTCTTCTTCGTCGACTTCCTCTTCATCTCCCTCTTCGTCTACGCGGCATATCGCTCGTAGCGCACGAAGCCGCGCGCGAAGGCGAGCGCGTTGATATAGCGGCGCAGTTCCGCGCCATCGACGGGGAGAATCTTTCGAATTCGAAAAATCCGCCGCGAGCCCGTCGAGAGACTTTATTCCACCGTATTCTGGTCTCGCGCGCAGCGGGAGGAGAGAGAGAATTCACTGGGAAGGAGCCCAGATCGAATCGACTCTCTAACTTCTCGGGACGCGTGTGTTTCGAGCCAAGTTCCGCCTGAGAAACGAAGCCCCGTGGAGGGGATGAAGGGGGGAGTGAGAGAGAGAGAGAGAGAGAGGAGAAATGGAAGAACATGAGAAAAGGATGAGGATGAGAAAGGGAAATAAGGATCGAGCATTAAACGTGTGCAACACTCATTGTGCAACATGCAAGAAATTCTTCATCAATCGGGCCACTTTTTTCATTGAACGAGGATTTTTCTCTTTTTTATTATGGGATTAATTTGAAATTAATTCTGCACTCAATTGATAATGATAATAAATTTGAAATTAATTCAACAATTAATTAATAATGATAAATAATTTGAAATTAATTCAACAATTAATTAATAATGATACATAATTTGAAATTAATTCAACAATTAATTAATAATGATACATAATTTGAAATTAATTTTACAATTAAGTAATAATGAGAATAAATTTGAAGGGTAAAGAAAATGAAGGGTCAGGTGCTGAAACTAATTTTTGTGTGTTGCCACAGGTACAGAATATACGAGGCACTTTTCGTCAATGGGGCCACATTTTTGTATGGATCTTTTGGATAAAAAAAAATTATTTTGCCATTTTATATTTATAGTTTAGAGGCTCTTCGATGATTTTTCGTTGATTGTTTTGACACTTCCAAATACAACCTTCAAGAGGCCAAATTTTTGTAGCAAATCGGAAATCGGTCGTCACAAATTAGTTGTCCACAACAGTCCGAGACGAGTCGTAACGATCCGTCGGTGGACTCGATTCGGGACACAAATAGGAAACAATGATACGGTTGGAGCGCTCAATTTAAGAGTCGAAACTCGCCGCACGAAAGGAGCTTCGAAATAAATTATGGGTGTCAATCCCCGAGCGTTCACCGTTTTCCATCGGTAATTGACGTGCGGCCGCGCACGCCGGACACGTTTCAGGAACGTCCGAGACGCACGCGGACTTGTTCGAAGTTGCCCCGAGTGGTTTTTTTTTCTTTTTTTTCGAGTCTCCGCTGCCTATTGACGCGTCAGCCCGTCCCGCTTCATCGTCCTCGTCTAAATCGTCGCGCCTCGCGCGCCGCCTTCGACTTCCAATCGACCGGGCGAAGACGTACGATCGTTCCTCGCGAAATTCTTTCCCGCTACGCGTCGGCACGACCGGCCCGTCAGCCGACATTGTTTACAGCTGTGTCACAAAGAGTCGACGACGTGCCAGGCGAAGCAAAGCGGCGCACTGGAAGCCGTGGACCACGTGATCGAGGGCAAATTTCGTTCAAAGGGGTCCTTAAGGTCGTTAAATCGGAGGAATTGGTTCGTACCTGTTCGGAGTCGTTTCGGTTCGTTCGAAGTAGTCCGATTCGGTTTTACTCGCACGGAAAAAATCCTAAAAATAAATAAATAAATAATTTATAAGATATAAAATAAAAAATAAACAATAAAAATAAACTAAAATAAAATTAAAAAATTACACAAAATGAAATCAAAAATTGAAATAAAATTGGAAAATTCTTAATAAAATAACAAAAATTAAATAAAATTGAAAAATTATAAATAAAGTTTAAAAAATTGAATAAAATTGAAAAATTATAAATAAAATTTAAAAAATTGAATAAAATTGATAAACTGTATATAAAATTGAAAAAATAAGATAAAATTGAAAAATTATAAATAAAATTTAAAAAATTAAATAAAATTAAAAAATTGTAAATAAAATAAAAAAGTTAAATAAAATAAAATTAGAAAATCTGAAATACAAAAATGGTTTACAAACAAATCCATCAAAACGGTATAAATTCTCGATGTTGGATTTCCTTGGAGTACAAACTTTATTAATTTGCCAATATATTTCAGTCTAGTAACCGAGTCACCGGCTCCGTTTTTATTTAATATTTTTTTTTTTCACAGCCGAGGTTAAACGAACAGCCGCGGCCGGTGAGATGAAAGAACGCGTTTTATTTTCTCTTTCTTTTTTTTCGAGCAGCGACACCCAGGCACGCGAGTCGCGGATTCATAATTCTTCCGCGGTGACCGAGACGCGTTCAACTGTCCTCGGCGCGAATGCGCGGCAATTAAATTGCCGGTGCGCGCGCGCGACCAACCCCATCGCGCCTGGCCCATTAATCCGCGCTCGCGGAGGAGGAAGAATTCGCTCGGATGCCGGACGCCCCGGGGGATCCGGACGACTTGTTGAGAAGCGCTTTATTTATTTTTTTTTTTTACGAGTTCGCCTCCCGTTGTCACGACCAAACAAAAACCAGGTTTAAATATCCAGCGTCACCGGACGATCGCGACGGGAGGGACCGAAAAACCAACCAGCCAACCCCCGCACGTTTATCCACAGACCGAAATGACCCCCGTTAAGAGCCAAACTCGACCAGCGCAGTGAATAAAAAAATTGAAAAATGTCGGTTTTTATTCGCCGCGGTAAATAAATAAAAAAGAAAGATATCAGTTTTTATTCACCGCGGCGAATAAAAAAATTGAAAAATGTCGGTTTTTATTCACTGCGTTGAATAAAAAAATTGAAAAATGTCGGTTTTTATTCGCCGCGTTGAATAACAAAAAATTGAAAAATGTCGGAAAACGGGCTCGAAACGAAACGTCACACAAACGAGGACTTTTTGTTGCCGTTTTTAATCGCCCTCTTATTATAGTCGGCCTGCATCGTCCGCATTCGAGTATCCGCAATAATTGGCGGCGCAAAACGAGCGCGTAATCGTGAACAGGCGTTTGTACCCTGGCGCCTGTGGCTCCGGACGTGACTTTTGTCTTCATTTGCCTTAGGTTTTTTTTTAATTTTTGTTTTTTTTTCAGCAGGTGCAGGCTTATCTTTTTTTTCAGGCAATAAGGTTCAGGGTCAACCTGCATGACTGCAGTCCGCAAGGTGCGACCCGAGAAGCGGGCATAGACGACCCTGTAGTATTTTCTTTTTTTTTGCAATGGTGCTTTTTGGAATGGTGCAAAAAACGCAAGGGATATGTATGGAAGAATGACATTTTTACCGATTTTTTTAATCATCATTTCCGATAGCTAATTGTCAAAAAAATGTGCGGCTGATGTCTACTTTGATTTCACGGCCTTTGACCAGAGTTTACGATCGATAACCGGTTGAACCGATCGCCCTTTTTGCTGCGAAAAGTTTGTAAAACAGGCCAGAATTATTTGATTCAGCTCGTGAAAGTGGAAAACAGTCGCATTTGCGACGAAACCAACCGATCGTCCGATCGATTCGACCAGCTCATGATCAGTACCGATCGCGCTTTTCGCTGCGACAATTTCGAAGAGCATAACAAAAATATCTATGGAAACCGGTCGCATCGCGACAAAACCAACCGATCGTGCGATCCGTTCGTCCAGCTCATGATCGGTATACCGATCGGGCTTTTAGCTGCCAAAATTTTGAAGAGCATAACAAAAATATTTATGGAAACCGGTCGCATCGCGACGAAAAAGACCGATCGTGCGATCGGTTCGTCCAGCTCATGATCGGTATACCGATCGGGCTTTTAGCTGCCAAAATTTTGAAGGGCATAACAAAAATATTTATGGAAACCGGTCGCATCGCGACGAAACCGACCGATCGTCCGATCGTTTCGTCCAGCTCATGATCGGTACCTGCTACCAACGACAGATACCGATAGAACACCGCGCGCAGAGCTCGCGCTAAGCAGCCGCACGAGCGTCGCGCGCACAAAGGTGGATCGGCCGCGGCGGCGGCGGCAGCGGCGGCAGGTAACGCTAGGTGCACATCAGGCGGGGAGGGTGGGAGTGTTGGTGGTCCCCGTGTGGCCTCCATTCTCGTCACTGGCTGAAATGCGACGAAGCCGGCCAATCGGCGAATCCCCCGGGCCGCAGCCGCACGCCTAGCGCGCTCGCCGTGTCCCCTGACTCGCGGCGAGTCGACTCGCCGCGCGCGGGATCGGCTGGAGAGAAAAAAATTGCGCCTCACCTGCCTCGGGATCAGAGGTCACGCTCGGCGGAGCTGCCTCGGCGCGCGAGGCTCGAGCTTTCGCTCCGCCGTCCGCGTCGCGTCCCTCGTACGCCGATTTTGCAGGTGTGGGAGTCTCCTCTCTATACCTGCGCCGAGCTGCGCGCGGCTGCGCTTCGCCGTCGCCTCCAAGTTTTTTCCCTGCGTCTCGCGCGACTTGTTTACTTCCTGCGTCGATGCGACTAATGAGTCGAGTGATGCATTTTTCTGGGTGCGGCTGATCCTTGGAACGATTAAACGCAGGGATTATCTTTCAACTGTGCCACATTTTTTCATTTAATTTTGTGCTAAAAAATGGATGATTTTTTATCGAAAATAATAAAGTAAAAAAAAATGTATTTAATTTTTTGCAAAAATATTTTTTTCTCGAAAACAATAAAATTAAAAAATATATATTTAATTTCTTGCAAAAAAATGATGATTTTTATCGAAAAAAACAAAGTTTAAAAAAATGTATTTAATTTTATGCAAAAAATTGGATGCAAAAAATGAACATCCAAAGTAATCAAGTTTAAAAAGAAATGTATTTAGTTTGATGCAAAAAATGTGATGCAAAAAAAAGCATATCGAAAATAATAAATATTTTTTTACATTTTCGTGAAAACTATTGAGTTTAGAAAAAAATCTAATGTCGAATTCGTTATGTACGGGCAAAAATATATCGAAATAAATTGTTTTCCATTTTTCCGAGGACCAAAATATTTTCGTTTTACTCTTCAAAATTTTCGAGACAGAAATCGCGATCGGTTCAACCGATCATCGATCGTGAACTCCGCTCAAAAGCCGCAAAACGATATCATATATTCGCCCATTTTATTTCCAGAATTATCTATTAGAAATAATGATTTTTAAAAATCGGTAAAAATGCATTTTTTTTGCAGCTCAATGAAATAATCATTGTGTAAACCTGGCTGCAATTCAGGGTGTGCCGATTTTAATTGGTTACCGGTGTCAATCAAATTTATTAAGTAACAATAGAAACGATCGGCAGGCCGATCACGATTTCTCTAACAGCTGAAATACTACAGACTGAAGTGTATCACACGTAGCGAGTGAGGCGAGAATGTGGAAACACGTTTGATGTATCAGGTACGAACGAGGATAATCGTTCGCTTCGTGATCCACGTCAGATCGGCTCGCGAAGATCGGCGGCGCGCAAACCGCACCGCGCGTAACATAACAGTGGGCGTTTGTTCGTAATACCATTTTGCGAAACGAGGTAATAACCGAACCGATCCCGTGGATATTATAAAACAGCGGCAGCCCCGGTGATCGGCTAATTGCCGCAATCGGATTGCATGTCGCTGATTGCCGCAATTCGATCGTACCGAGATCTCGGGAGTCACGTAGTGCACGCTACAATTATTTACCGCTGGTAGCACGCGTGTTTATCTACCGACGCTTGAAAATATTTTCACCGCGTGGAAATATAGATATCGGAGGAAGTTTGAAGTTTCCGCCTACGAGGAAAACATCGCGTTGTAAAAAAGCAATAAAGAGTCTTCATTTTCCGATGGTCGTAAAAGTGAAATAAAAAATTGTGAGTCACAAGAATTGAAAAATGTGCGCAAAAAATAGGTTCGTTGACTAACCAGAATTTTTCAACTTTTCGGTAAATTCGTTATTAATAATTCTCAATAAATGCAACAGAAAAATAAAACCCAAAAATATCAATAAAAAAATGGTTTTACCACAACTAGCACATTTTTTTCGTGCCTTTAGTTGCTATGACTTTTTATACCCAATTTAATAATTTGGGTTTATTAAAATTCATTTTTTTCTAACTAAACTAAATCGCGAAAACATCACAACCATTTTTTTCTAACTAAACAAAATCGCGAAAATATCACAACCGTTTTTTCTAACTAAACCAAATCGCAAAAATATCACAAACATTTTTTTCTAACTAAACTAAATCGCGAAAATATCACAAGAATTTTTTTCTAACTAAACTGAATCGCGAAAACATCATAACCATTTTTTTCTTACTAAACCAAATCGCGAAAATATCACAACAATTTTTTCTAACTAAATCAAATTGCGAAAATATCACAGCCATTTTTTTCTGACTAAACCAAATCCCGAAAATATCACAACCATTTTTTTCTAACTAAACCAAATTGCGAAAATATGACAACCATTTTTTTCTAACTGAACCAAATTGCGAAAATATCACAACCATTTTCTTCTAACTAAACCAAATCGCGAATACATCACAACCATTTTTTTCTAATTAAACCAAATCGCGAAAATATCACAATCATTTTTTTCTAACTAAACCAAATCGCGAAAATATCACAACAATTTTTTTCTAACTAAACCAAACCACGAAAATATCACAATCATTTTTTTCTAACTAAACTAAATCACTACAACATCACAATCATTTTTACCTAACCAAATGAAATCGCGAAAATAACACAACCATTTTTTCCTAATTCAAGTAAATCGCGAAAATATCACCACTATTTTTTTTCGTTCACTTACACACTACGATTTTTTATACCTAATTTAATCATTTTGGATCACAAAAATTTATTTATTTTCTTAATTTCGTCGCATTAAAACGATGAAAACTTCAACCTCATAATTCCCCCGCTTACTCGTCAACCTCATCTTCACCCTCGCGCCGCCACGTTCACAGTTCGTGTGTGGTCCGCACGCTGCGCAGGCAGAAACAGATTAGCGAGGATCAATCTGCGTGAAAGCGCCGAACTGCCTGCATGAGTCGTGTGTTCATTTTCTTAATGCCCGGAACAACAAAATTTCTTTTCACGAGGGAATCAAACGTGCGTTTCTCGGGTCTTCAGGGCGACGATGTGAAGCTTCGGCTCTCGATCTCCGCACGCTCGATCCGCGTTGATCTTCTTACCTGATGTCGTAATGCGCACGATCCGTGAGGCCCGCGAGGGGGGGGGGGGGGGGGGGGAGTAATATCTCTATTAATAATGTAATTGCCGGGCGAGCGGATCGTGCATGCTCGCACGGCCATTAGGGCCAACGCTCGCCGAGGGTTCTTCCCGCTTCTTCCTCCTCCAACTTCTCGCGTCCACTTCGTAACTTCGCCGCGCGCCGACGCTCTGCGTGTGTACGTACGATCGGTCTTCGCGAACTTCCCGCGCGCGCGATCGTTTAACCGGTCATAGATCGGACACGTGAACTCCGGCGCCGGGGGTCAGAGGCTGCGGGATCGAGGAGGCGAAACGAGAGCAGACGTTGCCGAGCGGACGTTTGGTTAACAATTTTTCACGGGCAAATTTGTGGACTGCGAGGGGCGATAATAATAATAATAAGTAGTGATAATAACAATAAGATAATAATAATTATAAGTTGTGATAATAATAATAATAAGATAATAATAATTATAAGTTGTGGTAATAATAATAAGATAATAATAATTATAAGTTGTGATAATAATAATAATAAGATAATAATAATTATATGTTGTGATAATAATAATAATAAGATAATAATAATTATAAGTTGTGATAATAATAATAATAAGATAATAATAATAATAAGATAATAATAATTATAAGTTGTGATAATAATAATAAGATAATAATAATTATAAGCTGTGATAATAATAATAAGGTAATAATTATAAGCAGTGATGATAATAATAATAATAACAATTTTTTCTATTGTTTTCATCTTGAATAAATAAATAACATTTGTGATATCGAGGGTAATTCCTTTACAATTTCTCATTGGAAACAATGTAATGAGGTTTGCGTAACATAATGTTTGGCCGTGAATTTTGTTATCGGTCATCGCGCAGGGCAGTTCGGTTATCGGGTATGAATTTTGCGGGCGGAGGTTATCCGGTATTGAGCGTAACATGACTGCATTTTTATGACGGTTTCATAACAGGAAATGTTTACGTTGGAAGAGATATTTTTAAATGGTTTTACAAGGGCAAATACCGTAGTAACAGATTTAGCGTCTACGTTTTGGGACAGTTTTTTTGTAGTGCGGTACCAGGAAAAAAAGTCCGAGAAAAAAAATGGCCACGGAAAAAATGGCCGAAGAAAAAGATGTTCGAAGAAAAAATAGCCGAGGAAAAAATGACCACGGAAAAAATGGCCAAGGAAAAATTGGCCATGGAAAAAATGGCCGAGGAAAAAATGGCCACGGAAAAAATGGCCACGGAAGAAATGGCCACGGAAAAAAATGGCCGAGAAAAAATGGCCGAGGAAAATAATGGCCGGAAGAAAAAATTATCGAGGGAAAAATGGCCACGGAAAAAATGGCCAACACTTCACCATGGGATAAACTCCTATAGAAAGTGTAATTTACCTGGCCTTTTTTTTCACGGCTTCGCGGCGCAGCAGTCGCGTCAAGCTAAATTGACTTGAAACTCGCGAGCGACTCCGAAGAATTTTACCTAGGAATCTCTCCACCTGCTCGAGAGCCGAACAAATTACAATGAGATTCCCGCGCGAATTTCTCGAATACGCGTATAGACGGCGCGCATATAAATAGCCGCGATTATTATACAGGTACGGCCACATTTGTATCTTTCGAATGAAAATAACGATAGGTAATGTGAGTATACTTCATGTAAGTATGATAGGTACGTAAGTTATTAGTCGTGCCCGCTGCCAGCTGCGGCGGTGAAGCGAAATATCCGCGCGTGTTTTTGTCGTCGCGGCTAATTGAAGAGGAATTTTTGCCCCTAAGACGGGCCGGGGGTAATACACGTCGCACCGGACAATCCGACGTGTGTTCTTGCGGGCGAAATGCGTGAGCCCGTCGAACCAGGATAATAATTGCATTAGCGAGCTAATGGACGAGACTGGAACGACATTTGCCGCTTGTGACCCGCACCGGGTTTTCTTGTGTCCGCGTGCCAATCGCCACTGCAACCTTTATTACGACGAAATACGTTTAAAACTAATTTTTTTTCTAAGTTTACGACAAATATAAATTTGTAAAAAATATAGTCATTCTTTTGGAGGTAGGAAATTTGTAAAAAAATATAATCACATTTTTTGGAGCTAGGAAATTTGTAAAAAAATATTGTCACATTTTTTTGGAGCTAGGAAATTTGTAAAAAATCATCGTAATTTTTTGGGGCTTGGAAATCTGTAAAAAAATATATCGTAATTTTTTTGGGGCTAGGGTATTTGTAAAAAAATATCGTAATTTTTTTGGAGCTAATAAATTTGTGAAAAAAATCGTACATTTTTTTTGGGGCTTGGCAATTTGTAAAATAGTATCGTCATTTTTTTTGGAGCCAGGAAATTTGTAAAAAAATATCGTAATTTTTTTGGAGCTACGAAATTTGTAAAAAAATATAGTATTTTTTTTTAGACGGGAAATTTGTAAAAAATATAGTAATTTTTTTAGAGTTAGACAATTTTCGGTTAATTTATTTATTTGCACCACAAAAAATATTGAGTTCTAAATTCCCCAAATTTTTTAATACCGAAGCAGCAAAAATGTCGTTAGCTATTATTTACTTACTTTTTGTTGCCTAGAATTCACGTGACTTTACCCCGTCCTTCGAGGAACGATAACAGTTCCATTGACGACGATCAGAGCGACCATCTCGCTTATCTCAATCTGAAATGTCGCCCCGGCAGCCGTCGGTCCCTCGGACAGGACGACGTTTCGCCCGTGTGGCGCGCTGTCCCATTAGCAGGGTATTTCACGGCGCGTCATGTTTATGTCGTCCACGTGACACTGCTCGCGACTCGTGCGCATGCGCGGCGCCCCGAGCTCCAGGGGTGACGCAAAAATCCCTTCGTCTTCGAGCAATAAACACTACGAATGGAAAAGATTTTTTTCTTTTTTTTTTACAGAAACATTTTCGTCATCTTTCGACACCAAACTCTGGGTTACAAATGTCGAACATTTAAGTTTAAAGCATCGAAATGCTCAGTAATAATGCCCTATTTACTGGGTATTCTGGGGAATCTAATAAGGGCACAAATATACCATAAAAATACAAGAAATAACATTAAAATAAATAAAAACAGCAGAAATAAAATAAAATTAAAGTAAACAAAAATAGGAAAAATAAAATAAAATACACACATACATTTCTTTTCAGTTATAAAATAGAAAGTACAAAGTAGCCGAATGCTGGACTCACTAATACTTTAAATCTACTAAGGGCACACAAACACAATAAAAATACAAGAAATAAAATAAAAATAAATAAAAACAGGAAAAATAAAATAAAATTAAAATAAACAAAAATAGGAAAAATCAAATAAAACGCACGCATAAATAAATAAAAGTTATAAAATAGAAAGTAGAAAGTAGCCGAACGTTGGACTCGAGTTTAGACCAAAACCACCTTAACCTAGTCCAGACCCCGAGACGCTCGTGACACTCATTCGACATCCACAGAGACGGTGCAGCTTGTGCACATATTATAATACGCTACATGGAGTATTTATGCGGCGTGATGCGTTGTATCTCGCGAGATCCCGGCGACGCGGTGTAATGGGGTCCGTGAGATGACGACTCTGCTCAGGGCGAGTCGCGCTTGACGCGAGAGGCTGACGCTCAATATGGCGCCGAGATGTATCCTGATTTGCTTAAACATCGGTAAGTGGGGAAAGCGAGGAACTCAGAGGGGGGGAGGAGGAGAGGATCGGATCTCGTGGACGATTCTCGGCTGACGCGCGTCGCCGCCGCGCCGAGTCCGGTCAGCGGGGGTGCGCGTCAGTCTCTTAACGACTCATTTGCGTCCCGTCGCAACTTTACGACGAGGCTGATCGATTATTTTATTTTGTTTAAGGCTTTTCTCTTTTTCCTCGCTTTGGCCCTTCTCGCCCCCCCTCCCTCTTATGAAGGGGGGAGGGGGGCTTATGGGGACTACATTTTTTTTTCGTCCTCGGTTCTCGCGCGGGATTTTATGCTCGCCGCGTCTTTGTCGCGGTAAATTATGAGGCGGGGAGGCGACGAGTGGGGGGAAATTTTCGAATTTATAATTCGGGGCAGGTCAGACTTTATAATTCATGGTTTGTTTGTTTTTATTTATTTGTTTCGAATTTTTATTTATTTGTTTCGAATTTTTATTTATTTGTTTCTAGTCATTTATAATAATTTTTATTAATTTCCATCCATTTTTATTCATGTCCATTTATTTCTATCCATTTTTATTTACTCGTATTGATTTCCACTTATTTCCCTTCATTTTTATGTGTATTTCTATTTATATCTCTCTATTTATATTTGTATCCATTGCGATAGTAAAAAGATGCGTTTTGCTAGATTTTTTTTGCAGATGTCACAATGAGAGTTCACAGTGTCCCGAATATACAAGATGCAACATTAAGAGGGAACGAGACGTTAAAATGATGTTTAACAATTTTTCAATATATTTTTTAAATGCCCAAAATTAGTAAGTTTAGTTTTATTCACTCACATCTATTTTTTTGAAGTCGTATGTGTAAAATTAGATTTTACGCACTGCCTTCGGTAAAATGAATTTTTACGCACGGTGCGTAAAATGGAGTTTTTCGAGTACTACGTTAAATAAATAGATCTGGATGAATAAAAATAAAATGTGGATGAATAAAATGAATTTTTATGCACAGTGCGCAAAATGGAATTTTTCGCATACTACGTCAAAAAATATGGTATGCCACACGGTGCATAAAACCGTATTTTCCGCACTAGTACCATAATAAACTATCATATATTTATTATCCCCGCCATCCCGATTCGAACAAAAAAATTCAAAAATAAAAAACAAAAAAAAATTTCACTGCTGATTCTTTTCGCGTGTCGTTATCGCGTCCCCCGATTTTTTTTCGTCGCGCATCTAACACGTCGCCCGCGCGCCGGGAGTAGGTATCTCATTTTATCGAAGTATCGGGTTACTCGCGAGCTCTCGGATATTCTTCATGGTGCCTCGAAATGCATAAAATTATTTTTTATTCACAGTGCGAAAAGCGGAATTTTTCGCATACTACGTCAAAAAAATATGTTATGCCACACGGTGCGTAAAACCGTATTTTCCGCACTAGTACCATAATAAACGAGATAGCAGTGATATATCATATATTTATTATCACTGCTATCTCGATTCGAACTAAAAAAATTCAAAAATAAAAAAAAACAATTTCCCTGCTCATTCTTTTCGCGTCCCCCGATTTTTTTTTTTTCTCGCGCATCCAACACGTCGCCTCGCGCCGGGAGTAGGTATCTCATTTTATCGAAGTATCGGGTTACTCGCGAGCTCTCGGAGTATTCCGCATGGTGCCTCGAAAATCTCACGAGGCCGGGAGTTGCGCGCGCGGAGCCGCGCAACTCGTGCGCGCTCCCGCGGGACGAGAGCGAAGACTCGGGCAACCTATGAGCCTTCCGCGCGCCCGGGTCACGCTCCCTCGATAGCGGAAAATCTCTCACCGCGGCTGCTTATACCACCGACGATTTATATTAGAAGAGCTCGGCGCGCGCTCGGCTTGGACTCCGCGCAGCCGCTATACGTAAGTCGCGAGTTACAAGTATTGGATGAGACACGGCGTGGATTTGAGATACCAGACACCTATACAGGCTGCACCGCGGGCACCGCGAAACGCTGCGTCGTATTATACGCTGAATTAATTATCGCAACGTTGCGCGCGGCTCGAGCGCGTCGGTCCCCGGGGTGATCGATGACTTTGGTAACTCTGATTTAGTGGTTCGATCGACAACCCACGATCGTATTGGAATTCTTTTTATTTTTACAGTCTCAGAACGAACCGTCAATATTCTTATGGTTGGTTCTTTTCAATCCCATAAATTATTTTTGCTACAAAGAAATAAAAATCGGTGCACTCAATTATTATCGTTATTATCAACATTAATATAATTAGTAATGTTAGCATAATTATTATCATTATTATCGTTAGCATCATTATTATCATTATTATCGTTAGCATCATTATTAACATTATTATCGTCATCACCATAATGATCATTATTATCGTTATCAAGCATTATTATCATTATTATCGTTATCATCATTATCATCATTATCATCATTATCATCATTATCATCATTATCATCATTATCATCATTATCATCATTATCATCATTATCATCATTATCATCATTATCATCATTATCATCATTATCATCATTATTATCGTTATCATCATTGTTATCATTATTATCGTTATCATCATTATTATCATTATTATCGTTAGCATCATTAGTATCATTATTATCGTTATTATCATTATTATCATTATTGTCGTTATCATCATTATTATCATTGTTATCGTTATCACGATTTTACCGTCATTATCGTTATCATCATTATTATCATTATCATTATCACGGCGCGAATATTTGATTCTTATGGCAACATTTGCCACACTCTGGATTCCGGATTTCACTCGACAATTTTTCTCGCGGGTACCGCGAAATTTTCTTACACGAAGTTCAAAGTGCTTCACGCGATTCCCGTGCGAGGCAGCGAGTGCGCTTAATTGCCCCGCGAGCGTGGCCGCGTCCATTCGCGCACATGTCGGTCGTGTAACACCTGTTAAGGCCCTCGCCGTATATTTACGGTGCGTCCTAGAGCCGCTCGTGGCTCGCGCGAATCTCTAGTCGCTCTCTTGAACGCGCGCATAGAGGCAGCGCGACAATTTTACAACGCCGACGTCGGGGCAGCGAACGAACGCGGGCGGCGGGAGTGGCGTACAACTTTATAGTACTCACCTTTTATAATACGTTTCCGAGTTTACGACCGCGAGGGACAATTCCCTCGCGTTACGAACGGCGACCTCGCACCGTTACACGACGCGACCAAAGAATTCCTTCACCTTCGTCTTTTAGCCGCCCCCCCCCCCCACCCCCCGTTCTCTTTGCTCTCGAGAAATATTTTGTCCCATCCGGAGTGGCGGAAGGTGAACGGTCAGTGTTTTCGATTTTTTACTGTGCGGACTTCGTCGGGCGGCAGGACAGACCGCAAGCCGGAAATACCGAAACTTTTAATGACACACGTGGATTTTTTTGTGGGCGAATTATTTTATTACCACTCTTGAAAAAACCAGTGGTTAAAATAAAATAAAATAAAACTAGTAAAATAAAATAAAATTAATAAAATAAAATAAAATTAGTAAAATAAAATAAAATTAGTAAAATAAAATAAAATTAATAAAATAAAATAAAATAAAATTAATAAAATAAAATAAAATAAAATTAATAAAATAAAATAAAATTAAATTAAATGCGACAAGTTTCACGATTTTTTTTTCTTAACTATCTTCGATTGTTTTTTTCATCAACTGAATAAACGCCCTAACTTTAGTGAAAAAAAAAATCCGCAATAGGTTTGACAGTTTTTCGGACACTTGTATCAAGTGTTATTATATCGCATTAAAAAAAAGTGATCTAGTTGAAAATCCAAAAAGCCTATTGAAACGAGTGGATTTTTTTTTAATGCGAATATTTATTGTTTTGGAGAGCAAAAAAAAAGAAAGTTTTGAAGGCGATAGTAAGGCTTGAAAAATCGCTTTAAAAAATGAGCGATTGTGTCGGACGGCCGAATACATCAAAAGTATCACGAGACGAGATTACGTTGCTCCCCCTTCGATCGGCGTTGCGCACGACGACTCGAGGGGACCGAGTGGGATCCCCGCGTGATCCTTTCGAAGGATCGACGAGGATCACGCGGATTAGTCGGACCCGGTGAATGTTGCCCCGCTCGACGTCGTTAGCACCTCGCGGGACGTCTCAATTCTGGGACCAGCATTCATATTCGCCAGGCGACGTCGCTTCTTTCTCCCCCTCAGCCCCCCAGCCCCCCTCCCACTCCCCCCATCCGCCTGGTATCTCGTACGACGTTAGACGATTTGTCTCCTTCGCGCGAGAATCCTCGGGAACGTCGCGCGCGTTCTCCACGATTTCGCGCCACGTGGGTGGTCGACAAATTGAATCCCGGATGGTTCAATTTTTTTTTTCTCATTTTTTTTTCGCCGCACTCCGAGTGCGACTCGGTGGCATCCGGGACGGCGTCGCGAGGTCACGCGGGGGGTCAACCAGTATTTTCACGCGGTATCGATACGCGGATCAGCGTTTAATCATGGGGTCCCATAGGCGTCCCCATTTGGCGCGTTTGCGCTTTGGACAAACATTTTTCACGCCAATTTTTCTCGCTAATTTTACTCGACAATTTTTCTTGTCAATTTTTCTCGCCAATTTTTCTCGTAAATTTTTCTCGCCAATTTTTCTCGCCAATTTTTCTCGCCAATTTTTCTCGCCAATTTTTCTCGCTAATTTTTCTCGTAAATTTTTCTCTTAAATTTTTCTCGCCAATTTTTCTCGCCAATTTTTCTCGCCAATTTTTCTCGTAAATTTTTCTTGCCAATTTTCTCGCCAGTTTTTCTCGTAAATTTTTCTCGCCACTTTTTCTCGCCAATTTTCTCGCCAATTTTTCTCGCCAATTTTTCTCGCCAATTTTCCTCGTCTCTCGGGTTTTTCGCTGCGGAAAATTGCGCTGGGATTCCGAAGAATTTAATCGCCGAGCGACGATAAATTATTCCGTCGCTCGGCGCTTGATCCACAATTACTGACGTCATTCCGGGTGTTCGGGTTGCGAATCCGCGAGGCGCATTTTTCACGTATCCTCGATCCTCGGCACATGACGGATCGCCGGGATAATCGTTCTGTCTTCCGTTCCGCGAGTCCGCGGCGCCTCGACGACTCCGGCAGGTTGTCTTCATTCAATGCGCAGACGCGCTGCAGCACTCAAAAGTTCATCGCCGCGATATAACGACTGAGCCGCGTTGTGCTATCCGCACCCCGGCGAAGTTGCGCGCGCGCGCGCGCGCGGCGATTGACGCAACATTCGCACTTGCCGACGATCGCGGGGTCGATGCATCACCGGATCGTTCGCGCTGAGAGGATTCATTTATATTAAATAAATGACTTATTAGCCGAGAGAGAGAGAGAGAGAAAGAAGTTGCGCTCGGCGGGAATCAATTATTCGTAACGATGCAACCGCGCGCAGCCTCCGTAGTGCTTGGCTATCGAGCTTTGAATCCTTCTCTTCAAACACAGACTTGAGACTGCAAAAAAAAAAACACTTCACGATACTTCGCGAAATGAAGACGTGGAAAGTCTAATTGGCTGCGTTAACAAATGGACGCATCGTGACATTAAAATCAACAGGCATCGTTGATGACTCTGTTATCGCGTATTATTATCATTATTATCATTATTATCATTATCATCATCATCATTGTTGTCATTATCATCATTATCATCATTATTGTCATTATTGTCATTATAATCATTATCATTATTAAATAATATTATCATTATCATCATGATCATCATTACCATCATTAACATAATTATCGTCATTATCGTCATTATTATCATGATCATCATGATCATCATGATCATCATGATCATCATGATCATCATGATCATCATTATCATCATTGTTATCGTTATCCTCATGATCATCATGATCATCATGATCATCATGATCATCATGATCATCATGATCATCATTATCATCATTGTTATCGTTATCCTCATTATCATCATTGTTATCATTGTTATCGTTATCATAATTATCATCGTTATCATCGTGACAATCGTGATCATCGTTATTATCGTTATCATCGTTATCATCATTATTACAATTATTATTGTCATCATTACCATAATTCTCATTATTATCATCATTATTATCATTATCATCACTATCAACAGTGTCGTAATTATCATCATTATTGTCATTCTCATCATTGTTATTATTATTATCATTATTTTTTAAACTCATCTCTTATAAACAAGCTCAGTTTACTATTTTTATTCGCAGGATAAGAAGTGCGGATCAATGAGATCACATCTGCTGAACCGCCACCGACAAATCTTTCGATTGAGTTATCCAACAGCCTCGCTTCTCCTGCACTCGCGTTGCGGTAACACGTGGCGCATTATCGATATTAAAGGTCTCACGATCAATCGTGGGAGAGACGGCGTCTCTGCCATTAAATTACAAAAAAAAAAAAATAAACAGAAAAATAAAAAAAAAACGTTTTACCCGCCTGCGTTATAAGGTGAAACGTTTCACCCGCGGTGCGGCTGGGTGCACCGCGAGGTGTGTACAATACCCGCAGCCTTTCTTCCCCGCGAGTAATTAACATCTTAATTAGGTATTCACGCGCGCGCGCGCGCGCGGCCCGCGAGCTCGTTCGCGAGCCTCTTAACCATTACTCTCGCCGGGGTCCTCGCCGCGGATTATACCCGTTTCTTCGCGTCTCCCTCGTTGACACCGGTGACACGCGAGAAATCTCGCGCGCGGCAACGACGTGCTAAGATTCAGCCGCACGTGAAAATCGACTCGCGGTCGAGCTCGGAATTAATGTTGCCGCAGCTTCGCCGCGATCGGCTCGGTAATCACCGAATGAAAATTTGAACGGATATCGCGTTTTATTGGTTGGAGAAACCTGGATGATTTTTTTTTTGGCTTTAAGAAATCGATGGAATAAACAGGGAGTGTTGTAAAATAGTTGCAGAATTTTTGGGACGTTTTGGAGTCAATAAAAATAGTTTTTGGTGAATAAAAGCTAAATATTTTCTGGACCAAAAATTGTTTAAATCAACCAATTTAAGTTCTTTTGTTTGCTGAAAATAATTCTCGCAAAAAAAAAATCGTAACCCATTTATTAGCTAAATAATTTTTTTCCAGGTTTTCATTTATTTTCTGGTACGAGAAATAATAATAATAATAATTCGCTTGGCTGACCAATAAAAAAACATCCTATTCTCAGGTGCCTGAAAAGGACCAACGAATCTCGGACCCAGATCCATACAGGGCATTCCAGGCCAAACAGGCCGGACCATAACGTGACCCCCATTATTTCGCCCCCCTCGGAAAAATCCCAGACGACACGAACGACATTGTGTACGATAATTAAAATACACGAGATTCCCCAGGGGGCTGGGATATAATTGCTCGGTGGTCGCCGCTGGCGCCAGACCCGAGTGAGTTAATGAAAATGTCCCGGCGGGTTTCACGGGGTGAAAAATATTACGAGCTTTTCATGTGTCAGGTGGGGATCACAGCGAGGCAAAAGTCAACGGTGGACCAGCCGCAGGACTAGAGACGCGACATAAACAATGGAACTGGAATGCGCCACGGGCGCGAGATGCTATCGTCGGGACTTTTACGCTTCCTTACGTCGACCACACGGGCGACCGGGTGACTCGTCTTTCCCCCCCTTTAGGGACCACCGAAACGAAACTTCGTCGGGCGACCGAAAATGTTACGGCCACGGGGCCCCCGCGGTCGTAAGTAAGAACCCCGCGCGACTCCGGTGCCCCCCGACAGCGAAGTTTATGCGAACGACATTGTGACACCTCGCTGCGCCGTAACCCGATACCTCTCCGGGCTCTCTCGGTTACGCTCATGTGGGATAACGGGAGCCTTAAGGACGATTTAGGACCGGCGTAACACCGAGGGTTAAGAAATGGGAATTTGTTTTTTTTTTTTTTTTGGGCTGCGATGTATAATGTGACCTGTTACGTCATATTTTTTTTACTGTAATTAATTTTTTAATAAATTTGTTTTTTATATTGAAAAAGATTTTTTAGTTCAATTTAATTTGAAAAAGGATTTCAGAAAATTGGTACTGGGGTTTATTACAGGGGTTTTATTGTAAGTTTCTTTCAGCTTTTTTTGAGATAAAAAATAATAATGAATTAGGTAAATAAAGTTTTTTTTTCATCGCAAAAAGCTTAATAAAAATAAGTAATTTAATGCGTGTAAGATTTTATTGACTCCCCGAAGGGTTGCAAGTTGATCATAATTAATAAGACATAAAATCAATAAGAATTTCACGATTTAGAACCGGCGTAACACTGAGGGTTAAGAAATGGGCTTTTTTTCGTCTGCAATGTACATAATGTGACCTGTTACGTCATATTTTTTACTGCAATTAATTATTTAATAAATTTGTTTTATTACATTCAAAAAAAATTTAGTTCAATTTGGTTTTTTCTCTTTTTTCTATTGTTAGTTCCTTTCGGCTTTTTGAGGTAAAAAATAATAATGAATTAGGTAAATAAAGTTTTTTTTTCACAAAAAGCTAAAAAAATAAGTAATTTGATGTATGTAAGATGTTATTGACTCCCCGAAGGGTTGCAGGTTTTTTTTACAAAGTTGTCACTTTATTAATAAGTAATTTAATGAGAAATAAGATCATAATTATGAAGATATGAAATTAATAAGAATCTTGATAGTTTCTTGTTCCTTAATGGAACATAAAAATAATAAGAAATTACATAATAAAAAATAATAAAAATACAAAACAATTAGGTAATAAAAATACTAAGAAATCAGGTAATGAAAGTACAACGAAATTAGGTAACATAAATAATAAGAAATTAGATTTAAAAAATGAATAAGGGATTGGATAACAAAAATTAATGAGTTAGGTACCAGAAAAATACATTAGATAACAAAAATGAATAAAAATTAGATAACAAAAATGAATAAAAATTAGATAACAAAAATGAATAAAAATTAGATAACAAAAATGAATAAAAATTAGATAACAAAAATGAATAAAAATTAGATAACAAAAATTCATAAGAAATCAGATACGTTTTTTATGCAACCAGACTCGCGCCCGTTCGTTCGATTCGCCAAGATCGTATAGTTTCTCCGCGCGTACTTCTTACGTCTCGCCGGTCGCGCGCGATCGTTTGGCCCCGGCGGCGCACCGAAAGGTTACAGGAGTCCGCGCGCGCGCGAGCCTAACGCAAGAACCGTAATGAGATATAACTGTTTAGCGTCGTGAAATCTGTTATTGTTTATTAAGAAACCGAGTTTTTGCGGCCGCGCGAGAGAAAAGTCCGGTGAATTCTTCATCGACGTCTCCCCGCCGCCGCATACGTGAGGCCCGCTCTCGCACCTTCGCTCGGCTCGCTCGGCTCGCCGCGGGAAAGCCAACTTAATCTCCCCGCGCGACTCGCACACAATTCCTTTCTTGTCGGGCGGCCGTGTACGTACGATTATACACACGCGGGGCACCCGGTAATGTACCATTATGCGAAATAGAGACGTCGCGCGTAAAGTAACGCGAGTACACCGCGAATATATGGGGCATTCCGTATCAACTCAGCTGCAATAAGATAAAATCCCAAAAAATTCAAAAAAAATAAAATCATTGCAGTGGTCGAAATTTTTTCAACAACAAAAAAATTGGTAGGACTGAATTATAATTTTTTTAATCATAAATTATTCTGGATTTATTTTGATTTCCTCATTTATTTATTTTTTATTTATATACATTTTTATTTGCGTATTTATTTTTTACTTATTCACATTTTTTATTTTTTTTTAATATATTTTTTTTAAATATTTTTATTTCTTCAAAATTTGAGAAAAATTAAAATATAGGTTTTTTTAATTTGCCCCTGAGAAGATATTTTTAAATTTATTTGTGTAATTTTGAGCGATGTTTGTGGGACAAAAATTGTTTGATTATTGGCACTGATTTATGTTATTTAAAAAAATATTTTATTTTGTTTGTATTATGTTGTACAGAATAAATTTTTCGTCGATTTTTAGACATTTTTTTGAGAACTTTTTTTTTTGGTTACTGAATTGACGTGGAATGACTCGTATATGTTTACGCGGTTGTACACGAGGCCAGGCGAGAAAATCGGATAAGGGTTAAACGATATAAGCGATCGTTATCGGGACAGAGTTATTTCGTTTTATAGTTAATTGCTCGGGACAACGAAATATATGCCGGCGCGATGTCGGTTTAGTTGCCTATGGGTGATCCTTTTTCATTGCACCTACAGCAACAACCCGAGATTTACCGCGGCGGCCGAGCGGCGAATGCGAAAGAAAGTCACAGTACATTAAATACCAGGTATTTCTGTACGCGGAACCGTCGCGGTCTTATGTCAGTTGCGTATCGGGAGCACCTGGATAAATAGCCGGTATTGTAATAATCGAACCAAAATGTCGTAATGTTGAAAAAAATATAAAATTATTGTAGCCGTCACTCATAAATCGGTATATTAAATTAAAACGAAGGTAAAATAGTCATGAAAAATTGGAGCAAAATGCACTAAAAATGTCGTGAAATTTCGAGACTTGAAAACAATTGTTACAAAGAAAATTGAAAGCTACCATTTAAGTTTCATGAAAATTAAGGATTTAAATACGGTTAAGTTAAGTAAGGTTAAGTTAGGTAGGGTTAAGTTAGGTAGGGTTAAGTTAGGTAGGGTTAAGTTAGGTAGAGTTAAGTTAGGTAGGATTAAGTTAGGTAGGAGTAAGTTAGGTAGGGTTAAGTTCGGTAGGGTTAAGTTAGGTAGGGTTAAGTTAGGTAGGGTTAAGTTAGGTAGGGTTAAGTTAGGTAGAGTTAAGTTAGGTAGAATTAAGTTAGGTAGGAGTAAGTTAGGTAGGGTTAAGTTAGGTAGGGTTAAGTTAGGTAGGGTTAAGTTAGGTAGGGTTAAGTTAAGTAGGGTTACATTCGATAGGGTTAAGATAGGTGGGGTTAAGTTAAGTAGGGTTAAGTTAGGTGAAGTTAACTTAAGTAGTATGAAGTAAAATAGGGTTACGTTAAGTAGGATTAAGTTGGGTAGGGTTAAGTTTTAAGTTAAGTAGGATAAGGTTAAGTATGGCGAAGTATTTTTAAAATATAGAGAGAAAAATGAAAAGAAAAATTTGCAACAATAACTAATTAACAAATATTCATTCTTCACGATTTTCGTCACTACCCACCGCATTATTTTTTCCCGTAAAAATGTCTACAAACATAACCAAAAAATATGGATGTTTACCCCACAAAAAATTAACACCTATTCAGCTAATTAACTGAGATTCCGCCTTCATGTATCGCCCGAGAAATAATCCTCAGTGGCGAGTCGAAAGAAATGGAATATTACCGAGGATGATTTTTCGATCGCCGCGGTTTCGTTCACGTGTATCGTGTTCGCGGTGTTGTACGTTGATTGCCGACGCGTCCGTACGTAGCATTAAACACAAACGGCGTAGCCGCGCACGTTCGGCGTCGAGCGCGCAGCATGCGTGTTCAGAACGAATCTTTTAAATGTCGAGACGCGCGGTTGAATCATTGCAACCGCGTGTATTCCGCTCAGCAACATAGTACACAATCTCTTTTTCCACGGCGTAGAAAGGCAATTTCTATCCTGACTGGTTTATCACGGGGATAGCGTCTCTCATCAGCGGAGACACACGCCGATTCCTTGTGTACTTCGCCGCGCGCGCGCGCTCACTCCCGATCATCGCCGCGTGTATTGCCGTTCGGCTCGCGTGTGCATTGTCGAGAAAACGCGGCGCGAGCGGGATCCGCGGCTATTTACGAGCTGTGCGCGGCGTCAAAGCTTCGCCTCACTATGCACAGTTTTCTCGGCTTCCTATCCTATTGACTCGACGTTCTGTCCTGCGGACTCGGCTGAGTTACTCGACTCCGGACGACAGTCAACGAGAGTCAAATTTTCATTTTGGTAAAAAAAAATGTATTTGTTTTAATTTTATTAACATTTCAAAATTTGGTTAAAAAATGTATTTGTTTTAATTTCAGTAACATTTCAAAATTTGATTTAAAAATGTATTTGTTTTAATTTTAATATCATTTCAAAATGTGATTTAAAAATGTATTTGTTTTAATTTGACTAACGTTTTTCGCTTCGCGCGCATACCCAGTTGTCACTTCACTTAAATCGAGGTTACTTTTTTTTGCTTGATTAAACCTGGATTTTCTTCCTTCCTTCGAGAAAAAACTCTATAACGAATTTAATGTCGCTAGGCCGAACGCGATATTTTGATTTCTAAATTTTTCATCGAATTTTAAAGTCAAAAGTTGCTTTACTTTTTTTGCGAAAAAAAAATTTCGATTTCGAAAAGTTAAAAAATCCTATCCGATGCGAAATTTCGCGCTGATTCAGAAAACCACCGTTGCTTGCCCAAAAAAATAAAAAAATCATTAAAAAAAATGCAAAAAAATATTTGTTATCTCTGGAAATATGGAAACCAGAATTTCCCGCCTACCTAAAATCGCTGTCTTCATCTCCCCTGCCTTCGCCGCGGGAAACAATGCCCCAAGTTTTAGCGCAATATTTTCCCCCGCACCGCGAAAAAAAAAGAAAAAAAAATGTGTACACACAATCGACGCGCGGGTAATGTACCCCTGGAATAGAGTCGATATCCCCGGTCGCCACTTTATCGGCGCGCGTGGGTGCCCGCGCGCTGTGGGATATCTTTTGAGCGCGCTCGATGCCGCGCCGAAGATTATCTCGCATTATCTCGCGCTATCGCGCACGATCCTCAGATCTCACCCCGAGATACGATCGCGGGTGCGCGAGACCGATCGCCGAGGATCCCGCGAGGAGAAGCGAGAAGGGGGGCCACGACCCGTCGCTCCATTACGATCTTCTCGTGTACTTACACCCAGTTTTCTCTCTCCCTCCCTTACCTCCCTCTCCCTCTCGCGCTCCGGACTATCTCCTCGTTTTCAGCTAGAAGCGCGAGCAATATTACATCGATATACACGTTGCGCCTTTTCCGCTCTTCCCCCCCCCCCCCCCCCCCCCCGCCGCCGCCGTAGTTCGCCATCGATCGTAGATCGCGGTCTCGAGCTCCAGGACCATGAAGATCAACGGGCACTTGCGAAATCGATCCTAAATTAGCATCCTCCGTGGATACCCGTATCGGCCCGCGCGATCAGGGAAGTCCAGTCCAAATGCGCGCGGACGATAACATCGGGCGTCGTGGGACGTGTATATTTAGGCAGCACAGTTGGACGAGAGATGACCAATATGAATAGGTACATTAACCTCGCGGGACGCCCGGGCAGACATTTATTCAGGCTCCTTGGCGAGGTGAATCGGGAACGGTTTAGGTATCAATGAGCATGATCAGCTTTACCAGTTTCAGCTGGGTCAGATATCCATGTGCGACGCCTGATCTATATGAAGTCTTTCCAAGTTTAATATTCTGTTCCAAATGTGAAATCATTCGCATAAGCTTAGTTAGGGCCTAGTTAAGGTTTACTTACGTCTTAGTTACGGCTTAATTAAGGTTTAGTTACGGCTTAGTTAAGGTTTAGTTACGGCTTAGTTAATGTTTAGTTACGGCTTAGTTCAGGTTTAGTGACGGCTTAGTTAAGGCTTAGTAAAGATCTAGTTAAGTTCTAGTTAATGCTTAGTCAAGGCTTAGTTAAGGTTTAGTAAAGGTCTAGTTAAGACTTAGTAAAGGCTTAGTTAAGGTTTAGTTAAGGCTTAATTAAGGTTTAGTTAAGCTAGTTATATAAAATTGTTATGGCTCCCCTGTTCAGGCTCACCATTTTTTTTTTGTTAAGTTCTTTTAGTCAAGCGGATTCACAACCGGTCGTGTATCTACCAAGAGAACGATTTGCTTTTTTTCATCATCATAGAACTCGTGGTTAGAACTGCAAGTCGCCAAACGCACATCGTTTCCGTCTCAGAGCAGCCGGCAGCGGCAGCGGCCACATCTGCAGCAACGCATCGTCGTTCGACCAGCCGCCGATCGTCCAGCCGAGCCTCACGCTCGCGCGCGCAATATCACTCGGCCGATCTCTCGACGATTTGTCAGAGCTCGACCGGCCGTGTACCACCTTATCAAATATATATCGAACACCGCTCCCTCGTGTATTTACTGCTGGCCGTGAGCTTACGTGCGAGCACCAGAGCTTTCGATTCGATCGTCTCCGCGCGCGCGCGCGAGGGCTCGCTCGATCTTCTTACCGGTCGCGGCGCTATGACTGCCGATCGGACGCTGCGCGCGTGAGGAACGATTCCCGCGCCGCTCCGGCTCGGCGATCTCCTGCACGCCGGGAGAGAGTCTCCGCGGACCCTTCGGAATCGCGTCTTTTCCACCGAGATCGGCAGGTTTACCTCGTATATCGAAACGCGCGCCACGATCTTATCGAACAATTCGAACGCATTATATACGTTGTCCCTCGGCTATTCAGTATGCAAAAATGTGTATATGGCGGTGTGTATTTACAGCTTCTGCGGCTAAATAAATGAGAAACTCGCTTCTTCCGGAAATCCGATACCGGTCGTTCGGAAATCGGTGGCACAAAATTCAGTGTCGGGTGGATTTAGTTTCCTAGAATTATTCAGTTTAATTGTTACTCGATATGATTAATTTTTTTTCATTTTTTATGGGACACTTAAAAAAAACATTTATTATTATTATTATTATTATTATTATTATTATTATTATTATTAACTTTCATCACAAGAAATAATTTTAGTTGAAAAAAAATGAAAATGAACGGAAAAAAATCGGCGTTCAACTATTTCACGTAATTAGCGTTTTAAATTCGGATTTCCGTCGAATCAGGACGATCGCGATTTCTCCGATTCGCGAACGTCCGAGAACTCCTCCACTGGAGCTGATTCAGCTGATCCTCAGCGATGCCAGTGCGAGTCCGGTCTTATCAGCCGTTTAGTCGCCGCGCGGCTGAGCACACGAGACCCCGCCCGTTCGCACGTCCAATCACGATAAGCCGCAGGCGAACTCGGGCTGCCGCGCCGCCGCGTCGATGTTGCGCGCGGGCGTTGCGCGCGCGCGAGCGCGGCTTCTAAATACTGCGGTAATGGCGTTTAATATATCGCCACGAGATAACAATCGCCGGAGAAAACTACGGCAATACGAGCCTCCGGACTTTTAGTCCGGGTTTATCTCGCGAGCCGCGCGGCGAGAATTAACCAACCGATCGCGCTATTCGGGGTGCGATCGCGGCGATCGATACCGATCTATCGATCGTCACGAAGCCGCTCGCTTGGGAAACAATCCGAGCCGATGTGGCTGGTAGCGCGGGCAGAATAAAAAATATTTTCGCCTTATTAATTAAAGGGTTCAACGAGCAAACGACATTTTTGCCGATTTCCTTTGCCGATTTCACCGGTATCGCGGCTGCGAGCGAATTTAGATGTAGATAACTAAGATCTGAATTATATAATATAAATGATTAATTACAGTATTCAACGATTAGACGTCGTTTTTGCCGATTTTCTTTACCGATTTCACCGGAAATACGCCTGCGAGCGAATTTAGATGAAGATAACTAAGGTCTGAATTACATAATGTAAATTATTAATTAAAGTATTCAACGATTAAATGACATTTTTGCCGATTTTCTTTACCGATTTCACCAGAAAAAACAGCTGCCAGCGAATTTAGACGCACATAACTAAGGTCTCAAAATTATATAATATAATTTATACATAAAGTTGACGGTATTTCCAAGAAACATCATGAATCATCCGGTTAGATACAAAAAAAAATGGCAACCGATTTTTGTCGCCATCGACCCCGGTCACCCCTATAACCTGCTGTTCGACGTGCAGCTCTCGGCGGCAAAACGAAACGAAAAACCGACCGTACGATCGGTACTAAGTCGAACCAATGGGACGTCGTGTCATTTCCTGATGCCACGAGCAGCTCGGCTCTCCGAGACGGCATCCCCAATGAATGAGAATAAATTACAACATTATACGTCGAGCTGTGCGCGCGGCCCACAGTGCTAACTATACTCGCGGCCGCTGCGAGCCGAGGAAGGGAGAGAGAGAGGGATCCTCGATCTTGCACCTGACCACCAGCAGGGCGTATCTCTCTAAGCCTGCGCGCGCACGGATCGGTAACGATCGTGCCAAAAGCTCGGGAGTCAAACGCGCCGAAATCCGATAAATCGCTCGTCCGACGGATCGTCAACACGGACGGGAGACTCGATCGTTAATCCCGCAATACCGATCTTTTTTTTTCAACTGTTCATCAAGATGGCGATAAATATTAAACATAAACTAGAATAGAATAAACGATATTAATACTAGTGATGGAAAAATAAAGATCGGTTTGAAGGTGAGCAGATCGAGAAGGTTTGAAACGTCCATACTGATTTTTTTTGTGCAAAATTCCAATTAAAACGGAAATTTTCATTTCTTTTGTATATAATATGTAATTTTCTAACTATCACCCCTTATAAAAAAGATTCCGTATAAAAATTCCCTTTAAGAAAATTTCCATATAACAAAATTATAAATAATGTAAAATAAGAATTCCATTAATAAATTAATATAAAAAATATATAAATAAATGTTGTCTTCCTTATTCAAATCGTCGCTCGCCCCCCGAACCGATTGACTCCGTTTCACGATACCGATCGTCGCTGCATATCAGGAAGTGTCGGTCGAACGGGAAGTGGAAGAGCGCGCGACGGGCGGAGGAATCGGCGCGCGCGCGAGCTTCTAGGGCGGAGTGTACACCGGTATAGACCGGTCATAGGGCGTGAGAAGGTACGGCGGTGACGTCACTCGGGGCCGCGCAACGTGCCTGGCTAAATAATTGCAGCCTCGTGGCAAGTGCCGTGTCATTAAAGGCCGCGATCATAGAATTTTGTGTCGTTCGTATATACGAAATGGTCATTAAATCATTATGTTTATCCGTCAACCCCGCGTGCCGGTCCTCGGCAGCCTCTTGACCTCCGCCGGGGTCCCCCGTGCGGCGCTCTGCTCGGTGCACCTCGGGGACGAGGGACAGAGTGAGAGAGAGAGAGAAAGAGATGTTTATTTCGTACTCTGAGAGAGAGAGAGAAAGAGGGAGACCAGGAACGTCGTCTTTCTTTATGTGCATCTTCCTGCTCGATGCACTTCTGGTCCTCTCAAGCGCTGCGTCCGCTAGGCTCGTTCTTGCGCCTCGTATCGGCCACCACCTCGCACGCACACAATCCGACCCGGGCGATAGTGTTACCGCGCTACGGAATGTTGCGTAGGAATCGCATTATCGCCTCCGAGATTTTCACGGCGAGTCGTGCGCTGGATATTATTGGTATTCGATGCTGGATGTTAATTTCTTAATCTGTGACTCTCTCGCGATCTTTTGCCCTGGGCTAAAGTCGAGGGCTGATTCGTGAAACGTATCGTTGAGACATTTCTGAAAGAAAAAGAAAAAAAAAATGCTCAATGTTTAAATATATCAATATATGCTCTATGTTCATAGTCAAGGTTTAGTTAAGGATTAGTAAAGGTCTAGTTAAGGTTTAGTTAGGGTTTAGTAAAGGTCTAGTTAGGGTTTAGTTAAGGCATAGCAAAGGTCTAGTTAAGGTTTAGTGAAGGCTTAGTAAAGGTCTAGTTAAGGTTAAGTTTTAGTAAACGTTTAGTTAAGGTTTAGTGAAGACTTAATATAGGTCTAGTTAAGGTTTAGTTAAGGCTTAGTTAAGGCTTAGTTAAGGTCTAGTTAAGGTTTAGCGAAGGCTTAGTAAATGTCTAGTTAATGTTTAGTTAAGGCTTAATAGAGGTCTAGTTAAGGGTTAGTTAAGGCTTAGTAAAGGTCTAGTTAATGTTTAGTCGAGGCTTAGTTAAGGTACATGTCTCTGATCAGGTGAGCCATTTAACGACGTTTTATGACTGGCATAACTAAACCTTATCTACATTAAGTATTACAACAGTTATACTTACAATACTTCGGTCTCTCCTCTTTTCTGTGTTTGGTATTTTTTCCCCAGGTGTCCCTTAATCCGTAAATCATATTCGTAACTGTTACACTCAAATTACGTAACAATATATCAATCATATTGATTTTAACTTGAATCATAAAATCCCAACAGGTTCGAAACGTGGGAATTTCATTACAGTTTCGCCTCTAGGATTTTTGTCGATTTGTCAGGAAACCCACTCGCTAATTTATGTGCGGTATTGAAGAAAAAAATCGGATTTCCAGACGGGGTGTCGTAATCCGTGGTTAGCCATTAACCGCACGAGTTTGGATGACCCCCGGGGCGTAAATAAAATATCGATTAAGCACTCACACCGACGACCCGTATTAGAGAGGCTTTTTCTCTTCCCTCGTTGGGAGAGACTTGGAGAAGAAAAAAAAACCCGCGGAGTCGAGATATCTTTTACGTCTTTTTCTCCGCTTCGTTTGTTTCTCTCTTCCACCCGCACGCGCGCGAGCGGGGCTCGCTTCGTGTTCGATATAAATCAGATTGTATCACGGCGTCGGGCGCTTCTGTTTATCGTCCCGAGGATCTTTTAAGCCCGATGTGGGCTCGACGTTGGGCAATTATCGCCGATATATCGACGCAGGAAAATGTCACCGCAAACGCGAAGAAGCGGCCCGAGAAGGTCCTGGATGTACCCCGCGTGACGTGACCGCGTCGAGGTGAATATCAGCTCTTAGTTGCGCGTTGAACAATTATTGTAATTATATAATTTGAGATGGTAATCTTAAAATTTGCATGTGACCCGATTGGCTTTCTTAATTAGAATCAAAACTCTTCTAAAAAGTCAGAATACAGAAAATTAGTCCAGTTGATGGATGTCAACTGGCTGAAAAAAATTGTCTTAAAAAATAAACGAATTATTTGTGGTAACAAAATTGGTAACTAATAATAATAAAAAGATGAGACCAAAAGCTTAAGGAGTCAGAATAAATTTCTATATTTTTTGTTCCATCCGAACCACTCGAACCGCTTAACTTCGACCTCGTTCCAAATCGTTAGAAGATCCTGGCAGTTCCGGTTCGCCTGAATTCCCGGCACCATCGTTGCGGCCACGTGACACCTGTGTAGCAGGTCGGATCGCCTCGATTTCGCGGTAACGATCGGCAAAAAAAAATCGCTCCCTATTCTAACGGCCGGTGGTTTCGAAATTCGACTCAACGTCCGTTTCCAGCGAATCGAATACACGCGGGTCGTCGGTGTATTTTATCCTTCAGCTACAGGCAGATGGGACGAACGCACGATTATTACAGATTTCAAACGGGGCCGCGGGTTTAACCAGGGCACGGCCAGAAATAAATTCCGCGATTCCCTCTAATTCCGGGATTAAGGCGGGTCCCCATGGAGGCTCTTGAATTCTCAATTTCTTTTCTAATGCCTTCCACAGAGGGTCCGCTCTCGCCGTCCGTATCGCAAGTGGACCTTGACTCGCCGGCGGGCAAACATTTTTGTCCTCTTCCACCGTCCGATCCACCCAGCATCCTCCTCACCTGCTGCCATTGACCGCCGCTTTAATATGCGGGTCACGCTAATTTACGAGGTTCACTCGCGTTTCTCGAAGCGCGCCGGTTCTGAACTACCGAAATCGATTAATATCCACGCTACACAGGCTCAGCTATATTACATATAGGGTCATCCAAAGACCAAGAAACGTTAGGCAGCTCCAATGATCACCGATTGAAACGTGTGCCAAATTGTTCGTATCGGTTGTTATTCAGCTGCCGATGTTAGGAGTCAATGGATGGCATGAAAACTCAGTTTGTTACCTGGTCGAGCAATCATTTTTTGACGTTTTTATTTTTCGTACCAATGCCAAATGTCAGTTATGTTCAATGATACCTCATCGATTGACACACACTTAATTGTTGTCTATCGTGATCCATGGCTCATCAGCCATATTACATCTAGAGTCATCAGATGTCCAAGAAACATTGAACAGATCTAAAGTTCATCGAATGAAACGTGTATCAAGATGTTCGTATCGGTTGTCATTCAACTGCCATTTTTATGAGTCAATGAAAGTCAGTTCATTATCTGATATAGCTGGAGCAGTCATGTTTTTTTGTTTTGTTATTTTTCGTAGCGATGCCAAACGTCAGTTATGTTCAATGATATCTCATCGATTGACACACTCTTAATTGTTGTCTATCGTGATTCATGGCTCAGCCATATTACATCTAGGGTCATCCATCGTCCAAGAAACTTTGGGCACCTCCAATGGTCACCGATTGAAACGTATCCCAAATTGTTCATATCGGTTGTTATTCAATTGCCCATGTTACGAGTCAATGAACGTCATAAAAACTTAGTTTATTGTCTGGTGAAGCTGGAGCAATCATGCTTTTTTGTTTTTATCTTTCGTACTAATGCCAAACATCAGTTATGTTCCATGATGTCTCATCATTCGACATACAGACATTAATCGTTGTTTCTCATAATCCATCTACACTTCACTTTTCCCTTTTTCCAGGTGGTGTCAAACACCACCTGTTGGTTCTCGGTAAATCCCAATTTATGCGCCTCCGCTGAGGTAATGACGACCATTTGCCGACCAATATGAGACGCACGACGGAATAAATTTGGTCTTTCGATCTCGCAACGCCCGCCAAATGGGACTCATCGGTCCCGCAGCAGCCTTACTTATTATCGACCATGTCCACCCTTACGACACGGATAATATTGACCATTACCAAACAGCCGGCGGCAGCACCGTCTCTCCCGGGTGATACTCCAATTCCAGTTTCACCGAATTATCATAACCGCGGCTGTTCTGCTGCTCTTCGCTCGCTCACGGGATCTCCAGGCCTGTGCGACGTCCTCGTGCGCGAGGATGGAGGTCGATTTCTAATTCCCGCGAAACCAACCTCGAGCACACGGAGACCGTGGCGTCTCCATAAATTCCCGACTTTACGCGCGCGTGTGCTTAGTTTTTACGACCCGCCCGACAGTCGCCACGTCGCGTTTCGTCTCGTTTACACGATTTCCGATGAACACGACGACCACCTCACCTATCCCGCTGGTGTAATGCGAGGACGGGGATAGCTGGAGGAATCGGAATTTTGGCGATGAGTGATCTACACCCCTTTAGCTTACAGTTCCAAATTGTATCACAGAATTGCATAAGTCAGGCCTTTTTATGTTCCCGCCTGCCTTGTCCTTAAATGTCCCAACGTGTCCCAACGTACAGTCTTTGATTCAACACACAGCTTAAATTGTTCATGCCAATTAGGCTTCAATTGTTCTCGCTATAATAATGCGAGGATGGAAACAGCAATAGGAATCGGAATTTTGGCCATGAGTGATCTACACCCCTTTAGCTTACAGTTCAAAATTGTATCACAGAATTGCATAAGTCAGGCCTTTTTATGGTCCAGCCTGCCTTGTCCTTCAATGTCCCAACGTGTCCCATCTTACAGTCTTTGATTCAACTCGCAGCCTCTCGGCTTGGGAGACAACAAATGACTTTCGATTAGGCTTCAATTGTACTTGCTATAATAAGGCAAGGCTAGGAATAGCAATAGGAATCAGAATTTTGGCGATGTGTGATCTACACCCCTTCAGCTTACAGTTCAAAATTGCATCACAGAATCGCATAAGTCAGGCCTTTTTATGTTCTAGCCTGCCCTGTCCTCAAATGCTCCAACGTGTCCCAGAGTACACTTTGATTCAATGCGCAGCCTCTTGGCTTGGAAGTCACCAAATGACTTCCAATTAAGCTTGAATTGTAGGCGATACAATAAGTTCAAAGTCGAAAAGGTTTCAAGCTGCTCCTTCCAACCTTCACTGCGCAGAACCTTTTCAACTACGCCAACAAAAGTTTACGTTCGCAACCCCCGTTTGCGTTTCTACACGTAGCTTTTCGAAATTCGATCAAATCCGTCTACAAGCTCACCATAAGATGTAGCGATTGAAGCTTTACAGTGAAAAAAATTCGCATCAAAGCGCCAATTTTTACCGGCTGTTCCAACCTGCCCCGGTCTTCCATATTTCGTATTCTCATCGATGCATCAAGTTCCCGCGCTCGCCGCGCGTTCATCTTGCCCCACGCGAACCGATCGCATCCGCGCAGCCCAGTAGCGACGTCCATGTGGACCGCGCGCGCGCGCGGACGATACAAAAACTTCATCGGGCCACTGTACGCGCGGCCGAGTCCCTAATGGCCCTCGTAGCGGTATTACAGACACAAATCCACGCGCCTCCGCCGTCTGTCGTGCGCCTGTATGCAGGCGGCAACATACACGGGGCTATACACACAGGTACAACATCATTATGCGCCGGGGTTACGAACAGCTGTCTACGAGATGAGCCAATTAGAGCCACACGGCAAATACACAGAATCACCGGGAATACGTGTGTGCGCGCGCGGCCGTGGCGCAGCCACCTAAAGCATTCGCCAACACACGTGGCGCGAATTTTCTTTTCTTTTCTTCTCCTCTTCCTCCTTTTTTTTCTGCCGTTCGAGCGTTATCGAGGATACAGGCGGAATCCGCGCCGCGGCGCGAGTACAGTCGGACCTCGATTTCGCGGCCAATCACGACTCTTCATCCCCACTGGGCACAGCAAGAAAAATTCTTTGCCACTGCAAGAAAAATTCTTTGTCACTGCAAGAAAATTTTTTTGTCACTGCAAGAAAAATTCTTTGCCACTGCAAGAAAAATTCTTTGTCACTGCAAGAAATTTTTTTTGGCACTGCAAGAAAAATTCTTTGTCACTGCAAGAAATTTTTTTTGGCACTGCAAGAAAAATTCTTTGTCACTGCAAGAAATTTTTTTGGCGCTGCAAGAAAAATTCTTTGTCACTGCAAGACACCTGCTGTCGTAGCAAAAACGATTAGCAAATATATTAATACATAATTTTCGTGCAGCAACAGCAAATTTCATTTGCTGTTAGATTTGCTGACAGAACAAACGACATTTGCTTTAGCAAAAATTAAATTGCTGATATCGCTCATCATTTGCTTTAGCAAAAATTCAATTGCTGACATCGCTCATCATTTGCTTTAGCAAAAATTCTATTGCTGACATCGCTGATCTTTTCCTTTAGCAAAAATTCAATTGCTGACATCGCTGATCATTTGGTTTAGCGAACATTCAATTGCTGACATTGCTGATCATTTGCTGCATCAAAAATTCAATTGCTGACATCGCTGATCATTTGCTTTACCAAAAATCCAATAGCTGACATCGCTCATCATTTGCTATAGCAGCAAAGTGAATTTGCCGTGTGGCAAATAATTTGTTAGACTAGCAAATCAGACTAGATCTGCATTGTTTATTTCCACAGCAAATGCTTTTTTGTTAAGACTCCAAATTAGTTGCCACACAAACAAAATAAATGGCTGGTACAGCCATTGCCTAAGAAATAAACTTATGCTGCACCACCAAGATAATTTTTCTCTGTGTTGTGAAGGCGTTTGCGCACCACTGTTCGCGCACGCTTGTGATTGGCCAGGGGGCGGGACTCATAAACCGTCGATTCTGCGCACTGACGGTCCTCTTGCGTCCCAAAAATCGAGCTCCGAGTGTATCTATAATCGCGATCCGGGTTCTGCTTTGCCGGGAGTCGAAGCGCGCACCACAAACACCACAACACAACACAAATCCACAAACGCGAGCGATGATAAAAATGGGCGCGCGAGGCGGGGATGGAAAATGCGGCGCGAGTGGCGCTGCTGCCGCCTCGGGGAATTATAGTAATCCGGTGGCACGTGAGGCGTGCTCGTGTACCCTATTACCGCACATATTGCATTATCCCAGTCACCGGGCGGGCGGCGAATGAATAGAAATTATTTCTCGCTGTCCGCGGAGCCGCGCGGCTCCCTCGGCCTGCACAATTGGATATGCGCGCACCTATTGCCGTGTATATAACGCGTATATTTCTATCTATGCTATTTACGTGTGTGCGCTCGACGCGTTTCTTTATGTCCCGTGCCATTCTCATCGCATTCGCGCGAGTCGAACACAGAGGACGCGCAGGTTGGCGAGCGCAAATCACAACGTGGAGTCCTCACGCTATTATCAAAGAGCGATTCGCGTATCACACGTCGCGCCGGAAGTCGCGCGATGCAAAGAGACGAGGAGATACACAAAGATGCGGCACGGGGCGCGAGGGGGAGCTGGAAACGCTTTTCAATGCGAATCTTTTATAAGGCGACGATTCCAACTGTCGACGCTTTTGCGTGTCGCGATGTCGAGTCGCGATGAATCATTGAAGGGGTCTTCAATGGGGATGCGGGAAGGTCGAGGCGAAATATTTTGTGTCTTTTTATTGGACATTTTTTCTCCATTTTAGATATTTTACAGAAAAGGCATTATGCTTTTATGGCCATTTTTCCATTTTCCAGAAGAGCCATTACGCTTCGATGGCCATTTTTTCCATTTTAAGAAGAACCATTACGCTTCGATGGCCATTTTTTCCATTTTCCAGAAGAGCCATTATGCTTCGATGGCCATTTTTCCCATTTTCCAGAAGAGCCATTACGCTTCGGTGGCCATTTTTTTCCATTTCCCAGAAGAGCCATTATGCTTCAATGGCCATTTTTTTCATTTTCCAGAAGAGCCATTACGCTTCGGTGGCCATTTTTTTCCATTTCCCAGAAGAGCCATTATGCTTCAATGGCCATTTTTTCATTTTCCAGAAGAGCCATTATGCTTCGATGGCCATTTTTTTCCATTTTCTAGAAGAGCCATTACACTTCGATAGCCGTTTTTAGCAATTTTTCAATTTCTTCAGAAGAGCCATTACGTTCCGATGGCTATTTTTACCATTTCCCAATTTCTCCAGAAGAGCCATTACGCTTCAATGGCCATTTTTCATTTTCCAAGTTTTGCAGACCCTGCTACATTTTTAGCGGACATGTTTGGCTAAAAAAACAGCCACTAAATATGTAAAAAAAATGTCCCTCGCAGCTGACGCCAAGAAAGCAAAGTCCTACCGGTCGCGTTTCGCTGCCGAGGGATATTCCGTTGGATTTTCCGTTTAGCCGATGATTTACCGCGCGAACGTGTCTCGCGGGAGGTGTCGATCGCATAATGGCCAAGAGGCGAGATCGGGGCTGTCGCCGTCGATCGTTCGGCCGACACCATAAGCACGGTAATCACGCGACGGCATCAACCTGGCTCCGATCATAACGATAATGTTTCTTCTCATGGCTCGGCGCGGAGGACTTCATCCGGGCGGCCGCGAGACGTCGGCGTTCCTCTTCGAGCATCACGTATGATCGTGTCAGGCCAGCACGCTCTCGGCTCGGTCTCGCGTGTAAGCTATTCTTATACGAGGAAATATCGCGCGATTGTGAACTCGCATCGCGCCCGAGGAACACGGAGACGGCGCGCAATTTTGCAGGGTCAACTTGGCGCTTCGAGCGCGCACGGTTACCGAGCAAGCCTGAAATTTGTGCAACGGAAATCGAGCATCGAGAATAAGCGAAAAAAAAAACAAAATCATTTCAAACGCAGCGACAATATTTTTAGCACCCCAGCTGTCCCCCAGGGGCAAAAACACGGGATTTATTTTCTAAACAAAGTAAAAATCATTTTATAAAATAATTATACTGTCTAAAAAAAGCCAAAATCATTTTATAAAATAATTTTACTTTCTGAAAAAAGCAAAAATAATTTTATAAAATAATTTTACTTTCTAAAAAAGTGAAAATAATTTTATTTAAAAAAAAAGTAAAAATAATTTTATGAAATTATTTTACTTTCTAAAAAGAGTAAAAATAATTTTATAAAATTATTTTACTTTCTAAAAAACGCAAAAAGAATTGTATAAAACAATTTTACCTTCTAAAAAAAGTAAAAATAATTGTATAAAATAATTTTACATTCTAATAAAATTAAAAATAATTTTTCTTTCTAAAAAAAGACAAATTTTTTTTCCGTCTCTCGAAGCGGGACCCACGACGACCTAAGCACCCTGATTGTGAGTAACGTCGTGGTCACCGCGTAGCCTCGGATTTTTCGGCGCGGGGGTCTATCTCGAAAAATCCCCGTGATCTCTATTATTATTATTTACTATTCGTCCGCGGGCTAGACGATCGTGATTATTTTCACTCGCGACTTGCTCGTCCCCGGAGTCCTCGTCGCGTCGCGCTCTAGGGGGGGTCGGCGTGAGATGTCCCCGTGTCCCGGTGACTGGCCGCGTCGTCCCTCCCGAAAACTCGGCGAGTCCCAGTCGTTTACCGCACCGCTCACGGTGCTTCTGCCTTTCTCCGGTGTCTCTCTCGGACTCTCGGGGGCCTCGCCGGGGGGATTTACGGCATTCACCTTATCCGACCCCGATCTTCACGAATACGCTCGGCTCATTTAAAACAATAACCGGTACAATTTCATAAATTCAGGCCCCGCGGATCTACGAGGATCTCTCTCGGGCTGCCCGCGAGGGGTAGAGTAATTTTAATCAGGAGTGCCGGGGCGCCCGACGGGGGGGCGAAAGTCCGGCAACGCCGGGCCGGACCGGCCAGCCGCGATTCTTTCTCCCCCACCCGCCGACGCTTTTTGCTGACCCTTTCCCGCGTTCACCTGTTGCCCCCCTCGTGTTCCACGCGTCCTCTGCCCCCTTCCCCCCCCCCCGGCCCCCCTTTCAGCTCACCGAGAATTTCGGGATCCTCGGCACCACTAATTTACCGCTACCTGGGGACGCGCGCGATAGCCGAACGGCGCTGTGTTCTAATCTGAGTTACGGCGACGATGCGAGGCGTCTTCGTCGCGCGGGATAAATTTCTCGGGGCCCCAACGACGCATGCGCGACGGGCGTGGAAGGGACGGAGATCTGATTCGGGTGGTCCAAATTCGTTTTTTTTTTTTTTTTTCGGGGTGGAATTTGTCACGGTGATTTACGGGAATTTAATTTTTACGGATTAATAATGTGGTATTTTTCAACCACATTATTATTAATTTAATATTGTTAAGTCGTACGTGTTTAAGGTAAAAATTTTATAAGAAAATAAACATGTTTGGGAATTAAAATCACTATTGACACTATTAGGGAAAATCCTGAATTGACACTTTTCAAATATTTTTTTAGGGGATTTAAGTCATGATTCACAGGCAACAATTTTCGTCTCTGCTGGCTTCACGATGGATCTTTTCTTGTATTTTTCTAATTTGCAGATTTTTTTTTTTTTTCAACATTTGAGATCAAATTGCGTTCGCAAAAGTGATGACGTGTGCATGTTTTGGTCGAAATGAGTTTTTCGTTGACATTTTTCGCTGTGTGAAACAATGGATACGATTCACGCTACATTAAAAAAATATTTTTAAAATAATTTCGCGACCCAAGGACGCTCTGGGGTCTAAACGATCGTTTTATCCTCCAAAATTTGCGCATGCGCACTTTTACGCGACGATCCCTCGGCGAGAGGTAAATTCACGACGTCCCCGTTTCGAAAATCGCGCGTGCGCCTCATTAGTTCCTCAAGTTTCGCTCTTAAAAGCGGATTAAATCGCAGCCTCCCGGGCATATGGGTGTCGACTCGGGGACCCCCCGGAGATCCGCGTGCGCGTTTATAACGAACTCTCCGCAGCGTCGTTCTCACCGCCGATACGCTCGACGTATTTGTATTTCCACATAATTGAGCTCGATTGCAACCACGAAGAGACGTATGAATATTTTTCGTATGGAGTTCGAGACCTCCGCCTTCGCCATCGCATATGGATTTCGTTGAACTCACTCAACGACGACGTAACGTCTTCAAAAATAAAAAATTATTATTAGTGTTAAAAAAATATATATATATTATTTTTAAATTATTTAGTTTTATTTTTAAATTATTTAGTTTAATTTTTAAATTATTGAATTTTATTTTTTAATTATTTAATTTAATTTAATTTTTTTATTATTTAATTTAATTTTTTAATTATTTAATTTAATTTAATTTTTTTATTATTTAATTTAATTTTTTAATTATTTAATTTAATTTTTTAATTATTTAATTTTATTTTTTAATGAAATTATTTTTAATTTTTACGCCTTTACGTTTTTAATTAGACCGCACAGTGGTCTTTAATTTCAACCATAATGCATTGCGGATTCGCGAAAGTCTTACAGCCAATGAAAAGACAATTAAAATAACAAACGGCCAATTCGAATCGCCGAAATACTAATTAGGGAGATTAACGCTCGACGTTAACGCGAGGTTTAACGGCCGCGTTTAGTGAACAGAAAAACACGGAAAATAATAAAAAGCATCACCGTCCTAGCGACTCGTGGGGACGAGAAAAGTTCTACCTTCGGCGTTGTAAACGTCCGTAATTTTATTTTCATTTTATTCCTCGCGTAATTTACTTCATAGTTATTTAGCAACAATTATACGCGCGTTTTGTAAAATTCGTAGGATTTGAAAAAAAAAAAAAAAAAAAAAAAAAAAAAAATTTTACAGATTTTATCGATCAAACTAATCTTCCAATTTTTTGCAAAATTAAATTAATATTTCCTGTTAACTTTTATTTCTATGTTTAAAAAAAATTTCACAAGAGCTGCAAATTATTATGACGATGTTACAGAAATAACAATAAATTGTAAAATTCGTGAGATTAAAAAAAAATGATAGATTTTATCGATAAAACTAATCTACCAATTATTCGCAAAATCAAATAAACATTTCTCGTTAACTTAAATTGATGCTCAAAAAAAGTTTCACAAGAGCTGCAAATTATTACGATGATGTTACATAGATAACAATAAATTTCGCGCATCTTTTCATTCGCAAAGCTATATAACGGATGCTTACAACTCAGTCTGCGTTGCATCGCGCGAAAAAAAGTCCGTCGTGAAAGTAGCAGAGACGTTGCGCATAAACCGACGTACGGTACGGCGTGTACAGACAGTAGGAGAAATGGAAGAGGCGCAGCAGGTGCGTTCGCGAGGTGCTATACGCACCTCGTTCAGGCGGAGATCGATTGCAGCCGCGCGTGGGTGGACTTCGAGTAATCGATTACGTATTCAATGTACCGGGGATCGCGAGGTGCGATCCCTCGGCGCGCTGTTAGCGATTGTAAAGCTTCTCGATGCGCGATGAAAGAACGTTTGTTTAACACTGTTATTAGCCGATGAGAGCTATACTTACGGCTTCTTACTGTATTTTAATAAAACCGAACGTACGCGACTGTTTTTTTTTTCCTCTCTCTCTCTCTTTTCGACCACCGCAGATTTACAGACCCGATACCGTCCGAGTAATGTTTATGACACTTGCGGTGAATTTGCGATAGGTGTCGGATAAAGTTTGTCTATAGAGTCGTTACCGTGTCGGGCTTGGGAATCGAATTTTCAACCGACGCTCAACCATCGCGTATTTCACGTTGATAAAATCGCCGCCAGCTCCAGAGGGAGACTTCGAAATTGTGATCGATGATTATCTACAATTGATATAGTCAGGATTCCTCGAGGATTTGCAACCCTGGTTGGGAATACGAATTTGTTTTCTGACGAACGATGGAATAGAAATGTAGTCGTCGCGGCATAAAAATGCCAGTTATGACCACCATAGGTTGTTCTATTCAGTATTCACTGCATCAGCTTCGCACATAGTAAATAGCTGTCTCTGTAGTTTTTTTTTAATTCGTTGATCCACGGATGATACGAAGTGATTTATTTTGGCCGAGGCTCCAGTCCTCTTCAGGCGATTAATGGCAGTTTTCTTTGATTTGTTTCTTGTCACAGGCATTTTTTTTCTTTTTCTAGAAGAGCCATTACTCGTCGATGGCCATTTTTTTCATTTTCCAAATTTTCCAGAAGAGCCTGTACGCTTCAATGGTCATTTTTTCCATTTTCCAAAATGTCCAGAAGAGCCATTACGCTTCGATGGCCATTTTTCTCCATTTTCTGAATGTTCCAGAAGAGCCATTACTCTCCAATGGACATTTCTTCCATTCTCCAAGGTTTCCAGAAAAGCCATTATGTTTAGATGGCCATTTGTTCCATTTTCCAATTACTCCAGAAGAGCCATTGCTCTCCAGTGGACATTTCTTCCATTCTCCAAGTTTTCCAGAAAAGCCATTATGTTTATATGGCCATTTTTTTCATTTTCCAATTTCTCCAAAAGAGCTATTACGTTTCAATTCCAGTTAAGACCACCATAGGTCGTTCTATTCAGTATTCACTGCAACTTCGCACATAGTAAAGACCCGTTTCTGCATTTTTTTTAAATTCGTTGATCCATCGATGATACGAAGTGATTTATTTCGTCCGAGGCTCCAGTCCTCTTCAGGCGATTAATGGCAGTTTTCTTTGATTTGTTTCTTGTCACAGGTATTTTATTTTTCTTTTTCTAGAATGTCTTATGAGAATCCACAGCCACGATTGGCCGACTCGTGGTCGTCCGGGACTCCGGGTTGGCCACCATGCATCAGAGTCATCGGGAGTAAATCAATTAAAGTATCCCTTAAGCGCGGGGCGGGTTTTCCGTGCGCCGCGGGGGCCTCGTGGCATACCGCGAGCCGAGGGGGCGCGCGCGGACAAATGGGGCCCGCGGGTGGACCCACGTTGCGCGGCTATAAACGCGTATAAATACACGAGCCACAAATCTGCCAGAGCGGCTAATTTATAAATTTCACGCTGACCTCGTAAATGCGTTTCTGATTTAGTGCGTTTAAATTATCACTAAAACGCCTTCTAACCGAGCGCCGCGCGCGCGCCGACAGCCGAGCGAGCGTTGAGCTGCAAAACGACTATGGTTAATTCGTCACAAATTAACAGCAACAACGAGTCGTGCCCGACGCGTGCGCGAGTTAAATCACTTTGCGCCGTGCGCGGTGAAACGACGAGGCGGCGAAGCCGCTGCTAACGCGCGCGAGGTCGTATTTCATCATCCGAAATTTTCAGGATCGGATTTATCACACTCTCGTTTGTTATCGAGGGACTTTGCTACGGGCCATGGTAAATGGTCGCCATGGAATTGTGGTGCCGGTTTGTTCATTTTTCGTTGTAGGGTAGAAGCACCGGTTGTGGCCACTGTACCAGTTGTGGCCATTTTCACTATAATGTATTTCAAATTGTTGCTTCCCTGTATTTTCATGTTGATACTTCCAAAGTATTTATAGAAATTAACAAGACTATCGATACAATTTTGTATAGTTTTAACAATGCAAATAATGCTGTCCATTCGAACTCGGTGGCCACAACTGGACCAAAGGTGGCCAAAACCGGTACTTCTACCCTACCTCAAGTGTACACTGAGAAAAATGCCAACCAATTTGGTCTGCCAAAACCAACAGGTTGGTTCTGACCTTCCAACAATTTTTCCTATGGTTTCCTGTGCTTTCTTATGCCTAAAATGTTCGTCTTTATAAGTAGCATTTTAGAGATTTTTCGGAAGAAATAAAAACGGTCCAAGTTTTTGAGAAATGAATTCTTGTTTATTAATACAAAACCGTCGCTTCGGGAGTTGAATTAAAAATTAAAAAACCTTTTAATTAAAAAAACCTATTTACACAAAAGTATACTTCAAAATGAAGAACTTTCATATACGTTTTTTTACGATGCGGTTTATATCCAAAAAGCATTCCAAAGTTTTCGAACGCAGCCTTTAGAGCCATTTTTAGAAATTCACAAGTGCTCGAAACATGCGTTAAAAAATTTGAAAAAAAAAATTAAACATGCTCTATATCCAAAGAGCATTCCAAAGTTCTCAAACGCAGCCTTTAAAGCAATTTTCAGAAATTCACAAGTGCGCGAGACATGCGTTGAAAAAATTGAAAAAATGGAACATGCTCTATCCATGGAAGGTGAATGACTGTAAAAATAATCAGCTATATCGACGATGCTCATGATCAACGGTGACCCGATCGGTGTATAACGCCCAATTTCATTTACGCATGTGTATCCAGCTGACCACAATAATTCCAGCCACGGCGCGTTGACGGCCCATCGAGATACAGCCGGGGAATGTCAGTCCGAGTTGCGCGCACGAGGCCCATGAGTACTCCGCGTTCGTTCGCGCCGGCGGCGATTTATAGCGCGTAATTGAAAATTATTTGGTGATAGAGGGTGATCGATAGCGAGTCGTTAACTCGTTAATACATCACCCTGGCCCGAGGGCCTCCGCGAGAGTTCGGCCTCGGCAGATCAGAACTGCTCTGCCCTCTTTCCTCCTCCTCCTCTTCCTCCTCTTCATCTTCCTTTTTTCCCTCTCGCTCCTCGCCTTCTTCTATTTCATCCTCATCCTTATCCTCTTCCCTCCTCCTTCCTTCCCTCGATTCCAATTCGCTCTCCGTCTCTCTCGACGTCTCTCGCACATCCCCCATGCGGCCCCACTCTTCGCGTTCCCATAGGCACCAGGCAACATCCACCACCATAAGCCACAAGCCAGCCACCCACTCGTCGTAGTCCCGGCGCACACATACCGGGCATCGTCTTAGCGGGGTCAGGTCGACCAATAAATCCAATACGCCACGGTTCGTCCGCGGCACGAGAGCAGCGCGGTTTTACAATTCATGAATTTATTATGGGCAACGGGCAATACCCAGGCCTATTGATTTATCGTTACGCTTTCACGCTCTGGTCTCTGCGCTTTGCTCGCGCGTTATATATACCGTGAAAAGAGGATCTCAGCCCGCGCGGTGACTGCGGACTCGCGCGAGATCATTTTCGAACGGGTACAGCGCAGACTGACTGCGTGTATCAGCGACGGAAATCCACCCCATGGGCACTCAGGCGTTCGCGCCGGGCATTCATCAAATTTCTACGAGATATTGGTGGTCGCTTCGGGCTCGTTTTGACTTCCATGCAGCGTTTATGTTTCGCACTTGTAGCGTTAAAAATGTGGTGTTAAAAACTACACCAACATGGTGTCTATATAGGTCCACACCAATCACGGTGATAACGAGCGGTGTTAAGGGAGCGTTTTGTTACTCTGCTTCGATGGCCATTTTTTTCATTTTCGAATTTCTTCAGAAGAGCCATTACGCTTCGATGGTAATTTTTTCCATTTTCCAAAATGTCCAGAAGGGAAATCGAAATTGATTAACACAGGAATAAATTTAACGAAACGGCTGGTGTTAATTAGAAACCGTAAAAAGTGTTACTATTAACACTGTAATAAGTAAGACTAGGAAAAAGTCCACACCAGCAGCGTTTGACACTGTACATTTTTAACAGTGTGCGCGATGCTCTCAGCCTTGATCCAACGTGCTAAGACACCGGAGGGTCCGCGTTTTTTGCTGCTGTTGTTGCCCGTTAATGGTCCCCGCACCAGATGCTCGGCGCGACACGTGGCGATTTTTTCCGTAACACAATTGAAATTAATTGACGCGGGATTCGAATTAAGGTGAGCAAACGACTTTCGGAATTATGTGCGATAGACGCGAGAGGCCGACGAGTCGATTAATTGCGCGGCAGGTGTGTTGCGCCTGGCCTGGATGATGAGTACGGCGATCACGCGGGGAAGTCTTCGCGCGGTCGGGTATAACGATTCTTCGGATGCGCTGAAACTGAAAAGAAAAATTATTCATAAACTGTGCAGTCAAACAGCAATTATTTTATTTTTATGTTATTCATCATATACGGGCCCGTATCCTGTTTATGGCTTCGTTGCATCCATAAGTATCAACCATTACATAAATTAAAATAATCACACAAATTAAATTAAATTTAATCACATAAACTGAAAAAAATCATTCGATTAGCAATTATTAAAATGTACCAATTAAATATCATATCAATTTTTAAAAATCTTCAGTTAAATAGCAATGACTGAATAAATTTTGCTATACTTACCTAACTTCTAATACCCTTCATCACTTGTAATAATCCTTCTTTCACCTTCACAAATTCCTACACCCTATTTCACTGATCCGCAGTCCACAATACACGTCACAAATCACATTTCACGATATCACCTTCCACTTCGATCACATTTCACGACCACCAGTGTTGTAAGTATCCATTACCTTAAGAATTAAAGTTTACACAACAGTTTATTTTCCAGTTACGATTTTATAATCATGACCCGTAGCGCTTATAAAATGATATGTGAACTTTTGAATAGCCGTAAGAAAAAGCAAATTTTTTATTTTTATTAAATTATAATCATGACGAGTTATTATTATAAAAACATAATTACAAAGCCAATCGCACCATCAATGTTATTTCTACAAAAATTAGGGATTCACAACTCCACCGAGCACAAATCTTCTTTCTTCCCATCTCCATCCAAGTGTCGCGCGAGTCGCGAATTGCGGGTCAATCAGAATCGGACGCATCCAAATATCCTCCTGCGCATCGCGCACCGCGAATCACACAGAGCGCGCCAAGTGGCCAAGTGGCATAACCGTAGAAAATCCACGTAGTTCATTAATCAAGAATATACACGCCCGTGTTAGGAATGCCTTCGTATTTCGAGAGTTGCAGTCCATTTATCACGCGGTGCGCGCGAGCGAGATAGAAAGAGAAAAAGAGAAAGAGAGACAGAGAGAGGAGGAAGAACGTATTTGTTGGCGCGCTCGGCCGGTGGCTGAGGGAGCGCGCGCGCGCACGCGCAGTGCTGCTTCTTCGGTTCTTCGCTAACAAGTGGATACGCTGTCCCCGCGGATGATGTAGCACCGGCGAGGCCGAGGGCCCCCTACGGCGTCCGACACCTCCAACCTTCGAACCTCCGACCGATGAAACCACTCAACCCCTGCGCAAGCGCGCACCGCCCGGCGTTGCGCCCACTACGCCTGGCCCGCGTCGCGAGCGCCGCCGCTTCCTGCTCCGTGCGAGTCGCGACGCGTCTCTCCCACGGATATTCGGAAAAACCTCGTCGCACTAACGTTCGGCACGCCGTTTGTCGAGGATCCGGAGAGACGAACGAGCATTCCGCGATTTTCCGGAATATTTATACACTCGGATTCGAAATACGTAGGACTCGAATTTCTCGTTTTGTGAGGTTATGTTTATTCACTTCCTTGTGGTATTTTTCGCGCACCTCTCGATCAGCTGGTTTTGTAACACAGCTGAACGCGTAGATGAGATAAAAATGCTTTATGCTTCTAAAAATACTTTGGTAATTCGCACTCAGCGACACAGGAAGATTAAACTGTCCGGGAACGCAGTGGACACTGAGGCACGCGAGAAGCGTTGCAAGCTTTGTTGTCTGCCTCGCTTCGGCGTAGGCGAGCGTCGCGCGATTCCGTGAACTAGATCTAACGGTCGAGGGGCGGGGCCGGCGCAAGCGCTGCGCCGCGCCGCCGATCACGTGACGCCGGGCGATAACGAAAAAACGTTGGATCGAACGTAGAGCGCGACGCGATCGAACGAGTTTCAGATAAATACATAAATGCACATAAATAAATAAATATACATAAATAAATACACATAAATCTAGATTATAAAAATATCTCACCCCCTTCGGCGCCGCTGTGTAGGATAATCAAGCAGGCCGGGGTCAAATGACACACTAAAACCAGAGTTTTTCGAAGTTCCCAAGAAACCTGCATAGAGCTGAATTTTTTTAAGTCCTCGAAGGGACAAAAAATCGAATGCGAGTGCGAGGAGCGCGCGAGTCATATAATCCTCTAGTAAGTAAATAAATAAACAAATAAACAAATAAATAAATAAATAAATAAATAAATTAATAAACACATTTTTTAATAAAAAATGAATAAATAAATAAATAAATAAATAAAATATATAAATACATTTTATAATAAAAAATGAATAAATAAATAAATAAATAAACAAAATAAATAAATAAATAAATAAACAAAATAAATAAATAGATAAAATTGAAATGAATGAATAAACCGACTTTTTTACACCGAATGTGGCAATAATTACCACAAAATCTTCTCATACTTCCACGTTACCCGTACATCAGGCGTCGCGACTCAGCGTCCCGACTTCATTCATACGTCCGTCTCTCATGGGAGCTCCGTCTTCATCCGGACGCGGAGTTCACGCTGCGCGCTCGCCCGTTGCTCGTTGTGCTCGCGCGCGCGCGAGCGGGGCTCATGTAATAATCCGGACGTAATAATGCCAAGGTGTCCGGGCTGAGGCTCGACGGTAACGCGCTCTCCGCGAACTGTTCACGGGCCTCGGTCCAATAAGTCGTTCCAGTGCAACGAAAAAAAAAAAAAAAAAAAAAAAAAAAAAAAAAAAATTTGCTCGCCCCGACAGTCGGTAAGAGCGAGACGGGAGAGCGCGCGAAGTGGTGCAGGGAGAGAACGAAGCACGTTGGACGCGAGCTGCGCGCGGCCGAGGGCGTTTATTGAAATCGGCCCACCGCGCCCGCTCGTTGCCGGCTTTGATGGGTCCCGTGTGCTCCGCGTGCGCGCCGCGCGGCGAATCCCCCGAGTGCCCGTGCGAACCTGACGTCTCGACCCCTCCCAGCCTGCGCCGCTTCGGACACGCGCGGGCTATACGCCCGTCCGACCGTCGCTCGCACCACGGCAACGCGCATATTATATACGTACCGCGCTCACGTCGTGCTTCATTTCTCGCGCGATGCATCGCGCGCTGCGCGCGCCGTTTTGTTTGCTTTTGCGCGCTTTGTTTCGACTCTGGGATGAGCGTGGAGCGTGGAAAACAATTAAGTGTCTCGGGGTCGGGACGGTGATAATTGAGGCAAATAATGAGAGCCGTGGAAACTGATTTCTTAGATTTAGGGTTTTTTAACTATAGATTTTTAGTTTTGGAATTTTTTATTTATTTATTTTCGTTTTAATTATTTTTAATTTATTCATTTTCATCTATAGATTCTTATATTTAGGGTTTTGAATGTATCAATTTTCATCTATAGATTTTTAGATTTAGAATTTCGAATTTATCTATTTTCATCTATAGATTTTTAAATTTAGAATTTAGAATTTATCTATTTTCATCTATAAATTTTTAGATTTAACGTTTTTAATCTATTAATTTTAATCTACAAATTTTTACATCCAGAATTTTTTATGTGTGACGTAACTAATAGACAGGAACGTTTTTTTATTGTCTGGTACTTGAATAGGTGAGATATAGAAATTCGAAGGATAAAACAGTCTTACAATACAACATTTTTTTTTTTTAAACGACAAAAATAATAAAAATATTTAGTTATGAAAATATAACTAATTTTTAATTTAATTTTAAAACATTATTAAAAATTGTTTAATTGTTGTCCGGCCATTTCGAATTGCATACAGAAGCTTATTTTTCATTTTTTCGAATTGTCGTATCATCCGCAATATTAAAGACGAAGTTGGTCAGATTCGAGGAAAAAATCGCAGCTCACGTCGAGAGCGAATACGACGTGGGAATTCACGTCGCCGCGGCTTACGCCCCTCGTCCGCGGATCCCGAGTGTTGTGGTTCGCATATTCACTTTAGCCCACGAGGTTCGTGACCCTGTATCGCCGCTGCATTAACCGCCACCGCCGACGCAGCCGCGAATGCAACTCCTCGCTCTGCATGCGCATCCCTCGCTTTTCTTTCTTTTTTTTTTAATTCAAGGCGCCACGTCACGCCGAGGTTGCAATTACAAATTTGGAGGCGAGACCAAGTCGTGCCAAATATCCCCGCCAACGAGTCCCGCCCTCTTTCTCGCTTCGTCCGTGCTTAACGCGCGCGCTCGGGAATTACAGTAGAAACTCGCGAAACTCGTTACGTTCGCCTAATAATTTGAAACACTGCGGCAAAATTATTTTGAGATTGCTATAATTTTTTTATCGGAATAATAAAAATATTCGAAACGTAATTTCCCATAATCCTTGCGGCACAAATCCAAATAAACAATTTTTTTTCGTCTGAAATTAAAATAATTTGAGATCTTATAATTTTGTATCAAAATAATAAAAATGGTCGAAACACAATTTTACATAATTGCTCTGAAATAAAAACTGAAATGAAAACAATTTTGAGATTGTAATAATTTTGTATGAAAATAATAAAAATGGTCGAAACATAATTTCCGATAATCCATCTGGCACGAATACAACCAAACATTTTTTTTGTCTGAAATAAAAATCATTTTCAGATTTTTTACGATTTTACGTTAAAATATTCAAAATGGTTAAAAAAATATTCCCCACGAATTATTATAGGAAAAATAATTCCTATCTGTCATAAGTCCAACAATTTTTTTTTCCTCTGAAATAAAAATCATTTTTAGATTTTCATAATTTTACGTCTGATGAGAAATGCTCGAAACATAATTTCTGATAAATCTGACTTTCTGGCAATTAAAATAATAAGGAAGCGAATCTTGCAAAATTCTGCTTTGCAGGATTTTCGCTTACTATTATTATTATTATTATTATTATTATTATTATCATCATCATCATTATTATTATTATTATTATTATTATCATCATCATTATTATTATTATTATTAGTATTATTACCGTACTTACAAAATTCCGTGCCCACATTTTATGATAGTCGCCATATAATCGCGAAGCGCGACGTAGGAAAAGCCAGAGTCCCACCGACGTTTCAACCCCCTCGAGCGGCGTCGAAGGCGCGTAGAAAGGGTTGAAACTCCGGAGCGACTTGAGACATTGCGAGGCGGGTCGAGACGCGAGCTGGTGCAAACTTCGGAAGTAGTCGCTAATTACATAGCCGGCGCACAGGTTTATCTCAGGCAGCGCGCGCGCGCGCGCGCGATTGCGTGTTACATCCGTGCGGCGCGCGAGAGGGACCGTAACGGAGAGAGAAAAAATAAACAATTGTGTGTACCAAAAAAAAAAAAAAAAAAAAAAAAAAACGAGCGATAGCCGCGCGAGCGTTACAAGGGTATGATTGTAACGCATGAGTAGCCCCCGAGGTACCCGAAGTACTGCTAATTGAAGGCTTTAGCGCGCAACAGCGCTGACTGCTTTCGCGCAAATGAAATTTACACCTGGACACCTCGCAGCTTTTTTCAGTTTTTTTTTCCTCCTCATTCACTTTCTGCGCTTTCGAGGGCTTTACTCGATATTAACTGACGAATATTAAAAAAAAGAAAAGATTAACGTAAAAAAATGGTGAGTAATTATTTTTATATTATTTCTGTTAATATGTGAAGAACATAAATTTTGACAAAAAAAAATCGTACGTTTTTCTAAAAATCAGGCTTAGTATTAATTAATGAACCAAATAAAAAAATAAAATAAAAATATGCGAGTATTTTCATTTTTCGTTTAATCTGTGATACCTCGAAAACGATTAATTGCATCGAAATAATTAAGAAACGAAAATATTCCTTTTTTCCATGAACAACAAGAAAAAATGTATACAGAATTAATTGTGTAATTTCAGACCACATTTTATGGCAAAAACAAAACATTTTTTTTTTTTTTTTTTTTTTTTCAAACAGGTTTTCGGATTTCGTCATCGGGAAAATTGCCTCAAAGTCTGTGGTCGTCGAATTCTGAGTATTTTTGTTATCATGGGATTTTCGTTTTCCCTTGACCTTAAAAAAAAAACAAAAAATTAATAGGGACATGGTCCATAATACGTCCATAGACCCGACTCAACCTGAACCCACCTGACACTGAAAACCACCGACTTAAAACTCCCGCAACTTCCAACACCAACGTAACAATTTGTCATGATGTCCCATTGTCACTATGACTGATACAGAACGCAGATTCATTCGGTGCCGGTGCTAAGTGAGCGCTGTAAGCGTGATAAAAAAAAATCACCGGACCTTCCTGACAAGGTCGCTATGTGGGCCTCGCTCGTACCGATCGAAACTCGTACACAGACCTCAGCTACGAGGACAACCAAAAAGGAGGACGACAAAAAAAAAAAAAAAAAAAAAAAAAAAAGACAACCTAACGACGAACGCTGAAAACAATGATGGCTCGGCTATTAATATCGCGTCTTCGGCTATCTCGTGTCGGTGTCGTCCGGACGCGTCCGAACGGCTTCGCACTCGAGTGCGGCCGCCCCACGCACTATCCACGAGCAACAAGACGACGACGACGACGCACGAAGCGCGAGGGACATTTTAGCCGGCTTATTAATGCCCCTCATCACGGCCACTCCGCACCGCATTACTCAATGCTGAGGGCCCTGCGCGCCTCCTTCGGCGGGGTCTAGTGTTTCAGGACGGCGCGCGCTCGCACGACGGTCCCGGACGCGCGGTGCGGATACGTGCGGACGGAAATGTGTTGACCCTCCGGTGCCGGTCGAGCGAGGCACCCAACAACCTGGACGCGGTTCGATGGTTCCGAGCTGCGATTCCTTCAATCAAAGACTCTTAATTTAAATGGTTTTTAAATTTATTTCCATTTAATTAAAAAATTTCCTTTGATTTAAAATTGTGATAATTTTTAACCATAATTTATTTATTCCTTCAATCAAAGACTCTTAATTTAAATGGTTTTTAAATTTATTAACATTTTATTAAAAAATTTCCTTTAATTTAAAATTGTGATAATTTTTCATGATAATTTATTTATTCCTTCAGTCAAAAACTTTTAATTTAAATGGTTTAACATTTTTTTTCCATTTAATTAAAAAATTGTCTTTAATTTAAAATTGTGATAATTTTTAATCATAATTTATTTATTCCTTCGATTAAAGACTTTTAATTTAAATGGTTTTTAAATTTATTTCCATTTAATTTAAAAATTTCCTTTAATTTAAAATTGTGATAATTTTTAATCATAATTTATTTATTCCTTCAATTAAAGACCTTTAATTTAAATGGTTTTTAAATTTTTTTCCATTTAACTTAAAAATTTCCTTTAATTTAAAATTGTGATAATTTTTAATCATAATTTATTTATTCCTTCAATTAAAGACTTTTAATTTAAATGGTTTTTAATTTTTTTTTCCATTTAACTTAAAAATGAGTTTTATTTTTATTTTTTAATTATATTAACTGTTGTATAATTGCATTTTATTTGTGTTTTTTTGATTATATGAACTATTTAAAATTGAATATGATATATTTTTTGTCACTAACTATTTTAGAATGAATTATTCTCTACCTTACACAAAGTTGTCTCAATGATAAAATTAGCTTTAATATAACTTTGGCTAAAAAAAAAAGAAATAAAATAGAATTTTGTTTTTATAGCAAAGCAAAAATGAGGATTGTGCGGAAGGCAAATATTGAGGTATTTCGCTGCGCTTGGAGGTTCGAAGAAATATTAGATTCCACTTTGCGCTCGTCGTTTGTCATTGACACTTTTAGAAATCGTCGGGCCGACAGGTATCCGCGCGTACAGCGGGGCGGATGTACTCGCGGCTCACTCATTTGTACGGTGGAAACGTGATACGCGGGTAAGTGTAACCGGTGGACCGAGAGGGATGAGACGACACGTGGGTGAAACCTTCTCGCGTAGCCCCGCTCGAGGTTTATCAGAACTATATGTCAGTCGGTGACAGTCCGGTGTGTAGACATCGCTCACCGTACGGCCGGCATTTCTCACCTCAGTCGCCCTCGGGACTTTTTATTTTTTTTTTTTTTTTTTTCAAGATAGCCCAGCTCAAAAAATGGTCAGCACGCTGACTTCAAATATTGTCACAGTCGCTTATTTTATGTATTCGATAACGCACTGTCGTCTGTACCGCTTTTGTCAGTCAGCCAATTTGTCCAATGCGGGAAAACATATTGGTTAAGATGCGTCTGAAATCGGTGGACACGGATCGTTTAATTAGTTTTTAGTTATTCTTATTTATTTCTTCAATAATTGATGTATTGAAATTTAGACGAAAAAACTTGCTTAAGGTTTTAGTCAGCAACATTTTTCAGTCAGAGAAATTTAATTTCGATTGATTAGTTGATTTAATTTGGCGTCATATGTAATTTAGAAAAATGTTCAGCAAGAAACATTTATTTGGATTGATTAATTGATTTAATTTGGTGTCATTTAATTTAGACAAATTTTCAGTCAGAGAATTTTAATCCGAATTCGTGAATTGATTTTATTTGATGTCATCTAACTCAGAAAAATGATCAGTAAGAAAAATGTAATCTGTATTGATTGATTGATTTAATTTCATGTCATTTAAATTTGGAAAATTTCAGTTAGAAAAATTTAATTTGCTTGATTAATTGATTTTATTAAATTGATCGATATTACTTGATTTAATTTGGTAAAAATTTGCAGTCAAAAAATTTGTTTTGGATTGAACGAACCAAAAGTTCGTTTTCAGTGTTTTAATATACAGCAAATTAATACAATTTTCTATTTTCATTGGGATGTATAAAAATAAAAAAATTCAATCTGTAACACCGTCAAAAGTTGCTATTTTTATTGGGATGTATTAAAATAAAAAAATTCAGTCTGTAACACAATCAAAAGTTGCTATTTTTTTGCCACAAAAAAATTCGTACAAATCCAGAAAAATGATACAATTTTCTCCCATCGGTGTGAGAAGTTCGAACGTCCGCGGTCCATTTTTTTCGGACTCGCGACTGCAGGTGAGTCGGGAGTGGGGGCAGTCAGATCGAGATGCGAAGGAGTCGCGCGAGGTTGCAGCGCGCGTCGCTTTCAAACTCGCCGCCTCGCAGGCGGATAAATTCGCCCGGACCTCTCGATCTATTAATTCGAGCCGGTTTTGCATTCCTACGGCGTCGCCTCGACGGTCCCGCGATCTCCGACTCCCCCCCGTTTGCTCACACCGCGCGTGTACGCGCTCGTTTTTTCCCCCCCAATCGGTCGTTTTATTCTCTGCCACGGGGTTGCGATGCCCTCGGCGACAAACGGGCCTCGATGACCCTCGCACTCTGCTCCGTCCCGCGGCGCCGTCGCCGTCGCCGTGTGCGACATACCTGCCGAGTTCCTGGAGGAGGCACAAAGGCGAATAACTGCGCGGACGCGATCATGAGCACCGACAGTACGAGCGAAATCCTCGTGGCAAAGAAATAGTCTCGTGTCGCGCAAATATTTTCATCGATGGAAATGTGCGGTTGATGTTGAAAAATGTTTGTGGCATTTTTGCAATTTCTTTTTTCCTCTTACGAATAAAAATGTTGATGACAATAGGAAATAATTATTTTTTAATTTAGGAAATTTGTAAAAAAATTAAAAGAGGACAGATTTACTCAATATTTTGTAATATTTTTATGATATATAAAAACCTTTGTCGTAATTTGTGAAAGTTACAAAAAAATTGCCGAATTAGTGAAACGTAATTGATGATAGCAAAAAGAAATTATTTAAATAATTTTCAAATGTTGTATTCTGTGGATTGTCATACGTGGTTGATTTACCGTAGAATCAAAATAACCACAAAATAAATAAAAATCGCCAAACTAAAAAAAGTTTGCGATTTTTTTAACAATTTTTGCAATTTTTAAACAATGTTTGCAGTTTTTTAAATCAATTTTTTGCAGTTTTTAAAACAATTTTTTCAGTTTTTTAAACATATTTTCAGATTTTTTATGATTTTTGCAGTTTTTTTCACAATTTTTTGCCATTTTTTCACCATTTTTTGCAATTTTTTCACAATTTTTTGTAATTTTTTCACAATTTGTTGTAATTTTTTCACCATTTTTTCACCATTTTTTGCAATTTTTTCACAATTTTTTAACAATTTTTAGATGTACTCTATGTGGATTTATTATATGTATTTTTTAGATGCATTATAATACGTAGTGGCAATTTAGTAATTGACTTAATATTTGATTCAACCTCGAGTCAATAGAAAAAAAAAAAAAATGGTGATACAAAAACATGTCATATTATCCAGCCTCGAATGGACACAAACGCGAAAGCCGTTCCAGCCGCGAATCGAGTCGTATTCACGGTCGGAGTTGCGCCGTGGGGTCGGCTATGTATGAAGCCATAAATCGTCTCTCGCGACAAATCGCCGCGACTCGCGTTCGTTCCGTTCTCAGGCTAATTGTTGGGACTCGCGTTCGTGCGCCACACTGAACGCGGTTCCCGCGTGTGGCCCTTCCGTCCTTTTCCACTCAATCGATAAAACAGTCCGAGGATCGATTAATCGATTATTTACAGCTCGCCCCTCTTCCCGCAGCTGCGCGCGCGCGTTTTCCGTCCGAAGCGCGACTGAATAACGCTGCTCTGGCTCCATTCACTCTTCCCCGCTTCGAGCGATTTACATTCATCGATATTCATGCCGCTCGTCGTCCTCGGACCAAAAGCCGCAGCACGGCCGGTCGCTTCCGGGGAAGCGAGATTTATCCCGCTTCCAAACGCGTGGCGATTCAATCCTGACAAATCCTCGCGGCTTCCTCGTCCGCGATCCACTCGATATCCTAAATTCATGCCTCTTCCTTTCCAGTCGACGTACTTGACCATTCAAGCGATACACAAGTTGCAGGTTGGATTATAAATGGGTCTTTCAGTTCTTGGATTTTGGCATCCGTTGAGTCTTATAGTAGCTTCACAATTGGCGTGAGTTTTTCTCTTGATGTCCGCCCTTGTAACATGAACCTTTGTTTTTTTTTCAGTAGGACGTTTTCATACATCATATAATATCAGCCTCAAGGAAACGATTCAATCGTCCAGGTTGCAAGACATCAAAACCTCATCGACATGGCGACCATGCAAACATGATAGTTTTAATTATGAGGTTCAGGTATCGATTCAGCAAAACGTCAACATCCCATTCGCTATGTCAAAGTCTCATGGACTACATCAACATGACATCCTGCAAACATAATAATCTTAACGGTTCAGTCATCCCTTCAGCAAAACATCAACATCTCATTCGCTACGTCAAAGTTCCATGGACTACATCAACATGGCATCCTGCAAACATGATAGTCTTAACGGTTCAGTCATCCCTTCAGCAAAACGTCAACATCTCATTCGCTACGACAAAGTTCCATGGACTACATCAACATGACATCCTGCAAACATGATAGTCCTAACGGTTCAGTCGTCCCTTCAGCAAAACGTCAACATCTCATTCGCTACGTCAAAGTTCCATGGACTACATCAACATGACATCCTGCAAACATGATAGTCTTAACAGTACAGTCATCCCTTCAGCAAGACGTCAACATTTCATATCCTACATCAAAGTTCCATAAACTACATCAACATGACACCCTGCAAACATGATAGTTCTAACGGTTGTGTCATCCCTTCAGCAAAACATCAACATATAATTCCCTACATCAAAGTTCCATAAACTACATCAACATGACATCCTGCAAACATGATAGTCTTAACAGTACAGTCATCCCTTCAGCAAGACGTCAACATTTCATATCCTACATCAAAGTTCCATAAACTACATCAACATGACACCCTGCAAACATGATAGTTCTAACGGTTGTGTCATCCCTTCAGCAAAACATCAACATATAATTCCCTACATCAAAGTTCCATAAACTACATCAACATGACACCCTGCAAACATGATAGTTCTAACGGTTGTGTCATCCCTTCAGCAAAACGTCAACATATAATTCCCTACGGCAAAGTTCCATGGACTACATCAACATGACACCCTGCAAACATGATAGTCTTAACAGTTTAATCATCCCATCAGCAAAACATCAACATATAATTCCCTACATCAAAGCTCCATAAACTACATCAACATGACATCCTGCAAAAATAATTCTCCACCATGACACCAGCATACGAATCGCTTCCACGATGGAACACAGGCAAAACCTATGGCTCCCACAGCTCCTACAAACATGCATACCAAGTGCACCCGGATGCGCCCAAGCAACAGGACTAACGCCACCCAATGACCGTCCTACGATAAGCTAACCGGACAACAGGACACCCAGCAGTGACGTCGCCGCATGTTCAGCCCGCAACTTTCTCCAACCTCCCCACCAGGCCTTGTGATGTCACGAGGCCTCCCGAGACGGATCGACGCCGATGTCGGCGAGATCGCGGCACAAAGCAGCCTCAAGATTATTTAAATCCATTGGCGAGTCGTGGTCACCGGGCACCCCGGTGCCACATCTGCGCGGTCAGTGCATTAGATGAGCGTGCGCGGCGCGCGCGCGAGGCCCGAGGATAAAGTATATAATGCCCCGGCGTGCCGGTGCGTCGCGGAGCCGGCTCTGGAGTCGACGTACGTGCGCGGATAAGCGGCTTCTGCGTCGTCGCCGAGGCGACCGGAAGAGGTTTCAACGTTTGCCGAAGTCGCCACTCACTCGCTTCACTTTGCGAATGCAAATTGCGACCGCCGGCTCCCGGTAATAGCGCGACACGAAGTCACCGAGCAGCGCCTGGCGCCGCTATGACAAATGACCGGACTCACCGAGATATAATGTCTATTGTTCGATATTAACGCCGAGCGAGAGAAACAGCGCACAATGAGGCTAAATGGAACGGCTGGACGGAGTCGGGCGACCGGGAAGCCGGGGAAGTCCCGTTCGGAGACAATGAGGGCCATAAGGAAATCGGTGGAGGCTTGAAGCGCGAATGCTGGAAGGGGTACCTCCATCTTGGTGCACGCATAAGTGGCTTTTGGATGGCGCGTTGGGTACCAGGAACGCCGTTTGGATCCGTGGAAGCTGTGAACTGGATTTTTCTGGTGGTTTCCTGAGGCTGAGGAACGGAATGGAGTGTACGCAGGTCGACGTTCGTAGAAACGATAGTGTTGGAAGGTTCTGGACTTATGGGTGGTTTGTGGTGATGGTGTGATGGACTTGGGCGTTAGCGGACTTTGGTGAGGGAAACTGGAGAGTGGAGGTTGATGCTTTGACACTGTGATAGGAATCTGGACTTACGGTCGATTTGCGGTGAACTTATGTAGTCGTGTTATGGGCTATTGATTATGGCTTCGTGTTCAAAGAATGTTTTAATACTCAGCAAGATAAAAGTGATACCAATTGTTCATGAGGAAGAATCATTAGGTGGCTCATACAACTTGTATGGTTAGGAGATTCCATGGAAACCTTTTGAAACTTAGCAAGACATAAGTAATACCAATTGACCATGGCGAAGAATAATCAGTTGGCTCACACAACGTGAATGTTTAGGAGGTTCAATGGAAACCTTTTGAAACTTAACAAGTAAGTAATACCAATTGTTCATGGGGAAGAATAATCAGTTGGCCCACACAACTGTTATGATTAGGAGGTTCCACGGAAACCTTTTGAAACTTAGCAAGACATAAGTAATACCAATTTGTTTCATGGGGAAGAATAATTGGATGGCTCACACAACTTGTATGATTAGGAGGTTCCATGGAAACCTTTTGAAACTTAGCAGGGCATAAATAATACCAATTGTTCATGGGGAATAATAATTGGTTGGCTCACACAACTTGTATGATTAGGAGGTTCCATGGAAACCATTTGAAGTTTAGCTTAACTTAAACTTATGGGGAGGAATAATTAGTTGTCTCACACAACTTGTATGATTAGGAGGTTCCATGGAAACCTTTTGAAACTTATCAAGACATAAGTAATACCAATTGTCCATGGGGAAGAATAATTAGTTAGCTCCCACAACTTTTATAGTTGGAAGGTACATTCCATAGATCAAATTTCCTCAGGTCTGCCAATTAATCGATCAAGCCAACAAACTAACTTGGTCATTAAATTAGTAGATTATCAACCAATCTATGCTTTTATAGCAAGCAACTAATTGACTGCAGGAATATCCACAACTCGCACCAAGAATGCCTATCATTCCTGCGCCAATGTTAAACGGACTCTCCAGATTCCATAACGTCGCGTCCAAAGAAGGCGAACACCAAGAAGACATCCTGGTTTATCGGATTCTGCACATTGTTGCGGCTGCGGCCGCCTCGCACTGTATGGATATCAGCTGTGGATTAACGGACTGCGGTCCACCACTGCACGAACAATAGGGTTCTGTCCATAATGCAAAGTGGAAGATAGTAGTAGCCCACACCGCGGCCATGACATACGCACTCACCTGTTTCTATCTTCCTCCTCCCGTTCAACTCTCTCTCTTTCTCTCTTTCTCCTCGCCTCGCGCCGATCTGATGCATAATTTATGAGCCGCCGAGCTTTCTGCCGGCCAGAAGTCACTGTGGGAGAGTTTTTGGTCCTCCTTCCTGATCTCCACGAGCCACGTGAAAAAGTCTGTAAGGACACTCCCAGGTTATCTCGCGAGTCTAATAGCGCTTATTAATTCGTAAGCGGTACAAGACGCGATAGTGTCGTCATTTTTTTTTTTTGTGTTTCACGCACGAAAGAATTTACATACCGAACGTGTCTACAGCTTGTAAGGCATTCCTGCGCTGCGAAGATCGCGTCCCGGGATGATCGATGGATCGCCGATCCTCATTGTGAGCGAGGAAGATGAATCGTCGAGTGAGATCTCACTAAAATCACTTCAGTCACCGGGATAGCCTCGATGTGTGAATACGAAGCATCGTATGAATCTGTATTGCCATCGTCGACTCGCAACACTGTAAAAAAAAAGTGTTAATTTAATAGACTGGAAGGTTTTCTGCATAAAATGCGACAATAATAATAATATTAATATGCGAATGTGATCTGAATTAATGCACAAAATGTTAACCAATGCGCGTCTATTTTAACAATACCTTAATTTTACGTAAACATTTTTTTTCTTATATTACAGCCTTTAAATTTTACATAAATAATTATTTTCTAATATTAAAGCATTTCAATTTCACAGAAACAATTATTTTCTAATATTAAAATATTTCTATTTTACAGAAACAATTATTTTCTAATATTAAAATATTTCAATTTTACATAAACAATTATTTTCTAATATTAAAGTATTTCAATTTTACATAAATAATTATTTTCTAATATTAAAGTATTACAATTTTACATAAACAGTTATTTTCTAATATTAAAGTATTACAATTTTACATAAACAGTTATTTTCTAATATTAAAATATTTCAATTTTACATAAACGATTATTTTCTAATATTAAAGTATTTCAATCTTACATAAATAATTATTTTCTAATATTAAAGTATTTCAACTTTACATAAACAATTATTTTCTAATATAAAAGTATTTCCATTTTACATAAACAATTATTTTCTAATATTAAAGTATTTCAATTTTAAATAAACAATTATTTTTTCTGAAACCAAAGTATTTTATATTTACTCAATACCCGTGAATTTTTGTACACAAAATAATTTCTGATAACCAACCACAATTGTACACAATTTAATAATTGTGGTTAAAATACCAGAGTCACTTTGCAAAGCAAACAAAAATGTCTCCCTTCAAACACCCCCCTAATCCCCAGTCTCGACCCCCGTGTAAAAAAAAGCAAACCTAACCAGAGCCTCGCGCATCCCCCCCTGTAATTTCCCATTTTTCTCACACCTCCCGTCACAACCCAAAGTAAGTCAACCGGCTCTCATCGCCGCTTCACGATTCCCGGGCTAACAAGGAAGCAGCGGCAGCGCGCGAGACACGTTGAACCGAGGCCTTTTAAATATCGCTCCCGTCCTAACCTAAAATTACGGCCCGACATTCGTACACGCATCTCGCTTAGCGAGCACAACTCGTCCTGTCCTCACGTCCTCACGTCCTCACATTGAGGAACTGCACGATCTAAAAAGAGACAAACACATGAAGCGTCGTCATCGCTTCCACGATTCGCGCTCTCCGAGCGACCCCAACCTCATCTCCCAACTCTGCTCTCTCGTCTCGGGGCGACGACGCGCAAATTGGCACCGCGCGCACCGAGTGAAATCACGCGCGCCGCGTTTTTCTCGCTTCCGCGCATGCGCGCGGCGCGCAGCGCCTGCGCGCTCGCTACTAGCGCCCGCGCATGCGCGAATGCTCGCCACGGTTGCGCGGCGCGTTTCTCGGAAACTGTAAACACTATCATTGAAAACCTCTAATACGCGCCGACGCCGCCCGGCCGAAAGGTCACCGCGAGTTGTGGACGAGACGCGGCGCTCTCTGGCGGCGCCGCCGCGCACCACGAGAGTCGTGCGCATCGTGAACACCGACGGTGAACCGAAATGTATAATAAAGTTCGCGGCCGGAGCACCGCGGCGGCCTCTTCGTTCTTCGTTCTTCACTCGTCTCTTCCTCCGTTCTTCGTCCTCTTATTTTCCCGCGAACTCCCGGCTAAATTCGCGGGATCTACTTATCCGCGTGCGCGCGCACGCTGCGCACAGACGCGCTAATGTTATACGAATCGTCGAGTGAGAGATCCCGCGAGCTGCCGCCTTTCGTCAGCTACTCGGATTCTACCGAGCGCTCTCGTCTCACCTCACCCGCGTTTTCTCCTCCTTTCGAAATTAGTATATCTGGGTATTATTACTGGCGGGAGAAAGGGAGGTGAATGAGGGGGGGGGGGGGGGGTGGGGGAGGTGGAATCGTTTACGGGGTGCTTTGAGAGACTCGTCTTCCGGGTGAGCAGAAGATATCGGGCGAGCGTTTGACTATGATGACGTCGAGCGAGGCTCTCTGCTTGGGACCATTTTTACCATTTTTGCAAATTTTTATTAGTGCACAATTTTTTTTTTTAGAAATGATTTTTTTCGAAAATTAGACGCGTGAATCCTAAGATATTAGAAACTTCCGAAGTTTTTTGACTACTTTAAAAAGCTACGCAAATAGAATTTCTTGTAATTTAATTGAGTGCGGAAAATTCGATTTTCTGTAAAAATGTCAAAATCGTTTTCCCTCGGGTCACGAGATACAAAATGTTCCTCAATAATTCGCTCATTTAATCACGCATCCCGAGTGAAAATTCTATTAAACATATAAAACGTACCAAAAACCCCTAATAAAATTATAAGAAGACAAACTCGAAGCAACGGAAAAATAAGTCAGAAATGTTCCTCAATAAATTCAGAATTTAATCCCGCATCCCGAGTAAAATTCCATTAAACCTGTAAAACTAACCAAAAATCTCGAATAAAATTAAAAAAAGAAAATCTTTTTTATCTCGAATAAAATAAACAGAAGAAAAACTCGAAGCAATGGCATAATAAGTAAAAAAATGTTCCTCAATAAATCCGTCATTTAATCCCTCATCCTGACTGGAAATTCCTTTACACCTTGTAAAACCAACCAAAGATCTCTACTAAAACTGTGCGAAGAAAAACTCGAAGCAACAGAAAAATAACGTTTAAAAGTTCCTCAATAAATCGGTCATTTAATCCAGCACCTCGACTGCAAATTCCATTAAACCTGCAAAACCAACCAAAAATCCCTACCAAAAATAAAAAAACACAAAATCTACGCACCGTAAAAAAAAAAAAAATAAGTGAAAAAAAACCGCCTAACGATTGGCGCTCGTTCCGCGCTCGTTTCGCCGTGAAAGGCGGAAACGGGGAGCTTCCGCGCGGCGTCGTAGAGCAGAGTCCACGGGTTTCCCTCTGCGCGCGCGCGCGCGTCGATGTCCGCACCGCGCCGCGCGGCTCACGCAGCGCGCAGGCGCGCGGTACGTGCGCGCGCTCCTGGCAAATCAGCCGCGGGGCTGTCTTGTCGTCGGGCCGCTCGCGGTCCCTTTACCGTCGCCCTGGACGTCCGTCCGGGAAGTCAAACAATGCGACGTGCAGATTCCGCCTTATTTACTCCCGCCGCGCCGGTCCCGCTCGACGTTTCTGATGCGCTGCTCTCGTCGTCTTCCGTCCTTCCGTATGCGCGAACGAGGAGGCTGCTGCGGCGGCGGCCAACTTGGACTGTTACGCGGCTTATGCTGCGCCGGCCGTGCCGCGCGCTGCGCGCTCGACATGCAAAGCACGCCTTGTCATTTGCTCCCATCTCCCGCGGATCGGTTTACGCGGGACCCGCAAGCAAAACTCAACGTCCTCTGAGCGTTTTTTTTTTGCGGCCGAGTAGCCGAGCGACGTCGTCAGCCTCGCGGGTCGGACGAAAAAAAAAAATTACAATGCCTCTCTTCGAAAAATCCATATCAATCTTGAAAAAAAAACAAAAAAAAAAAAAATGAGTGAAATATCTCGTTTTTTTCGATATATGTATTGGTGTTGGGTTATTTCGACATATGTATTGGATAGCAACGTCGTCGTCCTCGTGGGTCGGACGAAAAAAAAAAATTACATGGTCTCTCTTCGAAAAATCCATATCATTCTTGAAAAAAAAAAAAAAAAAAAAAACAAACAATGAGTGAAATATCTCGTTTTTTTTTCGATATATGTATTGGTGTTGAGTTATTTCGATATATGTATTGGATAGCGACGTCGTCATCCTCGCGGGTTGGACGAAAAAAAAAAAAATTACATTGTCTCTCTTCGAAAAATCCATATCAATCTTGAAAAAAAAAAAAAAAAAAAACAGTGAATGAAACATCTCGTTTTTTTCGATATATGTATTGGTGTCGGGTTATTCGTTTTTTGATTGCGGCTGTCGGGTTGTCAGTAATTTTATTATGATTATGTGGAGAAAGAAAAATCATTTTTCGAGATTTTTTCATCGAATTTTTTATTTGTCGGGTAAACAGTTGTGTTTTTCGAAATCAGCGGGGAATTTCCCATCGGATAGCGTCTTCAAAATTTGCGTTAATCGAAATGTTCTTTTTCCCTAAAAAAAAAGCAAGTGCTGTCGATGCGTCGATGTGAAAACGAGTTTCGCATTTGCGCAGCCGTGGCGAAAAATCACAAAAATTTGTTATCACGCCTTATTTTTTTATCTTATTAATAAATAAAGAAAAAGTTAGAGATAGAATTTATAAATTCGGACTAGGAATTAGAAACTCGGAATAGGAATTAAAAATTCGGAATAGGAATAAAAAATTCGGAATAGGAATTAAAAATTCGGAATAGGAATTAAAAATTCGGAACAGGAATAAAAAATTCGGAACAGGAATTCAAAATTTGGAACAGGAATTAAACATTCGGAATAGGAATAAAAAATTCGGAACAGGAATTAAAAATTCCGAACAGGAATTAAAAATTCCGAACGGGAATAAAAAATTCGGAACAGGAATAAAAAATTCGGAATAGGAATGAAAAATTCGGAATAGGAATTAAAAATTCGGAACACGAATAAAAAATTCGGAATAGAAATTAAAAATTCGGAATAGGAATTAAAAATTCGGAATAGGAATAAAAAATTTGGAATAGGAATAAAAAATTTGGAATAGGAATTAAAAATTCGGAATAGGAATTAAAAATTTGGAATAGGAATAAAAAATTTGGAATAGGAATTAAAAATTCCGAACAGGAATAAAAATTTCGGAATAGGAATTACAAATTTCGAAATAATTATTTCTATTTTTTTTTAACCCACTCAAGAGCTACCGGTTTGTTTATCCCGGTCGACGAAGACGAGACGACACACGGCGGCCGATCCCAAAGTCCTTCTGGAGCGAGAAAACCACACGGGCTGCGCGCTATCAATACGGATTTAAAGTGTATTCTTCACATTGAGCGGGCCGCGCGCTTTGTGTGGCCGCCGTATATCAAGCGGGTCGAGCGATCGGCCGGACCGCAAAGCGACGCCTTCGCGTCGCACGTGGCTTCCTTCCCTCCCTCGGCCCGCGATGTTTTAGCCTTCACTCCGCGTATTATACATCCTCGGCACGTGTTGCCCGCGGTCCGAGCCCACAATATAAGTAGGTTCGGCCCCGCGGGGCGTCCGCCCCGGATGAATAATTCGCTCGCAATCTTAATCCAATGACGCATGGGACGCGATTCACGCCAACTTTTCTGCCCTCCGTGCCTGATTACGCCGCTCCGATTTTTGAGAGTCCCGCGCGATCCATATTTCTGTTCCCCGGCGCTCCGTTTCTTAGCGCTAAATGTCCCGCGCATGCGCCGTAAATCTCCCGGCTCGTTGGTGGATCTGATTATCGTGGGACGTGCGGATTGCGCGTAAGCCGGGCGGTTGAAGAAATATTGCAGTCTTCAACGAAGGAGGCGAGAGAAAATTTGTATTTCTGGCTTGACCTTTGGTGTTGCTTGAAACGGGGTCAACAGGAAAATCGGGAAAATGGAAAATTGGGTCTTGATTGCTGATACGATATTTTACTGATTTAAAAAACTAGGAAATAAATGTTAATTATTTTTTGTAATTTGTTTTAGGCGAATTGGAAAGTGACTTTTGCGAAGCTAAATCAGGAAAATGGAAAATTGGGCTGTGATCACAAATACGAAATTTTGCAGAAAGATTTAAAAAATAGAGGAAATAAATGTTAATTTTTTTTTGGAATTTTTTTTAGGCAAATTGGAAAGAGACTTTTGCAAAGCCAATTTGGTCCACGCGTTTAACATGAACACGGAGACAACTTAGAAACTGAAAAAAGGAAAACAATTTCAGCCGATAAATAGAAATAACAAATATTTTTCTTACAAAAATGAGTCACAAAACCATCCCGCATTTTCCTCACATAGATACAAAATCATTTTGTGCCCGTCCGCTGCATAAATTTTAATCAATTTATCCAACGTCTGACATCCGCAATTATAGCACCATTATTTAAAATTCCTAACTCATTCTACTTACACAAAATACACAATGCGAGTCGCCGATCACCCAGCAAATGAGTCGCCTGCAAAAAAAAACAAAACAAAAAATTCACAAAAACACTTGTAAAAAAAAAAAACTTAAAAAAAATCCTGATATCCGTCCACATTGACATCCCGTGCGTTTAAAAACTTAGAAAAAAAACCTTTGAAAAACTTAGAAAAAAAAACTTGAAAAAAAAAACTAAAAAAAAAATCCTGATGTCCGTCCACATTGACATCCCAGGGTTTGCGCCAAGCCTGCGGCAAAGTATTTCGTCCTAACGTTCGGAATCTCCACCGATAAATTCCGGTCGATTCCAAGCCGCAAAAAAAAAAAATTCACAATAGCACTTGAAAAAAAAAAAAAAGTTTTAATCCTGATGTTCGTCCACATTGACATCCCGGGCATTTAAAACCTTTGAAAAAAAAAGCTTTGAAAAACTTAGAAAAAAAAACTTGAAAAAAAAACTAAAAAAAAATCCAGATGTCCGTCCACATTGACATCCCAGGGTTTGCGCCAAGCCCGCGGCAAAGTATTTCGTCCTAACGTTCGGAATCTCCACCGATAAATTCCGGTCGATTCCAAGCCGCAAAAAAAAAAAATTCACAATAGCACTTGAAAAAAAAAAAAAGTTTTAATCCTGATGTTCGTCCACATTGACATCCCGGGCTTTTAAAAACTTATAAAAAAAAATCTTTGAAAAACTTATAAAAAAAAACCTTGAAAAAAAAAACTAAAAAAAAAATCCTAATGTCCGTCCACATTGACATCCCAGGATTTGCGCCAAGCCCGCGGCAAAGTATTTCGTCCTAACGTTCGGAATCTCCACCGATAAATTCCGGTCGATTCCAAGCCGCAAAAAAAAAATTCACAATAGCACTTGAAAAAAAAAAAAAAGTTTTAATCCTGATGTTCGTCCACATTGACATCCCGGGCTTTTAAAAACTTATAAAAAAAAATCTTTGAAAAACTTATAAAAAAAAACCTTGAAAAAAAAACTAAAAAAAAAATCCTGATGTCCGTCCACATTGACATCCCAGGATTTGCGCCAAGCCCGCGGCAAAGTATTTCGTCCTAACGTTCGGAATCTCCACCGATAAATTCCGGTCGATTCCAAGCCGCAAAAAAAAAAAAAAATTCACAATAGCACTTGGAAAAAAAAAAAAGTTCTAATCCTGATGTTCGTCCACATTGACATCCCGGGCTTTTAAAAACTTATAAAAAAAAATCTTTGAAAAACTTATAAAAAAAAACCTTGAAAAAAAAAACTAAAAAAAAAATCCTGATGTCCGTCCACATTGACATCCCATGGTTTGCGCCAAGCCCGCGGCAAAGTATTTCGTCCTAACGTTCGGAATCTCCACCGATAAATTCCGGTCGATTCCAAGCCGCAAAAAAAAAAAAAAAAAAAAAAAAAAAAAAAAAAAGAAGCCTCAGGTTGGCTCGAATGTCGGTAGCCGCGCGTCGCGCACGGTACACAGGATCGTGTAGTATTTCGCGAGTTCCACGGTCAATATGTTGGCAGTATTTTTCGTGGGACTCTGCGAGGACGACTCCGGACTCGGATGTTGCGACGAGCGCAAAAGGGCGATGTAACACACGAGGCGAAGGATCGTCGCGTCCTGCCCCCCGCGCGACCACCTTGGGAGCTCGCGGGCTACAAATTGCATTGTTCGGGCATGTTGGTGCCATCAGCGGTGCCTTCTTAATGGCCCCGTTGCCTTTCGGTAACGTATATTCCGCTCGCGCGCGCGCGCGATTCCTCCCGGGACCACCGGCGGAAATTCGGCTCGCGCGCGAGCTGAATCAGCAGCGACACAAAACGTCCGAGAAATCTCGCGTGGCTTTCTGTTACATCTCTTCGATTGTGCTCGGAGCCCCCGTGACCCCCGGAACGTCCGCGCGCACAAAGACCAGGAAAGTCGCCGTGGGAACTCGTCAGGCTGCTTCGGCGATATTTACATTTTTGATGACAAAACGATTTAAAACAAAATTCATTAACGTGGTTAATTAAGAAAAATTGTTTAGTATTTTTGAATTCTTTTAAAAAACTGTTTTTTCAATTTATTTTTTAATTGAGGGAACTGAGTTTGATGAGGGTAAAAAATTACACCAGAGGAAAAATTCTTTAGAAATTTGTTTGACATTCTTTTTGGAATTCTTAAAAAAAACAATAAACAAAACATGATTGCGGGAGCTGAATTTGATGAGAGCCAAAAATTGAAACGAAATTTTTTTTTTTCTGGAAACCAGTTTGGGTTTTTTTAGATGAAAAAGAAAAAAACACCGTTTTTTTCTTTCGCTGACTCGAATCTCCTAACGTGCAACGAATAAAATTACAATAATTTCGCCACTAAATTGACTCATAAAAAATCATTTTCATGCCCGCGATTAAGTTAATTACACGATGCCTACAATAACACAATAAAATGTAAATTTTGCTAAATTGGAGTAGACGATTACGATGCAATTTAATTTGTATCTGATGACAGCTGATTTTTAAATTTTTTTATTAGAGTTAGAATCACGTTTCTTATGTTTCGTTGTAGCCGAGGCTGAGGATTCAGTCCCGATGGAAGACACCAAATCGATCACTAAATTGACTCATAGAAAAAAAATGCATGTCTTCAATTCAATTAATTATCCGTCATCTAAAACACAATAAAATCTAAATTTTCCTATATTATTTTCCTATATTATAAAAAAATGCATGTCTTCAATTAAATTAATTACCCGTCGCCTAAAACACAATAAAATCTAAATTTTCCTATATTAGAATAAAAACGATTGCGATGCAATTTAATTCTTTCCAAATGACAACTGATTTCCTTTTTTTAATTGGAGTCACAAGTGCGATTCCTGCGTTTCGTTGTATCCGTAACCAAGACTGAAGATTTGCAGTCCCGATGGAGAACAAGAAGTCGACGTAAAGAGAGAAAGAAAGAGCGAGAGAGAATCGCGTGGAAAGAAGTGGAGAACGAGAGCCGAGGCGGTGAGGTCGAGCAATAAGGAACAAAACGGTTTTGCGGTCCTGCCGGGCTGAAACGCTCGGCGAAGGGACCCCTTCGTACCCTTTCGCCATTTTACTATCTTTCTATCTCTCTCTGTCCCCGCGCGCGGTGCACAAGCGCGGGGCCCCGACCATCATCAAGAATTATGATGATTGCAGGCTGCTACCATTTACAGTAGTGCGGTCGCCGGGGCCCTCGTACACCGCGCGCCCAGCCACCTCGCAACTGTTTCTCTTTCCAGCTCCTTTATCTCCCGCACTGGGATAAAACGAGCGGGAGCTATGACGGCGAATGACGTTATTGTCGTCTCGCGCCGTCGAATCGTCGCGACTGTTGCGACGATTTGTAATAATCTACTCGATGTAGAACGAATTTTGTCGAATTTTATAATAAACATCCAACTAAAGATTGACTTAGTTATTTAAAGGCAAAATTAGAAAAAAAAATTGTATCAATATTGCAGACAAAAACAAAATTGATACAAATTGTAACTGATAATTATTTTTTGTTCCAAAAAAATAATTGATGCTCCTACAAATTTTTATATTCCCTTCTGACGATATTTTCAGTGTAATTAAAACATCCTTAAGACAAATTAAGAACACCCATTGTTAATTAAATAACAACAATAATAGTAGCAATAAAAAAATCATAAATTAATTTGTACAAATAATTGTAAATTCTTCCCGAAAATGAGGAAAACGTAGAAACGTGTTATGATCGCAGTTGCGAAACAAATCGTATCAATGTTGCGCACACAAAACAATTTACAACAAATCGTAATTATTAGTTATTTTTTTCATTTAAAAAAACCTGTAAAAAAATAACTGCATTGGAAATTGATATATTCTTATCTGAAGATATTTTCTTTATTATTAAAACACCTTTACGACCACTTAAGAAGACGCATTTTTTATGTAAACAACAACAACAACAACAACAACAACAACAACAATAATAATAATAATAATAATAATAATAATAATAATAATAACATCAAGAATCAATTTCAACAAAAAATCGTTAATGCAACTAAAATTAAAGAAGGCGCTGCGCCTAATTAAAAAAAACTACCTTAAGTGAGCTGCATCCGCAGTCGCGACTCGCATCTATCGTCTAGCGGGAGATCGTCGGAACGAATCTCTCTCTCTCTTGCGCGCGGTGCACGGCGCGACTCTCGCGCGGCGTGATAACTTCTTCTTCTCCTATCTTTTGACTGTAATATCTCGGTCAATGGTAGCCCGCTCGGGTCCCGAGATAGATAGAGAGACGGAAGAAGGAAGAACGGCGGAGAAACTTCTCTTTCTCTGTCCGACGCGGAGAGGAGAGAGAAGGGAGAGAGAGGCGAGGAGAGAAACGGCAAAAGGCGCGAGGGAGACACAGAGCGTATTTTCGTAAGCGATAAATCATCGCGTGCCACCTCCGTGCTCGCACAATGCCGGACTAATCTTCCATCACGCACGCACGATATAACTACGCCCGCATGGCGTCTCGTGATTTACCATCCTTGCGGCTAACCTCTATTATGTATGGCGCGCGCACACGGTGGAAACTGTTGAGAATACCCGTGTGCACCTTGCACTCCGCGCCGCACACGCGGCGCGTAGCTGTGAGCTCGGGACGTACACACTGCGGAGTGCCGAGGCTGGAAAGTTCAAGGGAGGATGGATCGGCAGCTAGGCGAGGGCACGGCGCGCATTCCGGTGTGGCTGATGCTGGAAAAAGGGAGGAAAAGCGGAAATTTCATTTTGTATTTTTTTTTTCCTTTTTTTTTGTAGATGGAAAACAATTTTTTGATTTATTTGATTATTTGTCGTTTGGATGGTGGAATTATAGAAACAGCTGCGGGGCTGAAAATGTTTACATGAATTTATCCCATTGATCATTTTATTTTGTACGTTTTATTTTCGGTATTGGGTTTTTTACGCAATTTTACTTGCAATTATTTTATGGTTGATGGAATTAGAAAAAAGCTGCGGGGGCTGAAAAATGATAAACGAGACTTTTTCGTTATCAATGGGAAAATGTGTAATTTTATTTTATATGGTTTTTGTGCATTAGTTTTTTTTTATAGATGGAAAACAATTTCACTTGGAATTACTTTATGGTTGGTGAAATTAGAAAAAAGCTGCAGGGCTGAAAAATTATAAATATGACTTTTTAGTTACCGATAGTCAAATTATTTGTTTCGTCTCTTTCGTATAGTCTTTTTGTTTCGATTTATTTTTTCAGATTTTAATATGCTAGTGTTTTTCATATACTTTTTCCTCTTCTAGAATTTAAAAAATCCTAATTTTACTTGTCCATAAAAAACAATACAAAACATGAATTATTTTATAGTATTAAAACCCATCTAACTATGATATTAACGTATCAGAAAACGTATCGAACAAAATTGGATACCTGGCGGTCGAATCTATTGCTGGCGCAGACGAAGCGTAGAAGAAAATCGAATCCCGCGACTTCCGGTTCCGGCTCAATATATCCCGGCCTGACATTTACGGGGTGCACGAGGAGCATTGAATATCGACGAGACAACGAGTTTCTCGAAACTCACACACACACACACACAGTTTTATCTTCCGCGTTTTCGTTCCCTCGCGCGCGAATATGCATTATCCATAAATCAGCGAGCCGTTCAGCAGTGATTACTGTCCTCGTTGTTCGAGCACGCGAGGTTTAATTAAATACGATAACAGAACGTGGCCGAGTGCAAAAGGCGTTCGTATATACAAAACGCCTTTTGCATTTACCTCGCTTTCAGCGAGGGACTCGCGACGAACAATGGCTGATCTTTCGAGACAACTTTGTAAAACGTGTATTTAGCGGAATTTGTGTCGGATATTTCGCGGAAACGCCGTTCGTGCCAATCAAAGGCCACGTGCCATTTTTTTATTCGCACGTTTTTTAGCTCTTAACTATTTTCACACTTAACAAAAAAATAAACAAACAAACAAATAAATAAATAAAATAAATGAAATAATTGAAATAAATGAAATAAATGGAATAAATGAAATAAATGAAATAAATGAAATAAATGAAATAAATGAAATAAATGAAATAAATGAAATAAATGAAATAAATGAAATAAATGAAATAAATGAAATAAATGAAATAAATGAAATAAATGAAATAAATGAAATAAATGAAATAAATGAAATAAATGAAATAAATGAAATAAATGAAATAAATGAAATAAATGAAATCAATGAAATCAATGAAATCAATGAAATCAATGAAATCAATGAAATCAATGAAATCAATGAAATCAATGAAATCAATAAAACAAGTAAAATAAATAAATATCTTCTGTAGTCTTTTTTACGTTGTTTATTTTAATTGACTTGAACGTCAATTTTCGCCTACATGGAAAAAAAATGAGTCTTCGTTACTCAAACCTCGCAAGATTTAATCAAACACAACAAATCGCGATCGGCAGCGAAATCGAATGCAAAAGACGAGTCGTATATATTTACATGCGAAGCGCCTTTCGCGTTCGTTTGCGCGGAAAGCGAAACTCGCGCTTCTTAGCTACTTAGGAAAACGTATATATTTCGCGAAATCGCCGTTTGATATTTCGCGAAATCGCCATTTGATATTTCGCGGAAGCTGCGAGTCGTTCGTCCCAATCAAAGCGTCCCATGTGTGCACTGCTATAGTTAGCGGCACTTAGGGCCCAGCGCTATGAATGGAGCAATAAAAGACCGGGAGGCGGATAACAGTCGCGCCCCCCTCCGTCTTTTACGAGCGAGATTTTCCTCAGGCCCGCCTAACGGAACGCGCACGATCGAGAATTATGCGCGGGACGCACGAGGATCTCCCGTGTACGTTTAATAGCGTACAAATCGGGCCGCGCCGGGATTATTCACCGGTCTGACCTAATACGGACGTAACTACTGCGGCTCCGGGCCGCTCGCGCGCGCCTCGCTTATATTCCCTTCTGTCGCTTATTTGCAACGCTATCGCCGCAACACCCTATCGACTCTCCAACGCCTTTTACGATATTCCTCGCTTTCCTCGCGTTCTCCGCCAAATTGACTCCTTCGTTGTTCTTGGGAATCGAGGGGGCGTGATTATTGTGATAATTTGCCATTCCGCGGACCTTTGTATTTTTATTTTTACACTACTTTTCGAGATTTATTTATTTGTGTTTATTTTTGTTAATTTTTTTTTGTATTTATTTTATTTTTGTTTCATTTATTAATATATTAAATACAAAAAATATCATATTTGGGTGCAAAAAAATATACGATAATGGAAATCACTGCAGAATTTATATTTTTTATCGTTATACAAAACCAGGATAAAACTATCAACGGAATGATAACAACATTTTTGTTGGATTAGACGAAAATGTTGCTGTGGTAGCTGAAAATTTTGTTGTGGCAGCTGAAAATGTTGCTGTGGTAGCTGAAAATTTTGCTGTGGTAGCTGGAAATTTTGCTGTGGTCGCTGAAGATTTTGCTGTGGTAGCTCAACATTTTGCTGTGGTCGCTGAAGATTTTGCTGTGGTAGCTCAACGTTTTGCTGTGGTAGCTCAACATTTTGCTGTGGTAGATCAACATTTTGCTGTGGTAGATGAAAATTTTGCGGTGGTAGCTGAAAATGTTGCTGTGGTAGCTGAAAATGTTGCTGTGGTAGCTGAAAATGTTGCTGTGGTAGCTGAAAATTTTGCTGTGGTAGCTGAAAATTTTGCTGTGGTAGCTGAAAATTTTGCTGTGGTAGCTGAAAATTTTGCTGTGGTAGCTGAAAATTTTGCTGTGGCTGCTAAAGATTTTGCTGGGAAATCTGGAATTTTGCTGTGGCTGCTAAAGATTTTGCTGGGAAACCTGCAATTTTGCTGCGACAAAAAAAATTCGTTAAGACAACAATAGACTCTTTTTCACTCCCTGATTATTTTTCTCCGTGCTCCGGCAAATCCGCGGCTGGGGGGGGGGGGGGGGTTGGAGGGGGAATGGAATGACAACAATAGACTCTTTTTCACTCCCTGATTATTTTTCTCCGTGCTCCGGCAAATCCGCGGCTGGGGGGGAGTGGGTTGGAGGGGGAATGGCGAGGAGGCCTCGTTCCGTTGTCGTCTGGAAGGACGACAAGTCAGGCGAAAGGTGACTAATGATCGACTAATTGGGACGATCGTGTATCGACGTGAAGATCTCGGCGGCGATCGATCTGCGAAGTGGCGCGCAGGCGGCAGCGACAGCGGTGGCATTCAGCGACTGGTACAATGCGAACATCGCGCGGTCCGTCCCCTCTCGCTCTATCGTCTAATTAGAAAATGTAATTGCGCCGACTTGTCCCGACGCGGACTTACACGGTCGGTGCGCGCGAGACGCGGCTGTATACCCGCTGATTATTATTCATCGGCTAAGAGGCTTCGCCATGGGTGATCCCCGGCTATCATTTCTCGAGGACTCCGCGCGCGAGCACCGGGTAAGAGGACGACCAGTTCGCGTGTGTAAAACGCTCGCGAGTATTGAAACGACCTTCGTTCGCGGAGCTCGCTGAAAAGAAATATTTAGTACCCGAGTCTTTTCATGCACTTCGCGTCTTTCCACGTTTTATTTCGTCTCGTTTTCGCGAAGAGACGAAATAAATCTGGCAACGGTCGCCACACTTTTGGTACTGTGAATTTCGACAGTCTGGCGATTTTTACAAGTGGCAATGGCTGCCATATTTTTGGTACTGTGGATTCCGGCAGTCTGGCGATTTTTCCAACTGGCAATGGCTGCCAGATTTGGTAATTTGGATTCCGCCAGTCTGGCGATTTTTGCAACTGGCAATGGCTGCCAGATTTGGTAATTTGGATTCCGCCAGTCTGGCGATTTTTGCAACTGGCAATGGCTGCCATATTTTGTACTGTGGGTTCCGCCAGTCTGGCGATTTTTCCAACTGGCAATGGCTGCCAGATTTGGTAATTTGGATTCCACCAGTCTGGCGATTTTTGCAACTGGCAACGGCTGCCTTATTTTATACTGTGGATTTCGCCAGTCTGGCGATTTTTGCAACTGGCAATGGTTGCCACATTTGGTACTGTGGATTCCGCCAGTCTAGCGATTTTCGCAAGTGGCAATGGCTGCCACATTTGGTGTAGTGAAATCTGTGGAATCTGAGAGTCTCGTAATTTTTCCAATATCCTCGTCGATCGCTCGTTAAAAAAATATTAAACCACGACGATTACAGACGTTTTTTTCAAGCATATATTTCTCGCAAAAAGGGTCAAGTTATAAATATCTTTGAAGCGGGAATAAAATATTTATTATAACTCTTTCTGTGCTTACAACTAATTTCCATATTATCTTGTTTATCTTACGTCGACCTGGAATTTTTATAATCAATTCGTGGTATGAACATAAAAATTAATTTATGCTCGTTTGAAGAGTCCTGATCATTTATTTTTTTTGCTTTCCATGCAGTCGCGTATTTATAAAAGTATCAGAAAAAAATCCATAACGTCAGTACAAACCGAGTGCACTAAATCCAATGTGGTAACCATTACCAGATTTTTCTCTCCAACCAACCATTACCAGATTTTTCTCTCCTCTCGCACAAAAAATATATCTGTACCCAATGTGGTAACCATTACCAGATTTTTCTCTCCTCTCGCACAAAAAATATATCTGTACCCAATGTGGTAACCATTACCAGATTTTTCTCTCCTCTCGCACAAAAAATATATTTGTACCCAATGTGGTAACTATTACCACACCTTTCTCTCAACTTACAAAAAAATGAATATCTGTACCCAATATGGTAACCATTACCAGATCTTTCTCTCCGCTCACAAAAAAATCTGTACCCAATGTGGTAAACATTATCAAATTTTTCTCTCCCCTAAAAAAAAAAGTATTTGTACCCAATGTGGTAACCGTTACCAGATATTTCTCTCCTCTCACAACAAAATACATCTGTACCCAATATGGTAACCATCACCAGATCTTTCTCTCCTCTCGCAAAAAAAAAAAAAAAAAAAAAATTGACCCAAGAATTTCGCGCTGTCCACGCGTTGCAACACGCGAGTCGCGCATCTAGCGAAAAGCACATCGCGACGCTTTGATGTGCGCTGACCGAGGAGTCGAGGCTGAAATACCGCGCGGTAATAGTACAGCTCGCGTGGTGTCCGCGCGCGGCGCTTAATGACGATGTTAATTGATATATTTGAAGCGACAGCGACGCCACACGGAACCGCGGATTAACATAAGCAAACCCGCGGGAGACGCGAGCCTCTTTCGTGCCGCCGCGCGCTCCAAGTGTTAATTTTCCGCGGCTGGTCCGCCCCGGGCACCGAGGAGCGCGACGACGACAGCGGCACCCGCGGCACAAACGTCGATCTCGCCCCGCGACAAAAATCCGCGTCGTGCCGCGCGCACGTCGCGCGTTACGCGAAAAGACGTCTCTGTCCCCGGGGCGCGAGCGCTCTTAATGCCCGACGAGTGCTCGGCAAACAGCCTCGCATTAGTGGCGCACCCGATCCATTAATGAAATCAAAACCGACTCCTCGGTACGTCGCCTCTGGATACAGCGAAATGTGGAGTTTTTGACAAAATTGTAAGAAAAATGTTGACTACTGAAAAAAAAAGTTAATTTGAAAGAAAAAAAAACTAAAAAATTGGTTACTTTCGGAAAAAAATGTTGATAAAATTGTTAACTTTTGAAAAACTTGTTAACTTTTGAAAAAATTGTTCACTTTTGAAAACATTGTTCACTTTTGAAAACATTGTTCACTTTTGAAAACATTGTTCACTTTTGAAAACATTGTTCACTTTTGAAAAAATTGATTGCTTTTGAAAAAATTGTTTACTTATGAAAAAATTGATTGCTTTTGAAAAAATTGTTTACTTTTGAAAAAATTGTTTACTTTTGAAAAAATTGTTTTCTTCTGAAAAAATGGTTGACTTTTGAACAAATAGTTTACTTTTGAAAAAAATTGTTTATTTTTGAAAAAATGGTTTACTTTTGAAAAAATGGTTTGTTTTTGAAAAAATGGTTTACTTTTGAAAAAAAATGGTTTATTTTTGAAAAAATGGTTTACTTTTGAAAAAAATGGTTTACTTTTGAAAAACTGTTCGCGAAAAGACGTCTCTGTCCCCGGGGCGCAAGCGCTCTTAATGCCCGACGAGTGCTCGGCAAACAGCCTCGCATTAGTGGCGCACCCGATCCATTAATGAAATCAAAACCGACTCCTCGGTACGTCGCCTGTGGATACAGCGAAATGTGGAGTTTGACTCCGGAGCTGGAAACGTGACCTTTATTTTTATTTTTTTTTTTTAAGGTGACCGTAGAACTGTGGACACTTTTGAATTTGGTACACGTACGTTTTTTTTAGGTTATGTTCCCTCGGTCAACGCGTTGCGTCACTGGAAATCGAACCGGCCTGTTTAAACATCCGCGGGTCACTTGACCCCGCTTGAGTTTCGGGACTTGTCGTCACGACCCAAATCTTCGAGGAAAACGAAACGAGGAAGGTGAAATTGTTGACGAAATTTCGCCGCGGGAATGGTTGGTGATTTTTGAGAAATTAGGCATCGATTTTAGTTTTAAAAAACGTGTCCATCCTTTATTAAAAAAAAATAAACTGAAATATGTAGGTATAAATTTATATTATTATTATTAAAATTAAATTTTCTTAAAATTAACAATATAATTAATATTTGCGTTTCCTGTTTCTTATTGTCGATTTATCGGTAAATAATAATAATAAGTATTATTATTATGATTATTGTTATTATTAAAAAGAAATGTTCTTAAAATTAACAATAGAATTGATGTTAATTTTGCCCGTTTCTTATTGTCGATTTATTTTTTTCGACACTTTTATTATTATTATTTTTTCCGACACTTTTATTATTATTATCAAAAATAAATTTTCTTAAAATTAATAATATAATTGATGTTAATTTTTCCCGTTTCTTTTTGTCGATTTATCGGTAAATTATTATTATTATTATTATTACTCTGATTGAAAATAAATTTTCTTAAAATTAACAATATAAATTATAATTGATATTGATTTTTCCAGTTTCTTATTGTGGATTTATCCGTTAGATCGAACAAAAAGAAATTATAGATCAATTGACACTTTTTTACGCGACAAAAAAACGAGGAATGACCTGAATCGTCTTTGAGTGGAAAAATAAAAAAAAAGAGAACGCGAAGAAGAAACGAGAATTGCGCGAGTTGCATCGAGAGGCTCGGAGCGAGCGTTACCGATTTCGTCGGGGGGTCCCCCGGGGGCTGAATTCCTGGCGGCGGCCGGACGAGAGCGGCGCGCGTGCGCGCTTCGTTCCTCCCCCGTTCCTCGGTGCGTTTCGCGCGCGCCATTATTTACCCGGGAAGCGACAGAGCCCGGGGACTCCACGCGTGGCGTACACTCCGCCCGTGTGAATTATCGCCGAGTCGACTTTCATAAATTCCAGGACGAGATATGGAGCGACAAATTCAACTCCCAGGACCTCGGGAGCGCGAGGCGGCGCCCTGGAGCTTCTTTTTCTTTTTTTTTTTTTCTTCTTCTTCTTCTTCCCTTTTTTTGCACTTCGCCTCTTTCTCTCCTTCGTCCGCGTCGCGGAACATCGCGGGTTGCTCTGCGCGCGATTTGGTTTCGCTATCTACGCGGCTTCCGGAATTTTTTCCGGGCTACGCGGTTGCTGACGGTGGAAAATTTAATAGAGCGAGAAAATCAGTATTCAAATTTGTTTTACTTTTTAAATTTTCAAACAATTGTAAGAAAATTGGTTACTTTTCAAAAAATGGTAAGAAAATTGTTTACTTTTCAAAAAATGGTGAGAAAATTGTTTACTTTTCAAAAATGGTAAGAAAATTTTTTATCTTTGAAAAACTGTAAGAAAATAATCTGCTTTTGAAAAAATTGTAAAAAAATGTTTATTTTTGACAAAATTGTAAGAAAATTGTTGACTTCTGAAAAAAAAGTTAATTTGAAAGAAAAAAAAACTAAAAAATTGGTTACTTTCGGAAAAAAATGTTGAAAAAATTGTTAACTTTTGAAAACATTGTTCACTTTTGAAAAAATTGATTGCTTTTGAAAAAATAGTTTACTTTCGAAAAAATTGTTTACTTTTGAAAAAATTGTTTTCTTCTGAAAAAATTGTTTACTTTTGAAAAAAATAGTTTACTTTTGAAAAAAATTGTTTATTTTTTAAAAAATGGTTTACTTTTGAAAAAATGGTTTACTTTTGAAAAAAAAAAATTACTTTTGAAAAACTGTTCACTTTTTAAAAAATTAGTAACTTTTCAAAAAACTGTTGACTTTTGAAAAAATCTTAAATAATTTATTGACTTTTGAAAAAATCGTGATAATTTTGTTGACTTTGAAAAACCCGTTAAAAAATTGTTTACTTCTGAAAAAATGGTTCCCCAATTTTTTCTCAATCCCGATCACTCAATTATCTCAACAAAAAAAATCCTAGAACTCTCCTATCGTGTGCATCAAACACAACCCGAGGTTTGACGAAATCGCGAAGGAGATACCGATCTGCCATCGGAGAGCTCAGCGAACGTTAACAGTGAGGAAAAGTCGCTGTGTTCGCGAGTCTCGCCCCGTCGGGCTCGAACATCGTCCCGCGGTAATCTAATGAGCACCTGCTAGCCCCGACGCCTACACTGACAATGAGCGCTCGCGCTGGTGCGGAATCGCCGTGTCGAGGCGCTGCGCGCGCGGTTTTAAGTACGTTGTATACCTGCCTCGATTTTACGCGGAGGCCTCGAGGAGAGCGAGCGAGAGAGAGAGAGAGAGAGACGCGAGGCTCGTCCGTCTCGTCGGATGCACCGCGAGGCTCGTGTATCAAACGCCTCCACGCTCGTCATTAGATCGGGGAGTCATTTCCATCCGCGAACTTTCGTTCTCGGCGCGGCGACGAGCCCGCGATTTCTACCGCGAGTGATAGAGCACTAAACCTCCTACTGAAGAAGTGGAAGCTTGTAGTACACACCTCGCGTAACTTCCACTCGGCCTCGACGACCACGACGATATATCGCACGGTGGCTAAAGCGGACGTCGAGGCGCTGCTTTTCCTGGTCGTCAAACGCGTAACGTACGAACGTTCCGCAGATGCGAACGTAACGTAAATAAACCGACGAGCGCGACCGCGAGAGATTTTCTAGAAAAAAAATTCGAGTCATTTCCATAACCTGGATTCTCACCTGGGATTTTTTTATATATATTTTTTTTTATAAAGTTTTGTGGCTTTAGAAATGGAAAATAGAGGTTGGGATCTGATTTTGGGTTTTTTGGAGATTTTCTCGAATGAGGGAACGACGAAAAAAATTCGAGTCATTTCCATAACCTGGATTCTCACCTGGGATATTTTTTTTAAAATATGGTCTTGTGGCTTTGGAAATGGAAAATTGAGGTTGAATCTGTTTTAGGGAATTTTTAGCCTGGGGAATTTTTTTTCGTGGCTCTGGTAATTATTGAGGGTGATGATTATTAATTGATGTGGGTGGTTTGGAAATGAAAAGTAGAGATGATTATGCTTTTGGGATTTTTTTACTCGGAAAATCAGGGTTTGGTAATTATTGAGTTATGTTTCAATTATTATTTGGTTATGTTTCAACCGCTTTTCTGTTAAAATGTAATTTTTACTGTCACCGCTGACTAATTTAAGATAAGAGTAAAGAAAGATTGATGTAAAAATTGCTGCAAAAAATAAATCTGGAAAAACTATTTCAATTGGCCCACCTAAATTGAGCCACACGTAAAACCGAGTGGGATCGATCAAATTAATTAATTCGACGCTCATTTGAAAGCCCTTCATCCTCCTTCGAATGCTCCAAGGCCCAAAAATATTCATCGACTACTCGACACTCAATTAAATTAAATACAAACATTCAAAACCAAAATGTAGTCCAATTGCTTTCCCCCCGAAATTCACCCCCAGCAATGATGAATTAAAAATGGTAATTTAAAAATGACCTACAACAAAAATCAGATTTCCGTACCAGCTCGTCATTCTCGCCTCAGCCATTTTTCTCTCGTCCTCTCTCATTTTCCCCGCAATATTCCTATTCCCACTTGACCCTCGGCTCGTCATTCAAATTAATTCATTCGACACTCCTTCCAAAACTTTTTTCATTTTTTTTCCTCCTTCAAATGTTCCAAGGCCCAACATTTTTCATCTACTACTCACCACTCAATTAAATTAAATACAAACATTCAAAACCACAACATAGTCCAATTCCTTCCCTCCGAAATTCACCCCCAGCAATGATGAATCCAAAACCACAATTTAAAAGTGACCCCCAACAAAAATAAAATTTCCGTACCAGCTCGTCATTCTCGCCTCAGCCATTTTTCTCTCGTCCTCTCTCATTTTCCCCGCAATATTCCTATTCCCACTTGACCCTCGGGCTCGTCTTTCAGCACACAAACCACGACCCACCTCGTTCCCCGTCGAAAGGCTCTCGTTCTCGAGTCTGTTGGCACAGGCCTCGCGGGCTCGTCGAGGCGATCGCATAGCCGCGAGGAGGACGCGCGATACGTCCCGCAGGGTCTTCGTCTTCGTTCGTGTGTGTGTGGCGCGCTCGCCGCGTCGATGTGCGTGAGGTCGAGGATCGGAGAGCCCGGGTGAAAGTCTTCCTCGGGTCACCCGGTCTCGCTCGAACGTAGAATCCGTCGACGCCGGCTCGTGTAAAAGTCCGCGACACGGTCAAACCCAAACTCGCGCCTAGCCCAGCGCAGGCGTTGGAAATGTCAGTGTGATAGTGAAATAGCCGCCCGTCGACGCCGTCGAATTAATCAAATTCAACGCACCGCGAGCTGTCGATAAATTTTACCACCTCGAAAACGCCTATCGGACACCCGGGGTCCCCGACACCTTATTATTCATAATGAAGTTCCATTCACGTCGCGGGTAAAATTTCGCCGCGAACTCAGTTCTTTTTTTTTTTTTTTTTTTTTTTTTTTTTTTTTCGACTGGCCATTCTCTCGCTTCAATTTCATGAAAAGTGAAAGTACGAGCCGACGAGTTATCCGCGTTAAATTGTGCCGTAACACCTGCCGACGATACGTAGCTTTTTATTGCGACTCTACGAAGCCTCTATATCTATTTTTCGTATTTGCGTAGTAAAATGTGTGTCTTAATATTTCTGGAAAGTATTTCTCGCCGGGTATTGGAAGGATCGGATTATATTTCTTCACCCTGGTAGAAAATCTGTGGCTTTACATCCTGGTCAGGCCCAGGTCAGGCCCTGGTTGGCCCTGCCAGGGCCCGATTTGGATCTGACATGGGACGGATTTAACTCTAGAGAATTTCTACTTGGGCAGTAGACCGTTGAAAATCATTCTGATGAGGCCCTGATCATTCCCTGATTTGCCCTGCCAGGGCCTGATCGGGCCCTAATTGGCCCTGCCAGGGCCTGATCAGGATTCGACATGGACTCGATTTACCTCTACAGATATTCTACTATGGTAATAGATCGTTTGAAATCATCCTGGTCAGGCCCTGGTCAGGCCCTGATCGGGCCCCGATTGGCCCTGCCAGGGCCCGATCAGAACCGGATTTGGGCCAGTTTTAACTCCAGAAAATATTTACTAGGGCGGTAGACCGTTGGAAATCATTCTCGTCAGGCCCTGGTCAGGCCGGATTTATAACGCCACAGATTTTCTACTATGGCAAAATTTTCACTACAAATGTTTCATTACAGATAATGTATAGTAATGTTTAGGCATTGAAAAATAGATTTTAGTGTTATACAATATGGATTTTTTTTTTTTTTTCATTTCATACTACAACAATATTTCGCTTCTGCCATAATCATAATAGGGACGTGGCTCATAATTGCGACGTGGACACAAACTTGCCTTAACCTTATTTAACCTTATCTAACGAAGCTGAAGCCTTGAAAAAAAAAAAAAAAAAAAAAAAAAAAAAAAAAAAAAAAAATCACGAGCCGGTGCAGCGCGCGGGACCTTCGAAGCGCTTAAACACGGCAACCGTTCGACCCATTTTGGGCGTGGACGTCCGACCGCAGGGTCGGCCGTTTGCGGCTAAGCTTCTTCCCCGCGAAACGCTTTCTCGCCTCTTATTCACGGCTGCCGCGGCGATGCCGCGCTCGTAACGCGACTGTGCGCTCGGTGCTCTCGACGCGCGGCCACGGTGACCCCGCGTAACGCGCTTCATTTGGCGGTAGTCACGCGTCGCTACTCAGTCACGACGACGAAGCGCTTTCTTCGTCTCGAGAGCCTCCGCGGTGCGTCGGTGTATTTGCCAACGCGGATTATTCCACGCGGGATAAGCCAGAACGGGGATTGAAGTTGAATTACGGTTTTTACGCCGCGGGTAATTGACGAAAGTTGCATTTTTTCGTGGACAACGAAATCGCTTATTTGTTGGTTTTTATTTGATTACATTTTTTTCAGTCCAAAAGATTCACCGATTATTATTTCATCGGTGGAAAGCAAAATTATTGTTTCGACAAAAAAGATTTATTTAAATTATTTAAGTAAAAAAAATTATTTAAATTTTAATAATTTTTTTAATTTAAATAAAAAAAAATTATTTAAATTTTAAATATTTTTTTTATTAAATTTTAAATATTTTTTTTATTTAAATTTTAAATATTTTTTTTATTTAAATTTTAAATATTTTTTTTATTTAAATTTTAAATAATTTTATAAATTTTAAATCATTTAAACATTTTAAAATAATTTTATAAATTTTAAATCATTTAAACATTTTTAAATAATTTTATAAATTTTAAATATTTTAGTTAAATTATTTATAAGCCAGCCACATTGAGGTTGGAAAAATAAATAAAAAATCCATTTCGCTTTATGTATTATTGTTGTTACAACGTGAACGAATGAGAATTACTGTTATGTTACGATCCGCAGTGGCTGCTGTTAAAGTGACTCACACGGATGCGCTTAGGCACTGGAAACCGCGAGAGCCCGGCAACGACACCGATACATCTCGTTGCAGGTGAAGAGTCAATAGTCGGGGCATACGCGAGTGCGTTTCCGGGTGCGGAGAGCACGAGTCGATAAGCGAGAATTACAAACGGCGCACCTCGGATCACGCACACACCGCGAAGCTGCGCTCAGCCCGCGGATGTGTCTGCAACTCATCCGCCGCTTCGACGTCGTCTCGATATCATTGAATGACAGCGATAAATACATTTCGACATTAGACTTGGGTGTCAGGTCAAATCAAGTCCAAACCCACAGTTAGTAACATTCCAATCGAAAATCAGTATCATTTCCAATCCAAAATCAGTATAATTTCCGATCCAAAATTAGTATAATTTCCAATCTAAAATTACTATAATTTCCAATAAAAGATCAGTATCTTTTCCGGTCGAAAATCAGTATCATTTCCAACCCAAAATCAGTATAATTTCCAATCCAAAATCAGCATAATTTCAACTCCAAAATCAGTATAACTTCTAATCCAAAATCAGTATAATTTATAATCCAAAATCAGTATAATTTCTAATCCAAAATCAGTATAATTTTAACTCCAAAATCAGTATAATTTCCAATCCAAAATCAGTATCATTTCCAATCCAAAATCAGTATCAATTCCAATGCAAAATCAGTATAATTTCCAATCCAAAATCAGTATCATTTCCAATAAAAAAATCACTACCATTTCCTATCTAAAATCACTACTATTTTCAATCCAAAATCAGTATCATTTTCAATCCAAACTCGGTATCATCTTCAACCCAAAATCGGTATAATTCCCAACCAAAAATCGGTATAATTCACAACCCAAAATCAGTATCATTTCCGATCCAAAATCAGTATAATTTCCAACCAAAAATCAGTATCATTTCTAACCAAAAATCAGTATCATTCTCAATCCAAAATCAGTATAATTTTCAATCCAAAATCAGTATAATTTTCAATCCAAAATCAGTACTATACCCAATCAAAAATCAGAATCATTCCCAATCCAACATCAACAATCGATGCCTTCCAAAACCGCACAACCACAATCAAATCAGCAATCGTACCACCATCACCACTCCAATTCTCCCCGTGTCAGTCGAACGACCGAACCAAATACATAATTCATCGCGTCCACAAACTGCTCCAGGTCTCCCAGCGCTCGCTCGCTCGCAGCGACTCACCGAAGTCCCATCTGCACTCGCATGCGGCGGTAACCCGAGAAGCAGCTTCCACGCGGAGACGAAGATTGATGAACGCTCAAGTAGACCTGGAGGACACGGCGTCTCGGACGACTCTCGAGAGTTGCGCGGTGGTTTTCGCGTAAAACCGAGAATCGTGCGCATCGCGCACCGCGATTAGATTACACGATACAAACTTAGCCACTTTAAGGTAGTCCTTGCGCCTGGTGTCGAGTTCGCATAAGTTTTCGAAAATTGAGAGACCATTGCAACCATTTCTCGATAATATAAAAATCTGAAAAAAATGATGCAAATTAAAGGCACTGAAAAGATTAATTTTGCATAATAATAATTCGAAAATGTTATTAACAAATTGATGAAAAAAAACATTGTTTAACAAATATTTCGATGACCCAAGTTTTCTTGTGGATGAAAATGATTCCTTCGTTTTTCTGAATACGTATGAATTATTTCAGATTTTAGAGTTCACTTTGAATTTTCACATATTTTCCCTATAAAAACACACGAATTTCAAAGTGAACTCTAAAATCTGAAAAAATTCATACGTATTCAGAAAAATGAACGAATCATTTTCATTAAAAAAAAAAGTTGGGTCATCGACAAATTTGTTAAACAATATTTTTTTCATCAATTTGTTATTAACATTTTAGAACTACTATAATACAAAATTAATCTTTTCAGTACCTTTAATGTGCATGAATTATTTCCGATTTTTATACCATCGAGAAATGTTCGTAATTCTCTCCCAAATTCCTCGAATTTATGCGAAATGGACACTAGGCGCTAGAACTACCTTAATGCGCGGCTCGCGGGATCATCCGAGGCGGCCGTCCAACTCGACCGAGGCGGAAAACACATACGCGGCGGTTATGGTTTAGCGTGTTATGGTGTCTCGAGGATCATCAAACGGGGCCCCGGTGAAAATGCCCGCTCGTCGAGGATTAATTGAGATAAGCTCCGCATGTGGTTCAGCCGCGCGCATCGCGGCCAAAGACCGCGTGGCGAGCGAGCGCATGAGAGCCGAGCCGCTCCGCGCATGATGCGCGCGCCCTGCGCGCCGGCCGAGCGAGCGCGGCCAAGATTGATTGTTATTGATTAATGATCGCCAACGAACCGAGCGAGCGAAACACCAGAGGGCCCGGCGCGCGCATTCCACCTCGCGCACCCCACGTACGCGGAGCTGAAATTGTGTGTGTGTTTTACACGTAATGCGGCGAGTAGAGACGTCGTTTCTAACGAGTCAATTCGGACTGCGCGAAACTCCCGCGACGTGAGCAGCGTCGGTGATTCCCGCGGGTGCAGCGTGTGGGTTACGCGCGTTGTGCGAGACGCTGCTGCATCTTCCGCGTGGTGCGTTACGATCGGGTTCGTTGTTGTGTTGCAAAATGCTGCATGGTTTGATCTATGGTGGTTTTTTGGACGAGGGTTTTTTTTTAATTGGATTTTGAGAAAAATGGGGTTGAATTAGGGTCTAGTGGAAAATGTGTGGCATTACATCGGGCCCTGGTTAGGGCCTGATCAGGGCCAGGGTGGCCCCGCCAAGGCCCCGCCAGGGCCCGACTTGGGCCGGATTTACTGCTACGGATTTTCTACTAGAGGCGTTTTTTGCATGTAGAGGAGAATAAGGTAAAATGGCCACAAATATCTATAAAAAATGTGATTTGATCGCGGCCATTTTTCCCTCGGTCATTTTTTTATTTTTACTTGGACAAAAATTCCTGACCCAAAAATGGTTAATTTGGAGCAAAAAAAATCGAAAAAAATGTTGCTGCTCCACCATTTTTTGTCCCACTTCAGAATGTATTTTTGGCCGAGATTCAATGTGACGAATAATCGACCACTAAGAAAAAATAGCACAGGATTTATTTTACCATCCAAATCCAAACAGACCCAAATAAGAAATCCAAAAATTGTTAATTAGGAGCAAAAAAAAACGAAAAAAATGTTGCTGCTTCTCAATTTTTTTGTCCCACTTCAGAACATATTTATGGTCAAAATGCAATGTGACGAATATTTTTTTAATCGACCACTAAAAAAAATAGGACAGGATTTATTTTACCATAAAAAATGGTTAATTTGCAGCAAAAAAAAAGTTGCTGTTCCACAATTTTTGTCCCATCTCAGAAGATATTTTCCGTCAAAATTCAAAGTGACGATTATTTTTTTAAATCAAGAACTAAAAAAAAAGTCACAATTAATTTTACCATCCAAACCCAAACATACCCAAATCAAAAGCTCATCCACATTCGACCCCCATAACCCCTACCCGCTTTCGCGCCTCCGGCTCGTCGGGTCGCGCGGAAATTATCTCGCGCAATAATCGTAGACCAAGAGATCCAACCTCAGGGTCGCCGAGTGTCGTAGGTGCCGAGGGTGCGCGATAACTCAGCGCCGGCCGGCGGGCCGGTGTTGTCGATCCCCACTTTACCGAGGCTCCCGCGCTCTGACCGACGAGATAATATAGAAACCGGGATCGACGGATCGTCCGAAGCGCGTCCTAACGCAATTACCGGGCGCGTCGAGCGTGGAACGTGCTGCGCGCGAGTCGAGACCGAGGGGGCAAAGTTAAAGCGGCGGCGGCGGCGGCGCTCGAGGGCGGCGGGTCGAATCGCCTCGCGACTCTTAACCCCCGCCGTACGAAACCCGAGACGATTCGTAAATTCCGACTCAATTAATTACCGCGCCGAGAATTGGTTAATTGGTTCCGGGATTGATTCATCAAATTCCGGGCAATTCATACATCGGTGCCTTAATTGATGAATTATTTAATATAGCATAATAATAATTAGCGGCGGCGTTTATCGTAAGTGATATCGCTGCGGCGGTGATTCACTCGGCGACTGCGGCTGCGGTTGTTACGAAAGCGCGCGTGGACTGAGTCGTCATCGAGGTCGTTCGGTGCATCCCATAGGCATTCACGTGCTTGCCGCACTAAAGTATCTCTATCTCTGCCCGCGCGAGGCGAAGCGGATCTCGAGGCGAATTGCAAAATAAATCCTATTAGCTTGTGGGCTCAGGCGCGCGGGCTTTTTCGCATACCACGAGCACCTCGCGCGAGGGCAGAGCCTGCGCGCGGAGCGCGCGCTCTCGAAGAGTGCGCACGCTGATTGCCGAGGCGTCGCGAGCTGATAGAAGTGCAACGCAAGGAGTTGTGCACTTTTGCCGCGCAACAGACTTGGCTGAGGATGCGGTGTGTGTGTGTGTGTGTGTGTGTGTGTGTGTGTGTGTGTTTGTGTTGTTGTCGGTGGCTTCACGACGGTTCAACGGGACAGCGGACTTTCAGCAGCCTCTTCAATGTACTTTCGCGCATTCCCGGCTTCCCAATAGCAGCTTAGTTAGCTAAGCAGGATTTGGAAAGAGAGGATATGTATAACAGTTTTCAATTTAAAAAAAAATTTAAAGAATAACGTTGACGTTGAAGCAACCGTCCCAATAGCAACCGTCCCAAAATAGCAACCGTCCCAAAATAGCAACCGCCCCAAAATAGCAACCGCCCCAAAATAGCAACCGTCCCAAAATAGCAACCGTCCCAAAATAGCAAATGTCCCAAAATAGCAACCGTCCCAATAGCAACCGTCCCAATAGCAGCCAACCCAACAGCAACCGTCCCAATAGCAACCGTTCCTATATAGGAACCGTCTGAATAGCAACAGTTTCAATAGTAATCTCCCCAATAGCAACCGTCTCAACAGCAACATTTTCAATAGAAACCGTCTCAATATCAACTGTCCCAATATAGGAACCGTATGAAAAGCAACCCCTTCTCAACAGCAGCAAACTTTCCAATAGCAACCGTCCCAATAGCAAGCGTCCTAATAGCCACCGTCCCAATAGGATTTGTCCCAACAGCAACCATCCGAACAGCAAACGTCTCAATAGCAGCCGTCCCAACAGCAACCGTCTCAATAGCAAACGTCTCAATAGCAGCCGTCCCAACAGCGACCGTCCCAACAGCAACGCCCGGCGCAACGTCGAAACGACGCAAATTCTATCCCGAGGGCGTTCCGGAATATATCCTGGCTGCGCGAGCGTCCAAAAGACACTTCCTCGCCCCGGGGGCGAGAGAACGGGCGCGCGACTCTCTCGTCTCCTTCCCTCTCTGTCTCTCTCCCGCCGCGTTGGTATCTCGGCGTAGATCGGAATTCAGGTACACGGTAGCACTACCTCGAGGCAACCTCGCGAACACACCACCTTCCTCGGCCTCCTCTTTTCCCTCGCCTCGCCTTCTGCGCTTTACGCGAAGACGCAGAAGACGCCGAAGGGGCAGAGAGGTGGACCAGGCCCAGGGAAAAGACCGAGCAGAGGAAGAATCACACGTGCAGCAGACGTGGCTGCTCCACCAAAACCCAACTTGTTCGCTTCTTCTTCCATTCTCCTTGCCCGTATCCATGTCGCACCAGACCCTAAAACTAGCGCCTCATCATTCTCCCTCCTATCCCCACATTTGGTTCCTTTTCTTGATCTCCTCTCCACCTCACGTTTACGTAACCGTATCACATTGGATCCTAACACCAGCGCCTCATAATTTGCCATCTTTTATGAGCACATTTGATCCTTTTTTTCTAGTTCACGTCTACGTACAGCACTCAGCTATCAATGTCATCCACTTCCTGGCATCTCCCATCTTCTCTGATCACTTCCACAGCTCCATGGGAACCCAACAGCAGCTTCTCGTTGTTGTCCCTCTTCTTCTACCCACAGTTGGTCCTTTTCCTCGGTTTCCTACTCCAGTTCACGCATACGAACAGCACACAGCTGTCAATGTTATCCACTTGTCCATGTCTTCCATTCCTTCCACTTGTATCCACATCATCCTAAATCCTAAAGCCATCACCTCACAATTCTCCCTCCTTTATGCCCATAAATGATTCTTTTTCTCCAGTCCACATCTACGTGTAGGTTCAGCACACACAGAGCTATCAACCTTATCCACTCCCTCGTGTTTCTCACCCTCTCTAATAGCTTCCACAGCTCCACCTGAACCTAATACCAGCTCCTCGTCATTCTCTCCCTTTTCCTACTCACAGTTGGTCCTTTTTCTCGGTTTCCTACTCCAGTTCATGCATCCGAATACCATACAGCTATCAATGTTATCCCCTTTTCCATGTCTTCCATTCCTTCCACCTGCATCCACATCACCCTATTTTTATTTTTTTATTTTTTTATTAGTCGTTTATTTCGAGCAGGTAAACAAAATTACAGAGTGTAGTTGGAAACACAAACGAGTACAAAACCAAAAGAAAGAAATGTGAATAAACCAAATGGCCCTATTCGGGCTCTCGTCGGTTGAAAAACATAGCCAATATGTAGAGCTTCTGTACCGTTGGAGTTTTTGGCGCGAATTTATATAATATTTTTGTTGAGCTCCACATCACCCTAGATCCTAAAACCATCGCCTCACAATTCTCCCTCCTTTATGCCCACAAATGATTATTTTTCTCCAGTCCACATCTACGTATAGGTTCAGCACACACAGAGCTATCAACCTTATCCACTCCCTCGTGTCTCTCACCCTCTCCGCCCGGACCCCAACACCAGCTCCTCGTCCTTCTCCCCCCGCGGTTGCTCCTTTTTCTCGCGGTTTCCCCCGAGGAGTTCGCGTGTACACGTGCAGCAGCAGCACAGCCGGCGCGCAACGTTATCCCACCGCGGTTGTGATCTACCGTCCCGAGCCAAGCCCCTCATTAACGCCTTTGCTAAGAAATTACACGCAGTCGGTGGCAAACAAGAGCAAGAAGGTGTCTGGGGGGTACCGCACTGCGCTCCTCGGTAGGTTACACGCGGCATCTCCGCGCCGCTTGTGTGCCGCTGCTCTCACCCTCGGTTCGCCTCTCTCACTCTCCTGTTTCCTCTCGCTTCGGTCTCCCTCGCACTCTCTCCTTCTCCCTCCTTGCGCGCCGTTCTCACTCGTTATTTTCCCTTCCTTTCACGCCATCCCACGTCTTTGTCTCTCACCTTCGTCGCCGGCTGCCTTCTTCCTTCTTGTTTTGGCTCTCTCGCTTCTCACCTCCACACGGGATCCTTTCGCGCGAAGCGTGCGAACTTCGAGAGGTAATTCGATCGAGATTCTGGTCCAGATACCGCGTACGTATAGTCGAGCTGCTGTTGCAGTCAGTCCTGCCGTTCGCTGCACCCTCGACGCGCGGCTTCTGCTCGATGCGCAGGCTTTGCGCAGGTTTTGCAGGTTGTGTGGGTTTGCATACGGGTTGATACGAGGTTGGTGGGTGATACGAGGCGAGCAGAAGCTTTCATGGCTTCGATGGCTGAACAGGATTTCGAGTTGGGTGTCGCATTTCCGGAGGTTGGACACAAATCCGGTTGGACAGGTAGAGAAATTGCTGGAAATACTTATGTGGTTGGGTAGCTTCAATAGGAATAGGGTTAAGATTTTTTTCAGTCGCACCATGGAACCCCCATGGAAAAAAAGTATGCAAGAAAAGTGTATTTTTCGATATATCGAAAAATATATAAATAATGTACGTGGTATAATAATCACATATTTTTTTGTATACTTTTTATATATTCGGCAATATCACATATTTCGCGCGAACGTATATCCGGGCGAATATACGTGCAGTATACTTTTTTTTGTATATTCCTATGTATATCTGACGAATATACGTACGTTAGATTTTTTGTATATTTTGTATATTTGTATATTTTAATATATACTTTTCATACATAAATGCATGTATAAGGAGTATATCAAATATATATGTGTACAAGTATATTGCCATATATACTTATAAAGTATACTGAAAGTTATATCCCAAATATACAATTTTTCGCGCAAGTATACATGGCGTAAAAAAAATATACTTTTCAATATATTTTCGAATATACTTTTTTTCCATGGGGGAAACATTCTTGTTTCCATGGACTTGTGATTTTGGGCCCTTTTGGGAGGCCTGGATTCAAACTTGTTTCAACATATTCAAGAGGAGTTCATGTTTTCATATTTTAAATTCATATTTTATGTTGTTACTGCCATAAAGTTGGGTAGCCTCAATAGGATTGATTTAAGATAGTTTTAGTTACCAGATGGAAACAGTCTTGTTGATCGACACATTCCAGACACAAAATGGTCTCCAGTGATTGAAACTTGCCTGGATTGAAACTTGTTTCTACGTTTCTAAGAGGAATTCATGCCTGCAAATTCATATTTTGTATTTTTACTGTCGTAAGGTTAGGTAACTTCAATAAGAATAGGTTTAAAACATTTACACTTGCAAGATGGGATCAGACTTGTCGATTGATATAAACTAGGCATAAAGTATTGATCAACGAAATCATGGTTTTCAACGAAATCATGGTAGACGTTGATATGACTGGCTAATACGAAGGAGTAATTGCAACGTAAATAACCAGCAATTTCAGTTGGCCACGTAAACCCATCAATGAAGTCGCTCGCACTCGCGTCCTTGCGTGAAACGAGTATCATTAGTAATCGTGCCATGTCACAATTGAGGTAAACGAGGGCGATAAGAGTTCATTATTCGCATTGATAAACCGAGTGTAACCGAGTTAAGTTCGAGTGTAACTTAAGCAGTTTGAGTCCGCGATAGGACTTTTGACACGATGTCGTGCCTCATAACTATAATTGAGTAACTAACGGCATAATTGTCACTGACTGAACTACGAAAAATATCAATGGAGTGATAACAACATATTTGAGGTGGTAGGGTGAATGCACCAGTAATTGAACAGTCACCAGTGAATGAACAACAGCTTTTTGAGAATTCATGAGAAATTACGACGACATGGATTAACATTAGATTCTTAATTTGTTCATTATTTAGCTATCTATGGCAATTATTTTGTCGCAGACGCCCATTTTCGACTAAAAGTGTAGGTTAGATTCGCCCGTTCATTTACTGGTGTATTTGGATTTTTCGCTTTTCGTATTTATTTTTGCTGCATCACATAATTCAACGCTTTGGGCAATCGTTGAAATTTTTGCGAACAATCTGAAAACATTAGATTTTATTAAAATCCATAATAATGAAATGGCTCTGCTTAACTGTTCATTTACTGGTGACTTCACCCTAGCTGCAAATTTGCTGTGATAGCTGAAAATTTTGCTCTGTTAACTGAACATTTTGCTCTGTTAACTGAAAATTTTGCTGTGATAGCTAAAAATTTGGCTGTGACAACAGAAAATTTTGCTGCGACAACAAAAAATTCGCTAATACAACAATCGATTTCTTATCACCCCCTGATTATTTTTCTGTATTCTACGTCATTCCGGGTTTGTCCATTTTGTGGCTTGAACTCTCCTTCCATTTCGCCCCTAACCTCCACGTACTTTTATCGTCTAACGCTGTTCTCATCGCCGTTTCTCTCGTGCAGTCAACGCGACTCACCTACATCAGTCACATGACAGTGGGCTACGGCGGCCACGACGACATCCTCGCAGCCGGGGGTCCCGCGCGATGTTCACGTCGCCGGTACGTCACTCATTTTCGTTCCTAACACCACGCGCGGACGCTCGTGACCGGGCGCGTGAAACGCGGCGAGAGATCATTGCGTCCGCCTGGACCGATGATGGATCCGGGAATTCGGCCAAACTCCGCGAAGCTTTCCACGTCTCGTTGTCCTTGAGCGACGCGCGGGTTACAAGTGTTCCCACACTGCCAGAATTGCTGAGCGGGACTCTCGAGTAAAAAAAAAGCAACGCGCGCGCTGTCAACAACTTTCACAATCACAATGACTGGTACAAAGACGTATCATGAGTATCGTAATATCTGTTTTTCCTTGTACCAACGTTAGAATATTTATGCCTGGATTTTGGTTCGCTAGCTTCGAGTGTTTCGGTCTTGTCAGCTTTGGAAGCAAACTGGACCAGTGAAAACATCATTGATTGAATGAACCAGAACCACCAGAACCGAATTGCAGACATTTTTCCATGCAGCTGATGATGGATTCAGATTCCTGCCATCGCCATTAACGGATGAGCCCAAAGAGGGAAACTGGAGCTCATTGAAGTATGAATAGAAAAAAAGCTAATTAATGTACAGCCATCAATTTGATCTCTCACAATTACGATCAGTGGTACAAAAACGTATCATGAATATCGCAATTCGTTTTTCCTGGTACGAACGTTGGAATATTTGTACCTAGATTTTGGTTCGCCAACTTCGAGTGTCTCGCTATTGTCAGCTTTGGAAACAAACTGGATCGGTGAAAACATCATTGATCGAATGAACCAGAACCACCTGAACCAAATTGCAGACCTTTTTCCATACAGTTGTTGATGAACCGAGATTCCTACCATCGGGATTGTTGAAGAATGAGCCCAAAGAGATAAACTGGAGCTTATTGAAGTATGAATAGAAAAAAATCTAATCAATGTACAGCCGTAAATTTGATGTCTGACAGTCACTATGACTGGTACAAAGACGTATCATGAGTATCGTAATATCTGTTTTTCCTGGTACCAACGTTGGAATATTTGTACCTGGATTTTCGTTCGCTAGCTTCGAGTGTTTCAGTCTTTGTCAGCTTTAGAAGCAAACTGGACCAGTGAAAACATCATTGATTGAATGAACCAAAACCATCAGGACCAAATTGCAGACCTTTTTCCATACAGCCGTTGATGGTCCGAGATTCCTACCACAGCAACTGACGGATGAGTCCAAAGAGAGAAACTGGAGCTCATTGAAGTATGAATAGAAAAAAAAGCTAATCAATGTACAGCCGCAAATTTGATGTCTCACTATCACAATGACTGGTACAAAAAATTATCATGAGTATCGTAATATCTGTTTTTCCTGGTACGATCGTCGGAATATTTGTACCTGGATTTTGGTTTACCAGCTTCGAGTGTTTCGGTCTTTTTAGCTTTGGAAGCAAACTGGACCAGTAAAAACGTCATTGATCGAATGAACCAGAACCACCAGGACCAAATTGCAGACCTTTTTCCATACAGCCGTTGATGGTCCGAGATTCCTACCACAGCGACTGACGGATGAGTCCAAAGAGAGAAACTGGAGCTCATTGAAGTATGAATAGAAAAAAAGGTAATCAATCTACAGCCGCAAATTTGATCCCACCCATCCAGCGAGGTGATTGAACGACGAAGGCCTTTCTAAGGCGAATAAAAGAGATCACGCGCAAAGTACTTTATAGAAGGGTTATAATTAATGGCTGGAGGAGTAAAATAGAACGAAGACGAAATTAATCATGACCCGCTGTTTGATCAGCCATTAGCGTATCCTCTGTACCTTCTTCATTGTGCCAACCATACAAAAAATCACACAAAAAATACTTGACATCGGCTGCCACATTTCTCGATTAATTATGTCCCGCAATCCGATCAGCCATCAACCAAACTTTTCCTGATCATCGCTGTCCTCTCGCCTTCCTCATGAAAACCAACAACCACCGATGACTTTCGATAGGGTGGAAGTACCGTTTTTGGCCACCTTTAGTCCAATTGTGGCCACCAAGTTAAAAAGGATTCAATTGCTTATATTGTTAAATTTAATAAAATAGGCTTGACTATCTTATCGATTTCAAAGTACCAGCATTTGAATATGGAAAAACAAATACTTCAAATCAATTACAGTGAAAATGTCCACAAACGGTGCAATGGCCACAAATGGTACTTCCACCCTGCCCACCGCAAACGAACCACGACAATCAATAACGCATAATCCGCGATTCTCACTGTCCGAAAAAACGTAACGCACGACAGTTGGCTGTCGGCGACGCGCAATGTCAGCGCGGAGTCCCGGGGCTGTCGTTGCGACGGTCCCTCGTTGCGTCTTCGCGGTCGCCGGCCGCGGTGTGTAGGCGGTGTAGAAGTAGAATGTTGCGTGTCTGCCAGATGTCTAAATGTTGACAAGCTTCGGCGAGCAGCTAATAGCCGTTTAATAAGATTACGTCTCCGGGCGGACGGTCTTGACGTGCGCTGGCCGGAACACGTTGCCCCCCCCGCGCGTCTCCCTGAGTCTCCCCTCGTTCCCTTTGCGCGCGGCCGTCGCTTGTGTTCTTACGGCCTGGTTTTACGAGCTCGCCGTACATAGAACTTCTCCTGCCTGCATATATATATATATATATATATTTCACACGCGTACACATATATATTTTTATGTATGTCGTGTTGTAACTCGCGGCTCTCTTTCACACGCGTCGTCGCCGCGGAATAGTCTTCGATTTTTTTTCTTTTTTCTTCGCTCGATCCGTCGTGTTGCGAAGAGACTCCGCAAATTCATTTTAATCGTACACATTCGCCAGGCTTTCTCGCTCGTCTCGTTCCGTTGTCGAAGTTTGGCCACAACTATACCGCAACCCTGGTAGAAAATCCGTGGCGTTACATTCGGTTCTGGTTAGGCCCTGGTCAGAGCTACGTTGGCCTAACCGGAGCCTAATCAGGGCCTGACCAGGGCCTGTCCAAGGCCTGACCAGAGCTTGTTCAAGGCCTCGCCAGGGCCTGACCAGGGCCTGTCCAAGGCCTTACCAGGGCCTGACCGGGGTCTGATCGGGGCCTTATCAGGGCTTGACCAGGGCCTGTCCAGGGCCTGTCCAGGGCCTGACCACGGAATAAACACCTCTCTCTCTCTCTTCTCATTTTTCTCCGTGTTTTGAGAATTAAAATTTGTTCTAAATTCGATACCTCACAATTCCATAAAATACTGGCGAATTTTTACGGGGCTGAGATGATCAAGTAAGAAATACGGTTGGGATTCGCCGTTCCAGTCTCATAAATGGCTGCGCCGGATCGTGATTGTCATTATACGGGATCACTTGTTGCGGTAGCGTCGCGCAGCCGGCGCACCCCGTGGCGTTTCAGCCCCCGTGGACGATGAGCAAGTGGCGCGGAGAACTCGGCAATTTGACGAAGTGCAGCCCGGGCGTATTAAGAAGATTTAGATGGGGTTGTTCGCGGGCGTCGGTGAACCGCGCGCGCGCCGTGTACGCGTTTTGGTGCGCCACGAATAAACATAGCGCGGAATAATAATACCGCGGTTCCGCGCGGGGTCCCCGCGGACAAATATATGGGGTGACGCCGAGCGGCCCGCCATGGGTGGCCCCGCGCGCGCGAGCCACGAGCTTTTTCGCCTCGCCTCGCCTCGGACACGCGCGTGAAATATCATCGCAACCGCGTCCCGATAAATTTCGCGATATCGTTCCGCGAGCAACGCCGACCGGTGGAAACGGAAATGCGAATCGTCGCGGGGGGGAAAGAGAAACTGAATTTTTATTTTGTTTCACGTGTCACCATTTTTTTACGTTAGTAGTAAAAAATTTGTGGCATTACATTTGGCTGTAGTAAGGCCCTTGTCAGGCCCTTGCTGGGCCCGACTTGGCCCCAGTTTCCCAGTCCAGGCCCGGCCAGGACCCGACCAGAATTTTTTAGAAAAAATTTGCTACCGTAGCAAAACATTAGGTCATTTGGTTGATTTTTACCGTTCCTGGCCAGGGCCCGATTTGGCCCCAGTTTACCCAGCCCGGGCCTGACCAGAATTTTTTTTCGCTTTTTTCTGACTCCAGCTCAAATTCTGGTTCGTTAAAAAATTAGCTACCGCAGCAAAAAATTGGGTCGTCTGGCTAATTTTTAGCGTTCCTGGCCACGTCCTGGCCAGGGCCCTTCTTGGCCCCAGTTTCCCAGTCCGGACACGGCCAGGGCCCGACCAGAATTTTTTTTCGCGCTTTTCTGATTCCTGCGCAAATTCTGGTTCGTTAACACCCGGTCGACCCCATCCGAGCGGCTGCGCTCTTTACGATCGCAAAGTGATGAATCCCAGCCGTATTTTCCAAAGTAATTTGATTACCCCTCCCCCCCCCCCCCCCCCCCCTCCCTCCTCCCCTCCTCCCTCATCCCGTAAAAATTCACCGAGCAACTTTTACGGAGTTGTAAAATACCGAATTTACGAACAATTTCGCTTTCACCTATTGCACCAAAAAATTTGCTACCGTAGCAAAAAATTAGGTCATTTGGCTGATTTTGACCGTTCCTGGCCAGGGCCCGATCTGGCCCCAGTGTACCCAGTCCGGGCCCAACTTGGGGCCGATCAGAATTTTTTTTCATGCTTTTCCGACCCCTGCGCAAATTCTGGTATCGTTAACACCCGGTCGACCTCATCCGAACGGCTGCGCTCTTTACGATCGCGAAGTGATGAATCCCAGCCGTATTTTCCAAAGTAATTTGATTATCCCTCTCCCCTCTCATCCCGTAAAAATTCACCGAGCAACTTTTACGGAGTTGTAAAATACCGAATTTACGAACAATTTCGCTTTCACCTATACGAGCTCGCGTTTATCGATCGTATAACGCGAAAAAATCGCGCGCGCATCGTGCGGCTGCGCGCACTGCACACACGACGATCCTGCGGAATCCAGGTTCTCGCGATGCGGTGAGGCCGAGAACTCTCCGGTCTCATTTGCATAGGCGACCTGACCCGAGCGAGTATGGGGCCCGGAATATCGGCTCAAGGCGCGAGCGATGCGCAGCCCGTCCGCGTATAGTGTCGCATTTTGTTCCGGAGCTTCTGCCGCCGCGTACGACCCGCGCGAATCTTCCGCGGTTATGCGCCGTCCACGTCCCTCTCGGCTCCTCGGAACGCCCGGGGGCAAAACGCCGCGGTCCGCACACACCGGGCGCGAAATTATTTACGATCTCGCAAATTATCGGGAATCGCCACCGGCTGCGCACGCGCACAATACGGACGGAGAGGCAGATTTATAAAATGCCACACCGGGCAAACTCGGGCGTCATTTTTTTCGCCACGAAGCGACGGAAATTCAATCGTGATGAAGAGAGGAAAAAAAGGCGAGGGGTTTGATGGAGCAGCGGTGGGCATTTTAGATCGGGCGACAGCGGTAAGCGAAAATATAAATTTCAGTCCCCGGTGGAAGGAGGAAACAGTCGAGGGAGTTGCTAGGGTTGCGGTGGAACCTTAGAAATAATTAGTATAATTAATAGCAATAACAATAACGATTTGGCGCCGAATCACAATTAAATATTTTAGAAATAAGGGTGATGGTATTATTTGTTTTGCAATTATTAATTAATTGCAAATTAATTATTTATTATTATTAATTGATTAATGAATAAATTGTAACATATGGAGCAATTATAATGTAAAGCGTACATTTTTTTAATGGCTGCAAAGAATATTTAGTCTGAATAAAATTTCACGATAATTTTTCCGATAAAATTAAGAAATTCAATATTTTTTGCAATTGTCCACATTTTTTTTTTATTGAATTCTTTATTTTTTATCGATACCTCTTAGAAAATCTATGCAGCCATTCAAAAGTTGGCACATAATTTTAGAATCACCACAGATTATTATTATTATCACCAGATCAAACCTACAAAATAAACCATACCGCGACATTAATTTCTCAAATTACTGAGAATTTCCAACTCTGCCCCAAATACGTCCGAAAAAATTCGCTCGAGACGAGAGGAGCCGAAACCCCGGCGACGCATCGCCGCGAAAAAAATAATTAAACACAAGAAACCCGGCTGAAACGGGGTGGATTCGATGGGGTCGCGCGCGGGGTCACGGGACCGTGGAGGAGTGAATAACTACCCATCTCTCCGCGCGTACCAGCGCGGGGTATTCGTTTACCAACACACACACACGCACACACACACACAGACACACCAAGCGAGCGACCCACCTTACGTTCCGCACACACGAGGCGTGTGTTGGTACAGTATAGTCGCTCGGGCGAGACGTACGTCTCGCTCTTGCTCTCTCACTTTCTTTCTCTCTCATTCTCTTTCTATCTTTTTCTCTCTCTTTCTCTTTCTATCTTTCCCTCTCTTTTTCTCTTTCTATCTTCCTCTCTCTTTTTCTCTTTCTATCTTCCTCTCTCTTTTTCTCTTTCTCTTTCTATCTTTCTCTCTCTCTCTCTCTCTCTCTTTCTCTTTCTGTCTTTCTCTCTCTTTTTCTGTTTCTGTCTTCCTCTCTCTTTTTCTCTTTCTATCTTCCTCTCTTTCTTTCTCTCTCCTTTTCTCTCACGAAATCGTAAAAGAGCGAAAGAGAGAAACCCAGAAATCGTAAAAGAGCGAGAGAAAAAGAGAGAGAGAGAGAGAGAGAGAGAAAAAAAAACGCGAGAAAAGGACAGAAAGAGCGAGTGAGACAGTCGAGCCGGGGGTCGGGCAGCTCGCGCGGCCCGGCCGCACGAACGAGCGAGAGACAGCGTCGTAATCACATTACGTTGATTTTTACGTGGCGACCGGCTATTAATTCCGCGGGTGTACATATATGCTCTCCCGAGGTGAGCCCGCTCGCTCGCTCGCTCGCTCGCTCGCTCGCGCGCGTGCGCGCGAGCGAGCCGTGCGCGCGCATGGTGCGCGCGGCCAGAGGCCGCGCGCGATGCGCATACACGGGTCGCCCGCGCGCAGGCGCGGGGCGAGAGGAGCGAATCGCCTATACGCGGGCCAGAAGGCAGGCGCGGAAGACCTGCCGGGCCCCTTCGCGCCGCGACCCCACCTAAGCATCTCTTCGTCTTCTTCTTCTTCTTCCTCCTCCTCCTTCTCCTCCTCGCCTCAGCGTTCGTGGCCTAAGCATCGGTGTGCGGGTGTGGCGAATACGTGCCGGGGTCGAGGGTCGAGCCTCGATGGACCCCGAGCGCCGAGCTCGGTGCTGCTGTTGCTGCCTGGAACTTGGAACCCGCAGTTCTTCCCTCCATCCTTCGCGTCGTCTTTTCTTCCCTCGCGCGCTGCGCGCCGACGAGTAACCGACCCGACGATATCCGCGCGCGCGCAGCCCAACACGCTGCGTGAGCAGCGCTGCGCTGCGCGCAGCGCAGCTCTCACTCCCTCGCAGCGGCCGTAAACGTGCTGCGCGCGCTGCGCGCGCAGCACGCGTCGCTGTGTGCGCGGACCGAGGCGAGCGGGCAACTAGAATATGTGTGAGCGTGTGGTAAGAATGGAGGCTTGTAGGGGGCATTCCCGGCCAAGTGGGACTGGAGCTGATGGGGAGAATTGGTGGGTTTTTTGTTCGAATTGGTTTGTGGGTACGAAAAACAGAGCAGATTTTTTTTTATTGCGTTGATTTTTTTATTCCGTTAATTTTTTTTAATACCATTGATTTTTTTTTTTCAATTCCGTTGATTTTTTTTATTCGATTTATTTATTTTTGAATTCCATTGATTTTTTTTCGAATTGCGGTGATTTTTTTTAAGCCCGTTGTTTTTTTTACATCTTTTTTTCTCCGTTCATATAAGTTAAAAAAATATTTTTTTTACTCCGTTCATTTTTTTTTTAATTTCTTTGATTTTTTGTACAAGAAACTTCAATTTTATAAACGTTAGTCAGATTTTTTATGTGTATTTGTTAAGTTCCTTTGTTTAGGTAAAATAATTATTATTGAGTTTAACGGCAAATGTTTTATGGAGTTAAATTTGACAGCTGTCAGTTTGCAGTTAGGAGGAATGATAAATGCATTTTTCTTTGTAGATAAATCGTCACAATTTACTAAAAAAAAGTTCACAATTAACATCGACATGCAGACATTTTTCATCTAGCATTCAAGTTTCGTAGGTAATCATTTTTTAATTGCCTGAATTTTGGCAAATTATGATTAATAAATTAAACAAATTAATAATAATATATTAATTAAATATCGCAAACATGAAATAAAAATGAACACGTTTATATCGATATCCAAGATCATGAATGTTCTGTACGTAAATAAATAATAAAAAAATTAAAGAAGAATTGATAAAAAAAATGTTATTCGCGTTGGCACGAAACGACCCATATATTACACTTGCGCATAGGGAAGAACGCGGGGCGGGTGCATACGCGACCGCCAGAGAGGAGGCATAGGCGTGGGAGAGTTCATTGAGGAGAGATACTATCGGCGATTTTATTTCAAGGCGGACATGCCCGTTACGAGAAGAAAGAGGAATAGAGAGAAGGAGCGAAGGGAGAGACGAGCCGGACGGCCAACGGGATATAATATGCCCTGCGCGTCCCTTGCGCCGCGGCTGTTCCGGCTCGCGTTGCGTCGGGCGAGATTTTTAAATCGCCATTAGAATGGTAATGAAGCCTCGAATTATTTTCGGTATCGTGATTCTTCTCGTCTCGAAGTTTCGTTTGGCTTGCGGTTCGTATTTCCTCGGTTTCTCATAATCCTCACGGATTAATTTAAGATTTTCCCATTTCATTTATAGTCCATAAAATCGATAAATAAATTCAAGATTTTCCCATTTAATTTATAGTCCATAAAATCAATAAATAAATTCACGATTTTCTCATTTAATTTATGTTTAATAAAATCAATAAATAAATTCACGATTTTCCCAATTAATTTACATTCAATAAAATTAATAAATATATTTAAGATTTTTCCATTTAATTTATATTCAATAAAATCAATAAATAAATTCTACGTTTTCCCATTTAATTTATATTTAATAAAATCAATAAATAAATTTAAGATTTTCCCATTTAATTTATATTTAATAAAATCAATATACAAATTTAAGACTTTCTCATTTAATTTATTTTGAATGAAATCAATATACCAATATAAGATTTTCTCATTTCATTTATTTTGAATGAAATCAATAAACAAATTTAAGATTTTCCCATTTAATTTATGTTGTATAACTTCAATAAATAAATTCAAGATTTTCTCATTTAATTTATATTTCATAAAATTAATAAATAAATTTAAGATTTCCCATTTAATTCATACTCAACAAAATTAATAGATAAATTTATTAATTATCCATGTCAGACGATCCCACATATCTCAAAAATAGTCTTAACAAAACCAAAAAGATTCCTCCGCGAGCCGGCGAGCTTGATAATCAGACGAGCCCCCCGAAGCCAAGATAAAAACCCCCTTAACCACTCACTCCACACTCGCGTCTTCATCCCACTGGAATTACTCGCATCCTCGGGCATTATTTTCCGCCAACGTAAAAAAAATCCCCAACCTCGCAGTAGCATCCCGGCTCACAAAAAAAAAAAAAAAGAAAAAAAATCCGATTCCAAGAGTGCGTATTACATGGGATAGGCTCACGAATTGTAGTTCCCCTATTCGTTATAATAATCCCCGGACGCTCCTAGCTGCCTCCAAGAGTTCCACGCTCGAGCGTGGAACTCTTGGAGCGAGCGAGACGTCGGAAAATGAAGAGGATATGCAAAAGGGGGTGAAAGAGCGCGTGATGGGCGCATCGCTATAGTCGCCGCGCATGCGCGTAGCGCGCGCGCGCACGCATCGCGCTTGCGCAAAGCGAGCGGCGCGCGGCTACCGTTGAATCCAATCGGCGCGCGGCGCGTTTCGCGTTTGAATTATATGCGTAGATAGGACGTTCATCTATTGTCCGGGCGCGCCGTAGTTTTTGCTCGTCGGACGAAACATTTCCAGCTCTGGACTGCGCGTTGTCCATTGGACATTCAGCCGCTCTTCGGTCCTCCGGGTTGCGCGGCGAGCCGCAGCGGCGGCCGCGGCGCCCGGCCCTCCGACTCTTAATAGTATTGAAATTGCTAGTTAGACGCATAATCGAGTTATAACTTTTACCGCGCGGAATGATGAAGGTGGAGATGCATTCACGAGCATGGCTGCCCGGCGTCGGGTGTATATCGGGCTCTCTGTGTTTGTGTGTGTGCGTGTTGTGTGCGGCTGCGCGCCGGGTCGCCGCGGTGGTGATGGTACAGAGAGCTCGCGCGAATCACCTCGCCGGCCGCATATAGCACTGCCGCGGCGCGTTCCAGTCTGGATAATGAAAATGAAACCCCCTCGGCCTGTTGCCGGGACTCCCTTCGCCGCGAGCCCTTTGCACTCTCGCCCGTTGCGCTCAAACGAGTATCAAGCGGTACCAGGCTACTGTGCATGGGAAGCCATTTTGCGAACTTCGCCGATGTACGCTGTACTTCGCTGCACGTTCAGCGGTCGCTTGATTTTCAATTATTTTCTAATGCGCTCGAACGGTCGGTTGAAACAAGTCCCAGTAATTTCCAGCAAGTCCCACTAAGTCTCAGTATATCTCAGTAAGTCTCAGTAAGTATTATTAACTCTCAGTGCGTCTGAGAATGTCTCAATAAGTCTCAATAAATTCCACGAAGTCTGAATAAGTCTCAGTAAATTCCACAAAGTCTCGGTATGTCTCAGTAAAATTCCTGTAAGTCTCAGTAAGTCTCAGCAAATTCCTCTAAGTCTCAGTAAGTCTCAGCAAATTCCTCTAAGTCTCAGTAAAATTCCTCCAAGTCTCCGTAAGTCTCAGTAAATTCCTCTAAATCTCAGTAAGTCTCAGTACACTCCTCTAAGTCTCAGTAAATTCCTCTAAGTCTCCGTAAGTCATAGTAAATTCCTCTAAGTCTCAGTAAGTCTGAGTAAATTCTACTAAGTTTCAGTAAACTTCACAAAATCTCAGTAAGTCTCAGTTAATTCCACAAAGTCTCAGTACGTCTCAAATAATTCCACTAAGTCTCAGCAAGTCGCAGAAAATTCTACTAAGTTTCAGTAAGTCTCAGTAAGTCGCAAAAAATGCCACTAAGTCTCAGCAAGTCTCAGTAAGTCTCAATAAATTCCACCAAGTCTCAGAAAGTCTCAATAAATTCCACCAAGTGTCAGAAAGTCTCAATAAATTCCACCAAGTCTCAGAAAGTCTCAATAAATTCCACCAAGTCTCAGAAAGTCTCAGTAGGTCTGCGTACGCGACTCGTAGATGGAAGAATCAATCGATTGCCGTAGACGCACTAATCTCACTTCTGTTTTCATTCGTGCGATGGTTATATGCGAATGTGATTACACGTAAGCCCGGCGCGGGTTGTAAAATGCGCGGTTGCAGGAAGCAGCTCGGAGCCAATGTTTGATCAGGTACGCACGCGAGGCGCACGGAGTTGAGTTTTATGTTCTGTGAAACGATTTCCCATTACCCTGCTACCTCGCGCGCGGCACGGAAATAAAACCACGGGGCGAAACTACACACGGCCCGATCCCGGCTGTGCGAACTGGACTGCAATACAGATCAAATTGCTTGGGGATTATCGTATTTGCGACACCAGCTCGTAAATTCTTGCGCCTCCTGTCCGCTCAATTTCCTGTTATTTTCCTCGATACTGCCAGACAGCAGGTCCCCGCGGGTTGCTGCGTCTCGCGGATGGAAGTATCAATCGATTTTTCCGCACGCACCAATCACACTCCCGTCTTTACTCGGCCGATAATCCGGGGAGCGCGATTAGACCGTATAATTGCGACTCATGTTTTTATTATATATTTTTTTCGAAATTCCGTTGAGTCAATTTTTTTGTGAAAGAAACCTGAATTCTCAGACCATCATTTTCTTTCTATTTTATTGGTCCCACCGATCATATGAAATCGTTATTCAATTTTATACGTCCCACAGATTTGCAAAATCGTTAATCAATTTTGTAGGTCGTACCGATCATGTAAAATCGTTATTCAATTCTATAAGTACCACCGAACATATAAAATCGTTATTCAATTTTATAGGTCCTACAGATTATACAAAAATCGTTAATCAATTTCATAGGTCCTACCGATCATACAAAATCGTTATTCATTTCTATAGGTCCAACCGAACATATGAAATCGTTATTCAATTTTATATGTCCCACCGATCACACAAAATCATTATTCAATTTTACAGATCCCACCGATCACACAAAATCGTTACCGAGGAATGCCGAATCTCGACCGATCTTCACCACCATTTAACCCAAAAAAAAATCTCCCACATCAACCACGTGTCTCTTCCACCTCCAACGTTCATCCAACTATTATCCAACAATCGCGAAACTCCTCCTGACCTGCGAGTCGATCGGCTCTATTCCCAGGATTCTCGCGATCGATCGGCATGATTGAGAATAAAAAAAATAAAAAAATCTCAGTCTACCCGATGACACCGCGAGCGCGAGAATTCACTCGGTCGGCGCGCGAGCGATCGACGACCCGCGCGGCCCGGCTGGTTGGACAATGCTTCATTAGAGCATTGTCGGATGCACAATATCGCACAATTAGCCTGACCGAGCGGTGTGCGCGCCGCAACGCCCGCGCTGTGCCAGCTCTCAAAAGGCATCTCGAACTCTCGCGTCCCGATATTACGGCCAGCGCGCAGCGCGCACGATCCACCGATCACCGCCGATCGCGCCGATCGCGCCGATCGGCGCCCCGTTATGTGCGCGCCGCGTATGCATTATGCCCGGTCGTATAGATGCGATGCTCTTTATACGCCGCTCCTTCCATTTTTTTATTTTTTTTCATTTTTTTTTTCTATTGGTCGGCCTGAGCCGCTAAAACGTCTTAGACACCTCGAGAGCCGAGGGGATCGACGCGGAGGGCGCGAGAGCAGCGCCGCGATATTCCTCATCCGACGTGGCTGTCACGGCGTGAAAGGCTTAAAAGCGAAATAAATAGACGACTAAGCTACTTATTTGAACTCTCGCGCGCTCGGCGCGTAATTGTCGGACGGACGCGCGGAACCAATTTCAGTTATAATTACACAGACGGTACGCGGACGGTGGACGAATGGCCATTAAGCCCTTAGCCGGCCAGTGCGCCCGAGCAATTGACGCTTCGACGCGGCGCGCGGACGTCGTTAGGGGATTGTGACGCGCGGTGGGCTAATTTATTTATGAATCGCGATTGTGTTTGATCGTCGGGTAAAAGATTTCGCTCGGCAAACACATTTGTCAGACGGATAAAGAGACTCGGGTTGTCGTTGGTGAGAAATATGATTTGTTATGGTGGATTTTTTTGGTCTTCGGATTGGGAAAAAATATGACCATTTAAGGGGGGTTCCTGGTTTAGGAGGCATGAAAAAAAAAAAATAACGTTTTTGGGGGATTTTTTTCGGACAGAAAAAATAAGCAAGTCTGGTGAAATTTTCGGAATATTATAATGCATTTTTGGGGCGTATAAAAAAATTTCAGCGAAAAATATCCAAACGCAGCCGATTTATGTAGACATTTATGCAGCCACCTGCAATTGTCATTATTTTTTTCTGACATTTTGCGAGATGCACATTCGACGCTAAAAAATTCGACGCTGCACGGGGGGGGGGGGGGGGGGGGGAATTGTTGCAAAAAATATTCGATATCTAATTTTCTTGCTCCAACAACAAATTTCATTTGTTGTATTAGATTTGCCAACAGAGCAAATGGCTTTTGGATTAGCAAAAATTAAATCGCTGATATCGCTAATCATTTTTTGTATCAGCAGAATTATTTTTTCCTGGCCTAAAATTTGATGGTGTTACAGGAATAAAATGTAAAAAATTCAATTGCTGACATTGCTAATAATTTTCTATAACATCAGACAGAATTTGTGCTGGCAGCAAATAATTTGTTAGATAAAAAAATCGAACGAGATCCGCATTATTTGTTTCCACAGCAAATGCTTGTTTGTTGAGACTGGAAATTAGTTACCACAGGAGGAAAATAAATTTTGAGGTAGTAGAAAATCTATAGCCTTAAATTCAGTCCTGGTCATCCTGAACAGGACCAAACTTAACGTTACAAATTTACAAAGAAAAAAAAAAATGGCCTAACAAATAAACGTTTGCTGTGTCACCAACATAATTTTTGCTTCGTATACCACAATAATTATTACCTTAATTTTCATTATTTCCTGAACCGACGTCAGGGACTTCAGCAGCCTGAAACAAATGGCTCAACTTCACAATTAACTTTCTCGCCGTTCGCCTCGTGAAAGCCCGAGACTCGGTTTGTCCTTTACCCTCGGTGCACTCGGCACCGATCAAAGCCCGAGATTCACCTGAAGTACACAGCAGCCACGCTGAACCCCACAGCAGCAGCCTCGCAGCCCGGCCAAGATCTACCTACATACGTCAACGTTTTTCTAAAACCAGATAACCAGCGGGAGAGGACCGAGGCGCTTTCGCCCGCGCGCGAGAAAATTATGTGATCAAGATTCAGCTCCGTTGTATGCGGCTGAGGAGCTCGCGGTGCGCGCCGGCCGTGTGTCCCGGCGACTGGAATTCCACCGGTACGTCTCGCGAGCGGGGCTCCCACAACGTGTCCACCTCGTAGACGGGGCCGGCGATAGAGCAGCGCAGCTCGCGCTGTACATTCGTGCAGGAACCCCACCTAGAGACACGTCGTGTCTCACACACACACACGTGGGATATCATTTAAAAAATGGGGATGCGGAAAGGGGCTTCTTCTTCGTAAACTACGAAGTTGGGCCCGATGCGCAACGTGGGTATGAATTTGTGGTGCATGGGAATCGTACGGAAAGCAGCTTGAGATTTACTTTTGTATGTTTGGTGTTGTGTTATATTGTTGCTTGTATTACTATTTGATTTATTGTGACGATTTATGGAACTTGAATCATTGAAATGTTGAATTTTTTTAGTTACATTTTTGTTTTTGAAGATAAATCAAAACGATTTATCGAACTTGAATCTTTGAAACGTTGAATTTTTTAATTACTGCGTTTTTAGTTTAATTTTTTTTTTTAGGTAAATTTGCCGGAAAATTCTACAAGAAATGACTCAGTTTACAAAGCTTCAATAGTCGTTTTTCGATAGTGTAGGATTAAAAAAAATATATATCTCGGAAACTGTGAGGCCCAGCGACAAATGCGTAGATACTTTTCCGCTCCGAAACTGTTCAAATTTGAAGAAAAAAAAAAAAAAAATACTCCAGCCCCGGGAAAATAGTGCCCTAGGAATACTGACGTCTGATTTGATGAGTCTCCACGTGTTAACCGAATAGGAAATAAAAAAAGCGGTCGAGGCGCCTCCGAATGATTTTTTCCTGGCCTAAAACTTCCCTTAGATTGATGCCCAAAAGTTTGATGGTGTTACAGGTTGTAAATATAAAAAATAAAATAAAATAAAATAAAATGATAAAAAACTTGAAAGTAGAACAAAATGACAATAAAAATCAAAATAAAATAAAATCATTAAAAAAAAATAAAATAAAATCACAAAAAAAATAAAAATCATTAAAAAAACAAAAAAATAAATAAAATCATAAAAAAAACAACAAAAAAATAAAATCATTAAAAATATTTAATATGTACAAAAAAATTGAAAAATTGGCACACCCCATTTGCGTTGCCCAGGAACTGCATATGAATTCTGTACAAATCATTACTACTATCTACACAACTATGTGTTCATCGACACGTCGCACGCCGAACGCCGCGCCGGGGCACCTCAGTCGCCCCTATGGCTCGCCCTACGAGTCTCGGTACTCAGAGTCTCATATATACGGGTGCACCGGGCCTCGAGACTCTTCCGTCACGACAAAGTCGGCGCTAATGAAAATTCCGGTAAAGCATATACGAGAGAGGCCCCATTGGAAGGCGGTCCAATTAGAGGACGTTCCCTCACGGCGCACCGGCCGAGCTCTTCTTTCACACATTTTCGTTCCTTTTTCCTCCCTCCTCCTTCCTTTTTTTTATTTCCTCGTAGGTACCAATACGCTATACACACCACACTAAGCGCCTCACACGTGTAGTGGGTGCGTCCGGATCCTCTCGGGCGTTTCAACCGCGGCGCACCGCGCGAGAATTGGTTTATTACATCGAACCCGGAGATACCGACTCGCGGCCTAATGGTGATTCGGTTTTTACGTCCTCCTCCACCGCTTCGAAATACCTTTCGGAGTCCCGGACTCGTTCTTCACCTATCGCGGACTCGGCTTCTTCGTCCTTCCCTTCGTCTTCTTCTTCCTCCACCGACTCTCGTATTCCTCTTCCTCTTCCTCTTCTGTTTCTCATTTTTTTCTTTCTCTTCCTCTTCTGCTCCTAATTTTTTTCCTTTTTTTTCTTCCTCCTCTTCCTCTTCTGCTTCTCATTTTTTTCCTTTCTTTCTTCCTCCTCTTCCTCTTCTGCTTCTCATTTTTTTCCTTTCTTTCTTCTTCCTCTTCCTCTTTTGCTTCTCATTTTTTTCCTTTCTTTCTTCCTCCTCTTCCTCTTCTGCTTCTCATTTTTTCCCTTTCTTCCTCCTCTTCCTCTTCTGCTTCTCATTTTTTTCCTTTCCTTCTTCCTCCTCTTCCTCTTCAGCTTCTCATTTTTTTCCTTTCTTTCTTCCTCCTCTTCCTCCTCAGCTTCTCATTTTTTTCCTTTCTCTCTTCCTCCTCTTCCTCCTCCGCTTCTCATTTTTTTTCTACCCCTTCTCGCCCTTCCTCCCCGCCTCCCTCCACTCATCCATCTTGTCTCGATCATCATATTCGTCTTTTTGCTCGGCGCTCTTCCCACCGGCCGACCGCGCGCATTATACTATCCCTTTTTGTGCTTTCTCCTGCCTTCCCGCGTGTATCCCAAGCGTCCTTTTGTGATCCTCGCGCGCGCGCGGCTCACACGACGGGACACCGCAGACGTCCGCGCGCCGAGGCCTCCTTTAACGAACTAACAAATCAATTCGATGTTGATTAATGCCCAATCCCCGGGGCGATCCCCTAATTACCCGGGTAATTAGTCGATTGAGGATGAGCGTCGCGCCGATCGACGTGGCGCCGCGACGGGCAAGAACACGACGGTGGCTTTTTTTTTCATTTCTTTTTTTTGCTTCTTTCCCCGTCGTTTATTATGCGGAACGCAGAGACGCGACGCCTCGTGCGATGTAGGTGGAGTCGCGCCGGACACCTCGTAATGTTGCCCCGTCACGCCGCGAGTCCCGCAGTCTCGCCGCGAGCCTGGAAAATTCTCGACGTTAATTCCGCCGCCGTCGCGCGTGTCGTGCGCGCGCAACTTCCGTCGCGAAATTATCCTAACGAACGTATTAACGCCCGGGGAACCATTTACGTCTTCGCTACTGGTGTCGGTTGTGCTTTTACGACTGCGACTCTCGTTACGGTGTTCTTGGGTCTCGTGATACTCGTCAGGCGGAATTCACTAGTTTGTGATAAACCAGGTTTTACCAGTTGGTACCATTTACAAATGGGAGCATTCATAGGTACCAGTTACAAATAGCAGCGTTGATAGGTACCTTTTCCAAACGGTACCATTCACAGGTACCATTTACAAATGGTACCATTCACGGGTACCATTCACGGGTACCATTCACGGGTACCATTTACAAATGGTACCATTCACGGGTACGATTTACAAATGGTACCATTCACAGGTACCATTTACAAATGGCACCACTCACAGGTACCATTTACAAATGGCACCACTCACAGGTACCATTTACAAATGGCAACACTCACAGGTACCATTTACAAATGGCACCACTCACAGGTACCATTTACAAATGGCACCACTCACAGGTACCATTTACAAATTTTAGCATTCGCAGGTACCATTTACAAATGGCACCACTCACAGGTACCATTTACAAATGGCACCACTCACAGGTACCATTTACAAATGGCACCACTCACAGGTACCATTTACAAATGGCACCACTTACAGGTACCATTTACAAATGACACCACTCACAGGTACCATTTAAAATGGCACCAGTCAGAGGTACCATTTATAAATGGCACCTGTGAATGGTCCCACACCACCAACAACTCCACACGGTACCAACTTAACGAACGCGTCATCGCCGTCAAATCCCTCACAAAGGCCGCACCATGATCCAATGCCCCATAACCCAAGTAACTCACGCGTGGATCGACTAGTCGATCGAGTGCACGAGTCCTGGAAGCTATTAAGGTGTACCCTGGCCGCGCGAGGCCAGAGCGAGGCGCGCGGAAGTCGACCCGCGGCGAGAGGCCGAAAGAAGACGTGCGAGAGCCGTGGGCGAGGGTGGCCCGCGAGCTGGAATACAGAGAGAGAGAGAGACAGAAACACGGCGCAGTTGTCGACGGTGCGAATCGTCCGAGAGCCCTCGAGAGCTTTTAAACGATCGCGCGGCGCTGCCACGAGGGGGGAGAGAAAGGTGGAAAAAGTTATGAGAAGCTAGACGGGGCCGCGCGCGGGGCCTGTCCGTCAAGTCGAGAGCACCGCGAGAGCGCGCCGAGCATAACCCGGAGCATCAGCGCGCCTTACACGCACGGAACACGAGGGGTCCCGGCACTTCGGGGCATCCCCGAGTGCCGACGAGAGCTGATCCGGGCCCCGGAGGAAGAGGTGAGAGGTTACGCAAACACGGGGCCTTATCTGATGGCCCGTCAGCGCGCTGGCCCGGCTCCGCGGGGCCCGGCAGTCGCCCCCCCCCCCTGAGCTCACCAGCCGCAGCTCTGGAACTTCCACGGTGAACCAGAACACGCCGCGAGAACCCGGCCGTCGCTGTTGTTGTCGTCGTCGTCGTCGTTCCTCGCTGTATGGGATCCAGATGTATACACTGGTAACATGCACCGTCTACAGGACTCTGCAACACGGGGCTCGAGGTGGTCCCTCATAGCCAGTTGATTTATTCAATTTGAAAACGATTGGAGACGAGGCCGAGATGTCGATCCGTGATACGTGGAGTATCCGTAGTTTGTTGAGGGGCTGAGTCATCGTAAACGCTGACGAGAAATTAGAACATCGTTGTTGATGCTCGTCGTGCTGATCGATCGTTGTTTTTGTCTTGCGGGTCTTTGTTTTGTTGGATTTGTTGGAGGCTTTGAGACATTGGATCATGAGGGAAAAATCATAATCGTAATTACTAATCTAGGAATTAAGACAGTGCTGAATGAGAATAAACCATGGAAAGCCCATAGCTGCTGTCAACGTCGTCTTCCTTGTTATGCTGTATGGGATATCCGGATGATCCAGTCTTGCAGACTCGAGGTGGTCCCTCATCGTTTGATTTATTTAATTTGAAAACGATTGGACTGAGGCCGAGATGTCAAACTTTGATACGCCACATTCGTAAATTTGTAGCGGGGCTGAGTCATCGTAGATACGGACAGCATCGAAAAATCAGAACGTGGTCGCTGATGTTCGTCGTGCTGATCGATCGTTGTTTTTGTCTTGCGTGTTCTTGTTGTTGGATTTGTTGGAAGCTTTCAGACGTTGGATCATCAGGCTGAAGCCATAATGACTAGGGAAGGAATTAAGCCAATGCTGAATCATAATACACCATGCGAACCCCATAGCTGCTGTCGTCGTCGTCTTCGTTGTAGCGCTGTATGGATTCGGATAATCCAGTCTTGCAGGCTCAAGGTGGTCCCTCATAGGAATCATCGTTTGATTTATTCAATTTGTAACGATTGGACTGAGGCGAGATGTCGATCTGTACCACGTCGTGTCCATACCTCGTTACATGGTACGGACGTGGCGTCGTGTATCGAACCAGCCGAGTCATCCTAAACACTGACAAGGCCGAGAAATCAGAACATCGTCGCTAACGCTTCTCTCGCTGATCGATCATTGCTTCCACGTGGTGAGTCACTTTGTCGTCCGGATCCGCGTGTCTTGCAATCTTCAGATATGTGGATTATGCGGTAGAACGCATAATGAGTCGCACGAAAGGATCGCAGGAATTAGAAAATAACGCTGGTGACACTGGCAATGGAAACCTACGTCAAGAGTCGATAAACGTCATAGCTATGAAGGGAGTGTGTCACGTAAGTAGGCAGTTCAGTGCAAAAACTTGTAGTCCGGCGTATTAACTGATAAATTCTTGTGTGGATAACGGCGCAGAGTCGAACTGGGGGACATCATATCATCGCAAGTGTCGATCGCTATGAGTCTTCTACAAAGTGTACACGTTGACTGTGGAACAATGTTTTACCACCAAGACCGATAGAAAGACATTCGAAATGGCGATTCGTAGTTCCACCGTAGCTCAATGCTTGTTTTGCATCGCAGGTACGTTGAACAAGACACAAAGAATGTTCTTGATGTCATCGTTACGATACATCCATGTGTCAAGATTTTTTATGCGCTCTGATTGGGTCCTTAAATGTCGCGACCAACCAAACCTTGAACCAACCAAAGATTGAATTCAAGGTTTGAACTCAAGTTTGAACTCAAGTCCCAACTTTATGTCGCGACCACCCAAAACTTGAACAAACCAAAGATTGAATTCAAGGTTTGAACTCAAGTTTGAACTCAAGTTCCAACTTTATGTCGCGACCACCCAAACCTTGAACCAACCAAAGATTGAGTTCAAGGTTTAAACTCAAGTTTGAACTCAAGTCCCAACTTGAGTTCCAACTTAACCGCTTTGACCCAATACACCATATAAGCGACACATTGTTTCAGCGAACATGGGAACCTTCTTCATGACCGGCACAACGATCGGCTGGGCCATGACGGTGATCTCCGAACTCACCGATCCGACCTCACCGAGTCCTCTGACGGCGGATGAGGTCGGATGGGTGATGAGCATCATAGGACTTGGCGGGATGTTGGGTGCCGTTGTCACGTGGTTGCTGGTCGATCGAATCGGCAGAAAAACGACGATCCTGGTGTCACCGGTGCCGATGGCTCTGGGGTACGTAATAATGGCCGTGAAGTTGGAGTATCCGTACTTGATGGTGGGCAGAATTCTCGCCGGGATTGGAATGGGGATCTCGGCGTCCGCGGGGCCGACCTACGTAGGCGAGATCACGGAGCCCAGGGTGAGGGGAGCGATGGGCATCGTCAGCGCGACGTCCAGCAACGGTGGAATTCTCTTCTGCGTAATATTGGGTCCTCACGTCAGCGCCCAACATCTCAACGTCATATGCGCCACGATGACCTGCGTGTTCGGGGTCATCATGTTCGCCATTCCGGAATCGCCTTATTTCCATCTGATGAAAGGTGAGACCGTTTATGTTTCATACCATGCTGGAAAATCAGCAGAGTGTTGCAGGCGGCGTCAGATCTTTTCCACTAGTATACTTACAATACACTGAATGAGTAACTATAGGCTGGATCAATAACTATAGACTGAATAAATAACTATGAAAGTGCAACCGACGCACATCAAGAAATCACGTTTTCCTTTGTCCCTCCAGGCAAAACCAATGAAGCCACGAGGTCATTGATTCGACTGAGACGAACGACCGACGTCACTGCCGAGCTCGAGAAATTAACGCGATACGTCGAAAGCAAGAAGGCCGAGGTTTCGAGTATCTTCGACCTGTTCACGACGCGTGCCAACCGGCGTGCCTTCGCGATTACGATGATCCTCATTGTCACTCAGCAGTACTCGGGCGCGGTGGCCGTGCCGGTCTACATCTACGAGATCCTAGACGAGTCCGGGCTCGACGCACCGATCGACGCGTTGGCCCTGTCGGTGATCGTCGTGATGCTCGTCGCGAGTGTCCTCGGGATCTTCCTGGTCGACAGGATCGGTCGCAGGGCGCTGTTGTTCTTCGGCGGCGGCGCCATGTCGGTCTGCCTGATCGCCTGTGGGATTTTCTTCCTCCTGAAGTCCTCCCGTCAATACGACGTATCGGGATTCGCGGTGATACCGCTGATCGGCGTCCTCGGCCACGCGGCGAGCGTCTCGGTCAGTATGAACTGTCTGCCGTTCGTCATCATGTCCGAATATTTCTCAACCACCGTCAAGGTCAAGGCCTCCATGTGCTACGGGATAGCGTCGGCCCTGCTCGGTGGGAGCTCCATCAAGCTCTTTCAGTTGGGCCAGGACAACCTTGGCCTCGGCCCGACGTTCCTCATCTGCGTCGCTCCCCTTCTCCTCGGCACGTTCGTTCTGTACTTCAGGATGCCCGAGACCAAGGGAATCGCCCTCAAGAGCGTCGAGGAACTGCACAACGATAGCTCGGTGATGGATGACGATTTCACGTGAAATTACTTCATGCGTTTTGGCGCAGTTGGATCAGGTTGGTGAAAACGTAGCTAAACGATGGACGGGTTGATGTTGATATTATTACAATTCTTACTATTCTTACTATTCTTACAATTCTTACAATTCTTACAATTCTTACAATTCTTACAATTCTTACAATTCTTACTATTCTTACAATTCTTACTATTCTTACAATTCTTACTATTCTTACAATTCTTACTATTCTTACAATTCTTACTATTCTTACAATTCTTACTATTCTTACAATTCTTACAATTCTTACAATTCTTACTATTCTTACAATTCTCACTATTCTTACAATTTTTACTATTTTTACACTTCTTACAATTCTTACAATTCTTACAATTCTTACAATTCTTACAATTCTTACAATTCTTACAATTCTTAAAATTCTTACAATTCTTACTATTCCTACAATTCTTACTATTCCTACAATTCTTACTATTCTTACAATTCTTACTATTCTTATAATTCTTACTATTCTTACAATTCTTACAATTCTTACAATTCTTACAATTCTTACAATTCTTACAATTCTTACAATTCTTACAATTCTTACAATTCTTACAATTCTTACAATTCTTAAAATTCTTACAATTATTACTATTCTTACTATTATTACTGTTATTACTTTTGTTACTATTAATACTATTACTATTATTATTATTGTTATTAGAATGTTTTTTATGATATATATGTTGCAGTGAATACGATTTCCGCAACGTTGTTATATGACAAACGATATTTCGCCGGGAGAATTCTCGGTATTTCTACGTGCACTAAGTGAATACATGGCAACTGGTTAAATTTGTCGAAACGTGTAAACCCTGTACCAATCTCCCACTTAATCAGTCCGCACATACTTATCGCACACCGCCTTATCAATTTTTTTCGACACCAGGCGTGTGTGTCCTAAGTCTCGAATCGGTGTCTCGAATTTACGTGTACGAGGCGCGCGCAAACAAGTATTCGGTGCGCCACAACGCGGGACGTGAGAAACGCGCGCGCACCGCATAAATATAAACGGGGCCGATGTTGGCGCTGCATTTATTCCGAGTGCGCTCCGCGCGCGTTGCCGTGCGCTTCGTTTATATCACCCCTGGGTTACCGCAAGACAAGCGTATTATGCCTCCCGATTTAGGATCCAATCGGTCGAGTTTATGCGAGTGCCGCGCAGCTGGATCCTCGTTCTCCGCGCTCTCTGCCTCCGCTCCAGCTGCCCTGCCCCGCACTCGGCCGGTCTTATTTCACACGCTGATGGTGATTACACCGCGGATTATTATTATTTGTTGTGCGTTGCCGGGGCTGTGTGGACTGAGCGGGTAAGTACGGAGAATAAGCGCGCGTACACCGAGGGGCATCACGGGAAGACGGAGCACAGGAAAAAAGAAAAAAAATTCCAGTGCAGAAAAAAAAACTCTACACTTTTTATTTTGAATGCTTCTCACCCTTTCTTGAACACTTCGCACGTCAAATAATGTTGTTTTGTTGTTGAGAAGCGACAGCGAATTATGAACCGAGTAAGACTAACGGTCGTGATTATCGATCATCGCCTATCAAAATATCGGTAGCTGCAACCACCGACTTCTTCACCGAGAGAAAAAGTTTCCTTGATTCAATGAAATTTCCTTGAAATCTTAACCTATGAAACATTTCTTCGAGGTCAATGAAATAATATCCTTAAGTTAATATTATATTTTCTTTGGATGATGTCATCAACCAAATTATAGGTTATGTTCACCAAGTTTTTCGTTACGTACCATAGTACTTAGATATGTTCACCAAACACTTCGATGGTTTAACCAATGATTATCTTCTTGATTTGACTTGACTTAACTATAACATAACAGATCAGCTTGCGCGAGAAACACCAATACGACTTATCGCGAATGAGCCAAACGTTGACAGACCGGGTGCCGTCAGGCATATCGTTTCTTTAAATCAAGGAGATCATGTCTTTGAAATTCAAAAAAATATTTCATTGAAATCAATGAAAAAAAATTCAATCCACCCATTTCTTTGGAATCAAGGAAATTTTTTCTCTCGGTGTTCTTTCCACTGCTTTATTCTCACTTGTTTTTCGCCCGAATTTTTCTCCCTCGCGATAAATCGCAAAAATAATTGTCACCGAAATTTCGCGGTCCCCGAAACGCGATTACCGATTCCGCGATGCAAATTAAAAAATCGGTCAGCGCAAAATATTCTCGAGCGCATATTCGGCGAGTCTTGTTTCTCTCATCGCGAGCCAGTTTTCTGGTCTCGAGGCGAGGGGTCCGGAGGGGGGGGGGGGGGGGTTATTCGCTTGTTTGGTAATTAGGCGGTCGGCCGAGGGTCCGCGGGGGGTCGTTTCTCGAGTGGTTCGCGCGCGATATGGCGAATATAAGGATGGCGTGGGCGGCGCGATGGGGCCCATGGGGCCCGCCGAGCTCCCCGCGTGGAACGTGGGTTAAAATGTAGCCCGTGAAATTGACGGGGACTCCTTAATAAGGCTTCGCGCGCTCACCGAACGCGCGGCCGAATGTTTATGCGTCTCGCGAGGCCCTCGCGCTTCGCGCAATCTCGTGATTTTTGACCGGCTAATCCAATTTCAATGGTCGGCTATAAATACGCCTATAAACGCGGCGATAAATCATAGGCCGCGCGGGGCCGTTGGGAACCCGCGCGCCGCCGCCACCTGACGCTCGACCCGCTCTCGCGGTCACCGCGTTTTTGCGCTGGAATTGTAATCGCGTTTTTGCACCTTCTAAATCACTCACTTCTTGCCACGTGCAAATTTTTTGGAGCTCTGGAATAGACCAGGTTTTTGTCTCTCGTCGCTCGAAGCGAAACTGAAGGTGCAAAGCGAAGATCAATTTTTAACCAGTAGGCGACGATTTTAATGCGAGGTTAAACATTATTTATCACTTGTCAAAATCTATTTTAAAACTGAAAAAATTCTTCATTCAGAAAAAAATTGCACCTCCATTATTTTTTATTAATGATTCATTAATACAAAATATTAAATTAACTTAATACATAATGAATACAATATAATAAATTAATTGAATACAAAATTAATACAAAATAATAAATTAACTTAATACAAAATTAATACAAAATAATAAATTAACTTAATACCAAATTAATACAAAATAATAAATTAAATTAATACATAATGAATACAATGTAATAAATTAACTGAATACAAAATTAATACAAAATAATAAATTAACTTAATACAAAATTAATACAAAATAATGAATTAACTTAATACAAAATTAATACAAAATAAATTAATAAAAATAATAAATGTCAGTAAAAATTAATTTCATGAATTCTCCCAAGTACAGTTAGTCATTTCAACGTACCAAACTCACGTTACACCCTGGCTAATTATTTTTCCCATGATTCATTTTCGTGGATCCCGTGTCGGCCTTTCGGGTGTTCCCGGATTTTCCGTCAACTCGAAAATCACCGTCCGTCGGTCTCGACGTCGACGAGACTGGCAGCCTCGGCGCCCACGCGGTACGTTCGACGGGGTCTCCGCTTGCACCTCGGCTCGCTCGCATCGCTTATGAAGACATAAATCAAGCGGGGCTTTCGTGGACCCCGCACACGATGCTCGCAATTACACACGCGTAAGCGTAACGCAATATATAACGACGCGCGTTGCGGGCACGCGGTGTGTATATAGGGGCTCGTTACGATGCGCGCGCGCGATTCTTTCGCCCGCGCGCGGAGCGACGTTAGTGTGGGAGTCGTGCCAATTTGCCCGGTATTTGGACCGCCCTTCATCTCGTTGTAACGAGCCATCGCAGCGGCCGCGCTGGCTGGACGCGTGATGGACTCGCGGGGTCTCCTTTTTTCGTTCATATTTGATTTATTTTTTATTTATTTATTTACCGCACTATTGTGTATCAGTTGCGTTCGTGGGACGCGAGAGAATTGGATCCTTGACAGGTTTTTATATCAATAAAAACCTAACATGGACACAAAAGATATCCGCAGACCAAAAAATTGACAGCTGTCAATTTTTCGAGTGAAAAAGTTAGTTTAACGAGACGTCAGAATTTAATAATCTGATGTTTCGTTAAATTTAGTCCTTTTCACTAGGATAAATTGCGGCTTGGTAACTGTCAAGTTGACAGCTGTCATTAGTTGGCACATTTTTGCCGAGTGGAAAAGTCAGAATTGAACGAGATGCCAGATTATTCTGACCAAATAACGCATTCTGATTTTTCCACTCGGAAAAATGGGCCAAAAATGACAGCTGTCAACTTGACAGTTATGAAGTATCGATTTCTTAGAGCGGAAAACTCAGCGTTTAACGAGGCGTCAGAACATAATAATCTGACATCTCGTTAAATTCTGACTTTTCCACTCGGAGAAATCGAGACTTTGTAACTGTCAAATTGACAGCTGTCAATTTTTTGGTCCATGTGAATATTTTCTATAATCATGGCTACTATAAAAATTATCCACATGAACTAAAAAATGACAGCTGTCACTTCACAGTTACCGATGCCAAATTTGCAACGTAAAAAAAAATTGACACATCCTGGAAAAAAATTCAACGCAATTTTTGTCGTCCTTGCCGACGAAACGACGAATTCTCGAGCCGATTTTCGGTGAGAAATCTCTTCGAGTCCTTGAGTCCCTCCGGGGAGAAATTGCGCAACGTCTTCGCGCGCCGTCACTTCGCATGACAATCGTAATGTTCCTCACAATGTCTTTCATATTTCTGTTAATTTTACCGACTAACCGTAGGTAACGCGCATTCGCGACTCTCCCGTCGCGTTTGGCAATTTCGTGTGAAGCTGGTCGTGCTAATTACGAGCTCTGTGGACTCTCGACGTTTTTTTTTTTTTTTTTTCTTTCGCTCCTCTCATTTCATATTCCCGGGTCTCACCTGCTGCGGAGGATATCGAGGCAGCAGGAGAAGAAGAATGGAGTCCGGGGTGACGTCGGGCGAGGTGCGAGAGGGCAGAGCAAACGGAGACACCGGAGTCCCGATGGGAAACCGCCCGAGGAGTCGGAGAAAAAAGACGTCTCGTCGAGAGATCTGGGCCTAGCCAGACGTCCTTCCCGCGCGCGGAGACGACGAGCCGCGGACGCTCGATCTCGCTTGGCAATGTTTGCCCTCTTTCCACAAAACAAGCGAGGAACGTGTCCGCCCTCGCCGTGGCGCGCGCGCGCGACGTCTTCGACGGCCGCGGTCCGAGAGCGACAGTCAACGTTTGCTCTGCAATTATGTAAGCCCGTCAAACTGTTTCACCAAACATCGTGAAACGGGAGAGAACGAACGAGGAAGAAGAAGACTCGAGCCGCTGGCCGCGTTCACACGGCCTGCGGTTCGGTGTTATCGTCGGCAAAGAGAGAGAGAAAAAAGAAGCGAAAGATGCGAGGCGAATGTGTCAGTCATTGACCATACGTGCGCTGAGTACTGACAATATTGTCACTGAGCGATGTGCCTGGTCCTTGCACACCGAGAGATCAAACACCGAAAGATGTGCAGGAACTGAAATGATAACGTGTTCATAATTTAATGTTTCTTGGTGGAATTCAGAGACTCGTAGGGAAATACGAAAATTCGTAGTGAAATTCAAAGATTCGTAGGGGAATTCAAAGATTCGTAGCGGAATTCAAAGATTCGTGGTGGAATTCAAAGATTCGTAGTGGAATTCAAAGATTCGTAGGGGAATTTAAAGATTCGTAGTGGAATTCAAAGATTCGTGGTGGAATTCAAAGATTCGTAGTTTAATTCAAATATTCGTAGGGAAATTCAAAGATTTGTAATGGAATTCAAGAATTGGTAGAGGAATTCAAGAATTGGTAGAGGAATTCAAGAATTGGTAGAGGAATTCAAGAATTGGTAGAGGAATTCAAAGATTCGTAGTGGAATTCAAAGATTCGTGGTGGAATTCAATGATTCGTAGTGGAATTCAAAGATTTGTAGTGGAATTCAAAAATTGTTAGTGGAATTCAAAGATTCGTGGTAGTGGAATTCAATGATTCCTACCGGAATTCAACGATTCCTGCCGGAATTCAATTAACCCTACAGGAAATCAACAATTCCTAACGGCATTCAATGAATCCTACTGGAATTCAACGATTTCTCCTGAAATTCAACGATTCCAACTGTACTTCAGCGATTCCCAATGGAATTCAACGTTTCGCGAGTACTTCCAAAGCCACTAAAAAATCTACAAAAAGATCACACAAATCAAGATTCCCGATCACAATCGAAACTGACAAGTACCACAAAACACCGACCCAGCGGGAAAAAAATCACGTAGCAAGCACAGCGCAGTCGTACGAGGCCCGCATCACGTGACCAGGACGAGGCCTGACAAGCTGGCAAGCGGAGCAGAGTGAGGTAAAAAGGAGAGACAAAAAGGCGAAGGCGCGGAGGGAGCGCACGGCGTTGCTCGTCCGCGCCATGTTACAGATCTCATCCAGCATGCAGCAAACACAGGCTTGTTTGACTATCTCACGATCCCACGGTCTCGCGCTCTCGCGCGCTTACGTTACAACCGATCGGTGAACCTAACGAGTTCGAGTTGTCGTCGCGTCCTGCTGCGGTCTCACACGCGCGCCCGAGTCCGCGCGGCCGGCGTACGGCGCGCTAGGGAGTCGTGTGCGGTGGCGAGCGAACATGGACCCGGGTTGGTAATGGCCGCCGGCGATAAGCATCGATTGGATTCAGGAAACTCGCGCCAAGTTTCCGAGAGGCTTCTGCACCCTGATCTCTTGGCCCGGGAGGAGGAAGAAAACTGGGAGGAGTGAAAACTGACTCTGCGAGCTTTTGGACGTTGTCCTCCTGTTCCAACTTTATTCCCTTCATGTTTCTCTTTTTCCTGTGGTTTTTTTCTTTGTGACCCAATTTTAAAAAAAATCTTTTCCGCAGATTTTGTCGTTTTTCTATGAATTCCTCATGCCTTTTTAGCCTTTTTTCAGCCTTCTCGAAGGCCTTCTTGGCTTATTGTATTTTTTTCCCTCTCGTTGGGCTCTAATCCTTTATTGTTTACCTTTTCCAATGTTGTTTCTTAGTAGTTTGCTTTTTTTCAGCCTTCTCGCTCTGCCTTCCTTTCCTGTGCCTTTTTTACCATCCTTTCCTCATTTTTCCTTCTAGATTTTTCTGTCTACAGTCATCTTCCTCCTGTTGTCTTTTTGTCATCTTTCTATGACTTTCTTCTGCCTTTTTCTCAATTTTCGGCCTTCACCCTCTGCCTTCTCCTCTGCCTTCTTTCCCCTGTACCTTTTTTCCGTTTCCTCTTTTCCTCATTCTTCTTCCCAGATTTTTCTGTTTTCTTCCATCTTCCTCCTGCTGCCTTTCTGTTACCTTTCTATGACCTCCTTCTACCGTTTTCCCCTTTTTCAGCCTTCACCCTCTGCCTTCTCTGCTGCCTTCTTTCCCTGCGCCTTTTTTCCTGTCTCTCCTTTCTTCCTTCTTCCTCCCAGATTTTTCTATCTTCTTCCATCTTCCTCCCGCTGTCTTTCTATTATATTTCCATGACTTCCTTCCGCCTTTCTCCCCTTTTTGGGCCTTCACCCTCCGCCTTCTCCTCAGCCTTCCCCACCTATCCCTCCCTTCTTGACTCCTCCTCGCCGATTTTTCCCTCTTTTTGCATCCTCCCCCAGTCTTTCCCCCCTTACCTCACCTCCCCCTGCCGTATCCTATTTTTCCCCTCCTCCTCCACCTCCCTTTCCCCCCTCTCACAACTTCCTCCCCCGCGCTGTCGCTCCTTCCCGCTCTTTTATTTCCCGCCCGCCGTTTCAGCGCGCACGGCGGATATATCAGATTGGCCAATTTTTCACGTATATCGACGTTAACGAGGAATCGAACGACGATTTGTCCGCGGCGAACGCCATCCAACAGGCCCTTCTCACGACGAACGGCCGCGCGCGCGCATCCGAGACGCGCTTTCTGGCTGCCGTCTGCGGGGGTGGCGGTGGCTCTCGGTGAGGCGCATCTTGCACCTACGTTGCATGCGTGCTCCTCGGCTATAAATCATTCGGGCCGCGCGCGGCGCGGAGTCCGTTGTGGATGCGCCTCGAGAGCCGGCGGGAGGAAGAAAAAAACAAGGGAGAAGGTGAGGAGGGGAGCGCGGCGGCTGTGTTCGGCCGATCCCCCCGTCTTTCTTTCGCCTCACCCGGCTGCGGATCTTCGCGCTTCCTCGTCGCGCGGCGAAACCGCGGGAAAGCTGCCGTTGCCTCGCCGCGCGAATCTTCTCCGCCGCTTCGTCAGGGAATATACCACCTACTCTCTCAACGTTCTCCCGCCTTCCGAGCGCGTGAAATCGGCGTTTCCATTTAATTAAATTTCTATCGGGACTCGCGCGGTACAAACGCTCATCGCGATAGATCTCGGATTTGTTTGTGGCTTTCCAGCGACGAGGCGATCGGAGGAATTTGCGAGGCTGACCGATGGCGTCGCGGCTGGGACAAATGAGGATGATTCCCAGGCTTTTGGCCCAGGTTGAGGCTTTGTGGCCATTTTTGTGCAAAAGGACTGAACTGAGGCTGGGATGCTCGGAATCTGCTGGATAGCTAGAAAATTCTAAAAATGATTGAATTTTCATCTAATGTTACTGTAAATGTTGAAATTAAATAATTATGTAGGCGAGCGTGGGGTAAAATGGGACGCATAAGCGAAAAATGGTTTTATGATTCCAATCATCGATTTTGAGCGTCGATAAAAAGAAAAAAAAATGTGGGGCAAAATGGGACGCTCTCCAAAAAAAAAATGGGAAGCCAGTTTTCCATATATTCCTAATGGGTTTGTCGACTTATGTTCTGGAAACGCGATTTTCCAAAAATAAAAAAATCCTATTTTGTCCGGCGTCCCATTTTGCCCCCCCCCCCCTGTGAATAATTCATTTAATCAAAATGCTCACATTTGTCCTGTTATATTTAACAGAAATTTCAAACAAGCCCTTAATGGAATGTTTAATATTTAACATTTCATATTAAAAACGTAATATGTAATATTTAACATTTGATATTAAAAATTTAATATATAATATTTAACATCTTATATTTAAAATTTAATATACAGTATTTAACATTTCATATTTAAAATTTAATATTTTAATATTGTAACATTTTAAGAATTTTACTCACCATCATTAAAATGAGTTCCAATTAAAGACAACAATAGACGATTAATTTATTACAATCTTACCCCGCAAGAAAATCCCCCAAGGTCGAACAAAAATGACAAAACGTCAAAGTGTCCGCGTTCGGCCAATTCCCGCGTTCTCCGCGCCTCGTAAAGCCGCATTATCTAGTCCACCTTCGTTCCATACCTGCGGCGAACCCTCTTCTCTTCTCGAAAGTTCGAACGGTCGGTCCCGCGCTCGTCGACCCCCTCCGAGCGCGGGCCCCGAATCCTCCGTGTCTCTCGCGTTAACGCGCCGAGAAATATCATCGCCCGCGAAATAGATCGCAGGTGGCGAGTGAGAGAGTCGAGTCGAGTCGCTGGGCGCCCGGCGAAAGGGCTGTTACAAAATACGAAATTGAGCCCATTTGTTCCAGTGTGCGAGGTGAGATGCGCTGCTCTGAGCGCGCCGCACGACCCGCCGGCGGTTGCGTCTCATCCTCACTCGGGATCTCCGCGTGCGGCCGCCGTCAACCCCCTCGCGCCGCCGCCGCCACCCCAATACCATAAATCCTTCGAGGTGTTAATACGTTCGCACATGGAGCAGTCTCGGTTTTCGGCTCCGGTAACCTGCGTATAAACGCCTCGCGCTCATCGCACCGGCCGCACACGCGAGTTTCTCGCCTCGTCTTCGTCGCTCTTGTAGCATCGAATATGATTCAGATGGATTTTTTTTTGTCTTGGGATTTTTTTTTTCTTCGCGCCTTTTCTCTGTGTCATGTAGTTTGACTCTCGGGCGCTCCGAGTCGGACGAGATTCAAGTGGGTTTTTTTTTCTCGGTAAGTTGTAGCTCGATTTTCAGATGTTTTTTGGTGTCTGAGTTCACCCAGAGAAATTTTGATGGGATCTGTTCGAAACAAATAAAATTTATTTGAATGAAATAAACATTTATTTGAATGGAATTAATTTTATCTGATTCAAATAAATCCTATTAGGCCGGCAATTAAATAAATTAATTTATTAAATGGATAATTATTTAATGGATAATTTATTTAACTAATAACATTTATTTGAACGAAATAAAAATTTATTTGGATCAAATAAAATGTATTGCACCTGGTTGAAAAATTTCATTTTTTCACGTAGAATACGAAAAATTCCATTTTTTGACATAGCATGCGAAAAATTCCATTTTTTGACGTAGTATGCAAAAAAATTCCATTTCACACACCGAAGGCAGTGCGTAACATCGGATTTTACGCATACTACGTCAAAAATGTATTTCTTAAACTTTTGCGAATTTACAACTCTGATTTTTATCTTCAAAAATCCTTCAACACTTCTTTAGTCACCAAATTATTTTAAACAACTTCTTCCGTTATCCAACCAGACCCCCTAAATCTCGACCTGCCGTCCGTCCTCCCAGTCGACGTCACATCCAATAACCGTCACCTCGACTCGCAGCTCGTGACCCGTTTTTTTTCCCCAAATTCCGATCGCAACGATAATTGTTAATTCGCCTCCGCCGGTCCCGGCTGATTTTTTCGGAGGTAAAAGAGACCCACGTTAATTGCCGCGCATAAATTTCGCTGATTCGAGGCGCCCTGAAATTTTTTGCCTGGAAATTCAGGTCCTCGATCTTTTTTTTTTTTTTTTTTTTTTTTTTTTTTCGCTGTTACACACGAGGCGAGCGAATATGAGTCACGCGGTTATGCGAGGCGAAGTAATGAACCTTAATGGCCCCCTCGTTACGGTGATTTCGTAATCGTAATCAAGCTATGATTAAAATCGATCTCGTAAACTCGCGCAGGCTGAACGCGGCCGAACGAATAAGACGGGGACGGCGGGAGGGGAAACACAACTCGGGGTTCTATCCGCGCGAATCGCGTATTCTCGCGCGCCGCTCGCGCGGATAATACCCTGTAATTTTCGACATTCTGCACCGCGGCGCGCGCGTTATCCAACCGATGATCCGGGCGAATCGTGGCCGATCTGCCGAGAAGTTCCGCTCCGGCACCCCGGCGCAGCCCCCGCCGACGCCCCGAGATCCGAGCCCGCCGATGTTTCGGAGCCCCGCGCGCGTATCTTCACCCGTAATATGCCTCTCGATAACCCGGCCGAGCCGCCTTCCCTCGCCGTCTTCGCGCTCGCGCCAAGCCGATGAAGAGATAGAGACGGATCTGAAAATCCACAATTGTCGGCGAATCGAGGATCGGTGGATGACTCGGCGTTGAAGGCCAACTTTAATCATTTCTGAAGGCCGAGCGAATTTTTTTTGGCTTTCGTAAAAAATGCCAATTGCTTCATTTTTTTCGGAATATTCTTTCGGAATATGTGGTAGAAATTACCATACGTTTTTGGCGCATGAAAGCTGCAGATATTTCGGCAAGTATTTTTCTGGAATAAACCAGTGACTCTTAACAATTAACTTATAATTCATATTACTGTTATTATTATTAATTTAAATTAAGTCGTAACGTGAGTCCTAACAATTAAATTGCGCTGAATATAAAATTATGCTGTAACAAGAATTATGGAAAGCAATTACTTCATTTCTTTTGCAATAAATGAAGAACAGAAAACAAATTAATTCATCGTATAAAAAAAATGCAGCCTCTAAAACTCGTGAAAATTGAATGATGCTCATGCCCACTTAATTTCCATAATTTTCGCTGAAATAGTAAGAAAATATAATTATTTCAACTTTTCTCATCGGCGAGGAAAAAAGTAGCCCTTATAACAGAAATAATTTTTTTTTACTGACTCACAGCCCCCCTAAGAGTGTCTTAAAGATCCTAAAAATTCATCGATTCTGACCACTTCAATTTCCATAATTCTCGCTGAAATCTTAAAAACATCCAATTATTTCAAATTTTCTCATCGGTGATAAAAAAAAGTAGCCCTTACAACAAAAAATAATATTTTTTGACTGTCTCAGCACCCTTAAAAAAAAGTGAAAAAAATTGACTGTCGCTGCCCACTAAATTTCCATAATTTTCCGGTGACTCGATCCCCTCACGAGTATTTAATTCACGGTAGCTCGCTCGATCTCCCCAACCTCGTGCATCGCAGATTCTCCCAAGCTCGTTCTTCGTATCACGCGGAAACCCAGCGGCAATGCCGTTCGGTGCCGTATATAGGGTCGCGCGAATAAAGATTTGTGGCTGCGCGAGACTCGCGGGCATGACTGGCGTTTCTTAACCGCACGCACGTAGTAGGCAGGATAGACTTCGTTCTCCATATCAGTTCGCCTGTCTTCGCCGCGCGATAAACGATAAAGTCCGCCGATTAACGCCAATTATTTTTTTTTCCCTTCAATTTTCTCTTCTTTTCTTTTCTTCGGATTAAAGTGCCACATTCTCACGCGAACGATCGCGGGGAAAAGATTGAGTCACACACATGGCTGTTGCTGCGCTGTGAGAAAATCCTTCGAGCTTTCGCGGGGCAGGAAGTTTGGATCAAATAACATGTATTGCACCTGGTTGAAAAATTCCATTTTTTGACGTAGTATGAGAAAAATTTCATTTTTTGACATAGTTTGCGAAAAACTCAATTTTTTAACGTAATATTCGAAAAATTCCATTTTTTTACATAGTATGCGAAAAAAATCCATTTTACACACCGAAAGCAGTGCTTAAAATCGAATTTTACGCATACCACGTCAAAAATGTATTTCTTAAAATAAGTTATTTTTTTTTCTTCAATTTTCTTTTCTCTTCTTTTCTTCGGATTAAAGTGCCACATTCTCACGCGAACGATCGCGTGGAAAAGATTGAGTCACACACATGGCAGTTGCTGCGCTGTGAGAAAATCCTTCGAGCTTTCGCGCGGCGCAGGAAGTTTGGATCAAATAAAATGTATCGCACCTGGTTGAAAAATTCCATTTTTTGACGTAGTATGAGAAAAATTTCATTTTTTGACATAGTATGCGAAAAACTCAATTTTTTTACGTAATATTCGAAAAATTCCATTTTTTTACATAGTATGCGAAAAAAATCCATTTTACACACCGAAAGCAGTGCTTAAAATCGAATTTTACGCATACCACGTCAAAAATGTATTTCTTAAATTAAGTTATTTTTTTTTCTTCAATTTTCTTTTCTCTTCTTTTCTTCGGATCAAAGTGCCACATTCTCACGCGAACGATCGCGTGGAAAAGATTGAGTCACACACATGGCTGTTGCTGCGCTGTGAGAAAATCCTTGGAGCTTTCGCGGCGCAGGAAGTCAGGTCGCTCGCGCGAATTTGATATATCGTCGCTGCGGTGCGAACGCGGCTTAAAGCGAACGCGATGGGCGTGGATAATTACCGCACGACTTGACGGCGTCAGGATTTCGTCGCGATGACGCAAGACGCGACCGCGCATGCGCAGGGGGGCGGCCCCGGCGTTCCGCCGTTCCGGAAAGTTTAACGAGGGAAACGCGGAATCCTGCGCGCGCTAGTTCTGCGCATGCGCGCGGGCGACTCGCGTTTATGCAAATCGCGCGTGCGCGAAGAGCCGAGCGAGCGTTAACGGCTGGCTCTAAATCTTGAGGTCTCTGACTCTCGCGCGCGCGCTGTAATAACTCATCGGACTCGCGCACCGCGCGTCTGCGCGCTAGAGAGGCCCGCGCGAATCGCGCTCGCGTCACTCGCGCCCGGCTGGGCGTTGGCGAAATCGAATTTAAATCATCGGTGCGTCGTAAGGATTGCGAATTAGCCTGGGATTTTTTTTTCAGCGAATTAGCAGCGCGTGTGCGGAAAAACCGTCACGATCGAGATGTGTGGATGTGAAGTTTCAATTTTTCGGGCTAATTGATGACTTGGTATATCGCGATTTGCAGAATAATCGATGAAACGTTATGTTTTAAATTGGGTTTACGAAATATTAATTTTTTTATTTTAAAATTGATAAATAAATTGTTTTTTATCAATAAATTATCACAAATTATTATTATTATAAATTATTAAATAAATTATTATCATTATAAATTATTAAATAAATAATAATTATTATAAATGATCAAATAAATCATTATTGTTATAAATTATGAAATAAATAATTATTATTATAAATTATCAAATAAATTATTATTATAAATTATTAAAGAAATTATTATTATTATAAATTATCAAATAAATTATTATTATAAATTATTAAAGAAATTATTATTATTATAAATTATTAAAGAAATTATTATTATTATAAATTATCAAAGAAATTATTATTATAAATTATTAAAGAAATTATTATTATTATTATTAATTATTTATTTATTTATAAATAAATTAGATAATTTAAATAATTGATTAATAATATAAATATTTAGAAAAATCATTTTTCAAGCAACTCACAAGGGGTTTCCTGCAAAAACGCGATTTCCTCCCAACAACAAATCACCGTTTAGCAATTTCGCCGATCTCTCCCGCATATCGGCGACGGCTCCACGCGATCTGTAAAATTTACCGTCCCGCGCGGCGTTCCGCGTGGTTTCGACGTGAAAAAATCCCACACCGCCCGGTGGTCCATTATGCTGTCCGCGTCTTCGCGGTGTCGTGACGCGTGTATCGCGCGGTTTACCGACAGCGGACACCTCGTGCGTGTTACACGGTGATAGACGCCGCGTCTTATCGCCGCGAAGATTCGCACGATTCAGTTGCCACTTCGCAACTGAAAAAAAAAAAAAAAAAAAAAAAAAATCCAAAAAAATTCAAGTCCCGACGCTTCTGACTTTTCGTACGAAAAAAATTCTTTCCCGCGGAGTTTCCACCGTTCGTTTTGCTCGGCGGTTCGCGGCGGATACGGACAATGAGTCTCCGGCCCGCGAGACATGCGATTCGCCGCCAATAGGCGAGGAGGGGGTCGAGGGTCATCGCCGATCGGGGCGAGATAAGAGACGCGCGGCTCTCGCGCATAGCCGCGATTTTGCCGAGCGGCGACTTGAAAGCTTCCTCGGCATTACTCTCTTTCTCACACACACACAAACACACGTCTTTATATAATACAACAAAACAGCAAAAAAAAAAAAAAAAAAAAAAAAAAAAAAAATCGCGATACAGACGAAGCTGGTCTGGATCGGCTGCGAGGTTGGAGCCAGCGAGTTTCCGATCCGGATTATATTAAGATAACCGCTGAGAGAGCAGCTCAGAGCTCGCTCGATGGGCGGTGCCGCGATCGGCGAGAGAGGAAGAGGAGCAGGAAACAAAAAATGGCCCCGCGATCTCGTTACTATTTCGGAATAAGGCGAAAAGCACGAGGAACGTGCCGGATATGTCGGCGCGATTGTTTATCGGACTCGCGGACGTGATTTATGGTGGCTCGATTGCCTCGTCATTGGCGGCGTCTCATGGTCAAGGCTCATTATATGTATACATTCTCATCTGGTAGGGAGTTTCATTGATTTTAAGAAATCTGTTTGAACGCTGGAAATTTGTAGCCTTATGTTTGGCCCTGGTCGGGCCAACGTGACCCTGACCAGGGCCTGACTAGGGGTGCCATATTTCAATTTATTTCAGTTTTCCTAGTAGAAAATCTCTAGCGTTATATACGGCCCTGGAGAGGCCCTGGTCGGGCCTTAGCCGGGTCAACGTGACCCTGACCAGGGCCTCATTAGGGGTGCGATATTTTTTATTATTTTAGTTTTTTTAGTAGAAAATCGGTAGCGTTAAATTCTGCCCTGGTCAGGCCCTGGACGGGCCCGGGTCAGGTTGGCCCTATTAGGGCCTGATTAGGGCCTGACCAGGGGTGCGACATTACAATTTATTTCAACTACTCTAGTAGAAAATCTGTAGCGTTAAATTCGGCCCTGGTCAGGCCCTATCTGGTCAGGCCCAGATAGGGCCTGACCAGGGCCGAATGTAACGCTACGGATTATCCACCAAAAAATGTAAAACAAGTTGAAAAATCGCGACTTAAAATGCCACTTAAAACGTCTATTTGGAATCGTTATTCCATGACGTTTATTTTCCTAATCAAACAAAACGTTTCATTACTTCATCAATCCTGCGCAACCTCGATTTTTTTAAAATTGAATTCATACAATTATTTTGCCAATTCGAAGACTTCGACGATTCGAGCGGACTTTTCTGGTAATATTTAGAAGTAAGAAATCTCATATAGTGGTGTCAGCCCGGGTCCGCGTCTGGATGGAGCGAAGCTGCCAGGAGGCCGATGGAAGGGTGATACAGTCGCCGCCGACTGGTGATGCGAGAGCGTCGCACGAGGCCCCCGAGAACCGCAGAACGGTGTGCTGGCCGGCCGCGGCCTCGCGCGCCTCGCAGCCGCAGCAGCAGGAAAGATGAAGACGAGACAGAAGGGAGGAGGGACGGACTCGGGGCTAACGTCGTGAGAACACGGTCGCTCGCGGTAATGAGGTATAGCTCTATTAGAAGGAGCTGCGCGAGCGCGCGGTGAGCAACAGGCCACGAGAGTGATGCCCGTTCGCTCCTCGCCTCCTCGTACGGGCGAGACGGGCGACCTACACCCAGGGCGCACACCGCGCAGTTACCGCGCGCACTCAACGTGTGCGCGAGTATAAACGAGGCCCATTTTTTTTTCGCAAACGCGGCAGAAGTTCGAGCGACAGCGACGTCGCTTTCCGGGGTGGGAAGGAGGTTATATGCGAAAATCGAGCCGAGGAAATTAGCTGTCTGGGTTTTCAGATTGCTGGAGCCTTTGGGATGGTCTGGATTGAGTTATTGTAGTTATTGTAAATCCGGAAATAAGACATCTTAATAAGACATCTTTTGGATATCCGTAAATCCGTGAATAATGCATATTTTGGGTATCTGTAAATTTTAGGAAAAAGTTATCTTTTGGACCTTAAAATCCTGGAAAAAATATATCTTTTGAACATCTTAAAATCCTGGAAAAAAAAAAATATTTTTTGGACATCTTGAAATTTTGGAAAAAAGTTATCTTTTGGAACTTAAAATCCTGGAAATAATATATCTTTTGGACATCTTAAAATCCTGGAGAAAAAAATATTTTTTGGACATCTTGAAATTCTGGAAAAAAGTTATCTTTTGGACCTTAAAATCCTGGAAAAAAGTTATCTTTTGGACCTTAAAATCCTGGAAAAAATATGTCTTTTGGACATCTTAAAATCCTGGAGAAAATGTATTTATTGGACATCTTGAAATCCTGGAAAAAAAAATATTTTGGACATCTTGAAATCCTGGAAAAAAAAATTTTGGACATTTAATCCCGGCGCTCGTATCGGCTAGGGTGATAAAAAAGTGATACAATATGAATCACTTTAAAATAAAAACTCTGCGGCATTTAAATTCCAACACACTCAACGTTTTCTCCATATTCGTCGACTGCTCTGAAATTCCGTGCAGGTCGATATTACCCCCTAATACGAATAACAAAAAGTCGCCTCAAAATATTCAGTTTCCAATGATCATAAACGACGATATATTCACCTGCACAATTACGCGGTTTCCCCTGAACACCGCCGCTTAACATCCCCGCACGAACGACGGAGACTTTACGACACCGAAGATTTTATTTAATGGAATACGTACGTTATTACAGTATGGGCGCCGCGGTTTACACGTTACACAAAATGTCAGCGGTGTCGTCCACCACCGCAGCGAGCTCTACGCACCGGAGCCGAATGAATATTATCGAATATCGAGAATCCGAGGTTTCCGCGCGCGACGCCGCGTCGCGGCAGCTCCGGGGCCGTAAAGTTCATCGGTCTCCCTTAACGGGCGAAATTGCGGACAGCAGCCGCGGCCACATAGTCAGCAGGAGCAGCGCAGCTGATGCGCGCGCGGAAGAATCGCGCGCGGCGTTTCTTCCGCGGCTCGAGTGTCGCGCGGGTCTTTGGTCCGCGTGTCGCGCGGAAAAGCTCGAAAGCCACGACACGTTAAGCCCACCGCGGGTTATCACACCGGCGAAATCGCGCGGCGACATCCGCGCGGGTGACTCGCTGTGTACGAACGTGGCTAGGCGAGCTCGGTGAGCTCGCCTGATTGAAATTTCCGTGGTGTTACAACCTGGTCGGGCCCTGGTCAGGCCTTGTTCAGGCCCACATTGGCCCGTCCGGGGCCTGACTTAGTCTGCGATGTAACAGTGAAGATTTTTCACTAGGAACCTCGCCTGATAGAAAAGCTGTGGTTTTACAGTCTGATCAGGCCCTGGTCAGGCCCTGATCAGGCCCACATTGGCCTGACTAGGGCCCGACCAGGGCCTGACTTAGTCCGCGATGTAACGGTTAAGATTTTCCACTAGGAACCTCGTCTGATAGAAAATCGGTGGTTTTACAGTCTGTTCAGGCCCTGGTCAGGCCCACGTTGGCCCGGCTAGGGCCCTACCAGGGCCTGACTTAATCCGCGATGTAACGGTAAAGATTTTCCACTAGGGACCTCGCCCGATAAAAAATCTGTGGTTTTACAGTCTGTTCAGGCCCTGGTCAGGCCCACATTGTCCCGGCTAGGGCCCGACTAGGGCCTGACTTAGTTTGCGATGTAACGGTAAAGATTTTCCACTAGGGACCTCGCCCGATAAAAAATCTGTGGTTTTACAGTCTGTTCAGGCCCTGGTCAGGCCCACATTGGCCCGGCTAGGTTTTTCTCCTTGAATATAGATTTTTTTACGACGTTTCCACAACTAGTTATCTCACATCCGCAAAGACTCGACGTACACGTCATTTTTATTTTAGCACGTATTAGTAGCCTGCGAAATTTCGGACATCAGATCAGGCGGTCTACCGCGGGTTACATCCTTATCAGCCACATCTTACACCAGTCCCACGTTTCTAAACACACAACTAATACTCGAACTCACCTTCACTTCGCTGCGGGTTGACCACACCCGAGGCCACGAGGACACGGAAGAAAAATGAAAAATAGTTATAAGTAAAGCGAGCGGTCGTCGTGTGGGCCGACTGACCCTGAACGAAACAAAAAAAAATAGAAAAAATGGAACTCGAGCCCGCAGAGCGCGCGTATACGAAGAGGAGCTAAGACTCTCCTACTGCGCGGGACACAATGCCGGACGAATGACCGCGACCGCCGCGGCTTCCGTATAACCCGCTCGCGGCCTACACACCGCGTCCCGAGGTCCTAAAGTCTTGTTCGCTATTAAATATGACGGACGCGGGATTTTCGGTGGCATTGTAACGAGCGTGTTCCTTAATTGCGCCATATATTATCGGCCGCGCTCGCGCGCTCTCGAAATCCTCGTGCGTCCGATGCTACGTGGCGGCCGCGCGTTTCTCCCGCTGCCGTTGAAACTCGACTGTGTCGCCCGTGGCGACCAGAGGATGCCACGTAGGAGTGGTGAATATGGGCCGATGCGCTGCACGATGGATCAGTGAGCGTCGACCCACATGTGAAATAAAAAGAATAAAAAAAACCGGCTCAAGTCGGGCCCTGGTAGGGCCCCATCCGGGCCAGCGTGGTCCTGGCAAGGGCCTGACCAGGGCCTGACTAGACTGTAAAACCACAGATTTCCAATCAGGCGAGGCCCCCAGAGGAAAATCTTTACCGTTACATTGCAAACAAAGTCAGGCCCTGGTAGGGCCCTGGCCGGGCCAGTGCGGACCTGGCCAGGGCCTGAACATCTCCCGGCTAGCGCCGAATTCCACGCCACTGACTTCCTACCACATAAACATAAACAATTGTGCAAATATGACCCACGTCAGGCCCTGGTCAGGCCCTGACCAGACCAGTGCGTTCCTGGCCAGGGTCCGACCATTTCCCGACTAGCGCCGAATTTCACGCCACTGACTTCCTCCACCCAAATATCAACAATTGTGCCAACGTGACCCACGTCAGGCCCTGCTCAGGCCCCGACCAGGCCAGTGCAATCCTAACCAGGGCCCGATCAGTTCCCGACTACCGCCGAATTTCACGCCACTGACTTCCTACCACCCAAATATCAACAATTGTGCCAACGTGACCCACGTCAGGCCCTGGTCAGGCCCTCACCAGGGCAGTGCGATCCTAGCCAGGGCCCGATCAGTTCCCGACTACCCCCTAATTTCACACCACCGACTTTCTACCACCCAAATATCACCAATTAACCAGACCATAAACCTATAAACGTGAAAAATCCGACTCGCAGCTACCACGTCGCAACTTCACGTATCAGCAACGCATTAAACATTATATCATTCCGCGCGCGGCTGGAAACGCGCCGCGCGCGCGCACGCGGCACGAAAACTATTTGTACCCGCGCGCGGTCCGCGTTGACATTGCGCGTACCCTGCGCGCGCACTGATGTACAACGCGTGTCGGGAGCTGATATACCGCGCGTTACGTACCCAGTGGCCGCGCGCGCGCGCGTGACATATGGGCTCGCGCGACCTCGCGGCCCGCGTGTGTACCGCGAACGGATTCTGACGCCGCGGCGGGTGAAGCGCGCGAGACGCGTCGCACCCGGCGCGCGGCAGCCGCTGGGAAAGATCGCGAGCGCGATCGTCCGGCGCGTTTGCGCACTCGACGCCTGCATTCCTCCACTTCGGTAGGATCTTCGGGCAACCGGCGGCAGCAGCGGCAGCCCCGCGTCGCTTTCAGCGCGGAGATAACGCCGCAGCAGCCCGTGAGAGATCTTCTCGTACTCTGTCGTATGGCGGAGGTTATACGAAGGGGCGAAAAAATGTATTAAGTAATGGGAGCAGAGTGAAAGCGAGTAAACCGAGTGATTTACGGGAGCCGAGATGCACCTGCGCATGCGTCGGTTTGCGCTTCGTGTGTGAGACGTGATGCTGGGACTGTTTTATTACGGTGAATAATTTCAGATTTTTTGGAGGGGGGAGGAGAGATAAGAGAGAAGCAATTTGGAGCACTTGGGTTTATGGGGTTGCAAGTGGTGTAATTATGTTTTTGTGGAAAGGAAGTTTGAGTTGTGAGGTTAAGGGGAGATTTCGTTTTTTTCGCGAAATTAGCATTTTTTTTTATTTAGGAAAAATCTTTTGGGATTTCGAATTTATCGTCATTGCCGGTGACAAAAAAATTATGGAACATTTTTGTGAAAAGTTTTTCATGAAATGATCGAGATTTTTTTTAACATTACGGAAATTAATTTTTTTTGGGTTTTAGAAAAAATGGAATCTTCGCAATCGATTCCTTCCGAATTTTTGGCGTAGAATTTGTCGTCATTTTCGGCGTCAGAAAAAAAATTCTCCACCATTTTCCTAAAAAGTTTTTCACGATTATTTTCCTGGAAAGTTTTTTTATTTTTCTAGTTTTTTTAGTTTTATTATTTTCGTGAAAAGTTTTTCATGATTATCTTCGTGAAAAGTTTTTCACGAAAATAATCGAGATTTCTTTTTACCATAATTGAACCGTAATTTTTAACCGTATTTTAATTTGACTAATTCACTACAAAAATTGGTCAATTTTCGGAAAAAAAAAATTCTCGGTCATTTTTGTGAAAAAAATTTCCCGAAAATGTTCGAGTTTGTTTTTTTTTTCACAACTGAACCGTAATGTTTAACCTATTTTAAATTGACAAATTTTCGTGACTAATTAGTCAAATTAAAACCTCAAAACTGATTGCATGATTAAAAATTCGCCCTCAATAATTTCCGTCTAAAATCCAAAACGGCTGCTTCAAGTTCCAACAGCTCCGAAGTGGCGTAAAACGAATCCCAGAGTAACACGCACAGGTATGTACCGCGAGGCCGGAGAGACACATTGTACAGTCGGAGAGGCGTTAAAATCTCATTTATCGGTTTCTCAGAGTCGAAGAAATTATTGTGACGTGCCCCGCGACTGGATACGCCGAGTGCGATTACAGCCGCGGCGCAGCGGCGAGTGAGAAGCGACTTTGCCTCCTGGAATTACCCGGGACGGCCGCTTCGCGGCCCGAGTTGTATACGACTCTGGGGTTCGCAGTGCAGCGGCGAAATCGCGGTGGAAAAAAAGAATCGGCGCTAGAGAGAGCAGCCGGAGTCGCGAGTGGCAAATCTCGTGAAGGATTATAGAGGCCGCTGCAGGTGGACAATGAGCGCCGGCGACACCGAGAGACCCGAGAGGAGGCCTTAGGCATATGGACTGCTTAAAATGCATTGGCAATAAGCCGACGCGTCGCGTCATGCGTCGTCGTCGCTTCGCCTCTCCCGGCGAAAGACGCGCGCGCGACTTTCCTACGGTTTACGACCCCCGGGGTCAGGGCAAAACGAGAGGCTCCGTGGCAAAAGCCCCGGCGTATCCTACAAATGTGTTACCGTATCGTGATTCCTGGGACGGCAATTAGAGAATTCGAATTACCGGAAATTATAACTTTTTTGGGAAATAAAACGAATTTTTTTTTTTGGGAATCGAAGATTTTTTTTGGGGGTTAAAAATTGTGAGGAAGTTGAAAATTAAATGAAGATTTTGTGGAGAAATTTAGTCACTTATTTTGTGATAATGGAAGATTTTTTTTTCGTGTTTGGGGTAACATTTTTTTTATGAAGATATAAAAATGGATTAGATGAAACTTTGTGAACAAAATTAGTCACATATTTTGTGACCCTGGAAGATATTTTTTCACGTTTGGGGTAAAAAATGTCTTATGAAGATATAAAAATGAAATTAAATGAAACTTTGTTAAAAAAAATTCTTATGAAGATATAAAAATGGATTAAATGAAACTTTGTGAAAAAATGTAGTCACATATTTTGTGACCCTCGAAGATATTTTTTGTGCGTTTGGAGTAAAAAAATGTTTATGAATTTATAAAAATGAAATTAAATTTTGTTAAAAAATTTCTTCAAATAATTTGTAACCCTCGAAGATTTTTTTTTCGCGTTGGGTCCTAAAAAATTCGTAAAAATTTGAAAACGAAATGAAATAAAATTACAATTAAAAAAAGGCTCATAGAAATATGAAATTTTTTTTTCTCGGTCAATAATTACCTTCAATCTGACTTTGAATTTGACCTAATTTTCCGGGATGCGCTTTTAAAAACCCCAAAAAAACAGCCAACATAATTACTGAATATCAAATCACGTAAAAAAATGTCAAATAAATAAATAAAAAATTGTAATTATTAGTATCCTACAACCGTCTTATTCCTCCCGCTAATTATTCATCATATTCATCAAACCCCCTTTAAAAAAAAAAACGCAAAACGACGCCTCAGCTCGTATAAATAATGGGCTCCGGGTTTTTTCGCGGAAAATCCGACGTCGATGCGTCGCGAGTTTTAGCTAGAGAGGAGAGGGGAGGTTGATACACTCGGCGGCGCCGTGCGCGAGGTTCGTCCCGCGAGTTAATGAGATAGAGAGAGCCCTGTATAACCAGGCGTGCTTTAGGGCCACTAAAGCTTCCTCGAAGCGCGAGCGCGGTCCCCCCGCGTCTTCGTCTTCGTCTACGCCGAGAGCTCAGCGCGTCTCCCGGTCACTCGCGACCGCAGACCGAGCGCAGTGCCACGACGGACAATTTCGCCGTCTAACGTGTGAAATTACTCGAGGGCTATTTCCACGCGGGTTTCTTGCGCGCGGATAGGCAACGGCGAGCGTTTTGCGCGCGAGGCGAGAGGCGAACCGCTCGCGCGAGAAGGAGAGAAACCGGCGGGACGACGACGACGACGACTGCGAGGAGGCGACGTCCAGGGACCGAGCACCAGGTCGCTCGTTTATATATGTATTTGTATTTGTACACGGGGCAAAATGAAACGCCGGGGCAAAATGGGACAGTCATTTTTTATTCATTTTGGATTTTGCGGGGTAAAATGGGACAGACGTTTTTATTAATTTTGGATTTTGCGGGGCAAAATGGGACAGACGTTTTTAGTCATTTCGGATTTTGCGGGGCAAAATGGGACAGGCATTTTTATTCATTTTGGATTTTGCGGGGTAAAATGGGACAGACATTTTTATTCATTTCGAATTTTGCGGGGCAAAATGGGACAGACATTTTTATTCATTTCGGATTTTGCGGGGCAAAATGGGACAGACATTTTTATTCATTTCGTATTTTACGGGGCAAAATGGGACACTCGAATGTTTTTGGAAAATCGCGGTTGTGGAACACAATTCAAGGGAATTATTAAAAATATAGGGAAAAGTGAATTCCTAAATTTTTTTGTTTTTTTTTGTATATATTTATACATGTGCATATAGGAGAACATGAGGCAAAATGGGACGACGGGGCAGAATGGGACAGTCATTTCTTTTCATTTAGGGTCATTTTACGAGGTAATATCTGATAGTCATTTTATTCATTTGGGATTATTTTGCGGGGCAAAATGGGACATTCATTTTTTTTATTCCTCATTATTGTACGGGGCAAAATTGTTTTCATTACGCATCATTTTATGGGTCAAAATGGGGCACACAGATATTTTTGGAAAATCTCGTTTCTACTTATTTTTTATTCCTTTATTTATTTCTAGATATTTTTGGAAAATCGCGTTTTTATTTATTTATTTTTTATCAGGCGTCCATTGAACGTGAATGCATTTGATACTTCTTAAAAACTTACGTCCGTGCCTCACCTTCAGTTAGGATCACAATGCAATCAGCACTGATGACGCCCAGTAGCACTCGGAGCACCAAACCGTGCATTGCAGAATTTTTGGAGCGTCCCATTTTGCCCCAATTTTTTTTTGTTTCTCCCGATGTTAAAAATCGCTGTTTGAAATCGAGATTTTGGGTGAAAAGCATAAAAAATGCACTTTGGGTATCGTCATAAAACCATTTTTCGCCTACGTGTCCCATTTTGCCCCGTGTTGTATGTTCTGTACTCCCCCTCGTGTTCCTGGTATCGCGAGTACTACCGCGGCCTTTGGCTTCCATCCGCGACGCCACGAGTACCGTAGGTCTCGTGCTTCGCGGCGCGAAGCGCGAAGCCTCTCCGCGAGACGAATGATATTATATTGTACACGCGGGGGACGCGCGGTGAGTCCTCGCGAGGAGCGGAAACGTCGAAACTGGAATGCGACTGTGACGCCTGAGGACGTGGAGAGCCGTGAAACGCTCGAAGAGTGCGGACAATGCGACGTGTGCCTTGCAATATAATGGTTGATGGGTGTTGTGACGTTTTGACTAGGCTTGTGGCTGAAAAAACGATTTTAGAAATGAAAGCTTCTTTTATACTTAAAAATTTATTTTAACGAATTAATTTTAGACCTTGGATAAAAAGACAATTTTATTTCTTTCCTTCACGCGAAATGTCAAATAAAATCATTTCACGTGAAGCAAAAAAAAAAATTTGTTAAAGGTTCAACAAATTATTTAGAAAAAAAATGTCTTTTTAGGCTCAAAACTGGACTCTTGGAGCACTAATTAATTTTCGGCCTGGGCATAACATTTTTTTGTTTATTTCACACGAAACTTCAAGTGAAAAAATTCCATGTGAAGAAAGTAATTTTTTTTTTAAATCCCTAGAAATTATTCTTGGAATACTAATTAATGTTGGGTATGGGCAAAACGACAATTTTTTGTTTACCTCACACGAAACATCAAGTGAAAAAATTCCATGTGAAGACATTTTTTTTTAAGTCTAAAAATGATTCTCGGAATACCATTAATATTAATTAACTACTATTAATTAATTTTAGGCCTCTGTAAACCGATATTTTTTTTCTTTTTGTCACTCGAAATTTCAATCGGAAAAAATTCCATGCGAAGAAAAAAAAAATAGTTTCTTAATTGCCACCCAACGGTTGATCCAATTGAAATTAAATCCGCGATTCGTGCGAAGAGCCGGTCAGCTACCGTAAAGTATTGTGCGCATCTTTACGGTCATTTTTTTTTCTTTTTTTTTCAAAGAAAATCATTTTTTTTAAGTCCCTAGAAATTATTCTTGGAATACTAATTAATGTTGGGACTGGGCAAAACGACAATTTTTTGTTTACTTCACACGAAACATCAAGTGAAAAAATGCCATGTAAAGAAATTTTTTTTAAGTCTAAAAATTATTCTGGGAATACCATTAATATTAATTAACTACTATTAATTATTTTTAGGCCTCGGCAAACCTACGTTTTTTTTCTTTTTGTCACTCGAAATTTCAATAGGAAAAAATTCCATGCGAAGAAAAAAAAAAATCTTCTTAATTGCCACCCAACGGTTGATCCAATTGAAATTAAATCCGCGATTCGTGCGAAGAGCCGGTCAGCTACCGTAAAGTGTTGTGCGCATCTTTACGATCATTTTTTTTCTTTTTTTTTTTTTTTTTTTTTCAAAGGACACAGCGCAAAGTCCTTTGCCCAGCTCGTTCCACGAGCCCCGCGAGATAGTCAATTACAGTGGAGGCTATACGTTTCGCCAGGTGCGGTTGCTCTCTCGCCAATTAGACCGGCGAGAGCTCGGCCGGCTTTGCCGGCCATCGGGAATCAAGCGTCAGCTCTCCTTCTCTCTCGTTCACGCGGCGGGCCACGCGGTGCATCAGTCGGTGCACCTCTCGGTGCACTGATTGCCATAGCCACGTGCAACGCCGAAGCCCCCAGCGCGCTGCCACCGGTAGAGTCCTAAACGTTTTTTACCCGGTCGCGCCGTTAAGAAACCGAGCGTCCCGATTCCAGTGGTCCCGGTGAAAAGACGAGCCGATTGCGACGAGATCGTTAAACGATGAAACGCGTGTTACTGCCGCCGGGGGGGGGGGGACAAAAAACCGACGGCCAAATTGAACGAACCTCCGGGTCAGACGAGCGACGGAACCGACGAAATGTTTCGGCCGTTCGTGCGGGCTACGAATTCGGCTCGTCCGGTCGATACCAAAAGTGGTACCAAAAGTTCGTGGCAGCCAATTTTCCAGGGCTGAATTTTTGACTCAGGTTTTTCGGGGACTAATTTTCCTAGATTTGCAGTCAAAAAGTGGTTTCTGTGAAAATTTCGAACACTTCTCAATGGTATAAAAATTGTAGAAATTTAGGATACATTGAAGGTGCTGGAAAGACTTATTTTGCATCATAATAATATTTATTTATTTATTTATTTATTTGACAGTGAACGGGACAAGCCGTTGAAAATACAGTGTAATATAATGGCGAATGAGTACCCGGCCAAAATGCATACAACAAAAAACAAACAAAAAATAATAATAATAATAAATCATACACATAAAATAAATATATGAATATGTTATTATCGAATTCATGAAAAATATTAATTGTTCAACAAACTACACGGCAACCAAACTTTTTTTTAAATGAAAATGATTTGTTACTTCTTCTGAATACGTATGAATTTTTTCAGAATTTTACCTAATATTTTAAAACGCATTTATACCCTTCATTATACCTAAAAAAAACGCAATTAAAAAAAATTATAGACAAAATTCTGAAAAAATTTGTACGTATTCAGAAAAACAAACGAATAATTTTTATTAAAAAAAAGTTGGGATGTCGGGTAACTTGTTGAACAATTAATTTTTTTTCATCAATTTACAACTAACATTTTGATATTATTGTTATGCAAAATTAATTCAGCAACTTCCACGTGCCCAATTTTTTCAAATTTTTACATCATTGAGAAGTGTTAAAAATTCTCTTAGAATCCCCCGTTACAACCTTAACATCCCAGACCTTCAGAACCCAAAAATCCTCCACCCAAAAACCTGCCTCGAATCAGATCTCAATTACCGATTTTCCTCCCTCGCCGTCGCCTCACCCACCTCACATTTCAGCTTCCAAGCCCTCAAGTAAAAATACATCGCGATCGAACCGCGCATACCGCGTGGTCGCCCTTCGCAACAAGGTGGTTGAAACGTAATACCAGTAACGAGTACCTAATTCAAGCGCGGCCGCGTCATAAGTCCGGCAAAGTACGTTGTAAGTCGCCCGGGCCGGCCGTAATGGTGTTTATGGGCAATTCCCGGCTGCCTCCTCGCGAAGGGTAGAAGCGACTCGCGAGCGCGTCCGTTTCTCCTTTTTTTTTTTCATCTCGCCCTTTTCCCATCCTCCCCCCTCCCCCCCTTCGTCCCGCGATCTTCGCCGTTTTTCTTCTCCTCGCGTTGCTTTCGCTCCGCGTCTCACGGAAAACCAATGGTGCCCCATAGCCCACGTTGCGCGAGCAGCTCCGCAACACACGAGAGACGCCGGAGCGACAAGAATCGGTGACTATCAAGGAATTCCACGCGATACAGCCGCGGAATACTGCGTGACCGAGCGCCGAGCTCCGGTATCAAGATCACCGGGTCTCGCGCGATCGCTCAAGCAACTCGCGCGGAGAGCGCAGCGAGAGACAACGCGAGGCGCGCGCGGAGGGGAAAAAAAAAGGTACGGAGGTACTCGGAGGCAGTAAAGAAGACGGAAGAACCCGGGGAACTTCTGGAATACGACGCGCGAGCTGGGGAAGATATTGTCTCGTGGATATGTGCGCCACGAGGCCACGAGTTCAAATCAGCTCGTGGTGGCTCGACAACGTACTACGTGCGGGCTTACTCTGTCTTATTGGTGAGGACGTAATTTTTCGCTGCTGCGTTTATCGTACGATTGATTTGTCGTTTTCATACGAGATGGAATATTAGACGAGAGAATATTGGACGACAGAATATTGGACGACAGAATATTGGGCTACAGAATATTGGACGAGAGAATATTAGACGACAGAATATTAGACGACAGAATATTGGACGACAGAATTTTAGAGGACAGAATATTAGACGACAGAATATTAGACGACAGAATATTGGACGACAGAATATTGGACGACAGAATGTTAAACGACAGAATGTTAAACGACAGAATATTAGACAGAATATTAGACAGAATATTAGACAGAATATTAGACAGAATATTAGGCAGAATATTAGACAGAATATTAGACAGAATATTAGACAGAATATTAGACTGAATATTAGACAGAATATTAGACGACAGAATATTAGACGACAGAATATTAGACGACAGAATATTAGTCGACAGAATATTAGACGACAGAATATTCGACGGCAGAATATTAGACGGCAGAATATTAGACGGCAGAATATTAGACGATAGAATATTGGACGACGGAATATTGGACGACAGAATATTGGACGACAGAATATTAGACGACAGAATATTAGGCGATAGAATATTAGACGACAGAATATTAGACGACAGAATACTAGACGACAGAATATTAGACGACAGAATATTAGACGACAGAATATCACACGACAGAATATCACACGACTTTTCATTAAACATGCCTTAAATTACTACAATTTCCCCTTTTTAGTAGTAATTAATTAAGCTTCGATATCACACTAGGGTAAATAGTACCTACAATTAATTATTTGATTTCGAAAGTTGTCGATTCTCAATGAAAAAACATTTCACGTAGGCTGAAAATTCAAGTATCAGCACTCACCGATTTGTCTACCGTAATGCACACCCGGGGTAACACGAGACTCTGTATTAAAGTGTAGCAACAGACCGCGAAAGTACCCGCGCCGAGATTCGTATAATTTCCAAGATAATCTCTCGCCTCCTAATGAGTTCGAGTTCCCACAATAATTGCTCGCCGGAATCGGGAGAAGCGGCCGCGCGGCGTATTCGAAAAAAAAAAACGAAAAAAAAAAAAAAACGTGTTATTGGATATTCCCCGACGCAAGCGGACTCGATATACCCGCACTCGAGATCCGACGAATTAATCCGATAAGTCGAGAGTGCTAGGTATGCGCGAGATATTAGTCGATCCTGGATATATCGAAAGGAGAGTAGAGTAGTTCCCCCGGAGTAGACACTACATTAGATTACCCCACAAGCCTGCGGCGCACGAACAGCCTGCATATCGACGTGTATCTCTCTCTCTCTCTGGCGATGCTCCGAGCATTTCCGCCTATTGGGAAACCCCAGTGCGGCGAGTCTTCGCCGATAAACGAGAAACAGATTTATGTACTTCGCATTTCCACTCAATTTCTGCTGATCCTCCGTCTGTATGCAATAATACGAATTACGGTTTTCATTAATTCGCCAGCGGGAGATACACGCGGATGCAATCTTCGTGCATGGCGACTTGTGCAGAACTGCGAACTAGCATTTAGGGTTTGTGTGGAGGGAGGAAAAAAATTTGTTGCCACAGCCAAGTCACCTGCTGCAAAAACGATTAGCAGATACACCGATACCTAATTTTCTTGCTTCAACAGCAAACTTCATTTGCTGTGTTAGATTTGCATACAGAGCAAATGGCATTTGTTTCAGCAAAAATACAGTTGCTGACATCGCTAATTATTTGCTGCATCAGCAAAGTGAATTTTTCCTGGTAACAAATAATTTGTTAGATTAGCAAATCAAGTGACATCTGCATCATTTGTTTCCACAGCGACTGTTTGTTTGTTACGACTGCAAAAAAGTTGCCACACGAGCAAAATAAATGACCGGCACATAAACAAATAGCCTGACAAATAAACTTTTGCCTTCTCACCGACATAATTTTTCTACGCCTGCAACGGGACCAAAGTTTGGCCGTCCAATGACCACCAATTGATGTTCAAACTCGTGGTGAGTCATCGTCGAGTCACCAGTGCTAACTCGACATTTCCACGATTCCCTCGCACATCCGACCCCACAGTGCGTTTCTCACCACAGCCTCCGGCGTCGATCAGAAGTCGTGTAAACCGCATTTTTCGCCCGAAACGCACCGGCACCCAAGTCATCCCGGCAGATTGTAAGCGGGACCGCCTGAGAATGAACCGCGTATCGCAACCAGCCATCCGGCAAGCAAGCTCGGTCAGTCTTCCCCACGTTACGTTACCACTAATCCATGCCCTCGCGCTCACTCCGGCAAGAACGAGCTATAATTCATGCGTAAGAGGTCCTTCTGCCGCCGCTGCCGTTGGCTTCTGCTTCCAGCATCGCCCGGCGTCGCCCAGCGTCTCCCCTTGCTCACCGTAGACTCACCATAGACTCACCCATGGGCTCTGCCTACGGTGAGTCCCGCAGTCTCGTTGACGTCATTCCTCAACAAAAAAGACCCAGAAGAAGCAGAGAGAAACGTATGGAAAAGAGCGAGAACCAACGACACGACTCGCACACCGATGCTCGCATTTTCGCTCACCCCGCTCACCTCGCTCACCGCTTGCTCACCTCGTTCTCCACGCTCACCACCGCGACTCACCCCGCTCGGGTTTGTTGCACCGGAAAGAGCATCGAAAAAGCCACCCTGTGGCATGCAACCCGGCCCCATCCGCGCATCCCGGGTCCCTCTCGCTTGCTTTTGCGCGAACCCGATCGTAAATGCGCGCATTTGAATATGAATAAATCGTGGCCGGAGCGACTTCTCCGTTGCCTGGCTCTTCTTTCCGCCGCCTCAGCCGGTGCCCCCGCCTATACCGGCAACCCGTTGTACACCTCGGTGCGAATGTGGACCAGTCATTGGCCGTGGACTGAATAGCCAGTCAGTGAGAGCTTCGACTGTAGCAAAATCCACAGGAGGGTAACGCAAAGCGAAGGAGCAGCGGCGAGTGGCTGATGACTGGGACATTCCGTGGCTTATGAACTATACATGCGTTTCAGTTGCCTCGTTCTTTCGTTCTTTCGTTCTCCCGCGCCCGGCGAGATCGTATTTGCTGGCTCGCGTCTGTTGCACTCGCGCTGCCGCGCGTTCTGCGGCTGCTGGCGAGCAAGAAAGCAGCAAGCGGGAAAGCAAGAAAGCATGAGCGAGGAAGCGCGAGCGCGCGCGCGCTCGAACGTCGGGGAGGCTGCGCTCGCGGTCCGAGCGCTCGCCGGAGTGTTTTACGCACGAGCGTTTATGGATTGTTTAATGGCGACCGCCTACAAATTAGACGAGCGGTAAATCAGTATCGAGCAGACCTCCGCAAAGCACAATGGGAGAGCGCGCGTTGGTTATACTACTGCGCGCCACACGGCGCGACTGTGTGCGCGCGCGTTTGAGATGCGCAAACGCGCGGAGTCGCGTTTGAATTGCGTGAGTGTGCGTGGGGGAGGAGGAGGGGGGAGGGGAGGAGATGCGCAACCGGCGCAGAGCAGATGGGTGCCATTGTCGTTGATACACGCGGAAGGTGGAGGACCTTTGGAAATTATTCCTCGACTGCCTTTTATATTACGCAAATAAAATATGGCTGCGTATTCGCGTTCCGAGTGTGACGCGCGCGCGGTGAGTGGATTTGCCGAGGTGTCTGATCGCCGGGTTAAATGGCGTGTGGGCGGAAAAATGGCCGGGACACGGGTGCATCGTGGTTTTCGCTGGTCTGGAGGGGAAATGGTTTGATGCTGCGGAGAACGATGAGGATAACAGTATAGAAAAGTATTCTGAGGTATTTTGAGGTACTCTGACACATTTTGAAACATTCTGAAGTATTTTGTGATATTCTGAGGTATTTTGTGATATTCTGAGGTATTTTGAGGTATTCTGAGATATTTTGCGGTATTCTGAGTTATTGTGAGATATTTTTAGGTATCCTGAGATATTTTGAGGTATTCTGAGATATTTTGAGGTATTCTGAGATATTTTGAGGTATTCTGAGATATTTTGAGGTATTCAGGGATATTTTGAGGAATTCTGAGATATTTTAAGGTATTCAGAGATATTTTTGAGGTGTTCTGAGGTATTCTGAGGTATTTTGGGGTATTCTGAGGTATTTTGGGCTATTCTGAGGTATTTTGATGTGTTCTGAGGTATTCTGAGGTATTTTGAGATACTCTGAGGTATTCTGAGATATTTTGAGGTATTCTGAAATACACAGGTTTTTTGAGGTATTTTGAGTTATTCTGAGGCATTGTGAGGTATTTTGAGATTTTTTTAATGATATTTTGAGGTTATGTAGGACGTTCTGAGGTATTTTGAGTTATTGTAAGTTATTATGCTGAGTATCACAAACGGTTAAAGAGTATTGAGTATCGACTTTATTATTGAAAACTATCGAAAAAATTATTGTGTACATAGCTGTTACCCAGTCACGTCACGAAGTTGATTTGCGGCTCATCGGCATCGAGCTGATGGCGCGGAACTGTGCCTCAATGGCATCGATTCGCGAACGTCATCAGAGACTCAACCGAGAAGATATACTGTGCCGCGCGTGGTGCACGGCGGAGCGTACTTCAGCACACAGAGAGTCCCGAGCGCGACTCCGCGCGCTCCGAGAGCATTAAAAGACTCGCTCGCCATACGCGAATAGTGATTACTCGCCGTGGGCGAGAAGGCACCGAGAAGCAGAAGCAGAGCTCGGAGCCACGGAGGCTGCCGCTGCCGCTGCTGCGAGCTGCAGGTTGATTATCTCACCTGTCCTGAGCCCGCTTCTCCGACTGTCCCGGACTCTTTTACTTCTCAACCGATGCTGCTCCCGCTGTAATAGGTTCCCTCGTCCCTCGTGCCACGGGTCCGCGCTCTTCTCGCACTCTTTATCTTTCCCACACGAGCGCCGCGCGCACACACTCGGCGGCGAGCGCGATTATATATATTTCTTGCGCCACGACTTCGTTTTCCTCTCTCTCCCTGACTCTCATCGTCCTACGGCCGGCATCATCTGCCACATCAAAAACTTCACTTCTTGCGCGAGATATAATTTCGTTTACCCACTATTTTCAGTCCATATAATCAGCGGAGGGAAGAGCGAAGCCAATGGTAGCGAGAGATTGTAAGACAACCTGGCTAGAAATTTATGACCTCCTTGGAGTCCGGCCGTGCGCTTCTCGCGCGAACGAAACCCGCAGATCCATTTCAGATCTCGTCGTTCCCAATAACAATCAATACGATTTATCATGTATCTGTTTTGGGGAGGGCCGTGAAGGCTGCGGAAAAATTGGAAACCGTTTTCACTGATAACGATATTAATGCTTCGACTTGGAGATCATTGTAAAATATCTCAGGTCATCGGATCTGTGGTGAAATGAAAAAAGAAAAAACGTTCTGTTAAATTAAGGTCCTCAAAATGAATTTAGGTCCTCAAACTGAATTACGGCCCTCAAATTAAATTAAGGTCCTCAAATTAAAATAAGGCCCTGAAATTAAATTAAGATCCTCAAATTAAATTAAGGTACTCAAATTAAATTAAGGTACTCAAATTAAATCAAGGTCCTCAAATTAAATTAAGGCCCTCAAATTAAATTAAGGTCCTCAAATTAAATTAAGGTCCTCATATTAAATTAAGGTCCTCGTATTGCATTAATTTCCTCGTATTAAATTAAGGTCCTCGTATTAAATTAAGGTTCTCGTATTAAATTAAGGTCCTCGTATTAAATTAAGGTCCTCGTATTAAATTAAGGTCCTCGTATTTAATTAATTTCCTCGTATTAAATTAAGGTCCTCAAATTAAATTAAGGTCCTCGTATTAAATTAAGGTCCTCAAATTAAATTAAGCTCCTCAAATTAAATTAAGGTCATCCACTCCTCTATTTCCCACAAAACCGACGAACGAATTTGACCCCTGCAACTCGTCGCAGCTTTACGTGAGTCAAATTACACCCGTAAATCACGCGAAAACGTCGCGGATCGTCGGTTCCACCGGTCGCCAAGGCCCAAATAGCGTTATTAAACTAAACACCAGTCGTTTCTCGTTGAACACGGATATCGTTCCGGTAACTAGGTGCGTGGAAATCGCCACTGAACCACGCCGACGTCAGGAGACACAGCGTCGAGCTGGAGGACCTTCGTACTGCTTCTTCCTCCTTCGTCTCCCTCCTCGAAGACGAGGGAGACGAAGACAGAAGCGTCAGGAAGACCACGATGAAGATCGGATTCTCCGGCAGACGGAAGCGAAGGACCACGACGTGTCCAGAGGGTCGAGCCGAGCGGCGTCGGCGGTGGCGGTGGCGGCATCAACATCAGAGCTATTCAGCTATATATTCAGCCTGGCTGGCGCGGTGAACCGAACCGCCGTGTGTGCCAGGGAGTCGCGCAAGAACACTCGGGGTTTTTTGTTCAAGTCAATATATCAGCGCAGGGGCCATGTCTAACGGGTAATGCACCGGGCGATCCTGCCGCACGACGACGACGACGACGACGACGGTGGCGAGAAAGAAGAGTGGAAAGCGAAGCTATTGCCGGTGGCATCAGCATCGCGGACCGCCCGACAGGAATAAACATAACGCGCCGACCGGCGGGTATATGTGGGATCTATTATGCGCGGGTATATAGAAAAGGTCCTCGCTATATGGACTCCCAGGGGCTCCCCTGGCAAACGCGCGAAAATCTCCTGCGCTTGGATGGCAATCAACCGGCGGATTATTATCGTCGCGTATTGCCCGACGGGAAATAATATCAATTACCCCCCCGCGAGATTGGCGGTACAGGAGGCGCGAAGTGTGAGTGTGTGTGTGCACACGTGTAACGAGGAAACTTCAGCGTGACGATCAATCATAAGGGGAAACCGCGGAACGCGGTTGGTGTCATTTAAATGGGGAATAAGGGAGGAGGACCTGGTTTGGATTTTTTCGGCGTGAGTTAGTTTTGCGAGAAGTTTTCATTTTTTTGTGCTATTTTATTTTATTCTTTACATTTAAACAAAATTATTTTATTTTATTTTTTACATTTAAAAAAATTATTATAGTTTATTTTTTACATTTAAAAAAATTATTATAGTTTATCTTTTACATTTTAAAAAATTATTTAATTTTATTTTTTGCATTTAAACAAACTTATTTTATTTTACTATGTATATTTAAACAAACTTATTTTATTTTACTATGTATATTTAAACAAATTTTATTTATTTATTTTTTACATTTAAGAAAACACATTTTATTTAATTCTTTACGTTTTAATAACATTATTTTGTGTTTTTTACATATACATTTTTTTTCATCCTTTACATTTTTTAAATTTATTTCATTTTGTATTTTGCATTTTAAAAAATGTATTATATTTATTTTATTTTATACAATTTTTCAAATGTATTAAACATTACACGATTTAGTCCTGGCAACAAATTAGGTGAAATCTATTCGCAAGAATTAATTCGTGGTCGATAAGATCATTTTTATGGCTACAACTAAAAAAATGTAAATACGGTAAAAAAGTGAATATTTCTCACGACGATTTTTTTTTTTTTTTTTCGCGTGGACAAAAATTTGATAACCCGCTTCTTAATTGCGGCCAGAACAGTCCACAGTCATCGTGCGCCGAAGTCGTCGCAAAAATTCCCTCCCCGTTGCAAGATTATCGAATTTTCAGTTTATTATACGTCGGATTGTTTTTCTATCCCCGCGTCCGCGCGCGACTATAGCTTTTAGCGCAGATTGGATCTTTCCGTGTTTCTCCTTCCCGTATCCTCGGCCTGGGAAAACCATCTAGCACCTCCCGCGGTCCCCCGTTCATGGACAAGATACCCGTTACTTATATTATCCGACCTCGGGACCGAGAGCGAGCTTGCGCCGAGAGGCGCGCTCGTCGTGCATAGGCGAGGAGCTCCCAGCGCACCCGAGTTTTTTTTTCCCCCCGCCGTCCGCTCGAGGCGAAGCCGGGCCCGGATCCCCGCGCGCGCACGCGTATAACGTCGACCGGAGGGTCAACGATAATAAAGAACGTTTATTTCTCGAGGCGAGCTCTCGTCGCGTCTCGTGTGCGTGGTGCCTGCGCGGCCTGGCACTCTCGAACACGTGGGAGCCCCGCTCGGGACCATCTCGATATCGCGGGGGAAATAAAGTAGCGGACGCCGGGGCGAAGCGCGCACGTGAAGTCCAATAAAATTTATGAATATTCGATAAGATTGAAAAAACAAACCGTCCGCGCCGAGGTGGGTAATGGGCGGGAGGTTTTTTGCCCGAGCGAATTCCCAACGCCGCCGCTGTCGGCCGCCGGCGAATTAATTTGCGGGTAACGAATTTTTGGCGTGTTCCGCGTTCGGATTTTGGCGGGGAAAATGAGAGAGAGGTATAACATTTTAGTACCGTGAAATGGTCCAATAAAATTATTAACTTTTATGGAACTGATAGCCATCGGGATGCGATTTCAATTGGGCGTACAGATTTGAGTTAATATTTTCGACATAACAGCAAAGTTTCGATTTTATCTTAAAAAATGTCAATTCAATTTTAATACCGTTTTAACACAATTTGAATACAATTTTACCATCATTTTATCACAATGTTAACACCATTTTAACGCCATGCTAACACCATATTAACACCATGCTACCATCATTTTAACACCATATTAACACCGTGCTAACTCCATGCTAACACCATGTTAACACCATATTAACACCGTATTAACACCATGCTAACACCATGTTAACACCATGCTGACATTATTTCAGCACCATTTTAATACAATTTTATCATCATTTTAATACCATTTTAATACAATCTTAACACCATTTTAATACAATTTTAACACCATTTTAATACAATTTTAACACCATTTTAATACAATTTTAACACCATTTTAATACAATTTTAACACCATTTTAATACAATTTTAACATCATTTTAATACCATTTTAATACAATCTTAACACCATTTTAATACAATTTTAATACCATTTTAATACAATTTTAACACCATTTTCATACAATGTTATCACCATTTTTTATTTTAATTTGAATTAAATTTTAAATCAACTGCATTGTAATACATTTCAAGAGCTTCAACAAACAAATCACAAAAACCTTTTTTTTTTCAAAACAAGATGACCACAAAAAAAAATATCTACATGATTTTTCCACAGCCGTCGCCAACCGGTAAATTGGTCAGTGCATAAGCAACTTTATCGTGTCGGCCGTACCCGTTCTGCATGCGGCGCGGGGACCTCGGGCGGCGCGCGGGGCCCGGTATCGCACCGCGCGAGGACGGAAACGGGAAAAGCTGGTCGGTTGTGTACCGCGGGAAAAACGAGAAAGATGCTCGCCGCCGAGAAGGAGTCTAATTAGGCTCGCGCATACCGTCGCAAACCGAGGAACCCGGCGGTCGCCACTGCCCGGGGGGTAACCCGACATAACGCATCGCCCAGGATTTTATCAGACTCTCCGCCGCTCATCTTCTCCCCCTTTACACCGGGCGCATACTCTCTAGGCGCTCACCGGCGCGTTGCGCACACATTTTATATACCTATATATTAGGCCGCGTATACGTGGCGTCCGCGGGTCCGTCGTGTGGCGTCTTGGGTCGAGTTCACGCAGCGACAACGCGCGTCCTCCGGACTCGGCCGCCGCGTCATGCCCCGATGGCATTCCTGGTTGGCAGCGAGCGCGAATTATTCACAAATGAATCTCGTCGGCCTGCGCTGACCGGCCGTTTTCAATTCCACCTAAGGCTCTCGGCTCTAACGGGCCGGAGGATCGGACGGTTTGACCCTGGAGGTGGAGCAGGAGTTGAAGTTGTGATGAGGAAATGACAGTTTTGGTAGCTGGGAACAATGTTGGAATGGTGACAACAGTCGTTTTGGTGCAGTCGAATCAGACTACGAGATGAGCGACAAGAAAGACGAGACGATTTATGGACCATTGTTCGTGACGATAAACCGGATTATGATCCAGGATCGAAGGTAGCTGTGCAAATAGCATGACCTGTGGCTTCTGGATGGACTCGATTGAAATTGTGATTCGTTTTTTTTTTTAATAGTTGTTAATGAGATTGAGAATCGCAATTACAGATGAGGTGAGGTTGAAGGTAACGTTGGATGGAGGCTATGAGGCCGCTTGGCTCATCAGAAAAAGAGGCGGAAGAAAAGTGTGAAGATTTATCAAGCCAAAGGCATGATCAATGCGTTTTCGTGAGGTAAAGTTTGAACCATCCTGGATTGCGACATAAGAGACACCAACGATGCTCCAGTTTTTATTCCACAAGACTTCATCATTTTTTGCATGACAAACGGGGTTATGATTCAGGATCCAAAGTCTATCCAAATTGCACGACTCTCAACTCGACAGCTATCATGTTTCAATATTCCCAATACTGAATAAAACCTTGACGATTGCTCACCCAGAGCTAAGGTTGAAGGTGACATCAACAATGCTCCTGTTTGCATTCCACAATGTTCCATCATTTTTTACATGACAAACTGGATTACGATTCAGGATCCAAAGTGTATGCAAATTGCACGACTCTCAAGTCGACAGCTATCATGTTTCAATATCCCCAATACTGAATAGAAACTTGTCGATTGCTCACCCAGAGCTGAGGTTGAAGGTGACATCAACAATGCTCCAGTTTGCATTCCACAATGTTCCATCATTTCTTGCATGACAATCCGGATCATGATCCAGGATCCAAAGTGTATCCAAATTGCACGACTCTCAACTCGACAGCTATCATGTTTCAATATCCCCAATACTGAATAAAACCTTGACGATTGCTCACCCAGAACTAAGGTTGAAGGTGACATCAACAATGCTCCAGTTTGCATTCCACAATGTTCCATCATTTCTTGCATGACAAACCGGATCATGATCCAGGTTCCAAAGTCTATCCAAATTGCACGACTCTCAACTCGACAGCTATCATGTATCAATATTCCCAATACTGAACAGAACCTTGACGATTGCTCACCCAGAGCTAAGGTTGAAGGTGACTCCTCCTCCTCCTCCTCCTCCCAGTTCCTCATATAAAACTCATCCAAAGAAGCGTGTGAAGGTTTCTCAGCGCAGACACGCTCGACGCCTTTTCTTGTCGCGCTCCTCGAACGATTCTTCCTCCTTCTCCTCCTCGTCTTCTTCCTCTTCTTGCGGCAGGAGGCATCAGCAACATCGGTAACAACCGCAGGGTGCGAGGGCATCGCGGCCGGCGTATTAACCAGCGGCAGCCAACGCCGAGTAGCAGCGGCGAACAGTTAGCTTCCAGCGAGATATAGTTTGAATAGCAGTAGTAGGAGAACCCGCGAGTCTTTTCCCGGTCGCTGATGCCTCCGTGAGCCGCGCAACTCGGCTGATGTACACCTCGCGAGCAGTCTCGCGCAGTCGCCGGAGGCCTCGTTGTTTCAAAATTACCGGCGGGCTGCTATGAAAATGATAATTTATGGTGACAGCATATGGCCGCTGGAGCCACGTATCTGGTGCACGTTATGACGATACGTGGAGCGAGGGCCTTAAGTACCCCGAGCGTCTCTGTTCTCGCCCGTCTGCTTCGCCTTCTCACCCTCGTCGCAGCTGCGCGAGGCTCGCATTGTCCCACGTCCGGCGGTCCAGTTAGTCTCGTTAACGTCCTGCGATGATATGAAATTGCATTGAGCACATTCCGCTATCGACATCAGTCATAATTAACTTGTGGGTGTTCTTGGATTTGATGGGTTTTCAATGATAGTACTGGATTGCGTCATTCGGGTTCCAAAGTTGGTTTGGTTGTTCTGGTTTCGGTTGGTTGGTGATGATGAATGGGAGTCAAAGTGTGCGAAATTGTGTGAAGTCAGCTTCCAAAGTTTGGTTGGTTTGATTGTCCTGGTTGCATTTGGTTGGTGATGGTGAATTGGCATAAAAACGAGTGGAATTGTATTAAGTTAGCTTCCAAAGTTTGGTTGGTTTGATTGTCCTGGTTGCATTTGGTTGGTGATGATGAATTGGAATAAAAACGAGTGGAATTATATCAAGTCAGCTTCCAAAGTTTGGTTGGTTTGATTGTCCTGGTTGCATTTGGTTGGTGATGATGAATTGGAATAAAAACGAGTGGAATTATATCAAGTCAGCTTCCAAAGTTTGCTTGGTTTGATTGCCTGGTTGCATCTGGTTGGTGATGATGAATTGGAATAAAAACGAGTGGAATTGTATTAAGTCAGCTTCCACAGTTTGGTTGGTTTGATGATCCTGGTTGCATTTGGTTGGTGATGATGAATTGGAATAAAAACGAGTGGAATTGTATTAAGTCAGTTTCCAAAGTTTTGTTGGTTTGATTGTCCTGGTTGTATTTGGTTGATGATGATGAATTGGAATAAAAACGAGTGGAATTGTATTAAGTCAGCTTCCACAGTTTGGTTGGTTTGATTGTCCTGGTTGCATTTGGTTGGTGATGATGAATTGGAATAGAAACTCGTGGAATTGTATCAAGTCAGCTTTCAAAGTTTCGTTTCACTGGTTGAATTTGGATGAGAATTTACGTTGTCTTCTTTTTCTCTATTGATGACAGGTCATAAATAATTTGATTTCCGCTGTTCCACACAGGAGACAAATCAACCTGCAAACCTCAAGATAAATTGTCTGACTTCCGTGCTTCCAACGTACCATAAAATAAATAGTTAAAATTACTTACCAATCGCCGATTAGACCTACCAAACTGATAGACGCATTCACCAACATCTCAATACCACCAACCAATCACTGGTAACCACAATTACTCATTTTTTTCCACTGTTCCTTGCCGCATTACAAGACATTCCGTCTCACAAAGGCGATTCAATCCTCTTCGGATCAAACAAAATCGTTGATGACGTAAAATCAATTCACGTCGCGCAAAATTGAACGTCTATTTCCATCTGAATGCCGGAGCTTAATCGTGCAAAATTAATCCACCGGAGATGTTCCGACGAGGTCAATCAATTAGGGCCAAAATAAGGCCGAGATTTATTCGCCCTTTCCATCTCACTCCTCGCGTTGGACGGCCGCTTGGAGTCGCTGCCGATGAAGTTCTCGCGTGTGCGTAACGACGTAGTGGCTCAAAGTTCCCGGCCTATTCGCCAATTAAGGCGGTATTGTGACGACGCCGAGGAAGCCCGGCGTCGTTTCGTTGCCGCGTGGGGAAGAATGGCGGATAAAGCGGGAGAGAAGCCAAAGCCCGGCGCGGTTCAGCTCGCCGCGTTAAATCCAGATTAAGCGAGCGCCTCCACGCCGCCTCATGACACGCTGATGAATACGGCCACTCGACTCGTCGATCCAGAAACATTTAATTTAGACGTTGCCGACGCGGCGAGCATACACTCACACGTGGATGACACACCAGAGTTATTCTCGTTTGGCAGGTGTGCTGACGGGCTTCGTGATCTCTCTATTTCATTGCGGTGCGGATGGCGGAGTTGGATCCTTTGGTCTCATCTTGCTCCGGGGATGACCGACAAAGAGTTGACTGCCGCGCTGGAAAACGAATCACTGAGTGCAGGAAGCAGAGTTACTTTCCAGTTCCATCATTTTTGGAACGGGTGAACAAGGAATGAGAAAAAATATTGATGAACTCTTGATCTTTCTGCTTCATTGTGCTGATGGTGAAGCTGAGTCCTTTGGTCTCAGCCTCCAGGGATGACCGACAAATTGTTGACTGCCGCGCTGGAAAAAGAATCAGTGAATGCAGGAAGCGGAGTTACTTTCTAGTTCAATCATTTTTGGAACGGGTGAATAAGAATGGGATTGCGGAATCAGAAAAAGTGTTGATGAACTCTTGATCTTTCTGCTTCATTGTGCTGATGGTGAAGCTGAGTCCTTTGATCATATCCTCCAGAGATGACCGAAAAAGTGTTGACTGCCGCGCTGGAAAACGAATCAGTGAGTGCAGGAAGCGGAGTTAATTTCCAGTTCCATCATTTTTGGGACGGGTGAACAAGAATGGGAATCTGGAATCAGAAAAAGTGTTGATGAAGTCTTGATCTTTCTGCTTCATTGTACTGATGGTAAAGCTGAGTCCTTTGGTCTCATCCTCCAGGGATGACTGAGGAAGTGTTGACTGTCATGCTGGAAAAGGAATGAGTGAGTATAGAAAGCCCAGTTACTTCATTTTTGGAACAGGTGAACAAAAATGGGAATCCGGAATCAAAAAAAGTATTGATGAACTCTTGATCTTTCAGCTTCATTGTGCTGTTGATGAAGCCGAGTCCCTTGACCTTATCCTCCAGGGATGACTTATAAAGTGCTGATTGCCGCGCTGGAAAACGAACCAGTGATTACTCGAAGCTCAGTTACTTTCCAGTTCCATCATTTTTGGAAAAGATGAACAGGAATGGGAATCCGGAATCAGAAAAAGTAAGAATGAACTCTTGATCTTTCTGCTTCATTGTGCTGTTGATGAAGCCGAGTCCCTTGACCTCATCTTCCACGGATGACAAAGTGACGTCCCCCATGAGCTGGAAATAAGGAAGACCCACGTGCCGAGATCATTACGACGAATCCACAAAGTCTCTCGGTCAAATCACTCCTCTGACGCGTGACGAACGCCTCCTTAGCCGGGATTGGCCATCTGACGAAATTAAACGAACACACACTTTGGACATTTGCCGCGCTGTAATACACGTCACACCGTGCATCAAGATCCCATTCACTCGCGGACAAGTGAAACTCCACGGTTAGCTCACCCATAATTATTTTTCAAGTAGGGTTTCTTTCTTTTCTTTTTTTTTTCAAGCGCCGAGATAATATTTGTGCTTGGTGTACGCGGATTACAGAAACGGTGATCAATGTTCCAGGTTGTAGGTAGCTTATAGATCGACGATCAACGATCCGTGGACATTGGGCACAGCCACCTCAGCAGCCGCCCGCTTTGTTCTCGCGTCACCCGACGCCGTTGCATTTATTCAATAACAACAAATTACCGAACGTTTCTGTAAAGTCATACTCGGTAATTGCGACCATCCGTGAGGCCACCGGGCTTCTCTCGTGTAGGCGGAGAGAGTCGCTCGCGCGCCGTTTTGTCCTCCGCGCTAATGACGAGCGAGTCTTCCGCTTCGTCTTGACCGAATTCGAACGCCTCGCCGCAGGTGCGAATCAATTGATCGCCAGAGGGTCGACTCGGTCGTCGATATTTTTGATCATTCGCCGCTCGATCATTCCTAATCGCATGATTAGTTATTCATGCTACACGTGTTGCCATTTTTTTTTCCTCTACCCAGATTTAAGCGCCTTGTGATCATGAATCTCTTCACGGTTGTTTCAACCATTCTGTCGTTATGAAAAATTCTGATGACCTGGAAGGTGGGAACACATTGCAAAAATGAGGATCGAATGTGACCCTGAAACTACAAATGTGATAGAGGCCGTCATAATCATTAAAATAAAAAAAACTGTACCTGTCTCCATCATCGCATATTTAGTTTTCATGTTTATTTCAACCCTTCTGTCATTATGAAAAATTCTGGTGACCTGGAAGGTAGGAACTCATCGCAAAGATGAGCCTCAAATGTGACCCTAAAACTACAAATGTGATAGAGGCGGTCATCAGCATTCAAATAAAAAAACTGTACCTGTCTCCACCGTCGCATATTTCGTTTTCAAGTTTCTTTCAACCCTTCTGTCATTATGAAAAATTCTGATGACCTGGAAGGTAGGAACACATCGCAATGATGAGTCTCAAATGTGACCCTAAAACTACAAATATGACAGAAGCCGCCATAAGCATCCAAATAAAAAAACGGTACCTGTCTCCACCGTCGCATATTTAGTTTTCACGTTTATTTCAACCATTCTGGCATTATGATAAATTCTGATGACCTGGAACGTAGGAACACATTACAAAGATGAGTCTCAAATGTGACCCTAAAACTATAAATATGACAGAAGCCGTCATAATCATCCAAATAAAAAAACTGTACCTGTCTCCACCATCGCATATTTAGTTTTCACGTTTATTTCAACCATTCTATCACTATGAAAAATTCTGATGACCTGGAAGGTAGGAACTCATCGCAAAGATGAGTCTCAAATGTGACCCTAAAACTACAGATCTGACAAAAGCCATCATAAGCATCCAAATAAAAAAAACCGTACCTGTCGCCACCGTCACATGTTAACAACGAAACGCAAAGTTCTTCGCAACCGATACCCGACTCCCTCGTGTATCATTACTAGAGCAGCCATCGTCGCGCGTTGCGAGCGCAACAGCGAGAAGTCTCACGGCCTCTGAACTCGAACTCGTCATAACTGCAAATGGAATGAACATGCCCGAGGTACCCATACAGCATAGTCGGTGGCTCCTGGACGCAGGGGGATAGTATAGTTACCGTACAGATTGGTTGGCATCGCCGCCGACGCTTCGTTAAAGCATCCAATATGAAGGCATACGGTGGTGGTGGTAATAGTGCCTATAGTACCGGGCTGCCTTTTACCGCGCGCGGCGCGTTCAACTATCCCGAGGCCCGCGAGACGACTGAATTCTCTTGGCTCCGCTGCACGCTCTAAAATTGACTAGGCATATTAAGCGTGTTACACACGTACACAGCGTCGTCGTCTCTGGCAGCAGCGGAATAAGCAGAGTCCAACAGCCGCTACAGACGCAGGAAGCTACTAATATAAACGCGTATTGCGGTAGGCTTCGTTCTTGCGTTTGATGACCAACCTACCGTGGCTGCTTCCACTGTTACACCGCACCACTGTTCCCGTGATGCCCTGTGTTTTGCTCGCGCTGGAAGCTCTGCGGCCGTGCTGAGCTACTGGACTGAAGTTTTGTGGTGAGGACTCGCCTTGTCCCTTGCCAATGGGACTGTCGTCCCGCTGTCGAGCTACTGCGGAATCGTCGCCGGGACAATTTCGCTATGACCGCAAGAGCTTCCGCTGCCTACGCGCGCGGCGAAACTTCGAGCTACGGATGCTTCAGATCGGCATGAATTTCAGAGTAACCTGGACATTGGATTGTGAGGTTTCATGTAAATGGAAATGCGCCTTAATGCCTTATGACATGTTGCTTATTGCAACAGTGGTGCAAGTTGTGTCCAGTGCTATATATGTCATATCAGCACAAATTTCGGACCAACCTGGACATTGGATTGTGGTTTCATGTAAATGGAAACGCGCCTTAATATCTTAATATGATGTCTTGCTTACTGCAAAAGTGGTGCAAGTTGTGTCCAGTGCTATATATGACAAATCAGCACAAATTTCGGGCAAACCTGGACTTCGGATTGTGAGGTTTCATGTAAATGGAAACGCGCCTTAATACCTTATGACGTTTTCCTTACTGCAGCAGTGGTGCAAATTGTGTTCGGTGCTATATGTCATATCAGCACAAATTTTGGACCAACCTGGACATTAGATTGTGAGGTTTCATGTAAATGGAAACGCGCCTTAATACCTTATGATGTCTTGCTTACTGCAACAGTTATGTAAGTTTTGTCCAATGTTATGTCATGAATAAGCCAGCACGACTTCCAACCATCTTTGATCTAATTGAAGTCAATTGAACAGGAACTTTGAACAACCAACTGGGCAAGTTTACATGAAAACCACTAAAACATCACAACCAACTTAGGATTTTAACGGCAGCAAAACATGACAGCAGAAAATGACCACAAATGATGCATCCAATCCATAAGGAAGCTCAAAATTTTGAGCCAAACCTTTCAACAATCTTCACAATTTCCAACGCAAATTGTTGCGATCATCCAGAACTCTTGACCGTCTATTGGACACTGAAGATACCAGCAGATCACATCACACATATCCCAACAGACTTACGTCCTATTTTCCTTACGTGCGGCACATCCAGACATGGCATAATGCCTGTCACCAATTAGTTGGTATATTGTGCCTCAAACGATAGATCCAGGCGTTACGCATCGTCCACGGGGATAAACGTGCACCCGTTGACTGGAATCGCGACGTGTCATCAACTAACACCAGTGGCTTCGACGCAGGGATCGACCGTGAACTCTCATGGATGAATCAGAATGGTACCAGGAATCCCGGGAGACTGTTGACCGCCGCGTCGTCAGCGGTAGAGGACGACGATGACCATCAGCACAAAGCGGCTACCAACAAGACCCATAGGCATAGCTTGTATTATGGCGCAGGAGACCCGGAGGCATCGGCAGGATGGGAGACGCTGGCTCACCGGCTGCCTATGATGCTCATAGGTCGGTTGGCAGCCGCCGTAGCACTTGGACGGCGTCGATCAACGATCCCGACGACCGGGGAAGAGGTGCGAAGGTGGCACCCAGCTCTCGAGCACCTGTTGCCGTCATTATCATCAGCCTCGCGCGCCTCCGAGCGGCCTCACTCCAGAAAACATGGCACCGCGGACCGAGGCCGCGATGAGACTCTAATTTCTACCTGCAGGTTCAGGGTGGACGCATCACGCGCTGTGCTCTCCGGGCTATATAAAGTCGCTCTACGCAAACCATGCCGATCCGGTGTTGGACGGTGTTTGCAGTGGAGTCGCATATGCTAAAAGCTGAAAAGGGAATCTTTGCATGGATTCGTTTAGTTTTGTTTGACGCTGCTGCACGCATATGGGGTGAGTTGTTTTGCATGGTGTTTTCAGAGAAATAAATTTTTTGTTTAAGAAATTAATTTTACGGTTCGGTTGGTTTTGTGGGTGGGACTTAATAACAATAAACTGAAACGATTATAAAAAGATGTGTGAACTTTTGAATAACTGCATAAATACCTCATTTTCAATAAACCATTGATAAATGTACAGAAAAATGTACGGCCATTGAAAAATGTACAGAAAAATGTACGGCCATTGAAAAATGTACATAACATGTACGGCCATTGAAAAATGTACAGAAAAATGTACGGCCATTGAAAAATGTACAGAAAAATGTACGGCTATTGAAATATGTACAGAAAAATGTACGGCCATTAAGAATGTACAGAAAAATGTACGGCCATTGAAAAATGTACAGAAAAATATACGGCCATTGAAAAATGTACAGAAAAATGTACGGCCATTGAAAAATGTACAGAAAAACGTACGGCCATTGAAAAATGTACAGAAAAATGTACGGCCATTGAAAAATGTACAGAAAAATGTACGGCCATTAAAAATGTACAGATTATATTATAATTAACCTGTTACTATTATTAATTAACAATTACTTTATTTCTAAATAAGTAAGAAAATAATATAAAGTAACGTAATTATAACATAATTAATAACGTAATCATTTCTTAATAATTACTTTATTTCTAAATGATTTAGAGATTTACGACTCTGCTTGGATTCTTTGCGGGACTTTTGAGCGACTTGGAATCTGCATAAATGGAAAGTGAGGATTAACGACTACGGTTTATTAGGCTTTGACGAAACGCGACTGGAAATTATTGTAGGTGAGAATGACGACGATTAAACCAGCCACAGGATTATTTTATCCAACTGGATTAATTTTTTTTTAAATGTAGAAATCGAGAGTAATACAGACTGCGGGTAAATGCAAAGGAATGAAGAGGATGCAACCGGCTCGCCTGCGTCATCGCGTTGGAATTATAAACGTTATCGCGGACACGCGGCGAACCGAGCCATTGGAATCCCGGGAATCCGAGCGGAACGACGGGAATCACGAGATATCGAAGTGCCGATGGAAATACCTCGCGTGCCTCGATGACGGGCATGAAAATGAAAATCCAGGCTAATCTGTGAAGCGCATGCGCGAAGTTGTTGAAGAACTATAAATCGGCTAATCGAATAAAGTATGAGAAGAAAAAAAAATCGTTGGTCGACTGAATTAACAGGTGTGAATGGAATAATTATCATAATAACGAGAGAAATATTTAATAGGGGATTCCTTAAAAAGTAACATCTTATTTTTCACCAGTAAAAAAAATCGCCAATATTAAATAAAAAAATACAAACATTTTGTTTATTTTTCGCATTTCATTATTTTCTATTTCAGCATTTTTTTGTGTATTCAAACTATTGTTACGTATAATTTGAACGCATAAAATTGTCTTAAAAATTTTTTTCTAAAAAACTAAAAAAATTTGTACTGAATTCAGTGAACATTTTTGACTCAACTAAAAGTTCGATCCATCTTGACCTACGACAAACAAAAAATTTTACTCACCGCCGTTTCAGCCGACGTTTTTTTATCACTCATCTCGATAACTGTTTACGAACAAATTGAGCAGCTTTCGCACCGGTCGCGCGTGCGCAATGAATTTCGAGCGCAGCGGGTCACCCCGGGCCGTCGGGGCCCAGGCGACTTCAACTCTTCCTCGAAAAATGTACACACAGAAAAATATTTAATAGGGGATTCCTTAAAAAGTAACGTTTTATTTTTCACCAGTAAAAAAAATCGCCAATATGAAATTAAAAATAGAAAAATTCGGTTTTTTGTTCGCATTTCATTATGTTCTATTTCAACATTTTTTTTACGTAATCAAACTATCGTTACGTATAATTGTGCGCATAAAACTGACTTTATTACATTTTTGTACAAAAAAAAAATGTGTATGGAATTCAGTGAATCTTCTTGACTCAACTAAAAGTTCGATCGATCTTGACCTACGACAAACAAAAAATTTTACTCACCGCCGTTTCAGCCGACGTTTTTTATCACTCATCTCGATAACTGTTTACGAACAAATTGAGCAGCTTTCGCACCGGTCGCGCGTGCGCAATGAATTTCGCCGTTCCACGAGCGAGCGCAGCGGGTCTCCCCGGGCCGTCGGGGCCCAGGCGACTTTAACTCTTCCTCGAACGTCCCGTAGCGGCAAATTGTTATTAACCGGCGTTCGTGCGAGACGAAAGTGCATCGGCGCTTGCGCACACCGACGCGTTGACGAAAGCATGACGTGATTTTTTTTGAAGATGCCGACCCGAAGCTCCCCGACGCGATCGACCCGACGCGCTCGTGGGCGAAGCGCGGCGTGCGTAAAGAATTTAATTTACATCGTGCGAGCGATCGTTCCGCGATGACCGGTCAGAGTGTTACAGAATTCCATTTAAAGAATCGAGAGGGCAGCGAGAACGGAAAGTGGGACATCATTGGTGAGTTGTGAAAAAAGTGAAAGAAAAAAAAAACGACAAAAAATTACAGGTATATTTATCACCCGACAATTAAGGCGCTTTAAGGGGGGCAAGCGCGATTAATTTTCACTCTACAACCTGACGATACAGGCGCGCATTAATTTCTCGCAGGCCCGCAGGCCACGGACGTGCGGGTTGGACAGGACGCAAAGAGATGGCACTGGGGGCACGAGTTCCGCGACGAAGCGCACGAGGGGCCTCGGGCCCTTCCCCCCTCCTGCAGGCCGTGAGGCCTGCGACTCCAGCTGCCCTTCGTTCGACTATGCGATATTTGATTACTTTATACACCACATAGGATTTTTTTGCATGACTTCTCAAAACGTGAAAACATTTTTTGTTGCATGTCTTCTTAAAACGTGCAAATCTTTTTTTTTTATGTCTTCTTAAAACGTGCAAAACATTTTTTTTGTACGTCTTCTCAAAACGTATGAAACATTTTTTTGCATGTTTTCGCAAAACGTGCAAAACATTTTTTTTCACGTCTTCTCAAAACGTGCAAAACATTTTTTTTTCATGTCTTCTCGAAACGTGCAAAACATTTTTTTTTTTTTTTCATGTCTTCTCAAAACGTGCAAAAGATTTTTTTTTCATGTCTTCCCGAAACGTGCAAAACATTTTTTTTTTTCATGTCTTCTCAAAACGTGCAAATCATTTTTTTTGCATGTCTTCTTAAAACGGGTAAAGATTTTTTTTGCTTATCTTGAGAAAACATTTAGAAAAATTCCTATCGATGTACAAATGTGTTTTAAAATTCAAATGATTAGACATTAAACACGAGTCTAGGGTACTGCAGATTAATTTTGCATGTCACATTCGTGGAAAAATATCAACACAAAAGTCTTGCTGAATAGTTTATTCATTTTCGTGGAACAATTTTCAACAGTGGAATATCGACCTCAGTATTTTGAATACAACTCAAAACTCAGTATTTTCAACTCGACTCAGTATTTTGACAGTTCAATTTATTCAATTTTTATTGCGAGGAGGGGATGAGCAGCTCCGCTTTAAAGTAAGTATCGTGTCTCCACATTATTAAACACTGCAAATCCTGCAAGATTGCAATTTTTTAAATACACCACAAATTTGTTTAAATCCTCCATCATTTTTTTTACCTTTCATCTGTTAACACGAATCTGAAGCCTCCGTTCCAACATTTCACCCGCAATTTTCAACCTCACACATTACACAATGAATCAAAATTAATCATATTTGGATAATGAACGATCGCACCGAGTATCGAGCTTGAGAGTTCCACCCAACGCAGCCGAGGCGCACGGAAGGAACAATGAAACGAGGAAGGAGGTGACCCGGGAAGCGAGAGAGAGAGAGAAACAGAAACAAAGAAGAAAAAAGGACGAACACGAATACGAAGAAGGCGAAGTGAAAGGATGCGAGAAGGATGGTAAAGGATCACGACAACGACGTCGGCGGAGTAGGCGAGTCGGTCCGGCGCGCCGGATGCGCAGCGACGGCGAGTATACCACCCAGCGAAAAATTAATAAATCCTGCTCTTAAACAAACAAACTCCACCCACGGCGGATCGGATAAGCCCGGTTCGCCCGCCGCGCAGCGTGGACCATTGATTTATTAATTTAGAGCTGCCCATTCTAAGATGCAGCGCGGTGAGAGAGAGAGAGAGAGAGAGAGAGCTGGAGGTCTCGAAGCTCGGCGCGCGAGAAGAGCGACTTGGACGGTTCGCCGGGGCCCCGGCGAATTGTGCTTCCACCGGCACGGAGCGCGCGCGGGGCGCCGTGATACGAGTTAAGGGATCCCCGCGCTCTCGCCGCGCACTATCCGACGTGGTATCGGTAATTATAGCCCTCACGCGCGGCTCGCCGAGAGCCGAGCCTGGCCCAGGCGCGCGCCGCAGCGACGTCTCGCGGTTATGTTCATTACTGAATTATCGGCTCCGCGCGCGGCCGGAGCGAGCATGAGCCGCGCGTGCGCGCGCGCGCGCAAGGCAAACAATGCGCCTTGGCTCTTTTTTTCAACCCCTCGCCGCGACCTCCTCGCGCTCTGTGTCACGATGAAGTCTCGCGGAGGTTTAGTTACCGGGAAAGTGAACGTAGAGGAATGTGTGGAGTTTTTGTGTTTTTTAGTTATTTCGTTTTGTTTGTAGTTACGTTAGTTACGCTTTGCGTAGCTTAGTTAGGCTGGTTACGTTTTGTGTAGTTTAGTATTACGGTAAGTAAGCTTTGTGTATTTTGGTTACGTTAGTTGCACTCTGTATAGTATAGTTACGTTAGTTACGCTCTGTATAGTTTAGTTACGTTAGTTACGATTTGTATAACTTATTTATGTTAAATAATCTCTGGTTAGTTTAGATAAATAAGCTTTGTGTAGCTTAGTTACGTTAGATAAGATCTGTATAGTTTAGTTACGTTGGTTACGCTTTGTATAGTTTAGTTACGTTAGTTGCGCATCATATAATTTAGTTACGTTAGTTAAGCTCTTCATAGTTTAATTACGTTAGATAAGCTCTTCATAGTTTAGTTACGTTAGACATAAGCTTTGCATAGTTTTGTTACGTTAGACAAGCTCTGTATATTTTAGTTACGTTGGTTACGCTTTGTATAGTTTAGTTACGTTAGTTGCGCATCATATAATTTAGTTACGTTAGTTAAGCTCTTCATAGTTTAGTTACGTTAGATAAGCTCTTTATAATTTAGTTACGTTACATAAGTTCAGTATATTTTAGTTACGTTAACTACACTCTGTATAGTTCAATTACGTTACATAAGTTCTGTATAGCTCAGTTACGTTAGATGAGCTCTGTATGGCTCAGTTACGTTAGATAAGTCCTGTATATTTTAACTGCCTTAGTTACGCTTTGAATGGTTTAGTTATATCAGTTACGCTCTGTATATTTTAATTACGTTGGTTACGCTTTGCTTAGCTTAGTTACGTTCGATCCGCTCTGTATCGTTTAGTTACGTTAGATACGCTCTGTATATTTTAACTACGTTGGTTACGCTTTGCATCGCTTAATTACGTTAGATACGCTTTGTACAATTTAGTTACCTTAGTTACGCTATTAATAGTTTAATCACGTTAGTTACGCCCTTAATAGTTTAGTTACGTTAGCCACGCACTGCATAGATCACTTACGTTAGTCACGGTTTCTATAGTTTGGATACCTCAGATACTGTACATTTCTTCTTGATTCCAAAAAAACTAGACAAGACGCCGCAGGAGTACAACAAGAAATTACAACGTCGATGCGTTGCACCGGCGTCACTAGAGGTCCTGATGAACATCCGGTGTTGTCCATCCCGTGGGACCCCGCTGGAGGGGAAGGGGGGGGGGGAGGAGAGAGAATGATTTATGACGTTGACCACAAGTTCCATTTTCGTTTTGCATAAAACAAGGACGGCAGACGCATCCGCGCGCCCGCATTCTGGTCTCCGTATAGTCGTCCGGTGCGTCTTCGGCATTCCAAGACAACGGGGCATACACACACGCCCGGCTTCTATTTAGAGATATGTGCACCGCGCGTCCGTAGCCGGCAATAGGATGAGAAGGAGAGGAAAAAAACGGAAAGAGAGATCCCTCCAGACGCGTCCGGCTTTTGCCGCGTCATTCTTGACGGCGGGCAACACGTACCGGAACGCGTGAGCGCACGTTAACCGCGTCGCCTGGCGTCGCGCCGGGTCCCGGGATCATTGGGAGCCGATAAACGCCCGATCGGATGTCGCGGCGCTTCCTTGAAACGCCCGTTGCACCTTTGTGTCTTCGTACCAAGTCGACAATTGCAACTGAAGAATTCAAGGAACGTGAGGGATTGTCCGGTCCCTCCTCGGCGATGATCAATGACGAACGGAACCTCCCATTGATCATATTGGAATCACCACTGGAAGACACTGGTTGCAGTTGCGTTTGTAGCCTGCATTCCAGATCAAAGACTTTTGACGTAAGACTCAAAATCTGCTTGACTTCGAAGCGAAGTTCGTATCTTGATAGAATCAAAGCCTGCAAAATTATTGATAGCATCAAAGCCTGCAAAATTATTGATAGCATCAAAACCTGCAAAATCATTCATAGCATCAAAACCTGCAAAACTATTTATACTATCAAAGCCTGCAAAATCATTGATAGCATCAAAGCTTGCAAAATTACCGATAGCATCAAAGCCTGCAAAATCATTGATAGCATCAAAGCCTGCAAAATCATTGATAGCATCAAAGCCTGCAAAATCATTGATAGCATCAAAACCTGCAAAATCATTGATAGCATCAAAGCCTGCAAAATCATTGATAGCATCAAAGCCTGCAAAATCATCGATAGCATCAAAGCCTGCAAAATCATTGATAGCATCAAAGCCTGCAAAATTATTGATAGCATCAAACCCTGCAAAATCATTGCAAAAGTCTCCAACAAAAAATCCTCAACACCCAAGATGCAAGATTGTTTCCCATCCAAAAACCTTGATAGTATCAAAACCAGCAAGATCATTGAAAAAGTATATTCAACACAAAAACCACTCAACACCCAAGGTCCATTATTCTCTCCCATCCAAAAACGTGACCCCTTCCATCCTCAACCCTAACACCACTACCGAATCCACCACAACCCAAGCGAACTTATCCTCCAAAAAACAAGCAACAAAAGCAACCTCCACCTTCTCACCAGGCCCAGGATCTTCGGATTCCACGAAGCCAAAGCAGAACCCCCAACCGAAGTGAGTAATTCGTTCCTAGCGAAATGGGCGAACGGTACAGGACCGCGTCGGGGGCCCCCGGAGAAATGATACAAGCTTGCGGAATGGATATTATGCCGTATATACCCTATGGCCGAGGGACAGCCTGGGCCTTCCTCGAGCACGAGAGCCACGACTCGAGTTTACGACTCGCCAGTCCAGCTTGGACTCCGCCAGGCGAGGAGCGGACGAGGCGCAAAGGGACTCCAACACGAGCAGCCAACGGGAACAGCGCAGGCATTTTGAAACAACGTTGTGGAAGTCCGTGAAACGCGCCACAAGGGCAGCGTTTCATGGAGTGGAACTGCTGAAGGCTTGGAGGGTGCGAGACCATCGTGGCCGGTTTGCTTGGAGGACTCACGCAGTCCCGATGTTCACGCTCACCTCGTTGCGTCGGCGGATAATTTATGCCTCGCGCCCTAAAAATTATTTATTTGATTGAACGACGCCGCTGAGGCTGGACGCTTCGGGGAAGGCGATTCCTGAGGTTCTGAGGTTTCTGATCTCCTGTGTTGCCCGCTCCGCAGCAGCCTCGAACAGGTCCGACACTTTGGCCTCCATACTTCATGGCTCCTGTTGGTCGTTTTCGTGTCTTGGTTATATTTTTGTCTTCTGGACTCGTCGATAGCCGAAGGTGAGTCGGATGGTACAGGTGTGTCTTTTACCGTTCTCGCTCGCTCATTCGGTCTTCCGTGTGGCTCGTCGGCTCCTTGTTCTGTTCATTCCCGAGCCGGAGGAGAGTTGCGGCTCTCGATGTTCAGCCACCGGTAGCCTTTCCATTGTCTTAGGCGCGCGCACACGGCGCATCTATTCCCTATCCGGCGCGGATCCATAGATCAATGAGGTACATCGGTGCGGAAATCTAAGTCCGCGAAAGGTGGCTGGGAATAAAGCGGTCTGGTCGGTTGTCGGTAATGACAAACGGTGGGGATTCGAAAATTCAGAGATGGCTGGGAAAAACAGGATTGGGGATATCGCTTTTGTGGCCTGGAAAGTTGGTATTTGGGGTAGGTGGGGAAAAATAAATGGCTGACCTGACCGACATGAGGAAAATATTGTAACGAATATTGAGATCAAGGGTTACAGGAATACAAGATATGACAATTGACAAACGAATAGATGAACGACTTCACATGTGGAGAAAACATGCGGAAAATATTGTAACGAATATTGAGATCAAGGATTACAGGAATACAGGATATGATAATTGACAAACGAATAGATGAACGACTTTACATGTGAAGCCAACATGCGAAAAATATTGTAACGAATATTGAGATCAAGGATTACACCCGTACAAAAAAACAGTATTAAAAGAGAATTTCTGTAATATGAACCGTCTTAGTATCCAAAGTTTGTCGTATTGGACTCAAAAGTACTCATTTCATACTCAAAAAATGGAATCCTCAATCACTGGAAAATGTTTATAGGACACAATTTGCGACGTGCGATATCAGACGATTGGGATAAATAGAATCGTTTGTAATTAATAATATCCGCCCCACAAACAAAGATCCGTGTCATCATTTAGCTCGGTCGTTACAATATAGGCCTTGGAGGACCTAACCGATACAATGGATAAATTAGTTGGTTGTGATGCCTAATTATGGGTGATTATCGACCAACTAAAATGACTTCAACTTCTAATCCTGGTTCTGGTAACCAATTATCTGGTCCAACCATATCCACCGCCTGTACCATTTCCAACCGATCCTTTCTCTTCACAAAGAATCACCCGTCAAAGTCATCCCATCCTAGAAACAATTTTTCCCATCCTGCAATAAAAAAGACCATCTACAGCATCAATTAACAATCAATCCCAATTAACGAATAATCCGGATACCCCGCTAACGAAGACCAAAAAGTCCGCAAAGTTCACACAGAATCACCCATCAAAGTCAGCCCAACCTAGAAACAATTTTTCCCATCCTGCAATAAAAAAGACCATCTACAGCATCAATTAACAATCAATCCCAATTAACGAATAATCCAGATACCCCGCTAACGAAGACCAAAAACTCCGCAAACGCGAACGAAAAATCGCGCCGTCTATCCAACGCAGTCTCTCCATAGGCCGTAGACCGTGGAAGCCCATAACTTTCTATATGCCATCCCATTAAGCTTCCCACACTTGACTGCGTGTGCCGTGTGCACTCACGGCGAGCTGAGAGACAATGCCCGAGCATTGTCTAGTCGCGACTGGTCGAGGTAGGCGAGGACGCTCGCCGCGCTCGCTCTCTCGCCATAATTCGTAATTAGCCTCTTGATTAATTATCGATTTATCGTTTAATTATAATAATTATCCGGGTCGTTCACTCCGGCTCGGCCGGAGTTCGGGCGGAACTCCTCACGGTGCACGCGCCCCGATTATTACGAGTCCGGGATTGTATCAGATCGCTTCGAAAGGTCTCCGTTCACTCCGCAGCTGTCTCGTGTTCTCGTGTTTAATCTGTCGGGAGTTATGCGCCGCCTTGCCGCGCGCACATACAGCGTATCGATCTGCTATCGATCATCGACATTTCTCCGCTCCCGAAGGGCCCCCCCGCTCATTGTCTCGGTAAGGGGGCAGAAAACGCACGACGCCAACAATGATGGGAATTTTATTTCAATTCGTTTTCAGCAGGTGAGCTTTGCGAGGAACGCGCCCAATAAGCGCGCTGAGGGTATTCGCGCATGGTGTGTACGAATCTCGTGCCCTCATCGTGATTGTAGGAGTGGCCGATGCCAGATACGGGCCGAGGGCCGACCGAACTTTATTGTATTTAATTAATTACTCCGTTCGCGATAGCCACGTCCTGCAATTTCGTCCTTCCATCGACCATCTCGCCCCCTCTCGCCTTGGTCCTCGTTTTTTTTTAATTGAGGCGGATGTGTTCGAGGGCTTCGAGAGATCCAGCCTCCTCCATTCATTCCAGGCTGCGATTTTTTTGGGTCTTGGAAGTGCGTAAGGCTTGGGGTATGGAAAGTCATAGGGGAGCATTGGAGACGTTCTTTTGCTGCTGCTTTTTTGAGATCTGTGTCATAGGAACAGGCTGGAGTCGTCAGTATGAAGTCTGGAACTTGGTTCAGTCTCTAGGCCTGAATCTGGTCCCCCAAAGGGGGTCATTATTGAGGCCTTCCTAGGCCTCAATAATTGGACCCTCTCCAAGAGACGCTTCTCCAAAAGTAGATTATTCTAAGACACTCAATGAGGCTCCTTTCTAAACCTGGATTATTCTAAGACACCCAATGAGGCACCTCCCTAAAACTGGATTATTCTAAGACACCCTATGAGGCTCCTCTTTAAACCAGAATTATTCTGTAACCCTATCAGACTCTCTCTAGGTCCGAATAATTCTAGACTCTCAATGAGACGTCTTCCTAAACCTAGATTATTCTCAGATACCCTATGAAGCTTCTCTCCAAAACTGGATTATTCTAAGTCCCCCTATAAGGACCCTATCTAACCTGGATTATTCTAAATCTTCCTATGAAGCCCCTCCCTAAACCTGGATTATTCTAAGTCTTCCTACGAAGCCCCTCCCCAAACCTGGATTATTCTAAGTCTTCCTATGAAGCCCCTCCCTAAACCTGGATTATTCTAAGTCTTCCTATGAAGCCCCTCCCCAAACCTGGATTATTCTAAGTCTTCCTATGAAGCCCCTCCCTAAACTTGGATTATTCTAAGTCTTCCAATGAAGCCCCTCCCTAAACCTGGATTATTCTGTATCCCAATCAGACCATAGTCTAGGTCCGAATAATTCTAGTCCCTCACCGAGACCTCCACCCAAGCCTACATTTTTCTAACCCTCCCTATGAAGCTCCTCCTCAATCCCAGACCATCCCAACTATTCCTAGGATTCCCTAGACCCCATCCACAGTAACCTGCGGTCTGTCAACGAAGGCAACATAAATTTCCTACAAATAAAGCAAAAATGAGTATAATTGACATCGACTATAAACGTCCGACGGTTAATCCACCTAATTTACCCGGAATCCGTAGGAATTCACAGCACGGACAGCCGCGACGGCGCACCGACAACTCGCGCGCAACCCCAGCGCAGCGGCTCGCACAACATAACAGCGCGGCATAAATCAGCGTTAGAAGAAGGCTGCGCAGGAGGCATCGAAACATAAAGCGAGCGCGTGAGTCGCGCACGCAAAGTCACGCGGGACGATCGGCGAGCGTGTACACGGCCGCGTCACAACATCGGTAATGCGACCATAATGCTAATTTACCGTTTACGCAAGTCCACCGACCGCACACCACACCAAATTCCCCGTCCGTATACGCAACACACGCACACGAAGGCAAATTCACGACATACCGCGAATACACGAATATAAATACCGCGCGCAGGTATATACGAAGAGGTCCAATCTCGGGGGGCATTAGCGGACCCGCGGGGTCTCCGTAAGAGGCTTGACCTTGACTCCGCAGCGTGACCTCTGCGCGCGCATACGCTCATATCTTTCCCGCCGCGCTGGAAGAGGACTCGCGAAAACGTTACCCGATGAATATACACACAACGCACGTCTCGCTGCTTCTGGTGCGCCCGTGACGATCGACCGGGTGAAACGAGGCTGCGATCTCGTCGCAAGGTGGATGTCCCGGTTATCGGCAAGGCGCGCTTTGACTGTAGGAAAATTTGTAGGGAGACAAAATAAATGGTCATTCACTGGTACGTGGACTGTGACTGGGTCATCGATATAAACTGATACCATTACTGGTACAATAACTAATGACTGGGTCTTGAATATAAACTGATACAATTACTGGTACAATGGACAATGACTGGGCCATGACTATAAAGTGATACAATAACTGGTACAATGGACAATGACTGGGACATGACTATAAAGTGATACAATTACTGGTACAATGGACAATGACTGGGCCATGAATATAATGTGTGATACGATTACTGATACAATGACCATTGATTGGGTCATGTACCAGTAATCCTACTGGTACGTAGCCCAGTCATTGATCATGTACCGGTATTCGGACCACATTATAATTTTCTGGCCCAGTTTCTGACCATCTATTAGTGATTTGCCAGTTGTTTTGTCTGACTTTCGACTTTAATACAATCAAAGCAACGTGGTCAATGATTAGGCCATGTACCAGTAATGGTACGACACTACATTCAGGGCCCAGTCGTTGACCATATACCAATGCTCGCCAGCTGTTTTGTCTTACTTTCGACCTCCTTACAGTCGAATATACATGGTCAATGACTGGGCCATGTATGGCCGCTTAATTAGAATTCTGGTACGATTACTGGCACATGGCCCAATAATTGACCACGTACCAGTGTTCGGACCACTTTATATATTCCCCAAGAAAAGACCCGAGTCTTTTTGTTCCTGCGCTCGGAATCCGACCATCCGTGGATGCCTTTTCCGTGCCATAAACCTCTCTCACGCTCGCGCACGCAGCGCCGAAGGTGAAAGACACTTGACTTGACTCGACTTGACTCATCGAGACGATTCGGCTGCGCCGCAGCAGCCACAGGGCACTTCGGTGTGTAAACTCGTCATCGTTTTCTACTCGGGTCGCCGATCCTCGACGTTATATTTACCCTGGACGAACCTCGAGGTCGAGGAGCGCAGCGGCGCAGCTCCGTCCACGGATACTCGAGACCACACCGCGTTCGTGTGGGTCATATACCGATCCGTGCGAGAGGCGCGGATATCATTAGCTCGTATTTAGGGCTCTCCGGCCGCGTCCGGCGCGATCGACGCGAGGCGAGATCGAATAATGCGGAGTAAAAGTGTTGGGCCCGACGAGTGGACGACGACGACGACGACTCCCGCATGAGGATCGGCTATGAAAGCTTCGCGAGAGAAGGAAAAATCCCGACGGGGGGAAACGAAGGCTCGACGAGACACGCAGAAGCATCACCGACGCGATATTATATATGTGGGCTTTGGTTTTGTGCGCGCACAGCGCGCTGTATATATATGTGTGCGGTTATGTACTCGACGAATGGAAGTTGACTCCAATGGTGCCTATATATACCGCGCGAAGGAAACACGCAAGTCACTCGTAACCGTATCGTGAGAAAGACAAACATTGTGCTCCTCGTCCGAGTCTCGAGAGCGACGCTTCTGCCGCTGAGATGCTCCTGCTTTGCTCGAGGCGAGAACGAGGGGGAGGGAGGGGGAAGGAAAGAATCGAGATACGTGTATGTGTTTATGCGATGTGGTGTTTTGTGGGTCGAGCGAGATCTCGAGGTTTAGCTTGGCGGACATTTTTTTTTTAGAGTGGCGGAAAGACTTTTTTAGCTTAGCAGAAATTGTTTTTAGCCTAGCGGAAGGATTTTTTGGTCTAGCAGACTTTTTTGGTACAGCGGAAAGACTTTTGGCCTGGCAGAACATTTTTTGGTCCAGCGGAAAGACTTTTTGGCCTAGCAGAACATTTTTTTTAACCTAGCGGAAGGAGTTTTTAGTTAGACAGAACATTTTTTAGGCTAGCGAAAGGACATTTTATCCTAGCGAAAAGACTTTTTGCCTAGCGAAAAGAGTTTTTAGCCTAGCAAAAAGACTTTTTATCCTAGCGAAAAGACGTTTTAGTCTAGCAAAAAGAATTTTTATCATGTCGAAAAGACTTTTTAGCCTAGCGAAAAGACTTTTTAACCTAACGAAAAGACATTTTAGCCTAGCGAAGACTTTTTATCCTAGCGAAAAGACTTTTTACCCTAGCGAAAAGACTTTTTAGCCTAGCGAAAAGACTTTTTACCCTAGCAAAAAGACTTTTTAGCCTAGCGAAAAGATTTTTTAGCCTAGCGAAAAGATTTTTTAGCCTAGCTAAAAACTTTCTTAGTTTATCAGAAAGACTTTTTATCCCAGCAGAAAGATTTTTTAGCCCCCTTCATCGGCACAAAAAATCATTTTCCTCCAGTACAAACACTTCACGCAGATAAAATCGAATAAAAAAAAACCGAGCACACGATCGGCGAACCTCGTTGATTGCGCTGGTATCGATTTTAATTCCCTTCTTTTTATTCTGCAGAACGTTGTAACTCGACGCTGCTGCATCGCGAGGCAACAGTGAAGCAGATACAAAGTAGCGAGAGCAAAAAAAGAAAAAAAGAAATTGAAAAATAAACAAGCGAGACGATTCGGTGGGTCGAGAGGAGCACGTAGAATGCTGCACGTGTGACCATCGCGGTGCAGCGCGCGCATTCCGTGTGCGTGGAGCGCGCGATCGGTGTGCGAGCTCAGCTGTATTAACATTATAAATCGTTCAGGCCGGCGACACGCCCGGGGCGGAGCCGATGGTATCGATCGATGCCCACCTACCGGAGCCCCCCGATATCGATTACACAGCGCGGTGATTGGCAGGATTCGTAATACGCCACGGGGACTCCGAGCCGCGAGTCCGCCGGGCGATCGAGCGTGTCGCCCCGCGACGCCGCCGCCGCGAGAACGATCGACCACTCTCGGCGATGCGTCGCTCGCAGCCAGAACTCGCGCGGCGAGAGGGAAAGCAGATGCCGGTGATGCGTTTCGCATTCGCGCTGCGAGGAGCGAAAAATTTAACGGCGTTTTATATATGTGTATATATTTTTTTTAGTGATTCGTCGGTGTTTTTATTTAAATAAAAAAAGGTGATTTAGGATGAAATTAGAAATTGGCTACATTTGGTTTTAGCGATTCGGGAAGTATTGAAATTAAGGGAAATTGCGGACGGTTGATTTTTTTTCTGGGAGTTAGAAAAAAATTCTAAATCCCAGAATTAGAAAAAAATTCTAAATCCCAGAATTAGAAATTAATTTTCTAAATCCCAGAATTAGAAATGAATTTTCTAAATCCCAGAATTAGAAATGAATTTTCTAAATCCCAGAATTAGAAATGAATTTTCTAAATCCCAGAATTAGAAATGAATTTTCTAAATCCCAGAATTAGAAATGAATTTTCTAAATCCCAGAATTAGAAATGAATTTTCTAAATCCCAGAATTAGAAATGAATTTTCTAATTATTAATTTTCTAATTTTCATTTCTTTTGAATGATGAATTTTTTTTCTGGGATTATTGTAGGGGTTCGTTTTTGGATTAAATCACGTTTTTGTTGTTTTTCACGATGAAAAACAGTTTTGTGTTGGTTAAAAAAAAAGTCGAATATTGCGATCATTTTAAGGTTAGAAAAATCTTTTGATAATATAAATTAAATATTATTTTGGGTTTTAACATTATTTCGCAGGACTAACAAATATTTTGTTAATCTGAAAAGTTATTTTTCTGGCTCACAAAAAAATATTTAGTCCTTTTTTAGTTGAGACAAAAAATAAGAGTTTCTCTGTTTTCACTTTACATTCTCCTCAATGTAAATGAGTAACTTTTACTTCCCAATTAATTGTTTACCGACAGAGCAAGAAGTGGGCGTGATAAAAATAGTTCCACCTCGCGCCGACAAAAACGTTTCTCGCGGAAGCTAAAAATGTCAAACTGTCGTAATTACGAGCTTATTGCCTTAACGACTCAAATCCCCTTGGCGCACATTCGCGATCGGCACTGCGATTCGCGCAATTAAACCGCTCGGCCAACGCGCGGCCGATGAATGAAATCTGTATCTGATCTTTACGATCGCGATTAAAACGATCGGATTAGTATAATGTACGCGGATCTCGCGGGCACGAAACGCGGCCGCGCGATTATCAATCGACGTTCGACGGGATTTATATTTATACGAGCGGAGCCCAGATATATTTTTCGCATTTCACAGCAGCGCCTGAGAATCGTTTGGCGAAACGATACCGAAATATAATAAAAGCTTTGAATCGCCTTTCACGTCGTCCGTATAGCAAAAGTTTATTTGTTAGGCCATTTTTTTTGCTCTACCATCCATTTATTTTCCTCATCTGGCATCTGATTTGCAGTCTCGACAAACAAGAATTTGCTATGGAAAAAAATAATGCGGATCTCGTTTGATTTGCTAATCCAACAAATAATTTGCTAATTTAACAAATTATTTGCTAACCCAACAAATAATGTGCTAACCCAAAAAATTATTTGCTAATCCGACAAATTATTTGCTAACCCAAAAAATTATTTTGAATCCAGCAAATCATTTACTAATCCAATAAATAATTCTCCAATCCAACAAATTATTTGCTAACCCAATAAACGATTTGCTAATAAAAAAAATCGCTTTGCTGCAAATGATTAGCGATGTCAGCGACAGAATTTTTAGTAAATCAAATTTTAATTTCTCTGTCAGCAAATCAGACACAGCAAATAAAATTTGCTGTTGGAGCAAGAAAATCAAAAATCTTTGCTGATCGTTTTTCCTATGGCAGCAAATTTCTCGCCGTAGCAACAAATTTTTTTTCTCCGTGTGTCTTTCGCTTTATTTTTATTTTTTCGCAAATGATCGTCAAACCCGTCTCGCGATGTACAATGCGAAATATATAATATAGAATATAGAAAATATGGCATTTTTCTAAAGCAAATTCAGCAAATCTGACACAGCAAATGGAATTTGCTGTTGGAGCAAGAAAATCAGATATATTTGCTGATCGTTTTTCCTACAGCAGCAAATTTCTCGCCGTGGCAACAAATTTTTTTTTCTCCGTGCGTCTTTCGATTCTTTATTTATTTATTTATTTTTTCTCAAACGACCGTCAAACCCGTCTCGCGACGTACAATGCGAAATATTTAGCAGGCTAGATCAATAGTGTCGCCTCGCGGCGATGATATACAACGACAGTAAAACCGCGCACGTTCGTTTTATAAAGCCACGTGTGACCATTCCGGGCTTAAAATCGCTCGGGCGTTTATATTCGTCGTTGAATGCGACGAGATAGAAATCACGACAAAAAGAGGGGGGAGGATGAGGCTTCGTTGCAGCCTCGTGCTGAACCTGTTGCTACGAGCACTCTTCGAGCATCGATAATGACCGCGACTTTTATAGTCGAAGTGTCATTGATGGGCCGGCGAGAGTCGTCGCCGGGCACTAAAGTCGATGTGCCTCGGTATAATTTCCCGTCGTTCCCTTTGGACCGAGAGAAGAAAACTTGACGACCACACAGGACGATCGTCGCCGCACCACCGCCGACGTGTCCGCCTCGTCATTTTATACGAAACACACATTCTGATTCCGATTCTTACGCCGGATTCTATACACGAAAATTTGACGACACCGAGGTCTATCGCGTTATCGGATTACGTTTTATATTTTCCGTGGTCGGGGGACAGCGCGATGCGTTTCGTTGTAAATAACGAGATGCACACGGGGATAACGATGTACGTTTCGTTGTTTGTAATAGGACGACGAATTTTTTTATTCGATTTGGGAGAAGAGAAATATTTTTCTGGGTTAACAAATATTTTTGTTAGGCTGTTGGATATTTTTTATGCTTATCAAATATTTTTGGTAGGTGAGCAAACATTTTTGTTAGGCTGTCAAATATTTTTGCTAGGTTAACAAATATTTTTGTTAGGCTGTCAAATATTTTTGCTAGGTTAACAAATATTTTTGTTAGGCTGTGAAACCTTTTTGTTCGGTTAACAAATATTTTTGCTGGACTATCATAACTTTTTGCTGGGTTAGCAAATATTTTTGTTAGGCTATCAAATCTTTTAGCTATGTTAACAAATATTTTTTTCCACGCCATCAAAACATTTTGCTATGTTAACAAATATTTTTTCCACGCCATCAAAACATTTTGCTATGTTAAAAAATATTTTTTTCCATGCCATCAAAACTTTTTGCTATGTTAAAAAATATTTTTTTCCATGCCATCAAAACTTTTTGCTATGTTAACAAATATTTTTTCCACGCCATCAAAACATTTTCCTACATTAACAAATATTTTTTTCCACGCCATCAAAACATTTTGCTACGTCAACAAATATTTTTCTCCACGTCATAAAAACATTTTGCTACATTAACAAATATTTTTTCCAAGCCATCAAATCTTTTCACTATATCAACAAATACTTCCGCCAACCCGCCAAATTCGTGAACATCATCTGCCTCTCCAAAAAGAACCAAAAAAATGTCGCCTTACCAAATAACCCACCTCAACACTTTTCCTCGCGACCACACGTGGCCTACATTGCCCCCGCGATCCTCAATCGTCGCGTCGCGTCGTAATTGCACCGACGCAAAATCGTCTGCGCCAAACGAGTACGAATAAATCCAGCCGCATCCAGCCCGACACGTCTCGCCCGCGCGCGATATCCCTGAACGTAGGAATAAATCCCCCGCACCGAGGATCTAGCGAAAGAGGGATCGGTGGGGAAGGGGGAGGGGCGGAGGGAAAAAGGTCAATCGTCGTTTGTCTGGAAATTCGAGAAGAGCGGTTGATCAAATGCACTTTGCGATAACTCGGTGCATGCGCGGCGGAATGAGAAAGTCCGCATGAGCCACGAGATCCACGGAGTCGGCGCGGCGCAGCTGCGCCGACTCCGTGGATCTCGTGCGCGGCGAGCGATGCGCGCCGGGGTCCTCGTAGCGTCGGCGCGGGCGCTGAATTAAGGATGTCGCCAATCGAGTAGCGACTTGTCGAGGACCTGGCATAATGGTGGATCGATCGATCTTCCCTTCTGCTCGTTTTTTCTCCCCCACCGCGAGTCACGTGAGCGCAGAATCCTCTCGACGTCAAACTATCGCCGCGTTCGATGACGATCGCCGTCGACGACGACGATCAGGATGCCCGGGGCTCGCTCGGGCGCGACCACGTCCACGATTCTACGATTCGAAATTGCTCTATGGACGCGCGCGAGCGGCAGTTGGGAAATAAATATTCAGCGCTCGCTCGTGGCGAGCCAGCGAGTCCCATTGGGACAACAACGAGGCACGTACGCTAGGAAACGTGGGGCAAAATGGAACGCCGGGGCAGAATGGGACGGGCATTATTTTATTTCTGATGACTCTGTGGGGCAAAATGGACTCGTTTATTGGAGTCATTTTTTAACATTTTTTACATGGATTGCGGGTGGAACTTCTGGTTTTAAACCTGGAGAAAAGTTACGTCTTGAAATCATCGAACGTTATTTTGAGTTTTTTTTTCGACAGGTGGACGTCGGATATTATTTGTTGTGACGAACAGCCGACTTTTTAAGCGAAATTCGAGTCACTTGTAAATCGAGTAATTTGAGTAAAATTAGACGGTGGGGCAAAATGGGACAGTATTTTTTATTTCAGATGGTTTTACGGGGTGAAATTTTTAGAAAAATGCATTTCTAGAACACAATTCAACGGAACTATTGAAAATATAGGGAAAAGTGGCTTCCATTTTTTTTCAATTCTTCTGTTAGGCTTCCACTGAACGCGAATGCCTTTGATACTTCTAAAAATCTTACGTCCGTGTCTCACCTTCAGTTATCGACACAACGCAATAAACGCTGACGACGGCCAGTTTCACTCGGTGTGCCATTTTGCCCCAGAAATGTTTCTTTCCGCCAATGCTGAAAATCGACGATTGAAAAATCGTCGGTGAAAAGCAGCAAAAATACACTTCGGGTATCATCGTAAAACCATATTTCGCTTATGTGTGCCATTTTGCCCCAGAAATGTTTCTTCCCGCCGATTCCCAAAATCGTTGATTGGAATCGAGGTTTTGGATGAAAAACAGCAAAAACACACTTTGGGTATCGTCATAAAACCATTTTTTGCTTATGTGTGCCATTTTGCCCCGTGTTCCTCTATATGAGCAGCTGAAGCGAGAGAAGAGAGAGGGAGAGTCGAGAGCGCGCGGAGAGCAAACGCGAATGTATTATAAGAGGAAGAGATGGGAGCGATGGGAGCGATGGGAGCGAGTGAGCGAGCGGTGGGCACGCCGTCATAACTCCAAAGGCACTGTAAATCACGGTGGACGCCTCGTGCACCCATAGAAATTGTTATATTCGACCATAACGCCCGGGCATTCCCACCGCGAGGACGAAAGACGCGCGGCCCCAGCGACCAATAAGACGACGCGCGCTCGCGGAGACGCCAAAGAAGCTCGCGCTCGCGCACTCGCGCGAGCGCGCGCGCGCGACCGGCTATATTTTAATAGTAACGATAAATTACTTACGCGAGGTCGGTGGCGCGGTGTGCGGCGCGCACGCTCGAGCGGGGATGTTGTCTTGTCACGTTGTTGGATAGCGTTGAAGTCCCTCGCGGGTCAGCGAGGAGATTCGCTGATCTTCGTATTGGCGAGTGCTTTTTTTCGCTCGAGCGATTCGCTCGAATTAAGACGGGCGAATTGTAATCTGGTGTCTCGGAATTTTTTGCGGTGGTTCTTGAGAAAGGAAATTATGTAATTTTTTTTTAACAATAGTGAATAGTTGTCTGAATAAGTTGAAAAAGAAAAATGTCCATATGACAATTTTGTGTAAAGAGATATTTGTTTTTCGCTAGAGCGATTCGCTCGAATTAGGACGGGCGCATTGTAATCTGGTATCTAGGAATTTTTTTGCGGTGGTTCTTGAGGAAGGAAATTTTGTAATTTTTTTTTAACAGAAGTAAATAGTTTTTAACAGAAGTAAATAGTTTAAGAGAAAAATGTCCATATGACAATTTTGTATACAAAGAAATATATTTTTATACAAATTTATTTTTTCTTGGTGTATAAAATTCGGGCATATCGCTCGAGCGATTCGCTGGAATTAGGACGGGCGAATTTTAATCTCGTGTCTTGGAGTTTTTTTGCTAGACTTGAGGAAGGAAATTTAGTAAATTTTTTTTAACAAAACTATAAATATTCTGGATAAGTCGAATGAGAAAAATGTGCATAAGACTATTTTGTACAGATAGAAATTTGTTTATATACATTTTTTTTCTCTCCAAAATTTTACTGCACATTTCGACGCATTTGGGTTTTTCCTTGATGTACAAAATTCGGGTATATCCGAAATGTGTAAAATTCTGGAAATCATTCGCTCCACTAGGTCGACCGCACTTTGTACTCCCAGGCAGATTCGTTTTCTGCCTTCCAGCTCTCGTTGTGGTGTTTCTCACCGATATCTTTGAGAAGCTTGCGCAAGCTCGCCCACGTTATACGTGGCACACGGCGAGCCGCATTGCCGAGGCTGCAAGGTGGTCCCGAGCGCTGAGATCTTCGGGTCTCCGCGCCCGACACTTTTATGTCCCTGACGAGCGACGACGACACCAGGCGCGAGCACGGCACCTTCATCTCGAGCCTTAACTATCGTACGCTACGAAATATATGTGTTTCTGTACCTGTGTAAGTAAAGCGTGGGCGAGCCCTGGGAAAGCGCGATTTCTGTGCTGTAAACGAGGGGTCGAATTTTTTGGACATAAATACGTAATTAATTCCGATTTTTAAATCGTTAAATTCAAAGTCCGATTTTTAAATCGTTAAGTTCAAAGTTCGATTTTAAATCGTTAAGTTGGATATTCGATCTTAAAATCGTTAAATCCAAAATTCGATCTCAAAATCGTTAAGTTCAAAGTTCGATTCTGAATCGTTAAGTTCGAAGTTTGATCTTAAAATCGTCAAGTTCGAAATTCGATCTTAAAATCGTTAAGATCGAAGTTCCATCTTAAAATCGTTAAGATCGAAGTTCGATCTTAAAATCGTTAAGATCGAATTTCGATCTTAAAATCGTCAAGTTCGAAGTCCGATCTTAAAATCGTTAATTTCGAAGTCCGATCTTAAAATCGTTAAGATCGAAGTTCGATCTTAAAATCGTTAAGTTCGAAGTTCGATCTCAACATCGATTTTAAGTTCAAACTTACCGACAAAAATGTTAGAAAAAAATTTCATTCATACAAAAAAAAAATTAAGGATGATTTGTAATCCGTGTAGCAACTTTTTGTGGCCAAACTAACTTTTCTCGAGTTAGAAATATGACAAAGTAACAGTTGCCACAGCCGCTCAAAATTTACCATAAGCTATAAAAATAGACTTTACAGTTACGATTTTTTCCGCCGCGATCATCCCGTATTCTCGTTCCCCACGGATCGCCAGCCGTTCGCGTCGTTTACGATCGGCGCGGGGTTAAAAGTTGAGGAAACCGCGAGATTCCCGGCGAAATGAATCGAGCCGTTAAAAATTACTCTCGAGCCGCGACCGTTGCCGATCAATGGTAAATCATTCGGCCGTGAAAATTAATGGAAAACCTTCGGATCATTAAAATTCATGGCAGATCGTTGAAATTAATGATGAATCATTCATGGCCTTTGGCAAACAAGCATTAGCAATTTAAAGCACTGCCAAGGCCATAGGGGTCTTGTTTATTATGTGTAAAACCATAACGACGACAGCGATAAATTTCACGCGAAAAGACGTTTGCTTTGCAGCAGCTTTTCTTCAGGATTTTTTTTATCGATTTTCCCGTCAAGCTGTTTAAAATGATTTAATACCCATAAAATGTATTTAGTAAACACAAATAAAATTCAATTTATAATATAAATTACACTTTGACCACATAAAAATAACTGGTCAACATAAACCAATTCTTTTCACGATTTTTTATTATCGATTTTCCTGTTAAGCTGATTAAAATGTTTTAAAATCCATAAAATGTATTTAGTAAACGTAAATAAAATTCAATTTATAATATGAATTATACTTTGACCACATAAAACGAACTAATCAACATAAACCAATTTTTTTCACGATTCTTTTTTATCGATTTTCCTGTCAAGCTGATTAAAATGTTTTAAAACCCATGAAATGTATTTAGTAAACATAAATAAAATTCAATTTACAATATTAATTAAACTTCGACCACATAAAAACTAATCAACATAAACCAATTCTTTAAATAAAAAATATTTACCTTTCTTTAAATTATTTTTCCATGCAAAATCTGCAGGGGAAAAAGAATAATTTTTCTACATTGAAACTAATCCGAAGCGATTTTTGTTGGTCGATGGGCGGCAGCGGGAAACAAGCATAAAGATTCCGCATATGCGAGAGCGAAATGAGAATAAAAAGGGAAAGCGGAGGCTGAGCCGTACCGACACTTTTTAGTGCCCGTATATCACTCGCAGTCTGGACCAATTCGCCCGAGATCCACTGCGGCGGGGAAGTCGGATGTCTGCAGCCCAGAAGCGGAGGGAAAAATGAACGCGAGAGTTAAGGCTCCCTCAGCGTCAGCACTACGATCTATATATATTCGTAGCGAACGCAGATTCGCCAACAACAACGGATTTTTTTTTTTTTCATGTGAGTAAAAATAAATTATAAAATTATGCAAATTTTGTATTACACCATATCATAATTTTACACGATGCTCGTATTTTTTTTTAAATCCCAAACTTTACAACGTATTTAAATAAAAAAAAATACCAGAAATAAAAAATTCGGGAACGATGCTGCAATTTTTCGCGGCAGATAAAATCAATAAATTATATCAATAATCATCAATATAAAAAATCAATAAATTATATCAATAATCATCAATATCAAAAATCAATAAATTATATCAATAATCATCAAAATAAAAAATCAATACATTATATAAATAATCATCAATATAAAAAATCAATAAATTATATCAACACGGATCAAATTTAATTCGCACAATTCCAACTAGATGTGTCTATGAATCGTAGACGCGCAGCTCGATATCCCCTCGGCGAAACAGAAGCTGAACGTTTTTTACCCCTCGAAGCTCCGGCTGCGTCGCTCACCGTGTGGCAGTCGCGTTCGATTCCCGAGGCGGAATTTAATGAGGGGATCTCGGGGATTAATTGACCGCGACCACCGAGACCGAGTGTAGCGGAGGACAAGTCGAGTGGAAGCAGTCAGGGTCGACTAGCAGTCGTGTTTTGTTCTTCCAGGCGGAAGGACAAAACGCGGAGCAAAGTATTGCGGGAAAACACATCGAGATGGACTGACGAGAAAACACGTCAGTCCATCTCGCCATCTCGTTCATCCCGGGACAACTTTGGGGGATTTGGGCGAATAGAGAGTGACGAAAAACTCGATCGGGGTAATAAATACATCGCAGCTGGAGGGAAGGAGAAAAAACGAGAAAGAGAGAAAGAAAAGAATGAGAGAAAGACAGAAAGACTGAAAGATTGAAGGAGAAAAATAAAAAAAATAAAAAAGAGAGAAGAGAAAAACCGAATTAATTTCCCCCCCCCCCCACCCCCTTAATCTTTAACTTATTTTTTCAAAACTATTTATTCTTTGAAGGTCAACATTCAGTTTTACGGTAATGTCGCTTTTCGATTTTAATGTTACAAAAGAGAAAGAGCGAAAAAGAGAAAGAAAAGAATGAGAGAAAGACAAAAAGATTGAAGGAGAAAAATAAAAACATAAAAAAGAGAGAAGAGAAAACCCGAATTAACATTACACCCCCCCCCCCCCCCCTTAATCTTTAACTTATTTTTTGAAAAAAAAAAATGTATTCTTTCAAGGTCAACATTCAGTCTTGCGGTAATTTCGCTTTTCGATTTTCCTGTTACATAGTCCTGTTTCCTGTTACAAGAGAGAAAGAAGAGAATGAAGAGAAAGAGAGAAAGAAAAGAATGAGAGAAAGACAGAAATATTGAAGGAGAAAAATAAAAAAAAATAAAAAAGAAAGAAGAGAAAAATCGAATTAACCTTACCTCCCCCCCTTAATCTTTGACTTATTTTTTGAAAACCATTTATTTATTCTTTCAAGGGTAACATTCAGTCTTGCGGTACTTCCGCTTTTCGATTTTCCTGTTACATAGCCCTGTTTCCTGTTACAAGAGAGAAAGAAGAGAAAGAAGAGAAAGAAGAGAAAGAGCGAAAGAGAGAAAGACAGAAAGACTGAACGATTGAAGGAGAAAAATAAAAAAATAAAAAAGAAAGAAGAGAAAAATCGAATTAACCTTAAACCCCCCCTAATCTTTAACGTATTTTTTGAAAACCATTTATTTATTCTTTCAAGGGTAACATTCAGTCTTGCGGTAATTTCGATTTTCGATTTTCCTGTTACATAGTCCTGTTTCCTGTTACAAGAGAGAAAGAAGAGAAAGAAGAGAAAGACGAGAAAGAGCGAAAGAGAGAAAGACAGAAAGACTGAAAGATTGAAGGAGAAAAATAAAAAAACAAAAAAATAAAAAAGAGAGAAGAGAAAGAGAGAAAGACGAAGACATCGGGATCGCCCTTATTGATATATACGGTGAGGTTCTTCACGTGCTCCCCGCTAATAACTTATCCGGGACGCGAGCGCGCGGCGTCCGCTTCTTGCGCGTCTAAGGAGACGACATCCCCCCCTCCCTCTCTCCACCTCTTCGTCTCTCTTCCGCTTCCTTCCGTCGTTGCGGGCGGCGCGCGACGCTCGCGAATATGTTTTCTGCGGCCGTCGCCGGGGGGCGCCCGCGTCTCTCTCTCGTCTGCGCCGCGCGCCGCGATCTGTGTGGTCCTCGTGTCAAAATGTGTCAAAACTCGAGTTCCCCGGGTCCGCGCGCGACGCCCGCAAAAAGCGGTCCCACGACCCGACAAATTAACGGGGCGCCGTGCGGGCCTCTCGCGACTCGCGACTCGCAGCCTGCGGATAAATGCAGGATGAGGAGGATCGAGACTGGGGAATTTACCATTTTTAGCTGAACGCTTGATTTCTAATTGACTGTTTTATTTATTTATTTATTTATTTATTTATTTATTTATTTTATTCTCAATAGTGCCATTATAACATTAAACCGGGCGATCATCGTCCCAAAAATTCGCGTAATAATAATATCGAATGTTATTAACAAATTAAAAATTAATTTTTTTCATGCATTAATTAATTAAATTGTTCTTTCATTAATTCGTTCATTTGTTCATTTATTAATTTATTCATTTGTTCATTTAGTTCATTCATTTATTGTCAATTCATCAATTAAGTCCATTAATTTGTTATTAATTCATCCATTAAGTTCATTAATTTGCTATTAATACAATAATGAACCAATTAATTGTTCCCAAATTACCTGGCCACCTAACTTTTTTAAAAATGATTCATTCATTTTTTTGAATACGTATGTATTTTTTTCAAAATGTTGTCTAAATTTTTGGAACTGCGGTTTTCACCCTTTATTTTGCCTAAAAAACGCTATTTAAAAAAATGATACAAAATTAAAAAATATATATACAAAGTAAAAAAAATGATACAAAATTAAAAAATATATATACAAAGTTAAAAAAATGATACAAAATTTAAAAATATATATACAAAGTTAAAAAAATTCATACGTATCCAGAGAAATTAATGAATCATTTTCATTAAAAAAACTTTAGCTGCCGTGTAATTCGTTCAACAATTTTTTTTTCGTTAATTAATTTCAATCTTATATTTCAATCTTATTATTATGCAGCGTCTTCCATGTATCAATTTTCCCAATTTTTGTATCACACTTCTCAAAGTGTTAAAGCGGCGCGTAATAATCGCGAACCTCCCCCTCGTCGATCGGCGCGGTATCCGAGCAATTTAACGTGGCCCGCAAGGTCGTCGCGTCGAGCGCATCGGGGAATATAACGTGGATCAATTCCGCAATTTAAACAAATTATACAAAATTAAAAAAATGTATATACAAAGTTAAAAAAAAATTCATACGTATCCAGAAAAATTAAACAATCATTTTCATAAAAAAAAAGTTGGGCTGCCGTGTAATTCGTTGAACAATTTTTTTCTGTTAATTCATTAACAACATTTCGATCTTATTATTACACAAAATCAGTCTCTGCAGCGTCTTCCATGTATCAATTTTTCCGATTTTTGTATCACACTTCTCAAAGTGTTAAACCAGCTCGTAATAATCGCGAACCTCCCCCTCGTCGATCGGCGCGGTATCCGAGCAATTTAACGTGGCCCGCAAGGTCGTCGCGTCGAGCGCATCGGGGAATATAACGTGGATCAACGACGGACGAACACGCAGGGGGAATCGACGCGCGTGTCGGAGTCTCGTCCGCGGATGCAAATATCGGTTGGTGTTATATGAGACGTGCGGAATCCACTCTCGCACGCTGCATTTACACCACCTGTCTATAAACCCGAAGGCTCGTTGGGGATCGGCTGAATCGAGTGATAAATACTCGGAACACGGCAGCAGAAGGAGAAACACGGCGATGCAACAAGTGGGGAATCATCGGGCAGCCTCGAGCGATGCGCTACTTATCGCAGTTAATATCGAGGACTTTGCGAGCCAGACAGACGCGATGGACGTTATTTCACCTCGACACTTGACGCCGGGAGTGGAAAATTCACGACGCCTCCGCAATCATCGCCTCTCTCGATCGCCGCGTCTCCGCAGCTTTGCCTCCGATGCGCGGCGAAATTGTAGAAGCATCGAGACTGTCGATCCGCGCCATTCGAACGATCGTTATTGAACGTTCGGTACCGATCGATTCGCGGTTACGTTATTATTTATGGCGATGGAGGAATAAATGTGGAGGAGGAGATCGAGATCGATTTTTTTTGTTTTATTTGATTTTGGTTGATATAGATTCAGGTAAAAAAATTATGTCAGGGTTTGATCGATTTCTTGATCGATTTTAAAAAATTTACTTTGGTTTTGATATCTGTAGATTCAGGTAAATAAATATGTCAGAGATTTATCGATTTGTTGATCGGTATTTTTTTTTACTTGGGATTTTGATATCCTTAAATTTAGGTAAACAAATATTTCAGAGATTTACCGATTTCTTCATCTATTTTTTTCCTTTGGATTTTGATATCTACAAATCCAGGTAAATAAATAGATAGAACAGATTAATCGATTCCTTGATCTATATTTTTTTAGTTTGGATTTCGATATCTACAAATCCAGGTAATAAATATTTAAGAGATTTATCGATTTCTTGTTCGGTATTTTTTTACTTTGGATTTTGATACCTACAAATCTAGGTAAATAAATATGGAGAATAGATTATTCGATTTCTTGATCTATATTTTTTACTTTGGATTTTGATATCTACAAATCCAGGTAATACATATTTGAGAGATTTATCGATTTCTTGATCGGTATTTTTTAATACTTAGGATTTCGATATTTGTGGATTCGGATAAATCAATATTTTGGAGGCAGAAATTGATCGATTTCTTGATCCGTATATTTTTCGGAATTTCGATATCTGCGCTTTCGGATAAATAAATATCTTACAGAGATCGAGATCGATTTGTCGATCGGAAAAGCAAAAATGTTTCCTTTCGTCTATATTGGATCGTCGCGTGAATCGAGTGCGAAAGACGCGGAAGAAACGAGCTGATAAAATCGCAGGTGAAGCCGCAGACGCTGGATTATTGTGAGGATCGAATCGACCGGCTGATTTTCTATGGGGCGCCAACCACTGAGTTGCCGCATTGTGCGAACTCGCTCTGCAACTGGACACGAGTTTGTGGCTGCTGCCGTTGCTTAGACGCTTTTTATTCTCCTCGTGGCTGAAAAAGTTTCCAAACAAACTCGTAGTTATTGTGGCCAGAGTGGGAGATAACGATTTTACGAGTTTATCGAGATTCGAGAGATAAAGTGATTTATTCGACTCCGTTACAAACGATCGTCAGAAGCCGCTCGTAACATCTGTTGGAAAATGTAGGAATAGAAACGAGAAAACTTTGCAGGGCGTAACAATATTTCTTGCATTCGGAATGTCACGCCTGGCGTCATATTTACAGATCTCGAGACGAGCAGGAAATGGTGAAACGAAAAATAAAATCGATTACCGATTTTTTTTGCGAATTAAGAAAAATTGTTTCTTAATTTTAATTACGTAACTTTAATTAATTACAAAATAAAATAAACAATTCGAATTCAAATTTTGAGATATTCAAATCGTAGTCTAAAAATTAATTTTTAAAAATGTTCCTTTCGAATTATTAATTTCCTTTAATAGGAAAGTAATAATTCTCCCTTAATTATTAATTTCCAATTAAAAAAATATTCCATCAAAATTATTTCCCAAAAAATGTCTAATTTATCGTGCATCTCGTTGATAGAAAGATCGACATCGTTTCATCGAATTAACCAAACCACTCTTACATTTCTATCAGAAAAAAAAGGTACCCATAGCATTAATAATTTTTTATTACCATTTTTAGCATTGATTATTTTTCTCCCTGAATTATTAATTCCCAATTAAAAAAATATTCCATAAAAATTATTTTCCAAAAAATGTCTAACTTATCGTGCATCTCGTTAATAGGAAATCTGATATCGCGTTTCATTGAAATAATCAAACCACTCTTACATTTCAATAAAAACATTTTTTTAATGGTACCCAGCATTAATCATTTTTTATTAGCATTTTTAACATTGATTATTTTTCTCCCCGATTTATTAATTTCCCATAAAAAAAAATATATTCCATTAAACTAATTTCCCACAAAATATCTAATTTATCGTGCATCTCGTTGATAAAAAAATCAACATCGCGTTTCATCGAATTAACCAAACCACTCTTACATCTCTATCTAAAAAAAAAAAAAAAAAAAAAAAGAATGGTACCCAGCATTAATCATTGCCTTGCATCCGTTATGCTCTGCATCGAGTCCCCATTTCCCTCTCGGGGCGCGCGATAAACAACGTATTTCGGATTTCCAGGAATTTATGTCCGCCGTGTCATCCGCGAGAGTCGAAAAAAAAAAAAAATCCACCGTTCGAGATTAAATCTCGCGCCGGTACAAATTACGAACACGGCAGCCGCGGGATCGACGGCGCGTCGGGCGCTGCGCGTCGCTTACGCACGCATTCGAGAGTATTATATTAAATGCGAGATTTATCGGAGAGAGAAGGCGCACACTTCGGAATGCGCCGGTTGTCGAGTGCGCGACTCCCACTCGCGCCGTGTCAGAACGCCGCGCGCGGTGCTCGGCGATTAATTAAGGCCCCTCGCTGCAACCTGGACACTTTAGCCGGCGTCACTCGCGCAGATTACGACTTATTCAGTGCCCCGAGTTAGACACTCGCGGGGAGAACCGAAACGCTCGCAGTTATCCGGCGGGGATTGGAGACGAGTCGGGACACATCGATCTTGTTACTCTGTAAACTGTAATGGAGCGTACGGATTTTTTTTTTAAGCCGGCTGACTTCATACGATGTTGAAGTTTGCATCGTTGGAATGCAACGAAATTCAGAAAAAAATTTATTGTTATTAATCCAAATGATGAAGGGCACGAATTTTTTTTTTTTTTTTTCGTACCCTTCACGAATTTTTTTTTTTCGTGCCCTTCACGAATTTTTTTTTTCGTACCCTTAATTCTTATGTCACTTTTTATACCTATTTTCATAATTTCATTACAATTAATTTTTTTTATGCATTTCGTAATTAATGAAATGTAATGAATCCAAATGATGAAGGGCACGAAACAAATTTTTTTTCGTGCCCTTAGTTGCTATGTTCACTGTTTATACCTATTTTCAAAACTGAATTACAATTATTTTTTTTCCTGAATTACGTTATATTCCAACGATGCAAATTTCAACATCATATTTGTTGGTTGAAAACTTTCGTTATTTTTTAGGTAATTATTCACTAATAATGTATTTATTACATTTTGTAATTAATGTACGAAAGAGGGCTAACAGTTTTGTTGTTTCTTGAATCGAGAAAAAATATATATTTCCCAAAAAACGCCATAATTGCACCCAGAGTTGTAAATCTCTAATTATTTGCAATTATGTTTTTGTAATAATAACTCGTAATTATTATATGATATGTAAACTTTTAAATAGAAGCAAAAAATATTAATTTTCCATAAATCTTCATGGTAATCTTATTGAAGAAATGGAGAAATACTGTTAATGCATTGCGAAAATAATTAAGGACCGGGCTAGTCCATTTTTTGCACGATTTCTCCCAAAATTTAATTAAAAATTACGTTTTTCTTACGGCTGTTCAAAAGTTCACATATCATTTTATAATCGCTACAGGTCATCGTTATAAAATCGTAACAGGAAAATAAACTGTTGTGCAAACTTTAATTCTTAAAATAATGGAGACTTACAACACTGATTGCGCCATCAACCTTATTTCTAAAAGATTTAGAATAAACGTCGTTTAGTATAAACGTGAACCATGGGTAAACTTTTGAGCCACGAAAATAAAACAAGAAATTAGATCTCCAATAAACGAGCATAGAAACCATTTCTATGACCAAGTCCCAAAAAGACTACATAGACTTCGAGTCAACGTGGCCAAATTGACAAAGGAAGCGCCGGACGTGGATTCCCGAGCGACCATTTTTGGGGACTAATGGACTTTCCGTTGTACATTAAAAAAAAAAAAAAAAAAAAAAAAAAATACCTCGCAGTGAGTATAAAAAGCCACGCGTGGGACTGGCTTGATTATACGGGTTGCGCGCGGTACGTGTTAATGGAACGAAGTCTTCCTTCTGCCTTCTGCCGAGGTAACCGAGAATTATGGGTCATCCGAATAGGAATCTCGAATCTCGTGAAGCTACGAGCGCGCCGTTACCGTTGATATATAACGCGCCTACCGTACAGCGTATTTCATATACACAACGTGTATAAAATCCACCGCGCCTATTATCGAACTTTCTCGCGTGTGAGTCACACGCAGGTTGACCGGTTGATCAAAGAACCGTTGACCCCGTGGTGAATATAATGCGTCCCCGGGGCTCCCTGAAACGAGAGCTCTCTCGTTAAAACGCGCCGTACATAACGCGCGGGGTATCGGCACATAATATATCTCGGGCTGTTACACGTTCCCCGAGTAAACGGGGCAGAAAACGCGTCGTCCCATCGGCACCGGGGACGATGGAAAACGTCACGGTGAACACACGGGGTGTCCGAAATTCTCTGACGACTCGTCAGGCTGATTTTTTTACTACTGTTTACCTGATTTATTATCAATTCAGTTCTATTTCTGATTTATTTCCAATTCAGTTCTGTTTCCGATTTCGCCCGATTTGTTCCCAATTCAGTTCTGTTTCCGATTTCGCCTGATTTACTATCAATTCAGTTCTGTTTCTGATTTATTTCCAATTCATTTTTGTTTCAGATTCCGCCCGATTTATTCCCAATTCAGTCCTGTTTCCGATTTCGCCCGATTTATTCCCGGTTCAGTGCTGTTTCCGATTTCGCCCGATTTGTTCCCAATTCAGTTCTGTTTCCGATTTCGCCTGATTTGTATCTACATTTTGGCAGGGCCAAGTTGGCCTTGCCAGAGCCTGACTTGGGCCGGATTTAACGCTACAGATTTTCTATTAGCCCTTATCAGACCTTGCCAGGGCCTGATCAGGCCCTGACCAGGGCTACTTTTGCCTTGCCAGGGCCTGACCAGGGCCTGACTTGGGCCGGATTTAACGCTACAAATTTGCCACTAAGTTAACTAAATCATAATAACTCGCCACACTGGTGGAGAATCTATAGCGTTAGATCCGGCCCAAGTCGGGCCTGGGCAGGGCCCTAGCAGGGCCAACATGGCCCCGTACCAGGGCCTGACCAGGGCCTAATGTAATGCCACAGAATTTCCACCAGCCCCAATAGAAAATTTATAGCGTCACATTCGGTTCTAGTCAGGCCCCAGTCAGGCCCTAGTCGTGCTAACCAGGCCCCAACCAGGGCCTGACCAGGGTCGCATGTAACAGATTTTCTATCTCGAACATTTTATGACTTAAATCGAATTTCGCGAGAAACAACCGGATGAAAATTGGACACCCCGTATGCCACGTAAGCCGCCACGGTTTGCCTCATATAGTCTCACGATTCACGTGGCGCGTCTAAGCCGCGAGTCGGGAGAGTCGCTCGAACCCGCTGCGAGTATCGCGTGCAGTTTTTCACCCCGCGACGAGTCAATCGCGCGCGCGCGCGCGCGGGGCCCGCGATCTTGGTAATGGGTTGCACTCGGCGCGCCGAGCGTCCGGGACGCGGCTGACGCTAACGCGCCTATTTGCGACGTTCGCGCGGGTCGGTATATAGGATAGCAGAGCGGCGCGAGGAGCGCCGTACGTCCTCGCGTGTGCGACCGAGGATTTATACGTCGCAGGGCGCTGCGGACGCGGGGAGAGCGAGGCGAATAAATCGAAGGCGCAGCGAGAGCGAGGCGATCAGCCAGGAAGCTATATGAACCGAGCTGGCTGGCTCGGATCTCGCGCCGAGAGACGACCGGGATTCGCACGTACGGCCAGGCCACGCGCGTTTCAACGTCGATATGTCGTTTCCACAATGGACACCTCGGTGCGCAGCGACCGAGGAGATGGCGCATATAGAAGACGTCGGCTGTTAAGGATCTTCGAGCGCGAGACTCGGCAGCGGATATCAATTTAGGACAGGTGATGTATATGGTATATGGTTGATGTGAGGAGGATTGAATCACGTTTTCGCATCAAGGAGAATTTTTAAGGAATTTCTGTACGAAAAATCAGGGGTAAAAATTTCGCATTTTTTATGTAACATTTTTATATAATAAATAAAACATTTTGTTTATACTTTTTATCTATATAATTTTAAAAAATGTTTATAATAGATAGTTTTACTTATAATAATTAAAAACTTTTTTTGTAATAAATAGTTTTAATTATAATAATTAAAAACTTTTTTATAATAAATAGTTTTATTTACAATAATCAAAAACTTTTTTTATAATAAATAATGTTATTTATAATAATTAAAAACTTTTTTTATAATAAATAGTTTTATTTATAATAATTACAAACTTTTTTTATAATAAATAGTTTTATTTATAATAATTAAAAAGTTTTTTATAATAAATAATTTTATTTATAATAATTAAAAACTTTTTTTTAAATAAAAAGTTTAATTTATAATTGTTAAAAAGTTTTATTTATAACAAATAAAAAGTTTTACTTATAGTAAATAAAAAGTGCTAGATCACTTTTTTTTACACTCTGTCTCGACGTATTTTTGCCCGTGCGCAACGAATCCTCATTTATTTTTTTTCGAAACGCGATGGTTTTCACGAAAAACTCAAAGAACTTGATTAATTTCGATTTTTGTATACATTTTTTCCAGTTTTACCAAATTTTTCATTTATGCGTCCCATCTTGCCCCACGTTTCCCTACATTTTTCAGCATACCGAAAAAAATGTCCGTTCAAAAAAATGAATCTTCATTTACGGACGCAAACAGCACGAGGAAATTCCAGCCGGCGTTTAATTAGAAAGCTGAGTGTGGCGAGGCCCGAAGGTAAAACGAACGTGGGACACGCGAGCGCGTTTGAAATAATTAAAACAATGAAATCATTAAACGAATCGATACTATTTCCCCGGAGCGCGGCGGCCGCGTTGTCCGTGTCATTGGCCATTAACATCGTCCGCGGACGGAACAATCTGCGCGGCAGCATCCCCGAGTTTCCACTCGGTGGGTCGGCCGGAGTCTCAACGAGGTGGGACAGTTATTGTCCCGGGGCCGGTGGGACGATTCGTCGATCGCCGGGTCAATTGTTTCGCCTCTCGCAGCCGGCTTTATAAACCGCGGCCCGGTCGCGGTTTATCATTGAGAAAACCTTAGCCGATAAATTCAATTTTTTAACCACGCACGAGTGTAGCACCGCCCATTCAGGCTCACGGCGAGAGGCTAAGGAGTGGAAAGCGTACGATGCCTCATCTCCTACCCTGAAACAGTGTCTCAAGGTTCTCGTCCATTCAAGAATCAAATCTCGTTGAATTAAACTCGAATGAGACTCTTGGGGTTCATATATGGCACAAATATGCATATTTGTGACAAACGTTTTCCTAAACGTGGTTTATACGACGCATTTTATGTTATTTCAATTCTCATTTTTTTCTAAATTAATCGCGTTATTTTTTTAATTATCTCAACTTCATTGCCACCACGAAATCTTATTTATTTATTTATTTATTTATTTATTTATTTATTTATTTATTTATTTATTTATTTAGTTATTTAGTTATTTAGTTATTTATTTAGTTATTTAGTTATTTAGTTATTTATTTAGTTATTTAGTTATTTAGTTATTTATTTATTTATTTAGTTATTTATTTAGTTATTTATTTATTTAGTTATTTAGTTATTTATTTATTTAGTTATTTATTTAGTTATTTAGTTATTTATTTATTTATTTAGTTATTTAGTTATTTATTTATTTATTTATTTCCAAAAAGATAAAACAAATTATTCTAAAATTATCTTTCCAATACTTTTTCACTAAAATGTAGACGAATTTTGATTTTTAACTCAAGGAAAGAAACAGAGATACATTTAAAAAAAACATAAAAATTAGAGTGAGAAAACTAAATATTTTCTAGAATTTAGAATCCACACAAAATTGAACATCCAATCAATACTGAAAATTCATAAACCCCCAACCAAAAACCTCATCAACCGAAACGAAAAACCACCCTTCAGGTGTCATCGACCTCGCGATTCTGGTGAAAATTGCCACACAGTCCTGCGCCATATTGCCCACACGCTATGGCGCTGGTCTCGGTATCATCGCGACCAACACAAACAACACGGACGTCCAGCACAAACGTCCGCAGCGAGCGCGGCGTCTAATGCCGAACGACACGCCACTCGTCCGACGAAGCGATTACCGATGACTTATGTATGCACAGGCGATCGTTTTTCTTCGCTCCCGCGTCTCGTTCTTTCCTATTACATTTTCCTATTACTGATATCCACCGCGCGCGTTCATCCCGCTCGTGCCCGACGATCCTCTTGTACGCCGCATTTCTGCCGCCGCCGCGCGATTCCAGCGCGTTTGCGCAATTATTGGAACACCTCGTGTCCGTAATAAATGGCCGGGATGTGGCCCGAAAGGTGTTAGTTCAAGATCACCCGGTGATACAAGACGGGAGATGAGCCATATGCTCTTCGCACACTCGCGCGATTCTTGTGCGCCTTCGTCGGTGCGTCTTCTTCTAATGTTTCCTCGCGTCTTCATCGCTGTGTCTTCTTCTAATGTTTCGTCATCCTCGTTCCTGGCAATTTGCTTCTTCCATAGTTACAAGCTGCACTTTCCGTGTGTTGCGCAGCTTCGTCTTCTTCTTCTTCTTCGTCTTCTCGTCTTCGTCTTCGTCTTCGTCTTCGTCTTCATCTTCGTCTTCGTCTTCATCTTCGTCTTCGTCTTCGTCTTCGTCTTCTTCTTTTTCTTCGTCTTCGTCTTCATCTTCATCTTCATCTTCTTCGTCTTCGTCTTCGTCTTCGTCTTCGTCTTCGTCTTCGTCTTCATCTTCGTCTTCATCTTCGTCTTCGTCTTCGTCTTCGTCTTCGTCTTCGTCTTCGTCTTCGTCTTCGTCTTCATCTTCATCTTCATCTTCGTCTTTGTCGTCGTCTTCATCTTCATCTTCATCTTTGTCGTCGTCTTCATCTTCATCTTCGTCTTCATCTTCGTCTTCATCTTCATCTTCATCTTCGTCTTCGTCTTCGTCTTCATCTTCATCTTCATCTTCATCTTCATTTTCATCTTCATCTTCGTCTTCATCTTCAGTCCTGCATCTTCTTCTAGCGTTTCGTCATCTTCCCTGTTGGCCACTCGCTTCTTATGTAGTTACAAGCTACACTTTCCGTGTTCCGATGTTGCAGCTTCTTCGTCCTCTTCTTCGTTTTCGTCTTCGTCCTCTTTATGTAACTCCCAGGACATTAGGGATAGCTAATTCCGAAGACTCGCGATCGTTTCGCGTCGGACGAGCAACGATCCTGCCCTACTCTCCGCGTGTATTACTGTCCCGGTGCCCCCTGCCACCCCCCTTCTAATGGCCGGTACAACGCGCAGCATCGCGCGACTCGACATCATCTCCTACAGCGTCCATGAGATTCCTGGCCAGAAACCTGTGTATGCCTTATGAAGTTATGCGATAAACTGTGGTAATTCGCTCGAGGAACGACGACGAACGAGGACTTCGACCACTCGCCCCGTTTACAATGTTGGTATTATTATTAATATTGCTGTTGTATTTTTTATAATGACGCAGGACGTGCTGGAATCGCGTGTTGTGGATGGATGTGATTTCTGGTTGGGATTTGCCAGCAGCAGGGATAACAAATAACGAGCGATGAAAAACTCAGAAAGAAAAAAATCGGTACGGAAATTTGGGTTAAAGGGACAACTTTTGGTGTCTTTGGACAATTTTGGATCAACGACAGATGACAGTCAAATGAAAAAAAAAAAAAAAAAAAACGTTGGGTGATCGAAGAGACTTTTAAATGCTAGTTGAGTTCGCTCAACTCGATTACTTTCAGTTAGTTGGCATTACCGATCAGTTGGTTGGCCTTGCCAATCGGTTGGTCGTGGATGCCAATCGCTCTTGCATTGGTCGTCGTAAATTATCGCGGTGATCGATACACGTTGTTGGAGGGAAAACATGCGCAGCGAAAAATAAGTGTTCGCCAGGTCTAACTCGGATAACAGAGAATTATAATAGTGGTTGGACGGACCGTCGCAATTGTTGGACGACGAGTAAATCAGTTGGTCGAAGAAATATAGAATCGGTAGCATCAAATTCGGACACCTCCAACACAACTCAGACTGTATTAAAACCCAAACATTAATAAAATCCAGTCTTGAATTCAGCACAAACTTTAATAAAACCAGAAATTGAATTTAACCCAAACTACAGTAAAACTCAAACTTGAATTCAACCCAAATTTTAGTAAAACTTAAACTTGAATTCAAATCAAAGTTTTGTGAAACTCAGACTTGAATTCAACTCAAACTTTAGTAAAACTCAGCCTTGCATTCAACCCAACCTTAGTTAAACTCAAAGTGAATTCAACCCAAACTTGAGTAAAACTCAAACTTTAATTCAACCTAAACTTTACTAAAACTCATGTTTGAATTCAACCCAAACTTTAGTAAAACTCAAATTTGAATTCAACCCAAACTTTACTAAAACTCAAAGTTGAATTCAACCCAAACTTTAGTAAAACTCAAATTTGAATTCAAACCAAACTTTCGTAAAACTAAAACTTGACTTGAATTCAACCCAAACTTTAGTAAAACTCAAACTTTAATTCAACCCAAACTTTACTAAAACTCAAACTTGAATTCAACTCAAATTTTGGTAAAACCCAAAACTTGAATTCAACCCAAACTTTGGTAAAACTCAAACTTGAGTTCAACCCAAACTTGAATACAACGTCGTAAGCCGCGTCTTCCCATATTCACAAGAAATTCCACCTCGCAACAGTAATCAAGCCACGCGGCGCATGATGTTCGATTGCGCGAGACGTGGGAGTAATTACGACACCTGCAGCAACGACCTTGCAGTCCGCGAGTTATACCTTGTAAGGAGTTGCGGACGATCATCCACCGCGTATCCCGGCCACATCGCACGATCGAATCGAGGCTTAATCGATAAAGAGCGTGATGTTCCATCTCATTTTACACGGCCGGGATAATGTCCGACCGTTAAAAACTCGCGCTCACGATCTCGCCGCGAGAGGGCCGCGCGATTGTATAACGCGGTGCAACGATCCTGCGGCGCGCTCGGTTAGGAGACGTCGGATCAAGGGCAAGGGTCAGGCTTCATCGGGGATCGTTTGTCATCGACTCGTCAGCGATCAACGGGTTTTCATAATTGCGCATAATGCACGCTACACACTTAAAAGACCCGAAGAATCATCACCGTTAGTCGGTTGAGTCTCATGTAGGGAGAGAATAGTGTGGTAATTATTACCATACTCGTGCGGTAAACGTGAAAGAAGTGAGAGTCTGGGATTCATTCTCAGACATTTTTAGATGACTCTCAGTTTCATAGGTTTCGCGATTTCAAAGTGTTGGAAGGGTTGCCAGACATTTTTAGATGACACCCAGTTTTATAGGTTTCGCGGTATCAAAGTGTTGGAAGGGTTGCCAGGCAGTTTTGGATGACTCCCATTTTTATAGGTTTCGCTGTATCAAAGTGTTGCAAGGGTTGCCAGACATTTTTAGATGACTTCCAGTTTTACAGGTTTCACGGTATCAAAATGTTGGAAGGGTTGCCAATAATTTTTAGATGACTCCCAGTTTCATAGGTTTCACGGTATAAAAGTGTTGGAAGGGTTGCCAAACAGTTTTGGATGACTCCCAGTTTTATATGTTTCACGATATCAAAGAGTTGAAAGGGTTACCAGATTTCCAACATGGGGATCAAGATTTGATTTGGGTCTCATTGGCGAGGAGAAAACATATAGGAATAGTTCCCACACATTTTTGCGTGACTCCCAATTCTGCAGGTTACGCGATATCGAAGTATTGGAAGGGTTCCCAGATTTCCATCAAAATAATCAGGGTTAGTGAACAAAAATATATTAATAATTCCCAGACATTCTTTGATGTCACCCAGTTCTGCAGGTTACACGATATCAAAGTATCATAAAAATTCCCAGACTCGAACCACGTCCATCAATATCGTCACGCGAGTCTGGCAATCATCGCCACACTTGTCTCTCTCTCCTCGCCGATGCTCATGTTGCATTTTGCACTTTCCAGGCGAAACGCAAACAAGATCCAATGATTCCATCCAATCAACATAACTTTCTGACACAACTCGGCGTTTCGCGCCGAGCTATTTTAATTTACTGGTATGAATATCATAATGCAGTCGGATCGGCGGCGCACGTCGGTATCTCCGGCCGTAAAAGATCGCGAGCCACGCGAAGAGCCGCGGACGTTAAATACTCTCGCGGTTGTATTGCAGACATTCGTACGTCTTGTCGTCTCGATCGAGCCATCGGCGACGGAGACAAGAGGGAAGATGTGTAATTCACACGACTGCAACTTTGTAGAGGAGCAATCGGTGCCTCGCGTCGGATCAACAAAAAGAAGAAAAGAAGAAGAAAAAAAAACGCTATCTAATCTGCCGCCGCCGCCTGATGGGGAGACATTAAAAGCGGCGGGAATGACGCGAAAAAAAAATCCGGTAATATGATGAACCCCACGTTGGGGGTCAACATGTGGGATACCCTGGGGTAAGTAAATGTCGTGGGTCGAGAAACGTACCTGGCGAGGGTATCGAACGAGGATTCGAAATGAAAAAGAGAATGAAAAGAAAAAAAAAAACTCGTTGCAGTGACTCGTTGCGCACTGGTTGAACCCACACAAAGTGGAAACACGTAAGGACGGACGGACGGACGGACGAGGATGATCCTCGGAGTGAGAGGTTCGCTCGTCCTTGGCTCGGTGATGCCGTGTGACGCGCGTGCATCGGGCATGCGAGCCGCAACACACAGACGGGACAGGCGATGTTCCTGAGACACCGAAGCTTGCCGCAATAGACACCGGGGACGTTGCAACAGTCGCGCGAAGACAGAACGCGGAACACAACTCGGCGTTCGCCTATTCTAATTAACGCGTTTCCCTCGAGGCCGATTCCGCCAGTGTCATTTTATGCCATCGATGGTCGTTTTTTTGTTACGAGACCAAGTGCCAGTCGAACTGTTATTGAAGGATCGATGTTGGCCGAGCGCTAATCGGTATCGTCTATAGGAGATCGGGGCGAAATGACACATGGAGCAGGACGGAAAAAACGCGGTTAAAAATCGACGCTTCGATACGAATTTTTTTCTTTATTCGAATTTTTGGACTTTAGAATCCACGCAAAGTCAACATGACAAAAATCAAACATCCAATCAATTTTGAAAATTACAAACCCTCCAACCAGAAACTACATCCACCGCATCGAACTGTCATTATGGAATGGATGTTGTCCGAGCGCTAATCGGTATCGTGTATAGGAGATCGGGGCGAGATGACACACGGAGTAGGTTGGAACAAACGCGGTTAAAAATGGACGCTTCGATGCGAATTTTTTTCTTGGTTAGCATTTTTAGACTTTAGAATCCGCACAAAGTCAACACGACAAAAATCAAATGTCCAAACAATTCTGAAAATGCCGGAACCTCATCCAGCGCATCGAATTGTCATTGTGGAATCGATATTGGCCGAGCGCTAATCGGTATCGTCTATAGGAGATCGGGGCGAGATGAAACACGGAGCAGGTCGTAACAAAAAAGCTTCTGCGCAGCGAACATTGAAAGGAGCCCCTTGAAACCTTTTCGACTTTGAAGGTGCAACCAACAAATACCAGCCAGTGTCATTCGATATTTTTTTTTCATACACTGCTATAAATATTCGATACTAATTCAAAGCTTCATTTTCCCTAAGCCAAAGTTGAAGTCAAACTGTCCCTGAAGAACCGACGCATTTCAACAAACATTTCACCCACCCCATGAAACTCGATCCCCGGAATTCCCCACCCGGGAATTAAGACACATGAATTACGCCCGACAATAAACGTTCGAGAATTATTCGAGACCCCAGAATGGGAATCGGCAACGAGGAGCAGCAGCAGCGCAAGGCCTCAAGCGGGAGCATCGGCATCGAGAGAGGTGAACGCTGGGGGGGTCAGAGGTGAATTTTCTCCGGGACTTTGCCCGAGCTCCTGCCAGTCGATTAAAAGAGGCTTTAATCATCTCGTCCGGAGTGGGAAGTTTACGTATAATAACGCGAGGAAGGTGGAACGTACCGGGAATAGCGTAAGTCGAGAATCCGCCGAGCCACGATAGATATCCAGCTCCGAGCCGCGGTTTGCCGCCGCTCGGTATCAGCGCGCATGCCACGGGGAACCAGGGGAACCAGGGGGGACCACGGGGGCCCTCGCGGTGCTCGGGGCCACCCACCGCGTGGACGCGCCGCGCGCACGGATCGCCCGGGACCCGGGTAGCCTTTATTTCTCGAGAAAATATTATCATAACACCTGTCGTCCCTACACTGGTGTTGGTACCTACCGGTTTGCGCGTGCTGCGCCGCTGCCCCCCCCCCCCCCCCCCCCCCCGCTCTTCCTATTCGTCGTCCTGCCATATTTTTCTCTCTCTTTCTTTCTCTTGCCATCTCTTTTCTCTCTTTCCATCTCCTTCCATCTCTTTCACGTATTCGCTCGCGGAGCGAGCGGTTTCCCATCTATGTGCACCGTGTGGCGATACACATGGCCGGGCTACCGAGCTCTGCTGGCGATCAAACGGGGACCAGGATCGGGGGGACCACTGCGATATCGCGACTTCTGTGATGTCAGCTGTGTGTGATTTGAACGGGGAAAGGATTGGGGAGACGGCAACAGTTTGTTTGTTAGGACATTTTTTATGTGATATAGGGAAAAATAATCAGGGGGTGATGTCAAAATCGATTATTGTATTAACGGATTTTTTGCTGTCGCAGCAAAATTTTCAGGTACTACCACAAAATGTTCAGCATCCACAGCAAGAATTTCAGCTACCACAGCAAGATTTTCAGCTGCCACGGTAAGATTTTCAGCTACCGCGGAAAAATTTTCAGGTACCACAGCAAGATTTTCAGCTACCACAGCAAAATTTTCAGTTGTCACAGCAACATTTTCAGCTACCACAGCAAAATTCTCAGCTACCACAGCGAGATTTTCAGCTACCACTGCAAAATTTTCAGCTACCACGGCAAAATGTACAGCTACCACAGCAAGATTTTCAGCGACCACTGCAAAATGTTCAGTTACCACAGCAAAATTTTCAGCTACCACAGCAACATTTTCAGCTACCGCAGCAAGATTTTCAGCTACCACAGCAAGATTTTCATCCACCACAGAAAAGTGTTCAGCTAGCACTGCAAGATTTTCAGCTACCACAGCAAGATTTTCAGCTACCACAGCAAGATTTTCAGCTACCGCAGCAAGATTTTCAGCTACCACAGCAAGATTTTCATCCACCACAGAAAAGTGTTCAGCTCCACTGCAAACCCTTCAGCTACTTTCAGCTACTTTCAGCTACTGCAAAATGTTAGGTACCACAGCAACATTTTCAGCTGCCATAGCAAATTAAATTTGCTGTTGCAGCAAGAAAATTAGGTATCGGTATATTTGCTAATCGTTTATGCTACGGCAACAAGTGTCCTGCTATGGCAACAATTTTTTTTTCTCTGTGCGCCTCCTGTGTGATTTGACTGCTGTGTGCAGGTCCGAATGCTCGAATAATATTTTCCTCGTGACTCTGCGATTGGCTTCGAGGACACCGCGTACGCTGAAGAGACACACACGAAGCGATCGAGGTGCCACTGAAGTGGTACGATAGAGACTGGAGGAATCGATTTCGATATTCAGGACACGAGAGGACGGGGAACAGGAGTGGTTCGGGTATTGTGTGCACGTGCTGCCCACTTTGGGGTGTCTAAGATAACAAGACAACCAGTGGATTCTTCTGAGCCTCCTAGAGGAAACTTAGGATCCTCTTTTTGCTCGCGGAGCGAACGAGTGGCCACTCGACTGACCAAGGAAAATATGTTCACCAAGACCGCCCGGTTTTTTAGTATCGCGGGTTACGCGTCACCTGAGCAATGGATAGTCTGGTCTGAAGAGTGCGACGAATGAGGAAAAAATTGGATTCCTCAGTTGTGGCAATCAAAACTGTACAAAAAAAATAATAAAAAATAGGCGCTGTAAAAAAGATCAATCTTAATTAATTTTAATTAATTCATCCGCTTATCAATTCGAGCAACTCATAACTAATCAATTTGCTAATTTATAATTAAGCAAAGCCCGAAGACGAAAAAATCAATTACAAAAATGAATTTTAAAATTTCAAAAATTCGTTTTAAAATTTCAAAAATTCATTCTAAAATTTCAAAAATTAATTTTTTAATTTCAAAAATTCATTTTTATATTTCAAAAATTTATTTTTAAAATACAAAAATTCATTTTTTTAATTACAATAATTCATTTTTTTGCCAAATAATTTTTTTTTAAATTCGCCCCCATCCACCTTATTCCAGCTCTCGTTATTAATCCCTTTTTTCCCCCAACCATCCAGCCGCTCGGCGGCTCGCGCGCGATAAATACACGACAGTCGGATGAAAGGAAAGGAGAAGGAAAATCCCTCTCTCCCTCGCGCCCTGTAGCCACTTCTAACTGGACAATTACGAGAATAAAGGATGCGAGGCTATTGTGCCATTCATCGCCGGCCGCGCGGTAGCATCAGGCGAAAAAAAAGCGAAAAAAAAGGTAGAGGCGGTCCGAGGACTAAAGGCGATTCATACGATTCTCCTTCTGCGACTGCAGGACGAAGGGGGCGGTGGGGGGGGGGGGAAGAAGGACACGAGGAAGCCGGTGGTCAAAGAAGCGCGTGCACCTTAGGTAAGAAGACCGGAATACCGAAGGAGCGACTGAATTGGCTGCAGCAACAATATCCACCCTCCTGATCTCTTACAAATGCGAATTTTATCTGCGCAGATCTGGTTCGCCCCGTGGCTGCTGCAACGAGCTCTGATGCTTGAGTCGTGCGCGCGTCGCTCGCGGCCAGAGTTGAGCTTCATCTCCAGTCTGGAGTCTCCGGTCACTTGGCTCGTCTCCTCCTTCGGAGCTACCGCATTATGCCTCGGCCATTGTGACCACCGGTCGACAATCGAGCCCGGGTTATACGGGTCATTGTCGAGACTCGCCGACCGGGCGAAACGCACACGAAAATGGATGTTTTGGTTTCTGAACGCCGAGACCCTCTGACACCTTCGAGTGGTCCTGACGTGGCGAGTCCGACGCGCCGGACGAACAAGAGATCTGAGCCCCCCCCTCTTGGACGAGAGGGGGGTCCTGTTGGTAACCCCCCCGCCCCCCCCCCCCACCACCGCCGACACCTCTTGAGAAACCCATTCGACTTTTCGAGGACTCTCGTGCCAGGTCGCTTATTGCCAGGGCTTCCAGGGTGTCCAGAATCCGCATACAGAACACCCTATGATGCTAGACTGCGTGAGTGATTGCTGAGGAGTCGCCAAGGACGTGGGATGTAGGAACTTGGGGCAAAATGGGACGCGTAAGCGAAAAATGGTTTTAGGGAGATACCTAAAGTGTATTTTTATCGCTTTTCAAACAAAAACTGGATTCCGATCATCGATTTTGAGTGGCGGCGAAAAAAAATATTCGGGGGCAAAATGGACCTGTGGGGTCCAATTCGCATGCAGAATACCCTATGATGCTACGACCGCGTGAGTGATTGCTGAGGAGTCGTCAAGGACGTGGGATGTAGAAACTTGGGGTAAAATGGAACGCGCAAGCGAAATATTGTTTTATGGCGATTTCCAAGGGTATTTTTGCTGCTTTTTAACCTAAAACTGGATTCCAATCATGGATTTTGAGGAGCGATGGAAAAAAAAATTCTGGGGCAAAATGGACCTGTGGGGTCCAATTGCTGGATCCACAGGCAGAACACCCTATGATGCGTGAGTGATTGCTGAGGAGTCGCCAAGGACGTGGGATTTAGGAACTTGGGGCAAAATGGAACACGTAAGCGAAATATTGTTTTATGGCGATATCCAAGGGTATTTTTTGCTGTTTTTTAACCTAAGATTGGATTCCAATCATCGATTTTGAGCGGCGGCGGAAAAAATAATTCGGGGGCAAAATGGACCTGTGGGGTCCGAGTGCTGGATCCGCATACAGGACACCTTGTTATGATGCTATGCCTGCGTGACGATTGCTGAGGAGTCTTGAAGGACATGAGATGTAGGATTTGGGGCAAAATGGAACACGTAAGCAAAACATGGCTTTTTATGGCGATATCAAAGGATATTTTTGCTTTTCAATAAAAAACTGGATTCCTATCATCGATTTTGAGCGGCGGCGAAAAAAAAAATATTCTGGGACAAAATGGGATACTCACCAAGTTTGGGAATTTACGGTTTGATGATAAACCGAAATGAAAAAAAAATCACTGTCCCATTTTGCCCCGTAAAAAAATCCGAAATGAAAAAAAAATCACTGTCCCATTCTGCCCCGTAAAATCATCCGAAATTAAAATAAAATCACTGTCCCATTTTACCTCGTAAAATCATCCGAAATGAAAAAAAGAAAATGGCTGTTCCATTTTGCCCCGTATTCCCCTGCAGAATATAGGGAGAGGGTGGGGAGGACGAATAGTGAGAAAAGTTTGAAGCACCTCGACCGGAGTCGATAAATTACCACCCTCGTTGACGAGTGGACCAGGTTCGCCGTCGACGATCCTGACGCCGTCCTCAAGAATCACAGCGTTTGCCGAACTGGAGCTGGACGATTTATTTCGTCAATTTTGCCTTCACCGCCGAACCTTTGTGCGTTGTTTTTTTTTGTAGCAACGACGCGATCGTCCTTTGAGAAAATGAAGATCGTAGTTTGTTGTGTGTCGCGAGTTGCGGTGCGCGCCGCCCACCCGACTTTGCCGGGGTTTGTTGCGCGTGAAACGAGAGAACCGAATCCGGTATAGGCTGGACATGCTGGTTCGGTTTGTCGAACACGGCAGGTAGACGGAATCTCGGTGAAAATTGATTCGGGAAAAACCTGCTGCGAGTAACAAGCGGGATTCCTCGAACGCGTCCCAGTTGATGAATTATCGCGGGTCATTATTCAGAAAATCGGAACGTATCGTAAAGGTATTGAGTGATGGCGTTTTTTTTTAACATCTCGTCGGGTTCTGTGTTTAATGATTTCGAATGTTTTTTTTTGGAATTTATAATTCAGTAACGAAAATCGTTTATCGGAATCAAGATTTTTAAAACTTATTTTTATTTTTTATTTTCTATTACTTTTTATTATTATATTTTTGTTGTTATTTTATCATTTTTATTTTTTAATTTTTTTAATTTTATTTTTCTATTATTTTATCATTTTATTATTTTTATTTATTTATTTCATCTTTCTATTATTTTATCATTTTATTATTTTTATTTTTTTATTTTGTTTCTTTTATTTTATCATTTTGTTTTATTTTTTTCTATTATTTGATCATTTTAATATTTTTATTTTTTATTTTTTATTTTCTATTTTTATTATTTTTTATTTTTCGTATAAGCTAAAAATATTTACAGTCGGCCCGACTTGGGTCGGATTTAACGCCAAAGATTTTCCACGAGTATTACCCTCGTTTACGCGCCTCCCGTCGTCCATTTATAAAAGACCCTGTTAATTTGGTTGCGTCATGAATGAAGCGCGTCGGGTCGGCCATCCCGATCGCGTCTGAATGTCCGTCTAATAAGCGAAGAAACCTCGACGCGGAAAAGGCGAGGCGCGCGGGTTGTAATATTACCGTCGATTGTGACTGACTGCGGTGATTAATCGGGCCGATCGGGTCGTCGGGTCGTTTGAATGCGTCCAATCAAGAAAAACCTCGCTTCCTCCTCGCTCGGCTCTCTCGTCGATATCCCGCGGGCTCCAGGCGGGAATTTAGAGGTGCCAGAAACTGTGAACTTTCAGCCCTTACGGCGCGCGCCCGGAGAACCCGGGGACCATTGTGAGCGCGGCAACGTTATTTATCAGAAGCGAAGGTGATCCCGTCGAATCACGTCAATCACACGTCACTCCGTTGCCTCGCGTCTCACGTCTTTCGGGCCCAACGCAAACTCCTCGTATTATCCATTGAATTCGCTCGGCCAATATCATAAATCTCGGGTGAAACCGGATAGAAGAGCTGCGAAAAAATTGATAAATAAAAAAAAAGAAAAGAATGTAAACTCTCGTATTATCTATTGAATTCGCTCGGCCAATATCATAAATCTCGAGTGGAACGCAAAGCCGGATTCGGAGTCGCAAAAAAATTGGTAAACTGATTTTAAAAACACGAAGAGGAAAAATATTAAAAAATTGAAAAAAATAAAAACGAAAACGTAATATAAATTAATAAAACAACACCTTATTTTATGTAGATACTAAAAAACATTATCTTACGTGAAAAAAAAATAAATGAAAAATAAAACTTCATGACTCGTATTATCTATGGATTTCGGTCGGCTAATATAAAAAAATCTCGAGTAGACTAGAGAACCGAACTAAAAAAAAATTGATAAACAAATAAAAAGATACGATAACGTAAAATAAATTAATTAAAAATCACCTTACGCGATGTGGATATTAAAAATAAAAAAATTACCTTACTCGATGTGCATATTAAAAAATCAGAAAATCACCTTACGCGATGTGGATATGAAAAAATAAAAAAATCAGCTTGCGCGCTGTGAATACCAAAACAATAAAAAATCACCTTACGCGATGTGAATATTAAAAAATCACCTTAAAAAATATTAAAAATTTAAAAAGTCACCTTGCGCGATGTGGATATAAAAAAATCAAAAAATCATCTTACCCGATGGGGATATCAAAAAATAAAAAAACCACCACGTTGCACGATGTATATATTGAAAATAAAAAAATCACCTTACGCGACGTGGATATTAACATTTTTTTTAATCATCTTACGCGATCTGAATATCAAAAAATAAAAATAAAATCACTTTACTCGATGTGGATATAATCAAATAAAAAAATTCACCTTGCGCGATGTGGATATTGGAGTGCATATCTCGAATTGGCACAAAGGTCGGTCACGACGAGCCGAATTCAATAAACGCTCGCCGTTTATCGGTGATTAGTTGCCCGGTATCAATCGCGCGAGGCCTTTCAGCGTGCTTTCCCCTCGTATCGTCCACGTCGACGCCGATGTAACCCGGACGCTCTATGAATAATTCTGTCATCGATTGATATGCCCGCATTAATTATTCGAGGGTTGCCGGTGGAAATTAAACGCCGCGACTGGTTAGGCGTGTATCGATGTGTATTTGTCGGTTTATTACCGGTGCTTGTGAGACTCGACGCGGCTGAGATTGATGAATTCGTATTAATTTGGAACTGGATCAACGGACCCCGGGCAATCGGGGCCCGTTGACCGGTTGATCGGGGTTTTTTGTTCGGACGTCGAACGTCTGGGATAAAAACGAGACGTCATCCGGACCGATAAAATAATTATTATAATTATTTTAAAATATTATTTACTGGTTTTACAGTTTTTGAAAAAAATTTTGAACACGATTTTGTTGATGCTTTTAATATTGCACTAATTTCGCTCAAATCTGCAAAATAAAAACTTCCACTTACCAGTGTATTAAATTTGCCAAATGTTTTATCACACCTATTTACGAAATAAAATAATTATTATAATTATTTTGAAATATTTTTAATGGATTTACAGTTTTAAAAAATGTTAAAAACACGATTTTGTTGATGCTTTTAATATTGCACTAGTTTTACTCAAATCTGCAAAATAAAAATGTCCACTTACCAGTATATTAAATTTGCCAAATGTTTTATCACACCTATTTACGAAATAAAACGACTAATTTATGGCAAAAAATATGATTTATCCCGCCCGGTCGATAATTACAATTGCGTGAAAAATGATTTTTCTGCCGATTAAAAATTGACTTAACGCTGAAATAATCAGCGTGCTTAAGAATCGAAAATTCATACAGGCTTTCCAAAAATATTGGGGATATTCGAAAAAAAAAAAAAATGCTGATCACAGTTTCCGTCACATCAATGTATTTTCCTTTTATTTCGGATAAACGACGGAGTGTTCTTTTTTTTAATTACAATTTCCCGTCGAAGATCCAACAAAAGTCGTTCGTTTTCCGTCGTCTCCTTTCATTTTTTGGCTTTTTTTTCCGTAGCTAATCGGTTTTTCATTTCCCCTAGCCAATCGCGTGGCCGTCCTTAGAATAAAGTTTGCAGAAATCCATCAGATCCGGAGGCCTTTAGACGGATCGGCGGACCATCGGCGGCATCGATGCAGATCGGCGGACCATCGGCGGCATCGACGCGGTTTCCGGTGCGGCGCGAGCGACGATGGCCAAGATCGTCACGACGACGACGAGCACGAAGCACAATTTCATGGCTCACAGCGACCTGTTTCCGTATTTTTCACGATCGGAGTCTCGACTGTGGTCTGCACGAAAATCGTCGACGTTTTTATACGACGACGAGACGAGTGGAGTGAGTCACGTGTTTTTGTTTTTTTTGTTTTTTTTTGCAACAATTGGAAAAGGCAGGAAGGCCTCTCGTTATCGGCCGACAATTTTCCGATAATAATAAAGGACTCTCGTTGTAACGCCCGGTAAATACGGGAAATGGAATGCAAAGTGCTTCTTATCTGTCAAAACGAGCTTGAAAAATGAGTTCTAACGATCGTGTTTGGCACGTGAGCTGGGAGGAAAATTGTGTCGCCTTTTAGTTCTATGACTCAATAAACGCGGCGTCGAAGTTACACGTGAAATACACACTCGACGGGTATTTTTTTTAGTTTTTTAGTTTTTTTTACATTTGTTTATAGTGAATTTATGCATTTTTTAAACAAAAACTCGTTTTGTCCCCAATTTCGACTACAATTCAATTTTTATTAACAATAGTTACAAACTTTTGACTTCGGGAACTTCTGGATCGTGTGGTAGACACTTCGAGGAGTCTTCCTGAATTTTTTCAGATTTTTTCAAAGCTCAGAACATTTTGAAAACTCAACTGTTCCCTGAAAGACCCAATGTACATTTTTCTGAATACGTATGAATTTTTTCAGATTTTAGAGTTCACTTTGAAATTCGTGTGTTTTTATAGGAAAAATATGTGAAAATTCAAAGTGAACTCTAAAATCTGAAAAAATTCATACGTATTCAGAAAAACGAAGGAATCATTTTCATCCACAAAAAAACTTGGGTCATCGAAATATTTGTTAAACAATGTTTTTTTTCATCAATTTGTTAATAACATTTTCGAATTATGATTACGCAAAATTACTCTTTTCAGTGCCTTTAATTTGCATGATTTTTTTCAGATTTTTATATTATCGAGAAATGCCGTCAAGAAAATATAATTAGGTTTGAGAACAACGAAAACATTTGAAATAAGCAAATATATGTTTGTAATTCAACCAAATCTTACATTCATTTGATAGGTATATTTAGTCCGAAACCCGTAACTTCAGGACTCGGTTGACTCATACTAATTTTCTTTGACTATACTAAACCTTTTTCTGAGTGTAGTAGGCACAACCAAACTTTTTTCCCGTGTGTGCGTGGCGCAACGGTTTGTCATTTCCCCGTGCTAGCTAAGCGGCAGGACCCCGATATAAGTTGGCAGAGTCTCATCGAGAAATCGTGCATCTGTTGTGGGTCGGGTTCCCACTCGGTTTCCGGTGTGTCGATCGGACTGGTGCGAGCGACGATGGCCAAGATCGTCATGACGATGACGATCACGAGGTACAGTTTCATGGTTCAGCGATCTGTTTCCGTACACACGCAAAAAAAACGACTTGGTTAGATTAACGAAAAAAGTGGTTGGACCCAACCAAGCGACTTAGTGCTCTGAGAGACAGACGATTTATTGGTTCGGTCAACTATTTTCAGTTGGTTGGCTCTGTATCGTTGCTCGAACTAATTAGTTAGTTCGAGCAACGACTGGTGACATTGTTTGGTTAACCATGTTCCGTACTACCCGAAATTATCAAGCATTATCAGGGAAATCGTATTAGCAAGTCAGCAGATGCAGAGGACTTTAAAGTTATGCAGCTTGTAGTACAATTTTTATTCGAGTTCAAGAACTTTTATAGTAGTAACGCACAGAAAATATTTAATCTTTAATTAGGAAAGCACAGAATAAGATGCACAGAGACCTTACGCTGATAAATTTGATATCTCATAAGTTATAACATCAAGCGGGACGATTAGCTGAAAAAAATTCTAAGTGAAATTATAAATTTGTAGACAAATTTTATATTTGTTGACGCAAGGTCTGAGCTTTGAAGTCTGGACCTTCCGTTGGACAATTTTGATATCAAATTTTTTAGTCAGGACCTTGCGTGGACAAATATAAAATTTGACTCAGCTTCGCAGTCTGGTCCTTCCATTGACCAAATTTCAATGAATTTCATATGAAATTTCAATGAATTTCATATGAAATTTCATATGAAATTTGGTCAATGGAAGGACCAGACTGCGAAGCTGAGTCAAATTTTATATTTGTCAATGTAAGGGACAAATATAAAATTTGACTTGGCTTCGCAGTCTGATCCTTCCCTTCGCCAAGTTTCATATGAAATTTGGTCAATGGAAGGATCAGACTGCGAAGCCAAGTCAAATTTTATATTTGTCAATGTAAGGGACAAATATAAAATTTGACTTGGCTTCGCAGTCTGATCCTTCCCATCGCCAAGTTTCATATGAAATTCGGTCAATGGAAGGACCAGACTGCGAAGCTGAATCAAATTTTATATTTGTCCACGCAAGGTCCTGACTAAGAAATTTGATATGAAATTTGTCGAACGGAAGGTCCGGACTTCAAAGCTCAGTACCCTGCATGACAAATATAAAATTTGTCAACAAATCAAATATTTCACTTAGAATTCTCCCAATTTTCATTCCTAAGAACAGATGCAGAGGTGTGAACAAAAATCGCACATACAAAGACAGTTCTTTCATTTAAAACAAAACAAAAAACCACAATGGCGGATAACGCGCGAATTGGCACGGCAACGTTTTTCCGTGGTTGTGCGACATGCGCGCCACCGTTCGTTGGTTCCAACTATTTTACTTAGTTGGAATAGGAATCGAATTCGTTGCGTGAACTATTTATGTCAACTAACTCGAAATAGTAAATGAAACTAAAACCACGTAGTTATACCGACCAATCCGATGGTTGTGACAAGCAATTTCCACTCAACTAATAAAAAATTAGTTGGCCCAGCTACACCATTTTTTCCGTGTACTTTTCGCGATCGGAGTCTCGACTGTGATCTGCACGAAAATCCTCGACGTTTTTATTCGACGACGAGACGAGTGAGTCGTGTTTTTTTTTCGGTAATTGCGAACAGGAAGAAAGGCCTCTCGTTATCGGCCGATAATTTTACGATAATAATAAGGGTTCTCGTTGTAACGCCCGGTAAACACGGGGAATGGAATACCATGTGCGTCTTATCTCTCAAAGCGAGCATGGAAAGTGAGTTGTAACGATCGTGTTTAACACGATCGTTAGAAGGAAAATTGTCTGCCTATTAGTTCTATGACTCAATAAACGCAGAGTCGGAATTACACGTGAAATACATACTCAATGGGTATTTTGACACTAGGGGGTTACCACCCCTCGTTTTTGTCACTTTAAAAACGCAGTTTTGGATAATTGGACGAAATTCGGAAGAAATTCATAAGCATTCGGAAAAAATAATGAGTCAGCTTTGTTAAAAAAAGGAATGTTTGATTGTCGTTTCTGAATATATTCGTACACGTTCAGAAACGATGAATCATTTTCGTTAAAAAATAAATGATTAATTATCGTTTCTGAATGCGTTTGAATTTGTTCAGAACTTTGTCTGATTTTTTTTTCTCATTTTCATTTGAGAAATTTGGGTCGCCGGGTCATTCGTTACGAATTCATTTTTTCATCACTTAGTGAATGACATTTTTATATTATTATTACGCAAAATCAATATTTCCATATGCCTATATTTTTTTTCCGATATTTGTGTCATTGTGAAGTGTTCGAAATTCTTTTCGAATGTCTCACATTTTACTAGATTATAACGAGACGACTACCTTAATTTTGGTCGGCAGGAAAATATATTATTTCTAATATTATTATTAATTAAATATATTATTGCAGGAAAATATATTATTTCCAATATTATTATTAATTAAATATATTATTGCAGGAAAATATATTATTTCCAATATTATTATTAGTTAAATATATTATTGCAGGAAAATATATTATTTCCAATATTATTATTAATTAAATATATTATTGCAGGGAAATATATTATTTCTAATATTATTATTAATTAAATATATTATTGCAGGAAAATATATTATTTCTAATATTATTATTAATATTAGAACATTTTTCGGATCAGAGCAAAAAAAAATTATGACTGCCAAACAAAAAATCGTTTTTGTTCAGCAACGAATTCTCGTTGCACGCGTTTCGACATCCGTGTGCAGCGATTACGTCACGAGGGACGCGGCTGACGAGACAGAAAAGTGTAATGAAGCGAACAACGCGGGACTTGTGCGCTGGAAAGTCAAAAAGGCGGTGTTGTTATCGATCCGGGGCCTCGATGACAGACGAATATCGGTAATGCGAGGCGATCATGTTCACGACGTCCGTCGCGGCCCGCGTGTAATTTGTCGTACAGGCCGAGCGACGTATCGTCACGATACATCTTGGAGCGTCGTCCGAGTCTCTCGAACACGCGTGGAGAAAAACGATGATCGCCACGCGGGAGATCGAGGATTCTCGATCTCCGTCGACGATCGTCGACGGCTGACCGAACGTCCCGCGCGTCAAGAGATCTTAGTATAGGTCAGGGGGAGGAGCATTTTTTTCATGTCTACAGAGTCGATTTTGAACTTTGTGACTTTTGAGCCGCAGCCTTGCGTGAAAACCGCAAATCATCAACGATAGCCGAAGGTTATTTTTTATATATGACGAAATCGATAAAAAAATGTAGGTAATCCAAACAACCTGATAAATACTATAACATTTTTTTTCGATATAATTGTATATAATAAACGTAAATTCGAGTTACGTCTGCAGACATTTTTTATTTCATAATACGCCGTAGTATTTTGTAGAAGTTTCCATTTTTCTTCATTCACACAATTATTTTTAAATTCTATAAAAATAATTTTTACAGCATTTTTTACTTCATAATTTTTAAATTCTATAAAAATATATTTCATAGAATTTTTTACGTAATTATTTTTTAATTCTATGGAAACATTTTTTTCGGAATCATTACGTAATTATTTTGTAATTCTGTAAAAATATTTTTTACAGAATTGTTTACGACATTATTTTTTTATTCTACAAAAATATTTTATTCGAGATCGCTAAATATAATAAACACAATTTCGGGTTACATCAGCAGTCATTTTTTTTTTGTTTTTTTCAAATAATATGACGTAGTATTTTCTAGAAGTCCCCATTTTCGTTCATTTAGCTTCATCAAAATCGCTTAAGTCGATGTAATATTTTAAATAAATATTTTTACGACTATCGTCGGAAATTTAAAAAAATTTTAAATGAAGAGGAACTTGAACAGGCTGATCTTAATATGACTTCTTTCTCGTTAGTGACCCGCATTACCCACCGTACTGGGTTTCCATCTGCTTTGAACTGCCGAGGCAACGGAAGGCAACGTTGGTCATCATCAATACAAGCTACGAAATACACGACCCGATATTACACACGTAAAACCAACACACGAAGTCGTCATCTGCGATCACGAAGAGCCGTAGAAAAGTGGATCGTGTGCTTCGTGAAATTCCTACGACGATCTCGTTATGCGTATCCGAGTATACGGAAGTCGGACAATGGTGTGTGAAAGAGGGTCCTCTAATCTGACGGGAGACATAAATTCGCGGCAACGAGTCAGTTTGCTTCGCCGGAAAATCCGGGGTAGCGTGGCTAAAAGGGTTTTGCGCCAGGTGTCCCTCGCCTGCGGCAGCCCAACGACCACGCCTGGAATCCTGACTTCCTCGGGTCCAAATCTTCCGCTAATGTAGCGGCAACAGAGACGCCACGGGGGCTGCAAGCTTAGGCGAAATAATGATCAAGGGAAGACTGCAAAACGTTCGGATGAAGAACAAAAAACCGTCCAACAGACGAATCGTCATTTGAATGTGGCTTCAACCCTTTTGGATGTTTGTGTGATTCAACCGGCTATGGAGGATCGTGAACAAGAAATGGATCTTCAATGATAAACCTACATTTTTTTCTATGATCATCGTGAACAAGAAATAGATCTTTAAACATTTGCTGTGGTCATCATGAACAAGAAATGGATCCTTAAACTTTTGCTGTGGTCATCATGAACAAGAAATGGATCCTTAAACTTTTGCTGTGATCATCATGAATGAGAAACATATCTTTGGACTTTGACTGTGGTCAGCATGAACAAGAAATGGATCTTTAAACTTTTGCTGTGGTCATTAGGAACAAGAAACAGATCTTTGAACTTTGACTGTGGTCGTCATGAACATGAAATGGATCATCAACAGTAAATCTACATTTTTGCTACGATCATCATGAACAGGATGGAAATTATTAGTGGCAAATCCAAACCTTAGCAGTCTTCATCGTGACCAGGAAATTGGATCTTCAATGGCAATTAAACCTAAACTTCTTGTGATCATCATGAACAAGAAATGGATCTTCTATACCAAAAACCTAAATCTCTGCTATGGTCGTCATGAACAAGAAATAGATCTTTGCTACCAAAAATATTTGCTATGATCATCATGAAAGAGAAGGCGATTTTTAGTGATAAATCTGAACATTTGCAATCGTCATCGTGAACAGGAAATGGATCTTCAATACTGAACCTAACCTGTTTACGATCATCACAAGCAAGAAACGAATTTTTCCTAGCAATCCTAGCATCCTAGAATCTAGAATCTAGAATCTAGAATTATTCCTAGTTGAACTTCTACCGCAATCAACATCAACAAGAAACGGATCTTTTGTTCCAAAAGCCAACTTTTTCCGTAGTGAACCGTTTGTGATCTGCCTGGTGGTCCGAGTGCGTCTAAATTACCGGCGATTCTCTTGAGCGCCTTGAAAAATCGCGTTACCAACGAAAACGTGGGGGGCTGCTACATTATGTAATACCACGATATATGGCAGATTGATTTCCCGACTTTCCGAGGTTCTACGAGGGTGCGAAGATTAGTCACGCCGCTTAACGAAAACCACAGGGGTGACAGTGACTGAACTTATACCCGTTAGCGAAGGTAATCCTCGAATCACAAGAGGATCACCAGCGTCCTAACATCCCTATATTACCTTTTAGTGGAATTCCATGGGGGTTCCACGCACGTCCGCCCATCACGCGCGTTCGACAGGACCAGAACGGAAGGAAGCAGCTGTGGCGACGACTATTTTCCCATAAAAATATGGAAAACTCTTTCTACAGTGTAAACCCGATTCAAGACCTTCCAACTCATCCATACTAGGAAACTCAGACTTCGAGCCTCCTTGAAAAAAATGCCTATCATCCAACCAATCAAACCATCCAGGGCTTCAACTTTGATCCCAATAAAAAAAAAAAAAAAAATCCCGCAAAAATTAACCCATCAATCCCCGATAAACAACCCCCATAAAATGCGCTGTGGCGACGGCTATTTTCCTATAAAAACATGGAAAACTTTTCTCCTACAGTAGAAACCCAATTCAAGACCTTCCAACTCATCCATAGCCCAGACTTTGCGCCTCCTTAAAAAAAAAAATCCTATCATCAAACCAACCAAACCATCCCGAGCTTCAACTTTGACTCCAACCAACAAAAAAACCCCACAAAAGTTAACCCCCCGACGTAAACCCAGTAAGCATAAACAACCCCCATAAAATGCGAATATAAAATCTGACATTTCGCGTCAAAATTTAGGCCGTATATCGCCGTTCACCAACCTATAAACCCGGCGATAAAACTTTTTTTCCCTCGTTCACACAATAACGATAAAGCGTCGCCATTTTTATCTCCAAATGTCAAACGTCCCGGCGTGTAAGGAAAACCTTCAGACTTTCTCTTACATTGTCCCTAACTCTCGAAAACCTACGGGACGTCGTCTTCGTCGTCGCGCGCGCGCGCCTGGTAATCGCGCGGCAATACAATTCCGCATAGCGCGGTCGTAAAACCGCGCGAATCGTAACTCCGCGGCGCAGCCAGTGCAGTTTAACGTACCCGCAAATGCATCCGCGGCGCGCACGTTATGTGGTACAGTGTTACGGGCCCCAGAGGCTCGCATGCCGCATGCGCGCGGTGCCCTTGAATTAAAATGTTAATAGAAATGTAGCATTTGAATTGCGAATGTCATAGCGTGTGCGCATGCTCGGAGGCTCCTCGCTCGCCCGATGTTGGCCCTCCCCGATCCGCGGCGCTCTATGGTATGTATATGCTAAGCAGCGCCTTGTTTTGAATTTAGAACAGGCGCCATATTGCCGGCGAGCGGTTTGCTCTTTGGCCCCCGTGAAATCTCCAGTCGTTTGCCCCCCCCCCCTCCCCCCCTTCCTGGGCCCTCGTGCGCGATATCTCGTCGCTTGTGCGCATGCGCGCGGGCATCTCGTGCCTCTTGCGCAAGAGCGCGGCCAATGACAGTTGCGCGCGACATGCGCGGCCTCTGCGGCGGCTGCACGAACTCGCGATGTTGGTCCGCACTTCCTGATACACTGTGGCCTCGGTTCTTGCAACTTTGATTTTTTGGCCTGTGGTACGTGGTGAATGTGGATTGGGGTGGTGGTTGGTGGGGCGGCGTTAGGGTATTCGGAGAAAGTGCCGCCGGCGCAATTTGGATTTTGATATTGTGACACTCAGCCTGGTCCTTCATTGTCCCGACAATCGAGGTTCTACTGTAGTGATGCTAGGTTTTTTGCAACGATATTTATTAGTACTTCGTATTACTGAGTAGGAAATTTGCGATAGCCCACAATGCGGGGAAAATTCACTCGCTACAGTGCAACCTCGATTCTTGCTATATTGATTTTTGGGTCAATATTCAGTATGTGATGATAGCACTTCACTGTGTGTTGATAGTAGCAACCTCTACTACACGATGATAATCTAAGCAGCGAACGCAGCCGCTCCGCAACCTCGATTTTTGGCCGTCCTCCATTGTCCCAAAAATCGAGGTTCCAGTGTAGCGATACTAGGTTCGTTTGCAACAATATTTATTAGTACTTTGTATTACTGAGCACAAAACTGGAGATAACCCACAATGCGGGGAAGATTTGCTCGCTACAGTGCAACCTCGATTCTTGCTACATTGATTTTTGGGTCAATCTTCACTGCGAGATGATAGTAGCAACCCTTACTACATGATAATAATCGAAGCAGTGAACGCAGCCGCCGCGCAACCTCGATTCTCGCCCGTCCTCCATTGTCCCAAAAACCGATGTCCCACTGAACCAATACCAGGTCCATTTCAACGATATGTATCAGTACCTCCTATAGCTAACCAATAAACTAGCGATACCCCACAATGCTGGAAAGACTCACTCACTACAGTGTAACCTCGATTCTTGCTATCTCGATTTTCGAGCCATTCTTCACTGTATGACGAATAGCAACCCCCACTACACGATGATAACTCAATGAGCGAATACGGACGCTGTGCAACCTCGATTTTCGCCCGTCCTCCATTGTCCCAAAAACCGAGGTTCCACTGTACCAATACCAGGTCCATTTCAGCGATATTTTTGAAGTACTTCCTACAACCAACCACAGCTCGTGATACCTCAGACTGCAAGGCGATCGCGTCGTCGTCCTCGTCGTCGTCGTCGTAGTCGTCGTCCTGCCTTCTCGCATCGTACACGGCGATCTCTCACTGAGCCAACGTTAATTCCGCGTGCGACAGGTTGTGGCGAACCCATTAACCCTACTCGAGAGCTCGCGGAAGAGGCTCAGCTCTGTTCCACGGGTGATGCGACCGATATATATACATATCGCTTATATACGGGTTATGTACGGTTACCGTATACCGTCGACTACGTCACCGCGGCGCTGCAACCGCGTCTGCCCTCCACCATTCGATATGTACCGGGCCGGGACCCGCGCGCGCGCGTTTGCGCTTTGTAAATGGTAATAACGATGCCCGGGCGCTGCCCCCTCGACTCGGCGATGCGGCCGCGTCGTCGTCGTCAACCTGTGTTGGGAAAACAGAACTACCGCCGCACGACGTCCCGAGGCGAAACCTCCCGCGCAGACAATGCGGTACTCAAACGTTTCTGCATAGTGACGTTTTGGCGATATTGCTGCAAGAGGATGTGGTGAACGTGCTCTGGTATATTTTTTTTTTATTCATGGTGAAATTGATAAAAATTCACGGAGAGAAATTTCTGTGTTGTGACAACAAAGAAAAGTGACAACAAAAATCGTTTTGTTGGGCTAACAAAAATATTGATCAGAATAGCAAAAAGATTTTTGAAACGAGTAAAAGATTTGTCAGCCAAGCAAAACTGATTTGACAGCCGAACAAAAGATTGGCCAGTATAACAAAAACATTTTTGTTGTCACTTTTCTTTGCTGTCACAACACAGAAATTTTTCTCCGTGTTTGTAGAACTTTTTTTTGACAACGTGCTTGAAATACACTCATTAAAAGAATTAAGGGAACAGATGAATTTTACCTTTTTTTCATTGATTTTTGAAACGCTGTAATTTTGTGAAAAATGGCCGAATCGTAATAAAATAAAATGTGTTTTAAAGTTTGATATCTCTAGTTTGAAAATCTTTCCAGTAATTTTTTTTAATCATACATGGATTGCATTTTAAGATTTTTTTTCATAATTTTTTTTTTCGCAGCAGAAAAATGATGCAATTTGTTATTTATTTTGTGGGTATCATAATTAATAATAAAAAGTGTGATATCAGTGTAGGCGAAAAAATTGATTTACATGTTTGCAACATAAATGGATGAAGTTGGTTTTGAAAAATGTTTTTTTCTTTGGGTTTTTTATAAAAAATAATATTTTTGTAGCACCAAAAGGATCCATTTTCTGACTCGTAGGTTTAATAAATAATAATAATAGTAAACTGCGTTATCAATGTGAAAGGATTACAACATAAATATCTGAAATATTCGTAAAAAATATTTTTTTCATAGCACAAAATTGATGAATATTCAAACCTAATAGATGTTTAAATACTAAAAAAAAAATAACAAATGCTAAACAAGGAAGTTTTTCATTTCACCATCGCCGAAGCTTCGAGCCAAAGAAACTAAAAAAAATGTGAAAACCTGAAATCGCGTTGGCACTTTGGCGCACAAATGACAAAAGACGTCATTGTCCGTCGTACCGACGCGTAAAATTCCTCGTCCTCCCTTCGAGAGATAAAGAAGAACAAAAAAAATTCGCAGCAATTAGAGAGTAGACGGGAATTTGTGCCGAGGCGTTTCGTGCGATGGGCGTTTCGTGCCTGTTTATCCGGGGTAAACAGAGCGTCGGGGGTGTGTTTTCTCGGTTGTGGAACGAGGGGAAAAAAGACGGCGCGAAAAAAGGGAAACTTCACCCCCGCGCGACCGAGGACCTTTTTTCCTCCTCGCGGTGAATTTTATTATCCTCGTCTTGGCGGGAAATGCGGCCTAAGTCAACACCTGAGTTTCTCGCGCGATCCGCCAGACTCGGCGTCTCCTGCGTCGGCTCCTTTCGTCTCAGTCGGGAAACACCTTCGACGAATTCTCGCACCGAGAAGAATGAGAACGAGAAGGATGAAAAAAAAAAAAAATCGGGAGTAGCCGTCGGAAATTTGGATGGATTTGGGCTTGAAAGAGGCGACGCCTTTTTTTAACGATTCGTGACGTCTCGTTTTGGCGCGTCATGCTCGGGTTTTTTCGACGCCAGAAGGGATGGAAACTGAGACAAGGATAGATGGAACATTCGGGGGATAATTCGAGGTGCGGCTGGTCAGTCGTTTTAGCATTATTGAATGAAAATTATATAGTAAGTGAATTCAATATAGCATAATTTATGCAACTGATTGATGATTCTGATTGCAATTAAGCATCTGATTGATGATTCTGAAAATTACAAAAACTAAAAAAAAATGATTGTAGGGAAGAATCTTAGCTACATTTGACGATTTATTAAAAAGAAAAAAAATCTTCTGTAATATTAAATAATCGTTAAAATTCGAAGATTTAAAATGCACCTGATTGATGATTCTGAAAATTAAAAAAAATGCGTTATGAAATCTTAGCTACATTTGAGGATTTTGGAGAAAAATTCTTCTATAATATTAATATTATAATCGTTCAAGTTTGAAATTTAAAATCTCAAGAATACCGCAAAAAAAGAGTTTTCTTCGCTTCCGCAATAAATATGAGATTTCTCCGATGAAAATCTCCTAACCACTTAATACACAAAAACATTCCCCGATTTTTCTCAAACCCCAGACTGTCACAAAAACCACGAAACAAGATATCGATTTTCCAACCAGACAACCACAGATTTTTGTCGTCACCAAACACGCAAGAATTTCCAAGGCTCGAAGCTTCAAACACTAAAAAAAAAAAAATCCCCGAAAAAAATGCATCATTTTCTCGAACCTGCCAAACCTTCTTTAGCCCTCCACATTATTATTTACTCCCCCAACCGGAAGCTCGAATTTCCAATCCTCTCACTCATACCAATCCTTCCTGCATGGCCATCGATATTTTCCTCCACAACATTTCAACCCTCCCCAAAAAATCGACAAATCCCTCCACAAGTTTCGAGCCTCCCCAAAAAATCGACAAATCCCTCCACAAGTTCCGACCCTCCAAAAAAAAAATCGATAAATCGGTAACCACACTTTTTCCCTCTTCATCAAAAATCCCCACAACTTCCTGCCAAGAATAAGTTTTTCATCCTCCAGGAGATCTATGATGCAAATCTCAAAACCGATAATTCGCATCTTGATTTATCTCAAACGTTTGTTTATTTCGATCCTTCCTTCAAGTCCAACTCCCTCTTCACCAAAAATCCCCACAACTTCCTGCCAAGAATAAGTTTTTCATCTTACCGATCTCGAAGCCGATAATTCGCATCGCGATTTATCTCAAACGTTTCTTAATTTCGATCCTTCCTTCAAGTCCCAACTCCCTCCCCAAAAAAAAATCGCCAAACCAGCCTCCACATTTTTCCCCTCTTCATCAAAAATCCCCACAACTTCCTGCCAAGAATAAGTTTTTCATCTTACCGATCTCGAAGCCGATAATTCGCATCGCGATTTATCTCAAACGCTTGTTTATTTCGATCCTTCGTCCAGGTCCCAATTCAACGTTACAAAGAGGGAGGGGAAAAAGCAGAAAAAGAGGGAAAAAGAGGGGAGGATACGGATATCATTGTGACGACCGCTCGACGACAATTTACGGGTTTCGCGTGTCTGCGCGTCGTCATCCGGGACACCGGGTGGTGGTGTCGATTCCTATCTTAATTTCTCATTGTGGCCGCGGTCAAACGGTTCGCGCGGCAGACGCTGCGATAGGATTCGCCATGTGGTGCGCAGCTTCACAATGGAGGACTTTGTGCTCGGCTGGCTGCCGAGGAGCCCATCGGAAATCCATGGTCCGCCATAGCCGATCGAAGGGATGCTGAGCTTCGACTGTTCTTCGCTTCTCTCTTCCTGATGCCTGATTTGCCCCCCTCGTCCCCCTTCTTTTCTCTCCCCCCGCTCGGATGTTTCTATACGCGCATGACGAATCGCGTAATCATCGCCATAAAACTGGGCGTTACCCGCGCCGCGCTCGGTGAAATCGTGGGATTATTTCCCTCTTCCGAGGCGATGAAGAACCTCGGCTTGGTTGGCTTTTGCAGCATCGCAAAATCGCGGGCTGTTCTCCATTCCAGCGCCTCGGCGTGCGTAGGAAAATGTACGGGAAAAATTACGCTGATTGTATGGAATTACGGGGATTTTTGTTGACAGTTATGAGCCTCTTGAGGTAAATTGATTCAATCAATTTTCGTCGGATGGGCTTTGTGGATGGAAAATGTGGAAATTTCATGGATTTACTACGAGGTTTTAGACGCGGCGAAGCCGGAGGGGGAGTTGGGAAATGTTCGTGATTAGTTTCGAGCGGTCAACGACTGGGACAAGTGCTGGAAATTCGTCAATTTCAGGTACAATGAGGGAATCGACAAGCTTCATTTTCGTACAAAAAAAAGTGATGTTGGTGAGACAGCAAAAGTTTATTTTTTAGGCCATTTTTTTGCTGTGCCGGCCATTTATTTTGCTCGAATGGCGACTAATTTGTGGTCTTCATAAACGAGCATTTGCTGTGGAAACAAATAATACAGAATTCATTTGATTCTCTGATATGACGAATTATTTGCTACCAGGATGAATTCACTTTGCTGCTACAACAAATGATTAGCGACTTCAGCAATAGAATTTTTGCTGAAGCAAATGTCATTCGCTCTGTCAGCAAATTCGGCAAAGCAAACGAAATTTGCTGTTGGAGCGAGAAAATTAGGCATCGGTATATTTCACTAGTAGAAAATCTGTAGCGTCACATTCAGCCCTAGTCGGACCCTGGTCAGGCCCAGGTCAGGCCCTAGTCGGGCCTAATGTAATGCCACAGAATTTCCACCAGCCCTACTAGAAATTCTTTAGCATCACATTTGGTCCTGGTCTTTGAACTTGATGTCCGTTTTGTGAAATAGTGATTTTTATTTTCAGAGGAGATACGAGATTGACTGGTCAATAACTGGGACACTGGTGATGCGGATAATGGAAATCTGGATTATTCACTGTTTGGAATTTCATGGGAGGTTTTCAACTTGATTTACGCTTTGATTTTTATTTTTACAGGAGGTACGAGATTGACCGGTCAATAACTGGGACACTGGTGATCCGGACAACGAAAATCTGGATTATTCACTTTTTGGAATTTTATGGGAGGTTTTCAACTTGATTTATTCTTTGATTTTTAATTTTACAGGAGGGCCACGTTGGCCCGGCTCGGCCTGACCAGAGCCGAACTTGACACGACAGAATTTCCACCAGGGATTCCTAGTCGTTTTTGCAACGGCATCAAGTGGCAAAACATTTTTTCCCTTATCGATTTTTTCCTTATTATCATCTCAGTCGTCGGATATTTCGTGGCCATCCAACCCGGACCATAAAAATCCCGTGCGGCCCGGTCGTCGTTCCAGTTAGTCCGCCGGTTACTCACCGCACAATATCTTCGTGGAATCTGCGCCGCTTGCTCGAATTCCCAGATGACGAGGCAGGTATATCGAGAGCGAGAGAAAATGTTTCGGAGCAAATATATAAGAAGCGGGAGTCACGAGGAGCGCGAGTGGTGCAACGAAAAAAAAAAAGCACCGAAAAGACGAGAGAGGGTTTCGTCAGGTCGGTCCTCGAGACCTCGACGAGGACGCGCGCGACGCGATCTCGGCCACATGGTGGGCGGGTCCGAGTGCGATCAGATTAATGACGTCATAAACCCAATAAAATATCACCGAAGATGCCAACAATGCGGGCGAATCCCCGGGGAATCCTCGGCCCGCTCGTCGTCCGCCGTTCGTCTCTCCTCCACCTTTTCACTCGGCCCAACTTCTCTCGCTTTTTATCCTCCTTTCTTCCCGTTTTTTTCGTCCCATTCCTCTCGCGACCGCGCGCTCGCCTCTGGACCGCGTGATGGATGATGCAAATATAACTGTACGCCACCCTCGGGACGCGATCACACGTACGGATCTCGGACCAGGTACGACGAACGAAATCTGGATTAGACACTTTTTGGAATTTCACCGAAGGCTTTGAACTTGCTGTGCGTTTTGGGAAATATAGTGATTTTTATTTTTACGGGAGGTTGTATGAGATTGAATGGTCAATAACTGGGACACTGGTGATGCGGATAATTGAAATCTGGAGTATTCACTTTTTTAAATTTCATGGGAGATTTCAACTTGATTTACGCTTTTATTTTTATTTTTACAGGAGGTACAGCATTCGGTCGGTCAACCACTGGGACACTGATGATGCGAATAATTGAAATCTGGATTTCTCACGTTTTGGAATTTTACGAAAGGTTTTCAATTTGATTTAAGCTTTGATCTTGATTTTTACGGGACGTACAGGATTCAATTGGTCAACCACTGGGACATCGGCGATGCGAATAACCGGAAACTGGATTATTGACTATTTCTCATTTTACGGAAGTTTTTAAACTTGATCTACGTCTTTTGAAATTGTGATTTTTATTTGTGCGAGAGGTATGACATTAAACTGGTCATCAACTGGGACACTGACGATGCGAATAATTTAGCTACCCTTGGAATAATCACATTTATAAATGTTGTGCGTTCGATGCAGCTGAGGGTGACACAGTGGCTGATGGATGATGGATTATTTACTTTTTGCAATTTTACGGAAAGTTTTACACTTGAACTACGTTTTATGAAATATCAAATAGTGATTATTATTTTTACCGGCGGTGCGAAATTTGACTGGTCAACAACTGGGACACTAGTGATGCAATTAAATATTTTACCAGGTACTTCGACAACATTTTCAATTATTTAATTTTTGGTACTGAAAACCGTATTTTTTTACTCGCTTTATTCGTTTTTAAAACCAGTCGACCGGTCAATAACTGGTACAATCGCCGAACGAAGCTGCGTAGCCGACGCAACGAGCAGTGACGCGACGGCCGGGGCAAAACACGTCCACGACGCCGATCCCGGGACGCCGCGAAGCAGTTTTCACAGCAGGTGGGTGTCTGCTCCACCACGGTGGCAAGTTTTTCGAGCGCGGCCCGAGCGACGGCGCGCGGAGAGCGAGGGTGAAGGCAAACGAGAGAAGACGAGACGGCTAAGGTCGAGAAAAAAAGGTGCTCGTCGTCGTACGCCCACGTAGAAAAGTCACCGCGCGTCTCGTCGTCAACGATGCAACGCGAGGGTGCATCGGTGACTCGGGACTTTTTGTCCCGGCCGACGGGGCCTGACGGATCGCGCAGGTCAATAAAAATGAAAGTCGACCGATGTCTCGGGCTCCCTCGAGAAGGACGTCGAGGGTGGACGACTTTAAAAAAAAAGTAATGGTCCTTCGATTTACTTTTCACCGAAAATATTCAACCGTGATTTATTAATAAAATTGCATCTTTAATTTTTTTTTCTTGAGGACAGAATTTAAAAAATGTAATATTTGTTTGATGTATTTTTACCCAAAATCTTTAACCATGATTTATTAGTACTGAAATTGTATCTTTTTATTTATTCCATGAGACTTTAACGAAATTTGCTAAAACGAATTTTGCATCTATAACATTTTTTTTTAATTATAAGAAAACAAAAAAATGAAAGTTAAAAAAAAATTAATCCAAAGTTCATTATAATCTTTTTTAATCATCATAAAAAAAAGCTGAGATATTTTCCAAAAAAAAAAGTTAAAATATTTTTTTTTAAATGCTGAAATGTTTTCCAAAAAGGAAATACTCAAATATATTTTTAAAAATGCTAAAATATTTTTTTTTTAGATGCTGAAATATTTTCGACAAAAAAATGCTGAAACATTTTTTTTAGATGCTGAAATATTTTTTTTTAGATGCTGAAATATTTTTTTTAGATGCTGAAATATTTAAAAAAAAATGCTGTAATATATTTTTAAAAATACTGAAATATTTTTAAAAAGCTGAAATATTTTTTAAAAAGCTGAAATATATTTTAAAAATACTGAAATATACAAAAAAAAAATTTGAGATATTTTTTTTTAAATGCTGAAATATTTTTGTTTTGGTGCTCACGAATTTGTGTATTTCTTCATAGACAATATTCACGCGAATTTCCACCTGAAAATAAGTATCGTGTACAGTTCATTTCAATATAGCAAAATGTACAGTTCGATATATCGACACACAGCGTGGATCGATATCGTGATGCGTGGATCGACGAATTCGTGTCCCGCGGCGAGATCGCCGATCCGTCACGCACTCGTGGCGCAATCAGACCTGCACCGCGGTCGTATTGTGCGGCACGGTATACGTGATATTATGATATATAAATATCCACGCGGGGCTATCGGTGTATAAATATCCGTGCGCCTCTATCAGTCGCGCGAGTCTGTCTCGTTTTAAACGAGGGAAAGGGTCGCGGAGGTCGGGTGTATCGATATCGGGAATCGACAGACGATGTCTCACGTCGCGCTCATCAGGGAGCGACAGGACGAACGCTCGGATGCTTCGTCATTCGTCGACGCCGCGCGCGGTACATCGACGATAAATTCGTACCGCGCGGCAAACTCTGTACTCCCGTTGTTGCGCCGCGCCGATGGGTCGAGACTGAGGCTGCACGTAATTCGACGATTTTCCAGGATCTTCAGGTGATAATAATTTGCACGGGGTCAACTGGGGTCGTGACACTTGGGGTAAATTTTACAGCGACACAATTTTTTTAACAAAATTAATTTTTTTTTTCAAATTTACACATTTTTTGATAAATGCAATTAATTTACACATTTTTTATTCTATTTTTTTACAGGATCTTCAGGTGATAATAATTTGCACGGGGTCAACTGGGGTCGTGACACTTGGGGTAAATTTTACAGCAACACAATTTTTTTACAAAATTAATTCATTTTTATTTTCAAATTTACAGATTTTTTTGACAAAACAAATTTACTTACACATTTTTTATTCTATTTTTTTTACAGGATCTTCAGGTGATAATAATTTGCACGGGGTCAACTGGGGTCGTGACACTTGGGGTACATTTTACAGCAACACAATTTTTTTACAAAATTAATTCATTTTTATTTTCAAATTTACACATTTTTTTGACAAAACAAATTTATTTACACATTTTTTATTCTATTTTTTTACAGGATCTTCGGGCGATAAAAATTTGTGCGAGATCAACTGGGGTCGTGCCACTTGGGCTTAAATTTTACAGCAACACATTTCTTGTAACAAAATTAATTCAGTTTTTTTTCTTCAAATCTACACATTTTTTTACCGAAATAAATAAATTTACGAATTTTTTATTTTACTTCGTTAGCGTACAAAATTAATTTATGTGTTTTGATTTATGGATTCTTTCAGCAAAATAAATGGAAGATTTAAAAAAATATATATTTTATAATATTCGACAGTGATACAATTTTTTAACAAAATTAATGAAATTAGTTTTATTTATTTACACATTTTTTGCCAAAAGAAATTAATTTCACGATTTGTTTTTTACTGTAAGAAATTAATTTGTTTTTTAATTTATGGATTATTTCAGAAAAAATGGGAAATATTGAAAAAAATACATTTTACACCGTAAATAAGTATCCGAATTTTTTTTTTAATATTCCAACCACCGTTTACAAATTTCGTTACCCCCGATGTACCCGAAAATCCTAACCCAAATTCGGCAATAAAAAAGATACTCGATCTCGGATTTTCCAAATCATCGCCCACAAACCGCCGGTCGTATACCGATTACCGAAAGACATTTTTTTTTGCCCGGACAAAATTTCAAATATGCCCAATAATCGTTCGAAAAAAAAAAAATCCTCCCCGAATCTGGTTTTACGAGTTTCGCCGAGCGAAAATCGTGCGTAGGCAGTAAAAGTCTAATACCCGACGGGCCGAGCGTCCGGCTGCCCGGCTTCAACCCCAATAATAACAGCCGGGGCGGCCGGAAAAAGTGCTGCATGATAGCGCGGGGGTCGCGCACGGATATCTCGAGGTGGGACTCGAAGAAATATAAGAAGAGAGGGAGAGAAGGAAGACGAGAACCAGGCTGGACCCTCGGCGACAATCGAATCGATTATGACCCATTCACGGTGCCCATTGTTCACCATTGTCCGTGCGGCATCGGTAATAACTTTACGACGGGCGACCCCCGAGCGCCTTCGCTCGATGAGCATGAGCGGACCTATCGTAAAGCGAAATAAATGAAGAGAGTGGAAGTACGAACGACGAAGCCGGGAAAAACGCTCAGGGTGAGGGCAGATGGGAAGGTGAAAAAAAAAAAAAAAAAAATGCGAGACGGAATGCGTGAAAAAGAAAAAAAATGTATATTGTGTGTTAAGTGTGAATTTACAGAGAAATTGCTTTGGAGTGATAACAAAAAATTATGTAGTGATAACAAACAATTGTGTAGTGATAACAAAAAATTATGTAGTGATAACAAACAATTGTGCAGTGATAACAAAAAATTACGGGGTGATAACAAAAAAATTACGGTTTGACAACAAAAAATTATGCACTGACAATAAAATAATTATGCATTGAGAATAAAAAAAAACGATGGGGTGACATTAAAAAAACGATGGGGTGACATTAAAAAAACGATGGGGTGACAATAAAAAAACGATGGGGTGACATTAAAAAAACGATGGGGTGATAACAACAAAATTATGGGGTGATAACAAAAACATGATGGCTTGACAACATAAAATTATGGGGTGACAACAAAAAAATTATGGGGTGACAACAAAAAAATTATGAGGTGACAACAAAAAATTACGGGGTGATAAAAAAATGTTGAAGTGATAATAAAAATGTTACTAGATAGCTGAAAATTTGTCGTGGTGACTGCAATTATTTTGCTGCAACAGCAAAAAAAGATCGTTAATCAATCGATTTGTCATCACTCGGTGATTATTTTTCTCCGACCTGGCTATAAAATAAATATTTATTTACATCAACCACGCGTTAAATTTTATCCCCGCGACTTCCTGGTGCAAAGTGGCCCGTTGACGTTACAAACGCGCGACAAATTGTTCATCACCGAGAATTTATCGGTCGGCGTAAAAATATTTTATTTCCGATGATTTCGAGCCGGAAAAAAAAATTGTTCGCTAGATTGAGTTGCCGTCGCGCGGGTCTCGCGCTTGAAATTCCTCGAACTCTCGAAACCCTGCGAATCTTTACGATCCCTACGACACGGCGTATTGTATAGATATACAAGTCGGTTGTACAGTTACGGCAACTTCTACGTCTACTACAGCGCTGGCAACGACACGAAATTCCGTGGTCTTTTTTTCTTCGCGCGAAACATCTGCAGGGTGGGAGGGGGAGAATTGCGGAGAGATGAGAAGACGTGGAACAAGTTCGTTAGTCTGTACTTCCGTCGGCTGACGATGCCACGAGTGAGCTGCGAGAGAAAGAGAAAGAGAAAGGAGAAAAGAGAAAGAGAAAGGAGAAAAGAGAAAGAGGAAGAGAGGAAGAGAAAGAGAGGAAGAGAAAGAGAGAAAGAGAGAAAAAGAGAAAGAGAGAAAGAGAGAAAGAGAAAGAGAAAGAGAAAGAGAAAGAGAAAGAGAAAGAGAAAGAGAAAGAGAAAGAGAAGAGAGAAGAGAGAGAAAGAGAAAGAGAAAGAGAAAGAGAAAGAGAAAGAGAAAGAGAAAGAGAAAGAGAAAGAGAAAGAGAAAGAGAAAGAGAAAGAGAAAGAGAAAGAGAAAGAGAAAGAGAAAGAGAAAGAGAAAGAGAAAGAGAAAGAGAAAGAGAAAGAGAAAGAGAAAGAGAAAGAGAAAGAGAAAGAGAAAGAGTGAAAGAGTGAAAGAGAAAGAGTGAAAGAGAAAGAGTGAAAGAGAAAGAGAAAGAGAAAGAGAAAGAGAAAGAGAAAGAGAAAGAGAAAGAGAAAGAGAAAGAGTGAAAGAGTGAAAGAGTGAAAGAGTGAAAGAGCGAAAGAGTGAAAGAGTGAAAGAGTGAAAGAGAGAAAGAGAGAAAGAGAGAAAGAGAGAAAGAGAGAAAGAGAAAGAGAAAGAGTGAAAGAGAAAGAGAAAGAGTGAAAGAGAGAAAGAGACAAAGAGAAACAGAAACAGAAACAGAAAAAGAAAGCGAGAAAGAAAGAGGAAAAGATAAACGAAGAGAGAAAGAGGAAGAGAAAGAGAGAAAGAGGAAAAGATAAACGAAGAGAGAAAGAGGAAGAGAAAGAGAGAAAGAGAAAGACAAAGAAAAAGAGAGAACGAGAAAAGAGAAAGACGGAAATAAAAAGAGTGGTACGAGCAAGTGCAAGGCGAGCCGGAATCAGCGTGGTGGGCTTGTACAGTGCGCACGCGTCCCGAGAGTGGTACCTGCCACGAGCGGATGGACGAGACACGTTCGACTGCGCACCGAGGACACCGGGCGCGCGAGGTGCGCGCGAGCTGCACCCGCCTCGCGGACGTCGGACGTCGCACGCACCGGAGACTCGAGCTGTGTTCGTTCGTTTGTCGTCCAACCGGGGGACATCGGTCGCGACTGTCGAACAATCTTGTAAGGGGTGTAGCCAATTTTCTCATACACAGATATTTATGTCTTTTTTAATTTTTAAAAATTTGTTTTTTAATTTTTTTTTATTTTTTTTATTTCTCATTTTTTTTAGTTCCGAAATTTTTTTTATAATTTCTACAAAATTATTTATAATGTCTAAAAAATTATTTATAATTTCTAAAAAAATTATTTATAATTTCTAAAAAAATTATTTATAATTTCTAAAAAAATTATTTTTTAAATTTCAAGGCGTCACATAAAATGTCGTAAAAAGTGCCGGAAAAGTTCAGCGCAGAATTTTCAACGAGGGCCCCAAGGCGACCGTCCTGCCTGTGCGGGACCTGCGAGGAATACAAATTTCTCCCCCCACGACGACGGCCGCTTTTTCTACACCGTCGCCCTTATAACGGTCGCACGTTTTTTTTTTTCGCAACGGTAAAATCAGCTCCACGCTTTCTTTATATTTTTCTTCCTTACTTTCTCGTGTTTTTAGGTGGGTAATATATATATATACCTTTCACCCCCGGGCCCCGAATTTTTGGGGCTTGAGGACTACGGTCGAAACATTTTCCTACTGTTCTCTCGCATTTTTATGGAACGTGCCGGGGCGACAAATGCGGACTGTGGACAGCGGGGATTCTTCACTTGTTGCATGCGCTGTGCAGTCGAGGCGTAAAAACGCCCCGGCTTTACCTACCCCCGGTTTTCGGGTCACGAATATGGGTCAAGTCGTAAAAATGCTAAAAACCCGAAGGGGTTCCGACGCGCCAGCGGGGGGCGCGCGACCCGCCTGTTTACTGTTATTTTCACTTGGCAGGAACTTCGCTTCCTCACATTCTGGTGATTTGTGTCGCTTCGAGAGAAAAAAAAAGAAGACGCTGGCAACTCCAGTTTTGAATGCGAAGCGTATCGAATATTTTTTCGAGTTGTGACAACAGGTCGCCCTTTTTTATTTCTTTTTTATTTTGACCTGCGGAGATCCTCAAATTTCAGGTTTATTTTTTTATTGTGCTACTTTTTACCTAATAAAAGAATTGATTACAATTAAAAATTCTAACTCGGTTGTAAGAGAGTATTTTGATCAAGAAAAAATCCAAGATCTGCATATACAAATTGTAAATATTTTGTAATATTTTGTAATTATAAATGTAAAATATTTTTTCTTCGATTAACAAAACTAAATAATGTTGTTTATAAAAAAGTTTCGGTTTTTTAGTATAAGAATTATTATTTATGATTAATAATGATTACGATTTAACGAATAATGATTAACAAAATTAAATAATTTAATAGATTAGATAATATTAAATAAATTAAATAATATTAAATCTATTAAATAATGTCATAGATTTAATAGAATAATTAAAAGATTTTTACTGTGATTCACAAAATTAAATAATTTAGTTAATCAAAATTAAATAATTTGTGATTAATAAAATTAAATAATTCTGTTAATCACAGTACATTTTTTTTTCTAAAAAAACGGAGTTTCCAAAACAAAACAAAAATGCATATACTGAAAATTCGAAACTTTTTTTAACGATTAAAGTACCGTTACGAACGACCAGATCGCTTCGAATCCACGTTGCGATCTTTTCCACCGATAAAAAAAGCAAACCCCGCCCCGAGGTCCCAAACAGTTGGGCCCCCCCCCACTTGAATCTCACCCAAAGGCCGCCATTTTTTATCGGCTCCGAAATTCAAACCCTACACAAATTTCTCTACATTTCTAACTCCATCAAAAGTCACGCCGAACGTATCGCAAAACCGCGTGGCGAGTGAAAAAAATGCGTAAAGTGTGCACAGGACCCAAAAAGCTCGTTGCGTGAATCCGACTCGTCCCAACGAGATCCTAACGACGGGCATTCAGAGTATTCAGGATGCGCCGCCCGTTTGCCCACGTGACATGCAAAAATCGCCCTCACACAAAACCCCGAGAGCCGATTTTTCATTTCGCTTCCACTCACGCCACGGAGGGGCCCAAAAAGGGTCAGCCGGGGGGATGACTGGCGGCCCCCGTGGACCCCGGGACGACGGATAGACGGAAAACGATGCAGTCTCGATGCGACGAGCTAATTCAACCAACAAAACGAACGTTTACCCTCGTTTTGCATAAGCGCCGAGTCATGACGCCGTCCAGGCTATGTGTACAGGACTCCCCGATGCAACGTTGAATGGCAGACGCGGAGTCGGGATTTTCTGACGCCACGCAGAGAGCCGGAGAATTTTGAGCTCCGCTATTGTTGATGGTGCGAGGCAAAAGGGGCATCGAAGATCTGCTCCGAACCAGGGAAAATCGACGACCGGGTGGCCTGGGTTATGCGCACTTTTTATTTGTCGTGGTGAAAATTGAAATATAAACATTTTCGGGTTTTAATGAAAATTGTGTGTGTTTTTTTTATTAGAAATTTGTATGTTTAGTTGTAAATCTAAGTTTTATATTTAGTCGTAAATGTAAGTTTTATGTTTAGTTGTAAATGTAAGTTTTATGTTTAGTTGTAAATATAAGTTTTGTATTTAGTTGTAAATGTAAGTTTTATGTTTAGTTGTAGATGTAAGTTTTATAGTTAGTTGTAAATGTAAGTTTTGTATTTAGTTGTAAATGTAAGTTTTATGTTTAGTTGTAAATATAAGTTTTCTATTTAGTTGTAAATGTAAGTTTTATATTTAGTTGTGTAGTTGGAAATGAAATTTTGTTGACAATGTAGAATGTATTCGTAATTGTATCAACATTTTCCAGTAAAAAATTCTACGTGTATCGCAGGAGAATTTTCTAATTTTTATGTCAAGCTCATATTTTTTAAGAAAAAAATTCTACGTATATCTTAGACGATTTTTGTTTGTTTGTCAAGCTCATATTTTTCAGAAAAAAATTCTACGTGTATCGTAGAAGATTTTTTTTTGTTTATCAAGCTCAAATTTTCTTAGAAAAAAGTTCTAAGTGTATCTTAGAAGATTTTTTTTTGTTTATCAAGCTCAAATTTTCTCAGAACGAAATTCTACGTGGATCTTAGAAGATTTTTTTTGTTTATCAAGCTCAAATTTTCTTAGAAAAAAGTTCAAAGTGTATCTTAGAAGATTTTTTTTGTTTATCAAGCTCAAATTTTCTTAGAAAAAATTCTACGTGTATCTCAGAAGATTTGTTTCTGTTTATCAAGCTCAAGTTTTCTCAGAAAAAAATTCTACGTGTATGTTAGAAGATTTTTTTTTGTTTATCAAGCTCAAATTTTCTTAGAAAAAATGTCTACGTGTATGTTAGAAGATCGTTTTTTTGTTTATCAAACTCAAATTTTCACAGAAAAAAATTCTACGTGTTATTAGTATATGTTTTTTGTTTATCAAGCTCAAGTTTTACCACAAAAAATTCTACGTGTATCGTAGGAGAACTTTTTTCAGTTATTTATCAAGCTCAAATTTTCACCGAAAAAAATGCTACATGTATCTTAGAAGATTTTTTAAATTTCTTCATCAAGCTCAAATGTTCCCAGAAAAATTCTACGTGCATCTTAGAAGAATTGTTTTTTTTATTATGAAGCTCAAATTCTCAAAAAAAAAATTCTACGCATAGCAGCAAATTTTTTGTTCTTAAAAATCCGCGTTCACGTTTTGCATAGTCGATATCATCGCGCGGAGAAGAAGCCGCAGCCCGCTCGCGATGCGCCTAGGGAGATCCGCGGCGCAGCCAATACTCGTGGCAATTCGCCTCTCGCGTCCCACCTGCCCCTGCGCGTCGGCTGGCAATCGCTCATTCGGGATCATGGTATATCACGCTTCATATAGAATGGCCACGATGGAGAGGGATTAACTATTGGCCTCGAACCGCGCGGCCCGGGGAGCTCGACGTGGATCGACAATTTCAGGCCGGTTCGCGCAGCAATGATGAATCCAATCATAATTTAGTTACATCTTATTAGACTCCTACCGCGCTAGCTCACCGTGAGACCGCCCGGTGTATAGCCGTCCTTAATCCACGAAATGGCCATCGCTACCCCCTTTGCTCGCTCGATTCTCTTCCTTTTATTCTCCCTTCTCTCTCTCTTTTGCCCATCCTATTCTGCATTTTTTTTTTCGTTTTTTTTTTCTTCCGTTCGCTCTTTCGACGACGGCACGCAACCTCGACTCTCGACCTCGATAAAAAAAATTCTTACTCGATTATTCGTGAGTTTTCCGATCAAGAAAAAAATCCAGGATCTGTATATAAAAAATTGTAAATGTTTTGTAATATTTTACATTAATCCAAGATCTGCATATAAAAAATTGTAAACATTTTGTAACATTTTACGTTAATCCAAGATCTGCATATAAAAAATTGTAAACATTTTGTAACATTTTACGTTAATCCAAGATCTGCATATAAAAAATTGTAAATGTTTTGTAACATTTTACATTAACCCAAGATTTGCATACAAAAAATTGTAAATATTTTGTAATATTTTCCATATATAATTACAAAACATTATAAAATATTTACAATTTTTATATGCAGATCTTGGATTTTTTCTTGATCGAAAAACTCACTTATAACCGAGTTAGAATTTTTAATACTAATCAATTTTTTTACCCGGTAAAAAGTAAAGCAATAAAAAAAAAATAAACCTGAAATTTGAGGATCTCAGCAGGCCTGAATACATTTTTTTCTTTTTTTTTGCGTTTTTTTTTCTTCCGTTCGTTCTTTCGACGACGGCACGCAACCTCGACTCGGACTGCGTGGATGCATAAAGTAGAGGATGAAACACGCGGGGAGACGAATGTGGGAGAAATTACCATACGTTCGGGGCAGTCGAGATATGAAGCAGATTTTTGAGGGGACTGTTGATAGAAATCTGGGCGAATTTGGTAGAAATTGTTGGAAATTATCATCATTTTGGTAGGGAATTTATGATATTTTTTGTGGTTAGGGAAAATGGCTTTTTTATGGCCAATTGGGAGATTTGAGTTTGATAAACAAAACAGAAAAATTCTTAGGATGCACGTAGAATTTTTTGTGGGATATTTGAGATTGATAAATAAATGAAAAAATTCTCCTATGATACACGAAGATTTTTTTTCTGGGCAGATTCGAGCTTGATTAGCAAATTAAAAAATCTCCTACGATAACGTAGAATTCTTTCTGGGAAAATTTGAGATGTATAAACACAAAAAAATCTACGATACATGTAGAATTTTTTTCTAGGAAAATTTGAGATTAAAAAACAGAAAAAAAATCTACGATACACGTAGAATTTTCTTCTCGGAAAATTTGAAAAAAAATCTACGACACATTTAACATTTTTTCTGGGAAAATTTGAGATTGATAAATGAAAAAAAAATTCTCCTACGATCCACGCACAATTTTTTTCTATCAAAATTTGAGCTTGATAAACAAAAAAAAATTCTCCTCCGAATCACGAAGAAATTTTTTTTCTAACAAAATTTAAGCAAACAAAATGTTTAATAGCTGCACCCATTTTATATGCAGATCAACGACCTCCCCAATTTTTCCCATTATTTTTTTCCACCTCCGTTCCTAGTGACAAATATTTTCGAAATAAATTCGCCGCCTCGACCTTGCAACCAAAAAATCCGAAGCTGAATGCACTTAAATGCCGCGTGCAACGTTCGCCGTGTAAAATATCGCGAATATTAAGTAACGCATCGCGGCGCTTGGAATTGCAGCTTAGGCGTAATCGTGACTCCGATCGACGCAATTATCGGTATATAAACTGGCAAAGTTTGCCACTCTCTCGCGATACTCGGGCCGATATAATGTCTAATGCACGGCCGGGCCGGCCAAGGTGTCGGGAAGCCCATTTCCATGCGCGCGCCACGATATAGCAGGGATGGATACTCCTGCGGGGCAAGATCAGCGGGATTAAAGCTCGGTGGACTCGCGAAGAGCGCAGCGCGCGAGGCTCTATGCTCTCACGCACCCACGCGACCTTTCCGGGCATTATTTTCACATGCGTCCAGTTAGTCTTGCCAAGCGCGCAGTCCTCATCTTCGTGGGAGAAGACGCTCTCGTCTTACTTCATATATACGTAACTCCTATCTGTTTGTGGGATTTCTGCGTTTTATTTTGTTTTATTTTTATTTTTATTTTGTTTTTTATTTTTATTTTCTGCGGAATCGTAATCCGATCCGGTGAAATAGGCAACGATATGATGATACAATGTTCGCACCTTGTGGAGGGAGGTGCGAAATGCAACATTATTGTGGTTCGTAAAAGCATATTTTTTTAATTTTTGGGATGTTCGAAAAAGTTTTTGATAGCTGATTGATTGATTGATTGATTGATTAATTTTCGTAATATGATTCCGTGAAATAGGCAAAGATTGTAATACAATGTTCACATCTTGTGGATGGAGGTGCAAAATGCAACATTATTCTAGCTCTCAGAAGCACCGTTTTTCATTTTTGTGATGTTAGAAAAATTGATTGATTGATTGATTGATTTATTAATTTTCGTAATCTGTTCCGGTGAAATAGGCAACGATATGGTGATACAATGTTCGCACCTTGTGGATGGAGGTGCGAAATGCAACATTATTCTGGCTCTTAAAACCATTTTTTAATTTTTGTGATGTTAGAAAAAGTTTTTGATAGCTGATTGATTGATTGATTGATTAATTTTCGTAATATTATCCGGTGAAATAGGCAGAGATTGTAATACAATGTTCGCATCTTGTGGATGGAGATGCGAAATGCAACTTTATTCTGGCTCTCAGAAGCATCGTTTTTCATTTTTGTGATGTTAGAAAAATTGATTGATTGATTGATTGATTGATTTATTAATTTTCGTAATCTGTTCCGGTGAAATAGGCAAAGATTGTAATACAATGTTCTCATCTTGTGGATGGAGGTGCGAAATGCAACATTATTCTGGCTCTTAAAAGCATATTTTTAAAATTTTTGTAATGTTAGAAAGTGTTTTTGATAACTGATTGATTGATTGATTGATTGATTAATTTTCGTAATAAGATCCGGTGAAATAGGCAAAGATTGTAATACAATGTTCGCACCTTGTGGGTGGAGGTGCGAAATGCAACATTATTCTGAACCATCTTTTTTATTTTTGTGACGTTAGAAAAAAAATTTGATAGCTGATTGATTGATTGATTGATTGATTGATTTTCGTAATCCGATCCGGTGAAATAGGCAACGATGGTAATACAATGTTCGCACCTTGTGGATGGAGGTGTGAAATGCAACATTATTCTGGGTCTTAAAACCAATTTTTTTTATTTTTGTGATGTTAGAAAATCTTTTTGAGAACTAATTGATTAATTTGATTTATTGATTGATTGATTGATAGATTGATTAATTTTCGTAATCCGATCCGGTAAAATAGACAACGATAAGTAATACAATGTTTGCCTCTTGTGGATGAAGGTGCGAAATGCAAAATTATTGCGGCTCTTAAAACCATTTTTTTTTTTTTTTAATTTTTGTGAAGTTAGAAAAACTTGTTGATAATTGAAAGTTTACTAATCTAAAAAAAGGCGAAAAATCGTGATCTTTTTTGTGCATTCAATTGACACAAATATCTTCGGGAAAAACAATTTTTCTGCACTTTCGGTCCGTCAAAGGTTTCATACATAGTGTGCGAATGCATGCCGCGCGGCATTATTCGCGGGACTCTCTAGCGCGGTACACTCGTTAAACCGTTAGCCACGGCTGATTATTCGCACGTGCTCGCGCATACGTCGCAGTCTCGTGTAGCACTCTCGGCGCGCATTGTTCGCCCGAGTGTCCGGGGCCCCGCTCTCTTATGGCGCTCGTCAACCGAAGAATTTTATCAGAGACTTTCGAAGAACGAGAACGTTACGTGAGTCTCGCGCGAGGCCTGCCAAGACGCCGCATTATTTCGAGAGCCTGGGAACTTCGCGCGTACCACTTCCCTTTCCGCGATCGATATACATGCGGAAACTTAATGGGCTTAACGTGGTTATATTACCAGTCGGCTTGACAATACTGCAAAAGTCCCAGGAAAAGCGAATTTGCGAAACATTTTCTCGGCTCGACGCAAATTAATTTCACAGGTGTTATTAAAATTTATTTAATTAACGTTTTCAAAAAATTAAAAAATTATGTAATCATTTAATAGTCCTGAAATTTTCACACTTAATGACCCACAAATCTTCTGACTTATTTTATTATTTCGCAATTTTTTGTTCATCCAATTTGTTTTCTAATTAAGCTCCTTTTTCATTCGTCAGTTTTTTAATTTTTGTAATCTAAATATCATAATTAAATGCTATTTTTATACAATGCAAAACAATGTCCGGCTTTTTTTAGGTGACTCGGAGCTTTTCGATAATAAAAAAAAAAACTTCCGGTGTTCTCAATTAAATGCGAGATTGATCATAATTTTTGTAATTTTCTAAATTAGAATGGAGAAGTTAGAAAAAAATTTAAATAAGCCTGGAAAAGAGGAATGCGGTTGTTTAATTTCCTTGTTATATGCTCAAAGAACACAACGATTTTGTAATTTATTGTAATTTTTTAATTAGAAAAAAAACGATTTTGTAATTTATTGTAATTTTTTAATTAGAAAAAAAAACCATTTTGTAATTAATTATAATTTTTTATTACAAAAAATTATTTTGTAATTCGTTGTAATTTTTTAATTCGAAAAAAACCTTTTTACTTTTTTTCGTTATATTATGAAAAACTATTTTTTAAATAAAAAACCTGCGTAATTAAATTAGCGAAACAATTTACAAAAAATCTGACGCTCACAAAAAAATATCGTGCGCAGTATGGATGCGCAGAAACACCCAGGAAGTGCTCCAGAATCCTGAGTCGCCGAGAGTCGGTCGTGCATCCAATAAGCCCCCCTCGCTCCAATTGCCTCTCCTTATGCTCCAATCATTTCCCTTTTACTCCCCTTTTTTCCCTCATCTTTTCCTCGCTCGCTCGATGCCAAAGTGTCGTTTTTTTTTTTTTTTTTTTTTTTTTCCGCTGAGTCCTCGGCGACCTTTCCGCGATCGTTTTGCTTTCTTTCGGTCGGCCCGCGCGCTCGATACAAGAAATTCGTTTCCACGTGGGAGGCGGTCATTACCGACGGGTCCCGGCGCATCGCTGCCGCCGCGAGTGCCTCGAGTTTTAGTTTTTTTCAGAAGCTGATTGAGATCGCTCGGGATCATTTACCGGTCGACTTGCTCTGCTCTCCGCTCGCGGCCCGGGGACTAATCAGATCAATCAGAGGAAACGATCGTGCGCCACGAGAAAGAGGAGGAACATCGTGGAACCCGCTATATGTATATGTTGTACGAGGCATTCCATATCAATCCATTCGAGTAAAAAATAATAATTCAAAAAATTAGAATTCTAAGTGACAAAAATAAAAAAATAAAAAAATCGAACCCTAAGAAATAATTTCGAAAAAATTGTATTTGGCTAACGATATTTAAAGAAAATAAATTCCATTTCATATCAATCCATTCGATCACAAAAAAATAATTCCAAAAATTCGCATTCCAAGTAACACAAATAACAAAAGAAAAATTGATCCCAATAAAATAATTTCGAAAAAATTGTATTTGGCTTACGATATTTAAAGAAAATAAATACCATACCATATCAATCCATTCGAGCACAAAAAATAATTCCAAAAATTCGTATTCTAAGTGACAAAAATAAAAAAAATTAAGAAAAAATCAAACCCCAAGAAATAATTTCGAAAAAATTGTATTTGGCTAAAGATATTTCAATAAAATAAGTCGGTAAGTCCGGCATTCGAATTTTTTGCCTCTTTTGCCATAAATATCGATAAAAAATTACGTAATTAAGTTTTCAAAAAAGATTCCTTTTATTGCCTATAAAAAACGCATTTTTGTAAATTGTACCGTTATTGAGATATAAATGTTTTAGTCAAAAGTAATAAATAATTTATAAATTCATGAAAATAAAAAATAAATTATTTGATGTCTCTGTTGGAATTGCAGCATCGAATTTTTCGACATTTTTTTCGGACGCCGAGGTGATATGGAATGCCTCATATACACGTGCAACACATATATAGATACATATCGAGATATATGTATATAGGTCTCATCATCTCGTGGCTCTGGTTCGTCTTTGCGCCGGGGATCAAAAGCGAAGAGGCAAAAAGAGATGCCTGCATAACTATCTGGGATGCCCCGACCTTCTGTCTGCACGCTCCGAGAGTCCTGTGGCTCCGCGGCGACCGCAAATCGAATTAAGAAATCGATTCCAGCTGACCGTGGTTGGGGCATCCAGCGCCTGGATGTTTGCATACCGTCCGGAGCGTCGCACTTACTATGTAGACTCTGGCATACGCCGACACTTGATTTTTAATTCGACATCGACGTCGAGATTACGCGGGACAAATAAGCAACACACTTTCTTTTATTGGACGAAAAGAAATTTGCGGTAGTAAATTCGCATATTTGTTTCCCACAAAAATGATGAAATAGAAATAAAAATGGCAATTTGGGTAGACTAATTTTTACATCTTATTTAGGTTTTTTGTGAATTTTTTATTGAATCATCTCAGAGTCCATAAAGGAAATTAATTCTTTTTATTACAATAATTTTTTTTCTAAGATATTCAATTTTAAATATAAAAATAAATATACTAAGTCGATCAGCCTGACTGGGACAGGGATCGAGGGATTTTTTTTATTCGCAATAAAAAGAAAGATTTATGTTTTTGTACCTTTTTTTATTCTGATCGTCTCAGTGTCCATAAAAGAAATAGATTTTTTTTTATTGCAATAATTTTTTTTTTCTAAGATATTCATATTTTAAATAGAAATATAAATGCACTAAGTCGATCAGCCTGACTGGGCCAGGGATCCAGGGATTTTTTTTATTCGCAATAAAAAGAAAGAATAAAAAGAAAGATTTATGTTTTTTGTACCTTTTTTTTATTGAATCATCTCAGTGTTCATAAAGGAAATGAATTTTTTTTATTACAATAAATTTATTCCCAAGATATTCAATTTCAAATAGAAAAATAAATAAATGTACTACGACGATCAGCCTGACTGAACTATGTCCAAGGATTTTTATTCGCAATAAAAAAATAATAAAAAGAAAGATTTTTGTCTAATAGGCTTAATTATAAAAATAACTTATAAACATAAAAAATTGCTAACGTGACCTACAAATCATCTAAAAAAAAATTTCCGCAATTTTACAATCTCTGACCAGGATGCGGATGCTAATTGGGTCATTGACCCCGCGGGTCGCGCGGCGAAAAGATGTTCGCGCATTTTTTTTCCAAACGTCGTTGAATCCCGCGCGTCAATAACGCGCGGGAACGAGAAAAGCGCGGGTAACTCCGCAATTAAGGGGGCATCTTTTATCATTTACGATTTCTAATGAGGCGCTAACGCGAGTCGCTCGTGGCGCGCGCGCCGTCGATTTGGTTCGTGGAAAGTCAATTAACGAAAAGTTAATTGGCCGCGCGCGCGCGGGAATGAGACTCACTTAACGATCGCGCTTGAAGCGCACCGACGAGCGCGGCGCGCAGTCGCGGCCGTACTCGCTTCCCCGTCGGTGCGCGCTTCCAATTACCCGCGAGAGCCGGCGCGAGAGCGCGAGAGCCGTCGGTCGCCCCGACGTCCGCGCCCGGTGTGCATCGCGCCCACTGATTATTCGAATCACGCGATTTCACGCGTGGACACGACGCCCGTACGCGTGTAACGTGCGCGCGTCGGCGTTCGGACGCTGTGACGTTTCGTCGATACACCGTTCTTTATCCGTGACAACGATTATTCAAAGAATATCGAGCGTTCCGTATTCTTATTCTTATTCTTATTCTTATTCTTATTCTTATTCCTATTCTTTCTCTTATTCTTATTCTTATTCTTATTCTTATTCTTAGTCTTATCCCTATACTTATTCTTATTATTAGTCTTATTCTTATTCTTATTCATATTCTTTTTCTTATTCTTATTCTTACTTTATTCTTATTCTTATTCTTATTCTTATTCTTATTCTTATTCTTATTCTTATTCTAATTCTTATTCTTATTCTTATTCTTATTCCTATTCGTATTCTTAGTCTTATTCTTATTCTTATTCGTATTCGTATTCGTTTTCGTATTCGTATTCTTATTCTTATTCTCATTCGTATTCGTATTCGTATTCGTATTCGTATTCGTATTCGTATTCTTATTCTCATTCTTATTCTTATTCTTATTTCTATTCCTATCCTTGTCCTTATTCCTATTCCTATTCCTATTCCTATTCCTATCCTTGTTGTTATTCTTATTAATGTTGCTATTCCTATTCCTATTCCTATTCCTATTCCTATTCCTATTCCTATTCCTATTCCTATTCCTATTCGTATTCCTATTCCTATTCCTATTCCTATTAATATTCCTATTAATATTCCTATTCCTATTCCTATTCCTATTCCTATTCCTATTCCTATTCCTATTCCTATTCCTATTCCCATTCCCATTCCCATTCCAATTCCTATTCCTATTCCTATTCCTATTCCTATTCCTATTCCTATTCCCATTCCCATTCCCATTCCCATTCCTATTCCTATTCCTATTCCTATTCCTATTCCTATTCCTATTCCTATTCCTATTCCTATTCCTATTCCTATTCCTATTCCTATTCCTATTCCTATTCCTATTCCTATTCCTATTCCTATTCCTATTCCTATTCATATTCCTATTCATATTCCTATTCGTATTCCTATTTTTATTATTATTCTCATCTTTTTATTATTTTCCCCGTTCGCCCGGGGATCCTGACCTCTCGCTGGGCCGATTTCGGACGACTTGGAGCTCGCCAAGCGAGTGTGAAGCGAGGATCTATCGCGCGCAAAAGCTCGAAGGATATAATCGTTCGATTTGCTCGGGCGGTTGGTGCGCTGGGGATCCCCTGGCACCTAGGAAGAACCGCGCGCGCGCTCGGTGTGTATATCCAGCGCGCGGCGGCCGGTTATACCTACGTCGCACCGCACGTCGTACGCTCTCGCGCGTCTTGTGCCGCGGCCGTGTGAGCTGGCAGGCTCATTTTGATTGATCAGGCAATATAGCCCGGTCGCCCCCCGCGGCTCGTGCATTACTCGGCCGACGTGGAAAAATGGCCGGATTGAGATGCACTCATTAATCCTCTGCCTCTGCGTCCGCGGTGCGCCCCGAGGAACTGGTGCTCGCTTGAATATCTTCACGATACGTACGGATACCCCGCGCGCGAGAATACGAGGAGCATCCGACGATCAAAGCGTCCCAAAGATTCCGAGCGCAAATCCGCGCGGGATTCTCGACGCCTCGCGGTCGCCACGGTGAATAAAATACAACGCGACGAATACGCGGAATAAAAAAATTGATGCAATATGGATTGAGGTTTAATGAACTGAGAAAAAAAAACTTAACAGGTATCGGTGACATATTTTGCTGTAACATCCACAAGATATAAAAATATCTTTGCTATAAAAATATAATTTATTGAAACAAGACAAATTTTTTTTAGTCAATGTAAACATTTTTTGTCAATTAAATTCCAATTAATTTAAATAAGTTATAAATACTAAACATGCTATTAAGACTGAAAAAATGTGTCACGAAATTCAGTCATTTTGTCCCAGTGTCAAGAATTATGTTTCGCATTGATCGGAATTAATAAATCAAAATATAGAATTCTGTTTTAAATTAAACGAAATTAATCAAACGAAACATAAAATTGTGTTTCGAACGACAAAAAAATGATTTTGCATCTTCTTTACGAGACGATCGTTTATTTATTTATATTTTTGCCATTTTCGGGATGAACGGATAGTTTTACGGATCCTGAATATGGATTGAGGTTCAATAAACTGAAAAATACATAGATAAAAAACTGAACAGGAATCGGTGACATATTTTGCTGTAACATTCACAAGACTTCTTTGCTATAAAAATATAACTTATTGAAACAAGGCAAATTTTTTTTTAGTCCATGTAAACATTTTTTGTCAATTAAATTCAAATTCATTTAAATAAATTATAAATACTAAACATGCTATTAAGACTAAAAAATATGTCACAAAATTCAGTCATTTTTTCCCAGTGTCAAAAATTATGTTTCGCACTGATTGGAATTAATAAATCAAAACATCAAATTGTGTTTTATACTAAACGAGGGCTGAAGGACCTCGGTCGATGGCCCATTGGTTTCACAAATTACACAAAAACGCCAATTCTCCAGTATACCCAAAAAAACTTGTAATATACAGCTACCCAATAAAGAACGATTACTCCTACTATTAAACGAAATTAATCAAGCGAAACATAAAATTGTGTTTCGAACGACAAGAAAGTGATTTTGCATCTTCTTTATGACACGATCGTGTATTTATTTATAAGTTATTATAATTTTTATTTTATAGAATTTTTTATTTTTTTATTTTATTATTATTTATATTTTATTAAATTTTATCAAATTTATTTATTAAAATGTTTGCAGAGAAAAGACTTGCAAAGCGTTTCGGCCTCGCGTTATACCATTTTCGGGGTGAACGGATAGTTTTATGCGAGCCCTCTGCCTCCGCCGATAATGCATTTGGCCGCGCAAGAGAGGAAGAACTCGGCTAGCGCGGAGGTGGAACTCGCGGCAAAGAAAGCGCAAGGGCAAGGCACCCGCGCGCGCTCTCGCGGTCTTAATATCCTTTGATTTATCTCGGCTGGGTCACGGCGCTTCGGCCCCCATGCAAACCGCAGCGCGCATGGGCGGGCCAATAAGTTTTTAAATAACCATAACTCCTGGTTTTATGGGCGAAACGGACCGGCGCGGGGCAACGACAACGAAGGGCGAGGGAGAGAGGAGGAAGGAATGCCGTGGAATAAGCGGAGTGAGATGAGCAAAGTGTAGCGAACAACTTGTTTGCTCGGTTCACCGGCTTCCAGTCGGTTGCCCATATCTCCGGGCATCGCGAGACGTTTTTTCCTCCTCGATACTCGGGACATCGAGGCTCGCACCCCCTCCTAATGTTGCTTCAACATTCAGGACACTTTGAACTCTCACTGTGGCATCTGTAAACAAATCTAGAAAAATGCCTTGATTCACTGTCGCTAGAAATATCTTGAAAACACCTTAAAACATCTCGAAAACACCTTAAAACATCTTGAAAACACCTTAAAACATCTTGAAAACACCTTAAAACATCTTGAAAACACCTTAAAACATCTCGAAAACACCTTAAAACATCTCGAAAACACCTTAAAATCTCGAAAACACCTTAAAAAAATCTCGAAAACACCTTAAAACATCTCGAAAACATCTTAAAACATCTCGAAAACACCTTAAAACATTTTGAAAACACCTTAAAACATTTTGAAAACACCTTTAAAAAGTTTAAAAACATCTTTAAACATTTAAATGTCTTGTTCCCTCCCAATTTTGCATCCTGTAGATTTGGGACACTGTGAACTCTCATTGCAGCATCGGGAAAAAAATCTAACAAAATGCCTCAACTCACCGTCGCAAGAGACATCTTGAAAACGCCTTAATAAAGTCTTAAAATAATATTCAAACATCTCACAATTTAAAGTCAAATATTGAAACGTCATCCTAACGTTGCATCCTGGCGTCATCAAAAATTGCCTGCTTACATCGACCAGTAGCACAAAAATCATAATATTGCTCACAGTCCAACAAGAATATTCCAGACGAAAACTCACCCAAAATCCGACAACAAAAATTCGAACACAAACAGAGTAACCAGAAGCCGCAAAACAAATGGATTGCGATGGCCCAAGAAAAGACAACAAGAGTCTCAAGTGTTACGAGTGTTGCCTCGGTGCAACAAAACAAGCGAAATCTTGTATGCCGCTGTGTACAATTTGATAAACAGCGCGCGAGTGTTAGCAAATAAGGTGAGAAAAAGATGCGAGAAATTATATTACCAAGTGGGAACGGCGGCCCGTGCGCGAGCTCGAGGGAAGCTGGGGATCGCCTTGGTGTACGGCCATTAAGAAGTGGAAGCCAGAACGGCGAGCGAGAAACAGGGCAACAAGAGGCTGCCCGGTTGTTATCCATCGGGCCGCGAAGACGGACCGTGCGTTATACCCTGCGCTACCAGCGCCGTTTGTCGTGTTTCACGTACGGTAAACTATGAAGTATACGCCGCGTTATACTTGGAAGCTCGCCCGGCCTCTCCGGGCTGCCACCAAGAAGCGCTCGCGGCTTTGTTCTAGTCACCGGCTGATGGACGACTGTCGTTTGTTATATGACCGCCCTCGAGCATACGTCATGGGAGCTCCGCTTCTGGTCTGGTGCTTCGGGGGCCTCGGGACTGGATGTCTGGACGCTCGTGCAGCCGTTCGGTCGCCACCACCAACGTCCGCCATGAACTTCCCACTCGGGAGCTGCCCCTGGATGCCTCATTTGTACTGCCAACTTTGTCGCAGGTTTGTTGTTTCTGCTTTGTTTTGAGGCGATGAGTTTTTTTGGTCAGTTGGCGTTTGTAGGATGTTCAGATGCAACTTTGAAACGTGTTTGTCATTCATTGAGTTTTTTTATTGACGTTCATTGAGTTTTCTTGTTTGGACTTCATTGAGTTTTCTTGTTTGACATTTATTGAGTTTTCTTGTTTGGCATTCATTGAGTTTTCTTGTTTGAGATTCATTGAGTTTTCTTGATTTACATTAATTGAGTTTCTTGTTTGATTTACATTGAGTTTTCTTGTTTGACATTCATTGAGTTTTCTTGTTTGACATTCATTGAGTTTTCTTGTTTGGCATTCATTGAGTTTTCTTGTTTGGCATTCATTGAGTTTTCTTGTTTGACATTCATTGAGTTTTCTTGTTTGACATTCACTGAGTTTTCTTGTTTGGCATTCATTGAGTTTTCTTGTTTGACATTCATTGAGTTTTCTTGTTTGACATTCGTTGAGTTTTCTTGTTTGACATTCGTTGAGTTTTCTTGTTTGACATTCACTGAGTTTTCTTGTTTAACATTCATTGAGTTTTCTTGTTTGACATTCATTCAGTTTTCTTGTTTGACATTCATTGGATTGTCTTGCTTGACATTCACTGTGTTTTCTTGTTTGACATTCATTGAACTGTCTTGTTTGACATTGAACGTCATGTTGCTTCAAACAGACTCAAAAAGAAGCCTTCAAATATATCAAACTGATACCGAAGCAATGATGTCAGAGAGCCTAAAATTTTCATCACTCAGCCCGGAGGCTAAAGTTGATCAACATACATCCTCATACTTTGCCCAGCAAGATATAAAAGATGATTTGACCCCAACCTACAAATATCCTCTTTCCATTCCTGTTTCCCAACCTTCAACCTTGATTTCCAAAAACCCTGGACCATCTTTTGAATCAAACAACCTCCAAGCCACAAATCCGAATCCAAAAGCAAGCTGCTTGATAAACCATCCTGGTATTTCCGCGAGCGTCTGTCGATGGGAAGCCAGCAACAATGTGAACGACCTCCGCGACGCGAATTCCGCGTCACCATGTGGGTGGCGCATCTGAATAAGTCCCGAAGGTCCCCGGGGCACGTAGCGTTTGGTCGGAGCGCAGCCGCGTTGCCCGCGGCGGGCAATGACAAGTAGCGGCGCGCGGTGGCAGACCGCGGGGCCGAGCGGCAACCGGGGTACGCGCGGGTGTGCAAGGACCTCGCTCACGGATATGGCACCCAATAAGTTTAAATCATATTCCAGCGGCTCTCCGTCCGCTCGCGAAACGGCAGAACGGAGCGAGTGAGGCTCTCGAAGACCTCAAGCGTCACCATGTTTCCAGCCGCACGTTCGGTACCTGAAAGGGGTTTCCTTCTGGAACGACTGTCAAGAAATTTGCCATCACAGCCTAAAAAGACCTCAAAACATGTCAGTGTTTCATATGTGCAGCCTTTTTTTGCTCCTAAATATTCCTCCATACGCAGCCTGACGTAAATTGGAAGGATCAAAGGACGGAAAACAAAATGGACAAAGCGAGACACAACGGATTGAAAAGAAAGCAGCCTTGGGGAAAGGTGAAATGTCCTCTTCCGGTTCTCACCGAGAACCCTGAAAAGGGTTTCCTTCTGGAACGACTGTGAAGAAATTTGCCATCACAGCCTAAAAAGACCTCAAGAAATTTCAGTGTTTCATATTGTGCAGCCGTTTTTCGCTCCTGAATATTCCTCCATACGCAGCATGACGTAAATTGGAAGGATCAAAGTGTTGAAAACAAAATGGACAAAGCGAGACACAACGGATTGAAAAGAAAGCAGCCTTGGGGAAAGGTGAAATGTCCTCTTCCGGTTCTCACCGAGCATCCGCGACCGTCGCCACCGACGCCCAACGCGATCCAGAGCGACGCCTGTTCGATCCTGACTTTCCTTAATCCTAACAAATCGAATTCAACCGTCGGCGACCCAGGAGAGCCTCCAGAACGGAAGACACCGTCAGCCATCAGGATTCACATGCAACGAGGACGAGGGAGACAGCCCAGAGAAAAAAGGAAGCCCAGATGATCCGACTGTCTGTGCGATCCTGCGTCACATGCTATGACAGAAGAAGATCGGCCGCGAGTGCGAGCGGCGAATCAGAAACGTGGAGAAGCTTCGGCCGTGAGGCTGACAAGGAGGGAACGACATAAAGACTCGGTGCCAGGTGCCCGTTTGGATGACGAAGAAGGCGTCCGAAAAGCAGTGCGTGTCATTAGAGACCGTGAAAGACGTGACAAATGACGATCTGTCCGGGTTGTGAATGAGCACAGGCGCCCCCTATCGCTCCCCGCTCGTTTGTTTGCGGTCATACATTGTCGTTCCCGTCGTCCATGGCAGCGCCGCAGCCGCGACTTCTTTCCTGCGAGGGACGAAGCTAGAGTGTTGGGTTTTTACTTCTGACACTCGACGCGGTTGGCGCTACAGTGGCTGGCACGTCGTTAGTCATTGGCAGGTCTGCATTGATAGGCCTATCAAGAGTGTTGGAGGAAAAGGGATAGCTGCCTATGATGATCATTAGGGGGAAAGAGATGGAAGCATGAAAATAGGTATGACTTGAGTTGAAGTTGCATTTGTGTTTGGTTTTTGCTTCTGACACTCGATGTGGTTGGGGCTACCGTGGTTGATACGTTGTCAGTGATTGGCAGGTCTGCATTGATAGGCCTATCAAGAGTGTTGGAGGAAAAGGGATAGCTGCCTATGATGATCATTAGGAGGAAAGAGATGGAAGCATGAAAATAGCTATGGCTTGAGTTGAAGTTGTATTTGTGTTGGGTTTTTGCTTCTGACACTCGATGTGGTTGGGACTACAGTGGCTGGCACGTTGTCAGTGATTGGCGGGTCTGTATTGATAAGCCTATCAAGAGTGTTGGAGGAAAAGAGACAGCTGCTTATGATGGTCATGAAGGGGAAAGAGATGGAAGCATGACAATGGCTATGGCTTGAGCTGAAGCTACATTAATATTGGGTTTTTGCTTCTGGCTCATGACGGGTGTGACGTCAGTGATTGGCCGGTCTTCATTGATAGGCCTATCAAAAGTGTTGGAGGAAAAAAGACAACTGCTTATGATGATCATGAAGGGGAAAGAGATGGAAGCATGACAACGGCTACGGCTTGAACTGAAGCTGCATTAATATTGGGTTTTTGCTTGTAGCTCTTGACGGGTTTGACGTCAGTGATTGGCCGGTCCGCATTGATACGCCTATCAAGACTATTGGAGGAACTGAGACAGCTGCTTATGATAAACATGAAGGGGAAAGAGATGGAAGCATGACAATGGCTATGGCATGAGCTGAAGCTGCATTAATATTGGGTTTTTACTTCTGACACTCGACGCGGTTGAGGCTACAGTGATTGGCACGTCGTCGGTGGTTGGCCTATCCGCATTGATACGCCTATCAAGAGCGTTGGAGGAAAAGGGACAGCTGCCTACGACGATCATTAGGGTGAAAAGAGACGGAAACGTGACAATGGCCACTGGCGGGTCAGGTCTGAAGCCGCCAACCACTGTGGAGTGGCTACGGTTGGAAGGTGTCGCGTCTCTCCTGTCTGTGAGAATCGCGATTCGCCACGGATCCTTGGGGATGTTTTGACGGCCGCTTGACGAACGATTGTCCTTTGGCTTTTGCGGCTCTCGAGTGCTCCGCGAGGCGTTTAGCTCTCCTTCGACGTCGCTCCACGAGGCTTTTTTTTGCGCCAGCTCCTTCCTCCTCCTGCCAGCTCGGTTATGCACGGAGGCATCAGCCGGCTTTCGTTCGTCGCTCTGGCGGAATTAACGTCGATTACCGATGCCAGGCGCAACCGGTCGCGGGTCGCTCGACAAACGTCCTCGAGCCTGTGGGTCAGAGATCCCCCTGGGTATGCATTGTGCGCACGTTGAACCCCTCTATCTTTTTTCCTTTTTTTTGCTAAACACTCGCGGCGACTATTAATCTGCTTGCGCGGATGTGGAATAGGAAAATGTGATTCAGAATTGTGGCTGGCTGAAGTAGCTAAAGTATTTTTTGAGTTTCTAACGCAATTTAACTAACAGCTACCTTACTAATTTTAGATAATGATAAAAAAAAACTAATGACGGTATTTACGACTATTTATTATGCATATTAATAAATTAAAAAATGTATAATAGTAAATTAAAAAATGTATATTAATAAATTAAAAAATGTACATTAAAAATTAAAAAATGTATATAAAAAAATTTAAAAATGTACATTAATAAATAAATAAATGTATATTAATAAATTAAAAAATGTATATTAATAAATTAAAAAATGTACATTAATAAATTAAAAAATGTACATTAATAAATTAGAAAATGTACATTAATAAATTAAATAATGTACATTAATAAATTAAAAAATGTACATTAATAAATTAGAAAATGTATATTTTTTAACAGCAATAAATATCAATTTTCACCCAATTTTTCGTCGACTCCTCCACTACGCCCCATAAACTTCACTATCTCCCTATCTATCCCTCTAATGACGACTAAAACGATGACCTCGTCCAGATACCAACCACGACAAGCGAGTGACTCGGATCCCCGCGCCGTTGTCGCTAGTCCTTTCAACCCCCTCTCGCCTTCCACTCATGTCTCGTCTGTCCCACGAGTTCCCCACGTACAACGTGGTCCAGGATTCCCCTCAACCTGCCGGTTTCCCGTATCCTGGTCTACGTGAACCCAGAAGCTCCAACGAAAAAAAAAAAAAAAAAAAATCAGGACCACACAAGCACTAACGATTTATTGAACTGCCGGGCGACTCAATCGCGGGTGATTTCGCAATTACATTGCGTGGACCTTGCGCGCCCTTGCGGGTCGTACGAGGCTCTCGCGGTGGAATCCTCGGGGTCCCCGCGTCTCTCCTCGATCCGGTGTAGACACACAGATCGGCGCTAATCGTTCACGTTTTCGCCATAAGGCCTGATTCACCGCCGGCTTCAACTTCTTTACGGCATTGTTCGCGTCCGACCGCGGATCGCTATCTTAACTAGCCTCGTGCTACGCTTCTGTTACGCCGTGTATCCTCCTGCTGTTCCTGCTTCTGATCTCGCTGTGTTAGCGCAGCCTCCTCCACCTCCTCTTCCTTCTCCTCCGCCGTCGCCGCCCCCGACATCAACCTGTACCCGCGAGGCCGTGCGGCTTACCCCACATGAGCGGAATCTATAGTTGAAGTGTGGCATGACTCCTGCGGCGCTCGTAAACAGTACAGTGGGAGCTCTCGTAACTCGATTTCGAAACAGCTTTTCGGGCGTCGTGAATTTTGGGCGAAAATCGATGGCGTCCATTGGACATTTTTTTATTGGAATTTGGATCAAAAACAACGAAAATTAACCAACTTTTCTGGAGAACAAAAAACGAACTAAATTTAGGTTTCTTTATAGACGAATTTGACCTATTTTTTCGTAGATTCGTAGAAAAAAGAAAAAATGAGAAATTTTAGCTTCTAAAAAAGGACGAAAATGAGACATTTTATTTGCCAATAAAATGTCGAAAATGAGAAATTTTAGCTTCCAAAAAAGGTCGAAAATGGGAAATTTTAGCTTCCAAAAAAAGTCGAAAATGGGAAATTTTAGCTTCCAAAAAAGGACGAAAATGGGAAATTTTATTTGCCAATAAAAGGTCGAAAATGAGACATTTTAGCTGCCAAAAAAAGTCGAAAATGAGAAATTTTGTTTGCCAAACACGGTCGAAAATTTCTGTGGCAACATTTTTAGCTACCGTGTAAAAACTTTTGAAGATAAACAACGAAAATTAACCAACTTTTCTGCAGAACAATAAATACCTAAATTATCAAACTACTTTATGGTCAACTTTGACCTATTTATTTTGTTGTTATACTAAATTCGGGAAATTTAGCAAAAAGAAAATAAATTTTATTTGCCTAACAAAAAAATCAAAAATATTTAGCTACAGCAGCAAAAATATTGTCATCACCCCGTTGATATTTTTCCCCGTGCGGTTACGAAAGTCGTTACTGTACCTACAGTCTGGTTCCTGCTCCGTGTAGCCCCCCGAGTCGCCGGGTTTGGCTCTCTAGGCGATCGTGCGATGTTCAAGTAGCGACGCGGGCTGCGTGCTCACCGTCGCTCGAACAGAAGCAGCACCGCAGCGGTAGCGGTGCTTTCGTCGTGTTTTACTCAGCCCGCGCGCGGGTCGCTCTTCCCGGCTGCCCCGTGTTAGCCGGGGCTGTGGTTGCCGTCTGTTATACGTGACGCCGGTAAAACAAACGTTCCCGGAGCAAGTCCGCAAGTCGGATCTCTGCGCTCGCTTCATTCGCCGGGCAAAACGTTTAGATCGAGATACGATAGCGACCGCGCGCGCGCAGCCTCGGCGACCGGGTGCACCGAGAGGTGCGAAAATATGGGATTGGCCGCGCACGGCCGATACGATTCGCCAGAGCCAGTTACGAGACTCCGGGTTAACCTTGTCATGTGTCTACCGCGGTTTAACTTTACGACTTATTTATTTTCCTGATACGCGATTATTGGATCTTTCGTAGTAAGAACAGGAATTATTTTGGGTTAAAAAAAATTTGTGATTTTTTTAGTGTATCAAAACATGTTTCTTCTTAATTTTAAGGGATTTATTTGGCAAATTTATTTATTAAATTGGCATAATTATCAGTGAAAATCAAAGTTATTTGAATCTTGTAATGAATTTTTGAAAATGTTTTTACTCTTTGCAATATATTTAAATTTTAATCGAATGAATTTTTTTTTAACTTCAAACCTTTTGAACTTTTTTAAAACTAACTCGCATAACAATAATAATTATTTTAATGCGTTTACAAAAATAAATGACTTCAAAAAAATAGGAAAAGTGGAATTTTTAGACACCTCCGTTTTTCGTTTTTTTTTTCGGGAAAAAACGTTCCCACTTCCATTTCTCAAAGTGCATTTTAAAGAGTTTTCTTCGCCGAACAAAATGGTATCAATCAAAATCCCCCCAAAATTTGCTACACCAACAAAAATCGCAAAAATCAAAAGCAAAAGTTACAACCAAAAAATCGCAAATCCCGAGTCTTCCCGGAAAAATTGCGGGTATCAATCTTGCGCACTTTGCGAGGCGCTCGGACCGCGGCTCTCATGCTCGGCTCCTCTTCTTGCGTTGATGCAATACCGCATCGCTCCCGGTAATACCAGTCATCAGTGACATTACCCGATATTCATTTGTTGCCTCTCGTACGTTACACACGACCGCGAGGCATCTACGCGCGGTCAAGCCACAAGGTGCAGTGTGTGGCACATAGTACCAATGTACGTACAAGCGAGTGAGCGAGAGTGAGAGAGAGACGAGACGCTTCTCACCGCGTGAGAAGTATCGCGTATCGAGACCTCCGATCTTCCACTCTCGCACAGGGTCTACTATCGATCTAACGGTTAATCGACCCCACGCAGACTCCGGGGCGCGATATAGATTCACGCGGGTCGACGTCTCGCTCGCGAGTCTCATGATGTAAAAGTGGCGAATATGGACCTGTGCGTGTCGATCTAAAAAATCGGTAACTTTGTGCGGTTAAAATCTGCCTAATATTTTTTTTTTCGCGTACCGATTTCGCCTAGCGTTCCGAAACTGTTTTTAGCCATTCTTAGTTTGTCCATATTCGACTGTAATAACGATTTATGTTACCGATCTTCGAAAAAATGGCGATAAAGATGGACCGGCGCACGACGGTCGCGAAAATGAATCCGAAAAATATGTCTGTGCCCTTAAAACGTGAGATTTCGACAACCGATTTTTGTCACCATAGTGAAAAAATCGTCTTTAAAAGTAAAAGATACAGGCTAAGACTTTAGTTTATAATGTCCCATATTAACCACTTTCATACTATTCATCGCGGTGCATTTTTACGTGATCCATATTCGATTTTAATGCCGATTTATGTTACCGATCTTCGAAAAAATTGCGGTACAGATAAACCGGCACGTGCTGGTCGCGAAAAAGAATCTGACGAATATCTCAGTGCCTCAAAAGTGTGAGATTTCGACAACCGATTTTTGTCATGATAATGAAAATCGTCTTTAGAAGTAAAAGGAACAGGCCAAAACCTTCTAGTGTACCATATTAACCACTTTTGCTCTATAGATCGCGGCGCTCGCGGTATCGAGCTCGACGCATAACGCGTCTATTGTGACCGGGGCATTTAGACACGCATCTCAAATTCATTAGACATCGTCGGCGTAAAAGTCGCGATCGGTAAGAGTTCATCTCGCCCTCTCGTGTGTCTCGTCATGCGAGCGCCGCGCGCCGCAGTCAATGGATTATCATCGGTGAATCGACGGCTAATGAAACCGATTTCGTCGATTAATTATATCGACGTGACCCGATATCGTCGAGTGCGAACGCGCGCGCGTTTATCGATCTCTAATGATCTTGATCCTCGTGTGCGGTCATGTGCCGTCTATATTAATTTTTTTTTCTTCAGCTCGATATTCTCGTGCGAGTCCCCCGACATTTCACAACGATCGAGAGATCAGACGTCGCTGCAACGTGGATGTTATAGACGTGTATCGATTATTTAACTCGTAATTGATTACACGTTAAGGGATTACGATATGAGGTGATAATAAGAGACGAGCCGAGCTTCAGGATTTCGTTGGACTTTGAGACCCGATTTTCAGGTCAGCAATTTTTTTTAACAACAAATACCATGATTTGTTTTTTTTTATCGTAATCGATAACATTTTATCGAGTAAAATAATTTAATACAATCTTTGGAAAATTAAAATTTCTGTTTTCTGAATATAACAAAAAAAAATTATTATCATTTTCTGGGCTAACAAAAATCGGTAGCAAAATATTCGTCGGTAAAACAGGTGTTAAATATTCAAACGCACAAAATCAAAACACAAATTTTCCGAATTCATCGTGAAAATATTTCAACGCTTCTATTCATGACGACCCATCCGCCTTTTCTCATAACGATTTCGGGGGTCGGACAAAAATCGTCGGATGTCCCAAAACCGTCAGCTTCACCGCGCGCGAGTCCCGTTAAGCGTGCGCTTACGACACAATAACACAGGCAACCGATCCATCACCCTCATTGTCATCGCCGCTTTGGCTCGGCTCAGTGCGACGCCGATCGCGTTATTAGAAACGAAATAAAACCTCGGCTTCGGCGTTGACAGCCCGGGAGATCCGATCGATTACAATAAATCCCCGTGTTTGCCGACACCGATGATACTCGCGCGACGTCCTTAATAATCCGTGACGCAAACGCGCGACGCGTGAATAGCCGATCGTCAATTTCGTCCGTATCGATCTCAATCGATTGCCGATCAGCCGTCATCCGGGGCTGCAGGAGTCAGGCGTGATTGACCGGATCTGCGGAAGATCGGCGTTAATTTTCGTATCGCGAGGATCATGACTACTTCTTAGTGAAAAAAAAAAAAAAAAAAAAAAAAAAAAAAAATGGTGGGTCTGAGCCATACATTTTTTTTTCGTTCGATACGTCGATAGAGGCAGCATGGAATGTAGGTACAAAGGTCCTGGGGTCTTCCCATACGGTCGTCTAGCTGCGCTAACGAGAGCCGTATACGTCGACGTCCTGACGGAGTCGCCGCAGCCACTCTCGAGACCATATAGGAAGCATCAGGACCGGACTGGGTCATCCGTTTATGGTAGCTGCTACTCCGAGGGCCGTCAATTTTGACACCCGGAACTGCCCGAACGCCGCGATCGGCGTCGATCTCGATTTTTGGCTGCAGCATCGCGAGAAAATTTTTCCGGTTCTTCGTTCGAGAATTTGGAAATTTTGGGGTTGATTGGGAGGCCCGAATTAATATGACTGGTGTACCAAATATACGGGGTGATTTAATTTTTAAGTCGAATATAATATTCAGAAAAAAAAATTTATTCTGTATTTATAATTATAATAATATTTATTTATTTATTTATTCTGAATTTATAATTATTGTAATATTTATTTATTTATTTATTCTGAATTTATAATTATTATAATATTTATTTATTTATTTATTCTGAATTTATAATTATTGTAATATTTATTTATTTATTTATTCTGAATTTGTAATTATTGTTATATTTATTTATTTATTTATTCTGAATTTATAATTATTGTTATATTTATTTATTTATTTATTCTGAATTTATAATTATTGTTATATTTATTTATTTATTTATTCTGAATTTATAATTGTTATTATATTTATTATGTTGTTTATTTATTCTATTTATTACATTTTTCAACATGGCTCAAAACTAGCCATATTGACAAAATGACTTCACCTAAAAAAATGCATCTATTAAAAATGTATTGAGATTATATGAGACAATTTTCTGAATATCCCAACACTCAGATTTGTCTCATTAATTAACGAGATGTTTCTGAGTATTGATGACGAATTAAAAAGATTCGCCAGATCTCAAGAAACGTCCGAGAGGTTCGAGAAACAGGTGACCGAATTGACGAAGAATGCTTTCAACGTGGACCCAACGTTACCACCGTGCGGAACGATGACGAAACGTGCGTCAATTTTTCGTTACCTCCGACACTTTGCAGGCCGATCAAAGGAGCTTCCACGAACTGGAGACACTCGAGTCAAGTATCCGGTTTGGCGTTCCCAAAGTCATCTGGATTAATAACGAGAACCCGGTCGGTTAAACGACTGCGGCGCAACGTCTTCACGGAATTCAGCCGGGAAACCAGCCACACACTCACACACTGAGTCATCAATCCATTGAGGTAGCCCGAAATGTACAGTGAACTGACGCGTCGACAACGTCCTATTAAAGGTTACTTAGCACCGGAGCCGTTTCGGCAGCTTCAGCCGCGAGCCTGAGAATATCGAGATTGGACCGACGATCCATTTTTCGCTGCATTTGGTGCCAACACAAAGTCGTCCCGTTACTTTTGTGCTACACATTTTTTCACGAGCGTCCAAACACGAGAGAAGCAGGCAGACCGAACTGAACCTCCTTGATGACCGGTGAATGAAATTTGGTCGCTTTTTTGGGCAACATTAAAAAGCTTAATTAAACAAAAAGAGTTGACTTCATAGAATGATCTATGATGAGTGAATGTGTGACGTCTGTAGATGAGTTTTTCAATATTTACCATCAAGATTCCACATTTGACTCGAAGAAATCGTGGTCGACCAGTTGATTTCAAAGGGACATCCATCCGTTTTCATTTATAACCCAATATTTGATAACCCAGCTTGCGAAATAGCAACCATAGCTACAAAAAAATGTCACCCCTTCTAGATCACTAATGCCAAATGTTTCTCTCATTCTATCAAACCAACAGCAAGATCATCGCCTCCCATTGTTTCTCCTTGCGTTACACATTTTCAATGCGACTCCCAAGACCAAAGTTGATACCTCAGAGAAAACTCCGTTGACGAAGAGTGAAATCAATTTGGTCGCGAGACGCTATCAATTTTTTTATCTATCACCTCTATTTTCATAATAGTCCAAATTATTCAATAACCTAAGCAGCAAAACATCAACCTCATCTACACAAAAAACAGTCACCCCTTCCAGCTCACCAATGCCAAATGTTTCTCTCATTCTATCAAACCAACAGCAAGATCATCACCTCCTATTGTCTTTCCCTGCGTTATACATTTCCAACGCGACTCACCAACGCCAAAGTTGATACCGAAGAAGAAGCTGCAGCTACAAAAAAAACAGTCACCCCTTCCAGCTCACCAATGCCAAATGTTTCTCTCATTCCATCAGAACCAACAGCAAAACCAACGCCTCCTGTTGTCTCACCCTGCGTTACACATTTTCAATGCGATTCACCAACACCAAAGTTGATAACCGAGGAAAAAACAGCAGCTTCAAAAAAAGTCACCCCTTCCAACTCACCAATGCCAAATATTTCTCTCATTCCATCAAAACCAACCGCAAGATCATCGCCTCCCATTGTCTCTCCCCGCGTTACACATTTCCACCACGACTCCCCAACACCAAAGTTGATGCCTCAGTCGAAAACCCCGTTGACGAACATCGAAACCAATTAAGTCGTGAATCGCAATACATTTTTATCCACACCCTATATTTTCATAATAGTCCTAATTATTCTATAACCTAACCAGCAACACATCAACCACCTACAAAAACAAAACAGTCACCCCTTCCAGCTCACCAATGCCAAATGTTTCTCTCATTCCATCAAAACCAACAGTAACATCATCGCCTTCCATTGTCTTTCCCCGCGTTACACATTTCCACCACGACTCCCCAACACCAAAGTCGATGCCTCAGTCGAAAACCCCGTTGATGAAGAGTGAAACCAATTTGGTCGCGAGTTCTGGCGCGTCCCAAGAGTCTCCCAACAAATGAGCGCTAATGGAACTCCTGAGCTGCAGAGTGTCGGTCTTCGCCTCCTCATCCTCCCGAATCGTTCGGATCGATCATCTCGCGTGTGCGTGGCAACTTTTACCAGACTTGTCTGTGTGTGAGAGGTGAAACTCGGCGCTTCGATAACGACGTAAGTGTAGCAGAAGCGACCGGTGAAGGCGCTCCGATAGGCCGTATAGACCCGGCGGTCATTATGTTTCACGGCGTCGTGACTAATGATCCGAGCTACTGCAGGGTCACCTGTGTCCGTTTGTCTGGTCATCCGTTGCTCCGAACGATCCTGACGCCTTACAAAACGGAGGCCGCGTCCGCCGTGTTGCATATCAGAGGCGAATGAAGCCCCGTTTGGCTCTCGGAGGCGGAACTTTCGCTGCCGAAGACACGATGAACACCAGCAGCAGCAGCAGCATCAACGTCAAACGCGTGAAGGTATTGAGTTTCACAATCTTAACGGGATGGTACACATCAAGGGAACCTGCGATCGTCGTGGGCCGTTTTGTAATCAAGGCGGAGGCCGCTAATGAGGGAAATTCGGATGCGGAATGTCATTTGGATGTTGAAGCACTTGGAGGGATTGGGTTCGGGATTGTCGTAAAGTGGAATTTTAATACGATGTGTGAATACGGACGTCAATGATAGGAACAGGAAACGTATTTCTGTCATTCTAAATGTCATTCTTTTTGGAATTATGGAAAATTTAAAGGGCATCGATGTTGTTATGTGGATGATGGAAATAGAAAACGTGTTTCCATCATATTTTCATACGATGTGTGAATACGGACGTCAATGATAGGATGATTGGAACAGGAAACGTATTTCTGTCATTCTTTTTGGAATTATGGAAATCTTAAAGGGCATCGATGTTGCCACTTGGATGATGGAAATAGAAAATGCGTTTCCATCATATTTTCATACGATGTGTGAATACGGACGTCAATGATGATAGGAAAAGGAAACGTATTTCTGTTATTCTAAATGTCATTCTTTTTGGAATTATGGAAATTTTAAAGGGCATCGATGTTGTTATGTGGATGATGGAAGTAGAAAATGTGTTTCCATCATATTCATATGATGTGTGAATACGGACGTCAATGATAGGATGATAGGAACAGGAAACGTATTTCTGTCATGCTAAATGTCATTTTTTAAAATTATGGACATTTCAAAGGGCATCGATGTTGCCATGTGGATGATGGAAATAAAAAACGTGTTTCCATCATATTCATACGTATTTCTGTCATCCTAAATGTCATTTTTAAACATTGTAAACATTTTAAAGGGCATCAATGTTGTCTTGTGGATGATGAAAATCGGAAACGTATAGAATTTCCATCATATTAATTAAATATGATTTAAAAAGCTAAACAATAATAAAGGTATTCAGTACCATGAATAAAAATGTAAATAGTCAACAAATTCCATAAACAAAATCTACAAAAAAATTCCCAAAATTATACAAGAATTAACTGAACGGATTTTCCATGGAAAATCAAAGTGGCAAAATTTCCAGGGTCCAAAACGTGGGAGGACAAGTCGGAAATATAACTAATGATGTAAAACAGCCTCCAGCCAATCGCTGCGCTGGGAAAATAAATACAGTTGCGACAGTTCGACTCGAACTGCTCGCAAGTCGTAAATAAAAATTGCGGCCTGGAGAGATTAGGATGCGGTCCCTGACCACGAGGCCCCTTTTCACCCCTTTTTCGTGTTGGCTCCTCGTACCAAAATTCGATATTCAAAGTGGCTGTGGAAAAAGGATATGCGGCTCAACTTCTCGGTGGCTGATGATGTCGACAGTCGCAGTAGGCAGGATGACCCTAAACAAAATTTCACTGGCCCGGAGTGCCGCGTCCTGTGTAATATAATGGCACCCTTGGGAGTTGCCATCAGCCCCACCATTTCGGGTCTCATCCCCTCCAAGATTCAACACAGATTTACAGTTGGCTCACGATGTTGCGTTAAAGGTGGCAGCCGAATACTCGGCCGATACCTGTACAGTTAGGACTCAAATCTCTCTCTCGTTTTCCTCCCCGCGTTTCCCGAGCTCGACCACAGCGTCGCACCCGCAGCGCGCGATGCGTCGTCGCATTGAATAATGAGCGATCTGTCTCTAACCCCTAAGCCCATTGTTTGTGTTTGGCCCGTGGAGACAAAGATGATCTTTGTATTTAAGATTTTCGAGTCTTGGCGTTTTTGGGTCCGGGTGAAAAAGGAATTTTTAATTTCGTTAAGTGAGTTGAAAAGCTGTTTCTATATCGTGACAAATTACGATTTGAAAATCTGTTTTCAAACGACAAATTACGATTTCAGAATCTGTTTTCAAATAACAAATTACAATTTGAAAATTTGATTTTAAATGACAAAGTACAATTTAAAAATCTGTTTTCAAATGACAAATTACAATTTGAAAATTTGTTTTCAAATAACAAATTGCAATTTGAAAATTCGTTCTCAAATTACAAATTACAATATAAAAATAAATTTTCTATTGAAAGATTACAATTTGTAAATAAATTTTCAATTGAAAAATTACAATTTGAAAATAAATTTTCAATTGAAAAATTGCAATTTGATAATAAATTTTCAATTGAAAAATTGCAATTTGAAAATCTTTTTTCAAATGAAAAATGATAATTTGAAAATCTATTTTCAAATGACAAATTACAATTTGAAAATCTTTTTTCAAATGAAAAATGATAATTTGAAAATCTATTTTCAAATGACAAATTACAATTTGAAAATGTTTTCAAATGACAAATTATAATTTGAAAATCTATTTTCAAATGACAAATTGTAGTTTGAAAATCTGTTTTCAAATTACAAATTACAATTTAAAAATCTGTTTTCAAATGACGTCTGAAAACAATTAAGTTTATCTTAATTATTAAATTTGTTTATCAACTTGGCGGTTTTTTTTTAATTATATATATATTTTTTTACTTTTATTTGAAAAACTAGAACTAAATACAAAAATTCTTTCGTTATCATTGATCAGGAGTGAAAAAATTACGAAGCTCATTTATCGCGATATTTCGACGATCGAGCAATCCGTAGATGTCGAGATTTCGAGTGTCATCGAGTCTTTTGCTTCGGGGTGGGTTTAGGCTAATCCCATTTTCGGGACGACCTGCAGTTCGCCCCATCAGGAGCGGCGGATCTGCATGGAGCACGAAGAGAGAAAGACCGCCACGCCTACTCCGAATTATTTTAGGGATTTCTTGGTTCTATTCGAAAAACGGGTCCAGGCCGCAGAGCATTATTTCTATTGCCGTTGCTTTTCGACTGTTCGACAACCCGTCGGCCGCCGCGGGTACTTAAACTACAATAAGCGGGACAATCTTGTTCCGATCTTATTGTCTGCCTCGACTTAGCCTCGAAACGGTTGCACTTGAGTTCGCGAGAGCCTGAAAATTAACCCTTTTCACGTCGACGCAGCCAAAATGATTTTTTTCTACAACTCGTAGAGTTAGAAAAAAAGGTTAACCATTTTTTTCTCACTTTATTATCAGGAAAAAATATTAACCATTTTTTTCTCACTTTATTATTAAGAAAAAATGTTAACCATTTTTTTCTCACTTTATTATCAGGAAAAAATATTAACCATTTTTTTCTCACTTTATTATTAAGAAAAAATGTTAACCATTTTTTTCTCACTTTATTATCAGGAAAAAATATTAACCATTTTTTTCTCACTTTATTATTAAAAAAAAATGTTAACCATTTTTTTCTCACTTTATTATTAGAAAAAACGTTAACAATTTTTTTTCTCACTTTATTATTAGAAATTTTTTTTTACAATTTTTCTTCTCACTTTATTATTAGAAAAATTTTTTTACAATTTTTCTTCTCACTTTATTATTAGGAAAAAATGTTAACAATTTTGTTCTCACTTTTATCCCACTGAAATGTATTTTAAATCTACCAAAAAGCACAGATATAAATTCTGTTCATTTTCGCACGTAAAAACGAATTTACACGCTCGATAATTATCGAGCAGAAATTAATTCTCACGCGAAAATCACGCAAATGTCGCGAGCGATCCTTTCCAAAATTAGCAGCTTCGTTATTTCGTTTTACGAGCAATTTTTTTCGCGCATAAATTTCGCCTCGTTTCGCGAGTAATTTTACCCGTGATTCCCGACCCTGGAATGACCGAATTCACTGGCGCTGGTGTCGTTAATCGTGATCACCGAATCGAGGAGCCCCTTAAAAAAAGTCGAAAAAACGTTAGATCATTAACTCGATTCCAATTCTCTCGGGTCCACTTTTAATTGAGTCCGAAAAACCGGCAAACATAACCGCAATCCGCATCTGTCGTTGACATCTGATATTTTAATCCCGCGTTACCGTTAAATCGATAATAAAAACTGGTGCCAAAATATTTGGCATCATTGATTACTTCCATGATAAATAGCAAAAAAAAGAGACAAAAAAATCGCGTTACACAGGAAGAATGTGCGCGCGATTCGAGTGCTCTCCGGGCCTCCTTTGCCGATCCTCGTAGAAATAAGGAGTGGCGATTTACGAGCGATACGAATTTTTTATAGCCCACTTCGTTGCCGCGCTTCTCTCGGGATCTCGCGCGACATTCCGTATATAATTCCTGCCGCACGGATGCTGATGTATGTGGTACACGGACGACAGACATTATTCGGCCAATAACGAGATCTCCGGGAATACGCGAACGACCTCTGGGGACGCGTTTTCGTGCCGTTTTCGGGCACAACGGCGGACGCCGGATAAGTCGTGATGCCCCGTCGGCCGGGCGAGGACGGAGCCGCGCGTGAAAGTCCCCGGGACGCGCGTGAGATCGTTCTTAATTTATGTCTTCTGATCTACTACATTTTTTTACATATATTTATACACTTTAAAATGCCTGCGAGCTAACGTTACCGGAAATACTAATTATCGAATTTAAATGAGTGTAATAAAAATACAAAGTCTTGTATGAATCTTCCGAATTTTTCGAGGTCTCGATTTTTCTTAGTAGCACGGGTTAAGCCTATAAAGAGCAAGAGCAAGAGCAAGAGCAAGAGCAAGAGCAAGAGCAAGAGCAAGAGCAAGAGCAAGAGCAAGAGCAAGAGCAAGAGCAAGAGCAAGAGCAAGAGCAAGAGCAAGAGCAAGAAGCAAGAGCAAGAGCAAGAGCAAGAGCAAGAGCAAGAGCAAGAGCAAGAGCAAGAGCAAGAGCAAGATAACAAAAACAAGAACAAGAGCAAGAGCAAGATAACAAAAACAAGAACAAGAGCAAGAGCAAGTGCAAGACTAATAGCAAGAGCAAGACAACAAAATAAGAACGAGAAGAAGAACGAGAGCAAGAGCAAGAGCGAGAGCAAGAACAAGAGCAAGAGCAAGACAACAAAAAACAAGAACGAGAAAAAGAGCGAGAACAAGAACAAGAAAAAGAAAAATACAAAGAAAAAAATATACGTGCAGGCTGCCCGTGTCGCTAGTCCTCGTTGAGAGGGGTCGGTGTGCCTGCACTTATCGTTTGGACTTTGACCAGCAATCTGGTTAGCTCCGACGCTCCGGGCTCGCGTTTTAATCTCAATGCGATTGACCCGAAAGTCCGGCTAATCCGTGGGCGCTCGCGCCGGGTGAGAAGAGAAGACGACGACGACGACGTTCGCTGCTTCTGTAAACCGTAATCTCCGGGCCAATATCGCAAATTGGCATTGAGCGAGGCCAGCGGAGCCAACCGAGCCAGTGGAAAAGAAGACGCGGCTCGCGGCCGGTGCACCGAGAAAAGGGACAGATCCGAGCAACCTGTCCTCGATGCAGCGCATCGAGAGTATCGCGGTGACCACACGACGGGACCGCACCGGACCCCCTCGAGCCTAATCCCAATTTAAATGGATTCGGCCGGCACAAAGCGACGACCGCGACGCGCGGCTGCCGTTGTCGCACGGTGAACGCGCGGGAAGCTGCTGAGCGAAAAGTGTGGGCGGTGCACTCGTAGACTCGGGATTAGCCGTTAATCTCACGGTTAAGGTCGAGCCTGGCCCACCGTGAAATCGTCAACAACGCCGAAACCACGGGAGACAGTTTGCCGTTTGGACAGCGCTGCGCGTATTTGGCTTGTGCTACTTGTGCGCGCCGGGTGGATTAATTTTTGCTCTGAAGGAAATTGACTCGAATTATTTGGTTTTGGGGTGGCTTGGTTCGATCGTCGCTGTCTGGTTTTCGAAATTCGTTTCGAGGACTTTTTGAAAGTATCAAAATCTTTAAATAATGTTTTTTTTTGTTGGTCGAGGGCGGGCATCAATTTTTTAATTATGAATGATGTAATTTAAAAATGCTTAAAATTAATTTCTTAGAAATAGGAAGTAATTATTTGTAATTATTATTGCATTATTAGTAATTAGCAATAGGCATATTGAGTAGGAATATTATTAGTAATTGATTAGTAATTAGAAATAGGAATATTCATCAGCAAATACTTTTAAATGCTAAACAAAATTAAAAAATATTGAGCAACTGTTTTTTGTATTAAGAAAAAATGTCAAACTGGTAAAAATCCGAAAAATTTGCCGAAAAAAAAAATATAGTGAGTAACTATTTTTAAGATTAAAAAAAAGTGAAACTGATTAAATACGAAAAATTCGCCGAAAAAAAAAACAAAATATTGAACAACTTTTTTTAATATTAAGAAAAAATGTCAAACTGATAAAATTCCGAAAGAGTCGCCGAAAAAAAAAAAATAGAAATAGTGAGGAACTATTTTTAATATAAAGAAAAAAAGTTAAACTAATAAAAATTCGCAAAATTCGCAAAAAAAAAAACAAAATAGCGTGCAACATTATTTTTTAATTAACAAAAAATGTCAAACTGACAAAAATCCGAAAAAGTCGCCGTTACGACATGACCGGGGAGCCTCGGGGCCATCCAGCCAAGTCCCGGACTAGCGCGTTAGAAGCTGCGCGAACCGGAAGCCGTCGCACGTGGCGCAGCGAGTAGAGAATCGTGTTACGCGTTGTTTCCGTGTGCATCGATTGCCGATATCGGAAATCCCGGCGGGAAGCCGCGGCGGACAACCCGCGGCTAATTAACATATTGAAACAGAGCCGCGTAACGTTCGTCCCCTTCGATGTTTCGTTCGGGCGGATGCAGCGGCGAATCCGCGCGCACTTCCAGGAAGTCCGAATGCAAAGGCGACCTGAGGTATCGCGACGGGAACTCGGAAGACGAGAAGCCGAGTATATCGAGAGTAGCGGGTTTTTGCCGTCGCGCCCGCATCGCGACAGCCCGATGGACGTTCCCGTTTCCTACCGCGTGTATCACAACGGCTTACAAATTTTCGCTACTTACTCGGAAGTCAAGAGTGCTGATAGCTCTTGACGTGTCGCTGCGGTCTGCGGTCTCGGTGGTCAGTTCGGTGGTCAGCTAGCTTAGAAATAGCGGGGAAGGTTTTTTTTTTTTTTGAAGACGGAAAACGTGATAAGAATTCTTATCGTGTTTTCGTTATCGTCCACCTGCTGTAAGCGAGGTAAGTGCAGAAGTGCAGGGTGGCAAAACAGAACTTGGACAGGTGTTGAAACGCTTCGAATCGCAGTCGATTTGACCTCTTTTTTTGTTCCGTGGTTTGGTTATTTATTTGGGGAATATGTTTTTGGGGATTGCGAAGATAGTGAATTATAAAAGTAATAAAAAATGATCTGCTTATTTATTTTAGAAATAGATCTTTTTTGTAATTGTAGAGACGAAAATTGATGATAAGAATGACATTTTAGTTATGTAGGAAATTTTAATTATCTTGGAAATTTTTGTTATCTGGGAAATTTTTGTTATCTGGGAAATTTTTATTATCTTGGAATTTTTTATGATTTTGGGAATTTTAATTTTCCTGGAAATTTTAATCGTCTTGAAAATTTAAATTATCTTGGAAATTTTAATTGTCAAGGAAATTTTAATTATCTTGGAAATTTTAATTATCTTGGAAATTTTAATTATCTTGGAAATTTCATTTATTTTGGAAATTTTAATTATCTCAGTAAAGTTCATTATCTGGGAAATTTCAATTATTTTGAATATTTGAATTATCTTGGAAATTTTTATTATTTTGGAAATTGTAATTATCTTCGAAATTTTTATTATCTTGGAAATTTTTATTATCTTCGAAATTTTAATTATTGAATAAATGTTTTTTTTTCGCGATTGTGAAAATAAAACAGGAGATATTTGACTCTGTTGGCCCATTCAGGATATAACCCGTCATTTCACCAAAACCAAATTTCCCACAACTACAAAGTAGAGGCAACAAACAAACGCAAATTTCCTGCAAAATTAAATTTTTCGAGGAACCGAATTTCGACCCTTCGAGGCTGACCGAAAACTCGAGCTGCTCCTCCCCCTGCGGCCGCCCGCAAAATCCCACCCGGGTGCGTACCGAGGGGGCGAGGGTGGTCGGAACCCTCGAGAGTCGAAGACGCGCAGCCGCGGTGCAAAACATTTGCGCCACCTACGGCGCCGCGGGGATGCGAGGAGCCTTCCTAGGCACAATGCCGGCAATTTTATTTCGCAGCGCGTTTAACCCTTAAGAGGAGACGCGGATGGGCCGGCCGGGTATACGGGGCGAGTATTGCCGTATATACGATGCGCTCACTTCGGGCCACCTACGGCGCGCGCCCTGCCCACTTCCTAATTTACGACGCGCGCGCCTGCGCGCTGCGACCACATCCTACCGGGAACTTCCGAAAATGTACGGAGAATCGGCCGTAAATCAGACGCGCGTCGACGTCCCTCGGTTGCGTCTTGTTTGCCAAATTTACGGCCCCCATTGTTGGCCCATTACGATATTAAGATTGTGAAAAGTTCGCCTAAATACCGGGCGCTGAATGAGCCGTGAACGCGACGAGATCCAATTGTAAATTGTTTTATGTACTCGGGGAGTCGTGGACCGTAAAAACCAGGTGGATGTAAAGAAGAAAGTGGTGAAAATATTTTTGGAATTTGATATCTGATACGTAGTTATTTTTTCGGGTTATTGAATTATTTACTTTCTGAGTTTTTTGTTAAAAAGAAAATTTCCACATTTTTGAGGATTTTTTTCTACAATTCCAACCGTGAAAAATATTTATTTCAATTTTAATCTCGAAAACTAATTTTTCGAAATATATTTAATTAAGGTTTATTTTTTTGCAACTGGATCTGTTTTTTGTTCAAAAGGAAATTTCCACATTTTTGAGGATTTTTTCTACAACTCCAATCGTGAAAAATATTTATTTCAATTTTAATCATGAAAACTAATTTTTCGAAATATATTTAATTAAGGTTTATTTTTTGCAACTTAATCTGATTTTATTTTTTGCCGCCACCAAATGTTTTACGATCTTAAATATTTTTTGTGATTAAAATATAATATTTTTGTCATTTAATTTTTTCTTATTTTTCCCTCAAACTTTTCGCGATTATTTTCGGCTCCTCTAGCCACCAAATATTTTCAATTCAATTCCACCCTCCAAAATAAATATTCAAAAATACATTTAACCGAGATTAATTTATCTGTCAGAAATTCCTGAATTTTCGACTCCATCAACAACAATAAAACTCAGCCTCACAATCCTCGCATTACTTCGTAACAATCAATTACCTCTCAAATTACCCAGAATCGCCTAACAATTATTCCCAATCGACTACAATAGACAAAAAGAAACCAGTCAATTATTCTCCCCCCCACAAAAAAAAATCCCTCAAAAAAAAAAAACAATCACTTTATTTCCATCGCGCGTGGTGTCATCAGCAATAAAGTACGTGTCGAAATAATAATGTATCTAACTGTCTCTCGTAATAAGTGGTGGAACGAAACGGGCGGCCGAAGTGGAGTCAATTTTCTTCTTTATATATACCGGCGGCGTTCGCTCGCCGCGTGGCCGTGGCCGAGTGGCTGATGAGTCGAGCGGTGAGTGCCAAGGCGAGAAAGGTACTTTTGTCCCGCATTTATATATATTATTATTACACATAGCGTCGGCTCGATCGGCAATAAAGGGTTTTGTGCAACGGTGATCAGCGGAGCTACGGAGACGGATGGAAAAGAACCGAGCGCGAGCTTTATTAAGGTTGCGTCTCTCGGGGTTCGTGTGGAGTCACGAGATATCGACATTAGAACGAGGGAGTCCGGCGCGCGCAGGCTGCGCGCGCAGGCGGTGCGCGCGCAGCCGATGCGCGCGCAGCCTGCGCGGAGGCGACGAAAAAACGTCGGCGCTCCGGTAGCGCGTTACACATCATTTCTTTCGGCGTATCCGCGGTGTAAACGCACGAGCGGGACGCGCTCATGCGTGGCTAACATTCTAACCCAGTGAGCTTCCATCCTTCGTAACTCGCGAGCGAGTTACGAAGCGCCGGAGCGTCCCGGAGCGATGCGCGCGCCGCCATCCACCTCGTTCGCCGCCCGTCGCCTCGCGGACTACATACGCTGCACGCTATACGCGCTTCGCCTCGGCGTCAGCGACTGCATGACGTACTGTGGATACGGGATTCGTGGTTATATGGGAGGGTTTGTTTCAAATGGGGATTTTTGAGGACCTGGGGGAAATTATTGGTGGGATTAATTAGGTGGATTGGTGGGATATTTATTTGATGAAATAAATTGTTTGATTTAATTGCGGTGAGATTTCTGGGTACAATGAAAAGATTTAAAAATTTGCCCAAATTAATGTCGTTCTGTGCAGGGAAAAATAATTAATCAGATGAAAATAAGTTTTGAGAGATAAATCACTAAATAATCAGTTTAGGGGATTCATTGCTAAATAATTAGTTTTAGGGCATTGATTACTAGTTTTAGTAGATTTAGCATTAATTTGTTTTAATAAATTAGTTATTGAAAATGGGGTTTGTGGGTTTAATTATTAAAAATAAGCTTTAAGGGATTAATAAGTTTTAAGAAAATAATTACTAAAAATAAGTTTTAAGATATTAATTACTAAAAATAAAATTTAAGAAATTAATTACTAAAAATAAAATTTAAGAAATTAGTTACTAATCATACATTTTAAGAAATTAATTATAAAAATATATTTTAAGGAACTAATTATTAAAAATAAATTTTAAGAAACTAATTATTAAAACTAAATTCTAAGAAATTAACTCCTAAAAATAAGTTTTAAGGACTAACCCTTGAATAAAAATAAGTTTAATAAACTTGAATTTTTTTTCTGTCCTAACCCTAACCCACTAAAAAATGTTAACCCAGCGAATAAAAAAATGAAGACCTATTTACAACCCACAAAACAAACCCAAAAAAATAAATTACAAAAAAATCGATCTAATCCCAGCCGATCTGACGTGAACCGGCCGCTACCTAGACACACGCTCGTCTGCCATCTGCACTCATCGCCGTCCCGGGCTCATCTTCCCTCGCGCGCCGCGCGTTTCGTAACCCAGCGGCCAATCTCTATCGGTAATCACCCCGTAAATTGATAATTTCGCAGCCGCCGCGTCGTTCTCCCGTCGTTCCGTACAATTACGTTCGTAAAAGTGGGATATATTCGAAGTTGGTGCGCGCGAGCGTAAAGTAAAGACGACGAGGGGGGGGGGGGGGGGGGGGGAAACGAGTTCTCGGCGCTGCGTTTCGTCGTATCTTTCTCGCTCTCCCCGACGTTAAATCGGTATCGGCCGTACGGAGATCGTCGTTGACTCGCGAAGCTAAAAAATCGCTCGTGGACCGTTTCGAACGACTCCGCGGACCACTTCGTGCTCGCCCATGAACGACTCGCGCGCGCTCGCCGATTCGGCGTGTCAACCGCGCGCGTCCGGTTCCGATCCGGTCGCGACGATCGTGATCGTTAAAGGCTTTTACCTTGTCGCCCGGATTTTTTTATCGCTCGGCCGCCGCCGCCGCCGCCGCCACCGCAGCGCTCGGGTCGTTTCGATAAACGTCGATCGAGTCGCGACGTCGACAAAAAAAAAAAAAAAAAATAAAAAAGGGCCCACAGTTTCACGGGCGATCGTAAAGCTCCGCGCGTCCTCGGGGCTTTTCGGCAATTTACGAGATGAAACCGTCCGGTAATTCGGACGACTGATGCCGGTTTCGTCCGCTTGTATATTGCGTTTATTTTTTTATTTTTTTGCCGCTTTTCGCGATAATAAATAGATCCGCGGGACAATTAAATAGCCCGAATTTATCGCGATCTCGTTTCTGTCCGGTTTTTTTGGGTCGCGTTGATCCAAGGGTGAAGAAAGAGGAGGGGGGGGGGGCATGTAGGAGTTGACACCAATTTTTTTAAGGGGCTCCATCGCACCGTTTCGTCGCGTTCGTATATGGAGATAAATGGTTCCGTCGCTCGGAGAGCAAACGAGGCCCGTGGATCGCGGTAATTAGTGCCGGAATTTGGGCGATCGGCGCGGATAGCGGAGTAATTTCAATGTTTTATTTTTTTTTTTTATGGTCACCGTACAGTAACCGTGACGAGGAAACTCCGCAAAACTGTTATTCTTGGTAGAAAGTCTGCAGCGTTAAATTCGGGCCAAGTCAGGCCCAAATCAGGCCCTGGCAGGGCCAACGTGGCCCCGATCAGGGCCTGACCAGGGTCTAATTTAACACCAGAAATTTTCTACCACGCATATTTTCCAAGTACCATTACATCAGGCCCAAGTCAGGCCCAGATAGGGCCCTGGCAGGGCCAATGGGGACCAGATCAGGTCCTGACCAGGTCCCAATTTAACGCCACAAATTTTCTACCAGGCATATTTTCCAAGTATCATTAGATACGGCCTAAGTCCGGCCCAGTTAGGGCCCTGGCAGGGTCAATGTGACCCTGACCAGGGCCTGGCCAGGTCCCAATTTGACGCCACAAATATTCAACCAGGCATATTTTCCAAGTATCATTACATACGGCCTAAGTCCGGCCCAGTTAGGGCCCTGGCAGGGCCAATGTGGCCAAAATCAGGGCCTGACCGGGTCCCAATTTAACGCCACAAATATTCTACCAGGCATATTTTTCAAGTACCATTACATCCGGTCGAAATCGGGCCTACCTAGGGCCCTGGCAGAGCCAACATGATCCTGACCAGGGTGGCCCAGATCAGGCCCTGACAAGGTCCCAATTTAACGCCACAAATTTTCCACCAGGCATATTTTCCAAGTGTCATTACATCCGGCCCAAGTCAGGCCCAGCTAGGGCCCTGGCAGGGCCAACTTTTCCCCGACCAGGGCCTGACCAGACCCAAAATTTAACGCTATAGATTTTCCACCAAAGATATTCTTCAAGAAAAACGATCTCACCTTTTACCACAAACACAATCAGCAGAAGAGAAGAGGGGCGGGGGGGTTAATCATTCGAGCGTCCCACGATCCATTCACCGCCGTAAATCCCCCAACAACATCCGATCCATGAAACGAAACGACTTCTCGACGGTATTACTCTTCATACTCCCAGCATCTGTGTGTCTATCCTACACTCTGTGCTCGCTCGATTCTCTCGATGCAGCCATACAAACCACCGCTATGAATTATGCGATAAAACCAAACGTGCGGCCACACGGAGTGTGAAGAGGAAGAGAAAAAAAAAAAAAAAACGTGGCAACGGCAGAATAAGCGATAGTCAGGCACTCCCCCAATATTTTGACTACCGTGTCAACGACGAGGAGTCGCATTCAGCCTGCTCGCCGGCCCGTGACGCCATTCATTCTGCCTCGCGTTAGCGAGGCCGCAGATTTATCGAACTACGTGTCGCCGGGTTCAACACGCTGCCGTTCGCGGCGCGCATTCGTGCGGTCAGATTTGTGGCTTTTCGTTGCGGCTTTGTGCGCCGCGCTGCCCTCGGATTCATACCGGGGGTTGAAGCCACACGGGGCTCAATCGACTCTCCGCCAAAACGACACTCGACAATTACATAACTTTGTTCGACTTGGGATGTCGCGGGCATTCGAGCGCGATGCCTGATGGTCGGGCGAGCTCGCTTTCAGCCTGTTGTCAGGTTTATTATTGACTCGCGATGAAGTATCCGAATTTTTGGATCTGTCCTCGGTGGCAATAATCAACGGTGGTGCTGCTACCGCGGGGATTCGGGCTTTGTGTGGTTTGAGTGTGGTTGGTAATACTTTTTTTGGAATTTTTTTAGGGGGTTTTTGGGGTCGTTTTGGGGAGAAGATTTTTTATTAGGGTTTTGTGAGAATTTGGAGACATTTTTTGGGGTGAAGGTGGAGGTGAAAATTTATTTTGTTCGGGTTTTTGTTGCGTACTTTTTTCTTAGCAATTTTTGGATCGAATGAAAGTGGTGAATTTGCGGTTTTTGGTGGTTGGTAATAAACACCAGACGCACGTGGAAGGTGACTTTTTTGAGCATTTTTTTTAGGGGGTTTTGGGGGTCGTTTTGGGGAGAAGATTTTTTATTAGGGTTTTTGCGAGAATTTGGAGACATTTTTTTGGGGTGAAGGTGGAGGTGAAAATTTATTTTGTTAGGGTTTTTGTGAGGTAGTTTTTTTTTGTAATTTTTGGATCGGGTGAAAGTGGTGAATTTGCGGGTTTTTGGTGGTTGGTAATAATCAGCAGACGCACGTGGAAGGTTTTTTTTGGGATTTGTTTTTCGGGGGGTTTTTGGGGTCGTTTTGGGGAGGAGATTTTTATTAGGGTTTTTGCGAGAATTTGGAGATATTTTTTGGGGTGAAAATTGAGGTGAAAATTTATTTTCTACTCTGCGGTTTTTGTTGGATACTTTTTTTTAGCAATTTTTGGATTGAGTGAAAGTGGTAATTTTCAGTCTCAATTGGCAAAAATTAAGACATTTACAAATTTCTCTATCACGAACGTTTAAAAGTCGTTTTTTCATCAACTTTTTTAGCCCCGATAAAACATTTATTTACAAAAAATGTCGTCCTCATCCGTTTCATCAAATTCATTAATCAATAAATAATATAATATAGTGAATATAATATAATGAATCAAATGTATTAATCAATAATTAATACAATATAGTGAATATAATATAGTGAATCAAATTTATTAATCAATAATTAATTACCGCGAATTAAATATAGTGAACCAGGATGCGGCGACTCGGAATCCCGGAATGCGTGGAACGCGAAATTCGTGGGGACGAGGGTCGCGCGAACTGGTCCGGCACGCGAGACTTTTCTGCAATCAAGTGTATTAAGTATTCGCGTGGTAAGTGCGCGTGGGTGGCGCGCCGAATGCTGCGGCGCGCGGGGTCGCGAAAAGCTCGCGGATCGCGATACGGAGCGTCGTTTAAAGCGATATTAAATTTCCGCGGAGTGGACGGTCGCGCTTGGTAGTCGCGCCGTGTATAACAGCGGAGGGATATCGCGTTTCAGGCGTGCCGGCCCCGCACGACGAAATAACGCACAGCCCGGGATATTTTTCCACGGGGCCCGCGGCGAGAGATTAAATTTAGCGACGAGGGCATATAATACGCTATTTGGTGTGTTCGTCGCTCCGTTCCGCTTCCTGGTCGGACCCCGAGAATAATCCTCCGCTTTTTCTTTTTTTCGTTTATTATATCAAACACAATTGTGCAATATCTCGCGAATCTCCCCGCGAGTCAGATGACGCTCCGATTGCGGCTGCAATTATGCGGGAAATTTTATTTTTAAATTGCCGTAATTTGACAAACATAAGGTGAATTTTATTCGGGATGTGTGCTAATTTTTTTTGTTCTTTTGGGGTGATAAGATGCAGTTACGGAAATATTTGGAATTTTATGTGTGCCGCGGAGAAAAATAATTAGGGAGTGATGACAAATCGAGTTTTGTGTTAACAAATTTTTTATGCCGCAGCAAGATTTTTAGCTAACACAGCAGAATTTTCAGCTACCACAGCAACATTTTTAGCTAACGCAGCAAAATTTTCAGCTACCACAGCAACATTTTTAGCTAACGCAGCAAAATTGTCAGCTACCACAGCAAAATTGTCAGCTACCACAGCAACATTTGCAGCTACCACAGCCAAATTTTCATTTACCACAGCAAAATGTTCAGCTATCACAGCAAAATGTTCAGCTATCACAGCAAAATGTTCAGCTATCACAGCAAAATGTTCAGCTATCACAGCAAAATGTTCAGCTATCACAGCAAAATGTTCAGCTATCACAGCAAAATGTTCAGCTATCACAGCAAAATGTTCAGTTATCACAGCAACATTTTCAGCTATCACAGCAAAATTTTCAGCTACCACAGCCAAATTTTCATCTACCACAACAAAATTTCCAACTACCACAGCAAAAATGTTGTTATCACTCTGATGATATTTTTCTCTGTGCGGTACATCTCGGATTTCCGTCAAGATTATTCAAGATGTGTCGCACGTAATCCAGGGTATGAATAAATTTGGTATCCCTCATTTTTTTTTTCTTCTCGCTCTTTTTCCCCCCTTCGCAGGCATCATTACCGGTCGCCATTGTTTTCCAGGCGCGAGAGAATCGCGTACGTCTTTTTCTCCCCTGGGTCTCCCGGTGTCTCTCGGGTCGCCCGGGGATAAAATGCACCCCGTGGGCACGACCCCCGGACCTCCGGGCCAGCCCCGGGTCCGGCACGGGTCAGCCGCGCGGTTTCGTCGTGTCATGAATATATTTTTCGGGCCTGGTTCTCGCGAGCCCGAAGAAGGTACAGCGACACAACGTTTGCTGCTGCTGCTTCTGCTGTCCCCGGCCATAGTGGTAACGCGATCTCCCCTCCGTGGAGGGAGAGAAAAATCCCCGGGCGTGTCGAAGCGACATCGTCGAGTCTGCGCGTCGCCCAACCCGCCGAACCCCAGAAGCACCGACGACGACGGTGTCGAACCGTAAAAATGCGCGAAAGAAAACCAAAAAAAATGGAACTTTTCTGCGGTGATTCATTTTTTATTTTTTTCATTTAGGATTTTAACTAAACATTCTAAAAAAAAATTATCCTTTTTTTAATTTCATCAAGCGGATAAAAAAAATTATCCCCCACCAAATTACGAATTTACCTCTGAAAATCGAAGACCCAAAATCTCACATATAAATATTTTATTCCTACAAATTCGCCACTTTCATCAGATCCAAAAATTGCTAAAAAAAAAAGTACCCAACAAAAATATACGTAGAAAATAAATTCTCACCTCTTATATTCGACCCAAAATCCCACGGATAAATATGTTATTCCCGCAAATTCACCACTTTCACCCGATCCAAAAATTACTAAAAAAAAAGTAGCCAACAAAAACCGTAGAGTAGAAAATAAATTTTCTCCCCAAATAAAAAATGCCTTTAAAAAAATCATCACCCACGATTTTTGACTAAAATTTGTGTCTCATCCCGCGCAGAAAAAAAAACAGTATTAAAAAATAACCCACTATTTTAACGCACAAAAATATTTTTTTCTACCCAAATAAAAAAAGTGTTTAAAAAATCATTACCCTCAATTTTTCACCAAAAATTTGTGTCTCATCATAACCCACGAAAAAATACATGAAAATAATACACAAAAAAATACACAAAAAATACACGAAAAATTGCACTTCACGCAAATCGAAAAAAAAAAAAATTGACCGTGTCCCAAAAATCGATGCCCCCCACTCCGATCCCAATTTCCCTCCTGCAAATCGATCAACCAAACCACCCATCACATTCGCTCCAAGCTCCCAGCATCCCATCTCACGCGCTCTTCGACCCCCTCAAAAAAAAAGGGAAACCTTCAGGTCCGTTGCGAGTTTTACGCGAATTCGTCACGTGCGGCGCGCGCTCGGTGACGTCGCACTAGAGTCTCGTTAGCGGCATTCAGCGCAATTATTCACAGGCCTGACTCTGAAGTGGTGCTCGAGTCCCGAGACCCCCCGGTTGACTGTGATACGTGTTGCTCGATGACGAAAAAATATATATCAACCGGATGCGGCTTCGCCGTGACCAATCGGCAGATGTCGAAGTCGCCACTTAGCGCGTTTAGCGCGCGATCGATGTGACACCGAATCGCCTGTACATCGCCTATACAGGCCGCCCGAAAAATATCGAACGTATTGAATAAATTGAAAAAATACGTGATTCGATCGTGTAGGACTTTCGGCTTTGGTCATTGTGCGTAAATCAGGGTATAGACTGGCTGGTAATAACTAACAGCAACACGTCGCTTTGATCGATGTCGATCCGCCACGCCGTAAATCGCGATCATCAATATCCTCGCGCGCGGCTGCCGCGCGCGGGAAAAATAAAAGACGCGCCGCGCGCACACGCGGTTGGTATATATGGATAACCTGGGCTGACCCCGCGCGACCCCGGCAGCCGCAAATGCGATTTTTATACGTCGCTCTCCGATGGTCACGTGAATCACGCGGGTTGCGGAATTTCCAGAATCGAGATGTTCGCAGGTTGGGAATTTTGTGATTTGGAATTATTGGGGATTTTGAACATGAGGATTCGATGCGAAATTAAGCTATACAAATGAAATTCAAGATCTGTTATTAGTGATCAAAGTCAAAAATCAAATTTAAAAAAAATAAAAAATCGAAAATAATCAAGTTTTTAGAATTTTTTAAGAAAATTATGGTGTTGAGAAAACAACTAATGACGGATTCTTTGCATACAGGCAAAAATACATGAAAGCAAAGTGAAAAAAAAAGAAATAAAAAGTGTCTTCGCAATTTTATCAAAATTTCGTTACTTCACTGAAATCGAAGTTACTATTTTTTGGATCCATCGAACCTGGATTTTCTTCCTTCGTTCGAGAGAAAACTCAATAACGAAGAAAATGCCGCAAGGCGGGACGGAATATCTTGATTTCTGAATTTTTTATACAGAATTGTAAATATCCCAGCCCTCAAAAATTTGCAAATGTTTTCACTTATCCTTGGGTTTTTTGCAATAAAAAAAGTTCGATTTATTAAAATTTGAAAAGCCTAGCCGATGGCAAATTTTCCGCTGATTCCAAAATGCCCCGTTTATTGACCTAAAAATCGAAAATTCGACGAGAAAAACGCGAAAAACGTCTTTTAAATTTTTTTATTTAAGTCCTCCCCAAATCGCGCTCTGGCGAGGCTACCCTGGCCCTGATCAGGCCCACCTATAATATCATAGATTTCTTGAAAATCCACCACGGATGCTCGAACAAAAATTATCTTCTCAACAAAATCCGCGCGGAATTAAAACGAGTAATTTAAAAAAATGTAATTTCCATAACAAAAATAAAAAATTAATTAGTAAAAATTACTAAAACTAATTATTAACAAAAGCACTAATTATTAACAAAAGTCCTAATTATTAACAAAAGTCCTAATTATTAACAAAAGCACTAATTATTTAAAAAATAATTAGTGCTTAATCTTAATTACACGAACCGAAATTTTTTTTTTTATATCTTATTTTTTAACATGCAAAGTTATTGGGTTATAAATAGTTATATCGTTGATCCGAATGGACCAGCTGATCGAGCGCGGCCAGCGCGACGAACGCGGCCGTAGATCATTTGAAATCTATCCCCGCGCGTTTGCGGCGCGCGTCGCGCGCACCGCGAAACCGTGTAACCTGTAAACTGCGCGCCCGACTCGTCCCGGCATCAGCGAACGCGCGCACGTTGGGCCTGCGCGAGGGACATAAAGCAGATTCGAGATACGCGACTTCTGCTTCCACAGTTCCCGTGGGGTCGAGACTCTCCCCCCCCCCCCCTTCTTCATTCTCCTTCTCCCCTCGCGGACGCGAACTTCACTTCCACGCAACTCTCGAGATCGGAGATTCGCCCACGCCCAGCTTGCTCGCAAGTCTGTCTCGGAACTCGCGGCGCGAGCGGAACGGCAGCTCTCGTGCACCACGGCCGAAGGACCTGCCGCTTCGGCTTCGCCGATCACGTCGCATCCTGTATCGGCTAACCGGCCATTTGTTCCCGCTTTGAGCCTGAGAAAAGGCCTAAACTGCGAAGCGATTGGCTGAGGTGCTGCGCGGGAGAAATATGTGTGGGAAAAATATAGATGGAGGTTTTGATGCCAATGATTTTGGCGAGACGAAAAAAATAAAAAATGTATTGACGTAGCTATCGATTTTTTGTCACTCCAATTCTTTGAATGATTCCTGAAAGTTTTTATTTTATTTTATTTTATTTTATTTCACTTCATTTCATTTCATTTTTTTTTTCATTTCATTTTATTTTATTTTAGTAGTAGTAGTAGTACGAATTTATTGACATTACACAGTATGTTTGGATTTCATTACACGAGTTACAGACAAATTAACATTTATTGTTTTATATACGTAATGACAACAGGCCATCGACCGGAGTCCTTCAGCCCATATTTTATTTTATTTTATTTTATTTTATTTTATTTTATTTTATTTTATTTTATTTTATTCTATTTTATTTTATTTTATTTTATTTTATTTTGTTTTATTTTATTTTATCTAATTTAATTTCTTATTCTTTTTATGCTTTTACATAATTTGTGAATTTTTGAATATCGAGAAATAACAAATTTTTTTTATTTTTTGTTTCATTTTATTTTGTTTTATTTTATTTTATTTTACCTACTTTAATTTGTTTTCCGATTTTCCATTTTACATAATTTATGCATTTTTTAACATCGAGCGACAATTTGAATATTCCAGGTTATAATTTAAATAAAAAGGAAAGATCGAAAACGTTGATTTGTTTTTGTTTATTTTTCTCTAGTAGCGAATTTCCAGAACCCGTTCAAGTTGGAAGCTTTTGTAATGCATGGAAATGAGGGAAAAGAGTTTTCCCTAAATCGTTCGTGAAAGGGCGAAGTCGCCGGACGCCGGCAAAAAGCCGAAAGCGCAGCCTCGTTGCCCCCGTGGCGAGAGTCACCGGAGCGCCTGGCCGGCAACTGGCTCGTGCTAATAACGCAGTGCTTAAGGCGAAAATTCGATCGACCGTGAAAGCCACGAGTATCCCTTACAGGACAACAGCGGAAGCAAAGCGAAACCACAGGAACTAAGAAGCAAAGCCACGTGAATCTCAGCTGGAAAAATTCTGAGGTTCGTAAAACCAGCAAAACTGCAGGTTACAAGATCAGCCCTCATTCCTCACGGCAAATGCGCTTTGGCGAATTTTCCATTAGGTCAGAATGTCAGCCTTTGTAGTTCCCGATTTTGCAGCCTTTGCAGCCCTCGAAAACCCATCGAAAATCAGTGAAAATGTATTTTTAAGTGGATTTCCCAAATGGACAATTTTCTCACTTTTTTATGCAGGAAAAAAAAAATGTTTACACAGGAAAAAAAATGTCTTCGAGGTCTTCAAAAAGTCGTCATCCTCGATTTTTTATTACAAATTTGTATCGCGTCAAAACCTAAAAATAAAATCTCATGAATCCCACATTTTCCCTGAAAAAAGACGTGGAAAATCCACCAAAAAAATGAGCGCGAAGTTCCAGATTTCGCAGCCCTCGAAAACCCATCGAAAATCAGTGAACATTTGTTTTTAAATGGATTTCCCAAATCTATAATTTTCTCACTTTTTTGATCCAGGAAAAAATATTTTTTTCACGGGAGAAAAAAATGTCTTCGAGATCTTCAAAAAGTCATCATCCTCGATTTTTCATTATAAATTTGTATCGCGCCAAAATAAAAAAAAAAATAAAAATCTCATCAATCCCACATTTTCCCTGAAAAACACGCGAAAAATCCACAAAAAAAATTAGCACAAAGTTTCAGATTTGGCAGCCCTCGAGAACCGATCGAAAATCAGTGAAAATTTAGTTTTAAGTGGATTTCCGAAATTCACAATTTTCTAACTATTTTGACTCAGAAAAAAATGTCTTCGAAGTCTTCAAATCGTCCTCCATGTTTCATTCAAAATTTGGATCGCAACAAAACCCACAAAAAAATTCTCATGAATTCCACATTTTCTCCGAAAAACACATAAAAAATCCTCCCACCCTCCATAAAAAAACATCACTTATTTCCAGATTTTGTATCTCTGGATAATCAAAAATCATTCAAAACGTCGTCAGCCTCGTGACCAGCCCGAAGCAAAAAATCTGCGTTTTCCCTCATCGATTTTTCCTCGCTTTATCTCTTTTTCGGTGACACCGCTTTGGCACTGACAAATGCGAATCTCACGTGGCGAAATTGTCGGCAGGGTGAAAATAAGTGAATACTGATGAGGGAGGCTGGATATGCGGGGAACGAAGAAAATGAAAATGACGGAGAGAGAGAGAGAGAGAGAGAAGAAACGTTTGGGGAGCCTCCGGGTCAGCGAGGTCTGAATAGCCACTCGACCGGGTCGACCGTGTCCAAAAGATGTTTGCCCACAGAGACTGGACGCTCTGTGGGCTCCCTGCAAAAGGCTGCATCGACACACCCAGCGTTTTCTGCTCTTTCCGATACACACGACGAGGCTCCGACTTTTCACGGTTACACATTTAGGTTGTGGTAACCAGCGGCCCGAGAATCGCGTTCGTTGCACTCGGAGTCGTCGGTAACGAGAAGGACGACATTGTTACACGTGCATGAATTATTTATGCCTTATATATGTTGAGGTGGGCATATAGGCGTTACGTAAATAGGATTTTTGCACCTCGTGGCAGAAGGAAACATGAAGGAGTCAATAACCTTAGGTTGGTTTAGGGCAAAAAGTGTTTTTTGAGGCGGATTTTTGGGCCGCAGAAATAACAAATCGATTTTTGGAAGCCGAAATTCTGCCACTTTTTGTAGTTGAAAAAATGTGAATTTTTGTTCATGGTGGAAAATGGAAAACGAAATTTTATTATTATTTAATTTTTTTAAATTTGTTCTTAATTTTTTTATTATTATTTAATTTAATTATTACACATATTGTGTAAGAAAAATTTGTTGATTCGTGAAAATGCAGAAATGAGACAGAAAAATTTAATTTGTCATTTATTTGAGGTGAGAATAACTTTTATAATTTCCTCAAAATTGATATTTTTAAAAATAAATATTAATTACGATATTTTTATAATAAAAAAAAATATTTTGACTACTAGAAGAAAGTGAAAAACCACCAGACACACAAACTTTTATTATTGTGTAATAAAATTTGTTGATTTGTAAAAGCGTAGAAAAGAGGCAGATTAAATTAATTTGTAATTTATTTGAAGGTAGAATAACTTTTATAATTTCCCTAAAATTGATATTTTTAAAACAAATATGAACTCCGATATTTTGATAATTAAAAAAATATATTTTGACCACTAGAAACAAAATTTAAACCCACCAGACATACAAAAATGTTTTTAAAAAAATACCCAAAATAGGAATATTTAATCCTACCCGTTAGGTGTAAAAAAAGTGACTCGAATCGAGAGCTCGGATCGTGAATGAGAGATAAAGAATGCGTGGAGGATCCGGAGTGAAAAAAAAGGTGCGCTGATCCCTCCGTGTGTTTATACGAGATTTTCGGTGCGCGACGCGTCCGGTCAGAAGAAAATAGCCGTAAAGTCGCCCGCGGTCCGCGGAGTCGGACAACTGGTCCGAGTGCCGGAGATTTAGGACTCATAAAATCTGGAATCGGACCTCGTTGAGTTGTGCAACCGTCGCGGCGCATTCCACGTGTCCCCCCCCCCCCCCCCCCCCGACGTTCCTATTGACAACGAATTGCTCTGCCTTCCTTTTCACTCGCTTTATTTTCCTCTCGTTTTTGGATTCACTGGGGACACCTACGTCTCGAAAATACCATCACCTCTTTCAGTCTCGTTTCTCTCGTGTCGCACGAATAAAAATCACCTCAACACGTTTAAGGCACGAAGATTCGTCATCGTTTAGTAGTCCAAAATTGGTGACTATGAGCAGTCGATGTACTCAGTTAATTCAAAGAAATCGTCAGTTTAACAAACGATTTACAATTTTAATTACTCAATGAAATTGTATAAATTATTTCATTCATCAAAATTATTTGATTGCACGTTAAATAAATTTCAGTCGTCTGAACGATTTTAAATTTATGAAATGAAATAATTTCATTTAATTTTCATCTAAATTATTAGATGAAATAATTTCATTTAATTTATTTCATTCGATGAAATTATTTCATTTGGTTCATTTCGTACGATGAAATTATTTCATTTGGTTCATTTCATACGATGAAATTATTTCATTTGGTTCATTTCGTACGATGGAATTATTTCATTTGGTTCATTTCGTACGATGAAATTATTTCATTTGGTTCATTTCGTACGATGAAATTATTTCATTTGGTTCATTGCATACGATGAAATTATTTCATTTAGTTCATTACATGCGATAAAATTATTTAATTTAGTTCATTTTATTGAATACAATTTTTTCATTCAATTTATTTCATTCAATGAAATGATTTCATTGAGTTTATTACATTCAATGAAATGATTTCATTGAGTTTATTTCATTCAATGAAATGATTTCATTGAGTTTATTTCATTCAATGACATTATTTCATTGAGTTTATTTCATTCAATGAAATGATTTCATTGAGTTTATTTCATTCAATGAAATTATTTCATTGAGTTTATTTCATTCACAATTTACGATTTCGGGCTCGTAAAATTCGGAATCCGACCCGATAAAATTGTGCAACCGTCTCAGAGCGCTTTCAACGTTCCTATCGGAGAACGAATTGCTCCGTCTCCTCTTTCATTCACTTTATTTTCCTCCCATTTTTGGTCTCCAAAAACGTCCCGAAAATACTGTCAGCTACCTCAGCCTCGTTTCTCTCCTGCACCGTCACGATTAAAGTGCCGTGCGTTGAGGCCGGACGCACGCTTACGAAAAAAAAAGGTTTATTACATTTTCGCCTCGTTCCCAGAATCGATTGCGCTCGGCGTTATTACAAACGTAGCAAATGCGCGCTTCGCGGTACTAAAAATGAATGAAAAAAAAAGAGAGAAAAAATCACGACCGGTCCACCGGGCATATCTCGGTATTGCTCGTCCACATTTCGTGGCAGGAATGGGAACGCCGCGCAACTCGAGCGCCGGGGCACCGGGCGTCCTACGCACTCGGGTTCCCCGGGTCCCCCGTGACCCGGTCTCTCCCGACGTTTTATTGCCGCCCTCCGGCGCGCGATGAGACGCGACGCTTCCTCGCCTCGTCCGAGGATTCAGCCGCGTTTCTAACCAGCTTCCGGCTCAGATCTCGCTACGATTCTGGCGCTCCGTGGCATTTTTTTTTTTTTTTTTTCGTCTACGCTTGACTCGCTGTCAGCGAATTTTACAAGGTCGTTCGGAATTATCTTCCACATTTTTTTGCGAATTTATTTATGAGTTTTTTTAATTCGCGGTTGTTAGGCAATTAGTTAGAAATATTATTTGTGTATTTTCTAATTTTTTCACGAGAATATATTGACAATTTTCAGAATACCCGAATAAATTCAGAATAATTTTCAGAATACCTGAATAAATTCAGAATCATTTTCAGAATACCCGAAGAAATTCAGAATCATTTTTAGAATACCCGAATAAATTCAGAATAATTTTCAGAATACCCGAATAAATTCAGAATAATTTTCAGAATATCCGAATAAATTCAGAATAATTTTTAAAATACCCAAAGAAATTCAGAATAATTTTCAGAATACCCGAAGAAATTCAGAATAATTTTCAGAATATCCGAATAAATTCAGAATATTTTTCAGAATACCCGAATAAAATCAGAACAATTTTTAGAATACCCAAATAAATTCACAATAATTTTCAGGATACCCGAATAAATTCAGAATAATTTACAGAATACCCAAATAAATTCAGAATATTTTTCAGAATACCCGAATAAATTCAGAATAATTTTCGGAATACCCGAATAAATTCACAATTTTCAGAATACCCGAATAAATTCAGAATAATTTTCAGAACAACCGAATAAATTCAGAACAATTTTCAGAATACCTGAATAAATTCAGAACACCCGAATAAATTCACAAACTAATCCAATCACCATAGCAAACATTCGTTACATCCTCGATTAACGTTTTTCTAATAATCATCAAGCAACGACGAATCCGTGTGAGAAATCCTGCGCTCTGCTCTCGCGACAAAAATAATGGACCGAAGTCACCGGGATTTCTGGCCTCTTTCGACGTGGTGGAACGCAGGCGATAAATCTCGTTTCCTTCCAGGTCGCGAGGCACCGGCTACGTTGAACAAATAGCAGAGTGGCTGCCGGTCTGTGTCGAGTGCCGCGCGCGGATCGACCCGAAGGAGAAAAAAAAACGCAGTGAAGAATGAGTTCATCTTGGCAGAACGCAGAATCGAGTTCATATTAGGTGTCGCATCTGCCTTTCGCCCTGGGCGTTTCTGCATGACCGAACAGGACACGAAAAGCAGTAGCCGCGCGCTCACGATGAGTGTGTATAAAAATATGTGTGTGTTGGTGCGGAGGGAACGTTCGGTGGATCCGGATTACGCACGGCCAATTGATCACGAATCCACTTTGGTGCTCGGCGCGCCTCCCGTGTTTGTCGCACAGATAGTAAATTCATATGGTGCGCAGTTTGCTTTGCTCGTGTTCGATGAGGAAAAGCCGGACAAAATGTGTCTCACGTGCGCGATGCACCCCAATAAATAATAATGTGAACGGGAGATAAACGGAAGGCGTTGAAACGCATTTTTTTGGGGCAGTCGGGGTAATGAGAGTCACTCATGATATGAAATTTGGGTTGACATTAGAATCAATAAGTTATGAAATTTGGAGCTGAATTTTTTTAATTTGCGATTTTCGAGAGAGGAGTTAAAAAAAAATGCCGAAAATATCGTGAGTTTGATAAAGAATAAATAAAAAAATTAATTTGTAACTAATACAAAAAATAAATAAAAAAATTAACTTAGTAACTAATACAAAAAATAAATAAAAAAATTAACTGAGTATCTAATTCAAAAAATAAATAAAAAAACTAACTTCATAAATAATAACATGGAGGAAGATAAACGGAAGGCGTTGAAACGCATTTTTTAGGGTAATGGGGGTAATGAGGGTCACACATGATATGAAAATTGACGTTGAATCAATCATTTACGAAATTTGGAGCTGATTTTTTTTTGTTCGTGATTTTCGAGAGAAGGATTGAAAAATAAGCTTCCGAAAATTTGTGAATTTGACAAAAAATGAATACAAAAATTAACTTAATAACTGTAACAAAAAATAAATAAAAAAAGAATTAACTTAATAAGTATTACAAAAAATAAATGAAAAATATTAAATTAGTAAACAATAATATGAAAGAAGATAAACGGAAGGCATTGAAACGAATTTTTTTGGGGCAGTCGGGGTAATGAGAGTCACTCATGATATGAAAATCCATGGGTTAATATTAGAATCAATAATTCTCGAAATTTGGAGCTGAATTTTGTTTTCATTTGCGACGTTCGAGAGTGGAATTGAAAAATAAGATGCCAAAAATTCGTGAATTTGGCAAAAACAAAATAAAAAATTAACTTACCTGTAACCAAAAAATGCAAATATTTTCAAAAATATTTTATTCGGGCAACAAATGGGTGAACGCATTTAAATTTTTAACGACTAAAAAGCGTCCATCAATTTTTGTTTTATTCATGAAAATTTCTACCGAATTAGATTTTTTTCGTGTATCCCAATTGGCTGCTGAAAAAAAATTCCGACAAAAAATCACTTTTCGCGCTAACGAAACGTTGTTTTCACCTCTATTTATAGCCTAGTCACGCCCGGCTGGAGAGAAGGACCGAAAACATAGAGAAGGTAAGAAAGTTTCTCGGCCGGTCGGATCGAGCGGGGATCATCTCGAGATTTATGCGATTTAACGAATCGCCCGTGGTCTAGTATTATGTCGAGTCGAGTTGGAGCGGAAAGGTCGTTAAACGCTGAAGCCGCGCATTGAGCGTAGGGAACGTCGAAAAATTTCGAAAATAAAGTTTATCTCACACACGTGGGAGTCCCGGGCTGTATAATTGTGTGTGGGCTAAATACACGTATATTTTATACACTATATGGGGTATTCCATGGTTTATCGACGGGGTCATGACCCCCATATATTTTTTTAATTTAATTTCCTTTTGAAATTTTCTAGGGCAACATGAAAAATCACCACAATTTTTTATTTTCAGATTTTTTCGAAAATTCGTGTTTCTCATAATTACTGAAAATTCGAATGTTTCAAAAAATACGACGATGATTTTTTAGAATTTTGTACAATAAATTCTGAGGTTTTATGAATTATCCATATTTTGAATTTCTCAAAAAGTACGTCGATGATTTTTTATAATTTTGCACTGTAAATTCTGAGGTTTCATCAAGTGTCAAAAATTCGAATTCCTCAAAAAATACGTCGACGATCTTTTTTCAATTGTGTACAGCAAATTCTGAGGCTTCATAAATTATAAAAAATTCGAAATTCTCAAAAAATACGTCGACGATCTTTTTTCAATTGTGTACAGCAAATTCTGAGGTTTCATAAATTATCAAAAATTAGAAATTCTCAAAAAATACGTCGACGAATTTTTCTACTTTTTCTACAGTAAATTCGAGGTTTCATCAATTATCAAAAATTCAAATTCCTCAAAAAATACGTCGACGATATTTTATTAATTTTGTACAGCAAATTCTAAGGTTTTATTAATTATAGAAAATTCGAAAATCTCAAAAAACACGTCGACGTTTTTTTTCCAATTCTCTGCCATAAATTCTGTAGCTTAAATAATTATCCAAAATTCAAATTTCAAAAAATAACTCGACGATTCGTTAGAATTTTTTCCCGTAAATCCTGCGTTCAGAAACAAAAATTTTGTGTCTAATCCAAAAATAAATAGCAGCCTAAAACAGCAACTAAAAACAAAATAAAAACATTTTCAAAATATTGTGTAACTTTGATAACCCAAATTCTTGAAAAAAAAAAAAAATAATAAAAAAATTATGATCTTTCTCATAAAAAGAAAAAAAAACAGTTTGACGGTCACGACCCGTCGATAAGCCATGGAATGCCCCATATAGGGCCCGAGAAATTTCGTGCCGTGTGCGACGGAAGAAGATGACCCGCAGCTCAGCCTCCGAGCAAACCAGAAGCGGACACGAGACGAGGAAAAAGCGCCGGCGGGTCGCCCAAAAAACCGGGAACGCTTATCGCACACGCGAGTTTCGTTGGCGTCTATCGCGTTATAAAAAAAACCAGTTTTCTATATATCGTTTAATTTCTACCGGGGCGAGACATCATCCTTAATTTATTGCGTCGTTCCCTCGAGCGCGTTTCGACATTTTATTGGATCTACCCAGTTTCTAACTCCGAGAGTTCTCGTTGTCCGTGTGTAGAAATACACGTTCGGTTATCCGCGCCTCGTGCCGCAGGATCATCGAGGTTCAACAGAAAATTCGTTTCGAAATCCACGGGAGAATCTTCTAATGGCCGCGCGCGCGTTGCGAGCTTAGCGGACGACGATGGATACGGCCGGACGGTTTATAACCGACCGGTAGATCCGCGTCTTCATAAATATGGAAACTTGTATATGGGGCATTCCACACGGCTTATCGACGGGTCGCGACCCTCGTATATTTTTTTTCGTTCAGGAATGTCATACGAAATTTAAAAAAAATTCTCTGGAATGAAAAAAAAAGATATTTTTTCATAATTACCTAAAATTGGATTTCCTAAAAAACCACGTTGACAATTTTTTAGCGTCTTTTGCGTCTTCGAAAATATAGAAACGTACGAAAAGTTTTAAAAAAACCCTCTGGAATGAAATGAAATCGAAAATTTCAGCATATTTCCCGAAAATTTGATTTCCTCAAAAACTACGTTGACGATTTTTGTGCGTCTTTTACGCGTCGTCAGAAATATGGAAACTTATGTATGGGGCATTCGACACAGCTTATTGACGGGTCTCGACCCTCGTATATTTTTCCTCCTGGAATGTCGTATGAAAATTTAAAAAAAAATCCGGAATAAAAAATAAAAATCGAAAATTTCTTCATATTTTGTTAAAATTTGATTTCCTCATAAACCACGTTCACGATTCTTTTGTATTTTTTTAGTCAATTCTGTGTCTAAAAGCAAAAAATGATTTTTCTGCATTTTTTACCATCAATCCAGTGCAAAAAAATGGAGATCACCGAAAAATATACATAGCAGGTAAAAATAAAATAAAATCGTCCTGTGGGATGGCAGGTAAAAAAAAATCAAATAAAAAAAATCGAATTGTGGGTTGGAATGCCCTATATATCCCCACAATCGCGAATCAGCATCAAGGCCGCTAAAACGTGTGTCGATTCTCCATTCGAAAAAGGTCAAAAGCGCGCGGGTCTCTCGGATCTGAATCACACAGCTCGGATCACGTCGATCGCGTTGCGGCTGCGCGTTTGCATTAGTTCCCGGCTGCGGTTTCGAGAACGGACGTTCCGCGTACGGCGGGCGTCGCGTATTGTGGGGAACCGCGTGCGGAGGGTACACAGCGCAAAAGGCTCCCTTCGAGGAAGTCAGTCGTCCATTGTCCTCAGCTACCGGCGAACATTGTTCTTCACTTTGGCTTCCGTCAATAAAACAATTACGGTACATCGACCTCTTGGCTCGCCTGCTGGCTGCTGCCGATTTTTCGCCGCTGCCGATTTTTCGCTGGTCCGTCGCGGAGAGCCACCGAGAAACCGCACGAAAATTGGAGCACAAAATTATTGCTGGAGTTCCGTGAAAAGTTTACGGCCGGCTCGTCTCGATGTCGAGTATGAATGAAAATGTGGGAACGAAGGAACGGCAAAAGGGGTGAAAAGGAGCCTCGTGCGGATTAAAAGCCGGACCGGCCCCGTCGAATATTTTCCGTGCCGTTGAGGAGGCGGGGCGCGTCGGCCCGGTTGACACGTTGGGAAAATATGACTGCGGTTGACGAGCGGCCGGAAAATCTCGCGAGGAAAACCTCCGCATTTTACGGCTTCGCGGTACAACATTGTAGAGGCGTTATTGTGATGGCACAACGGATAATTCGTCTAATCTATTTACTGCTTTGGTTCTGATGGTCGTTGACTAATTTTTGCACCGGTTGATTATTCTGGGGATTTTTGAGATAATTTTTCGTCTTCCGCAGCCGCACATGATTTTTATCGCAGGGAGAAAAATGATGTCGATGAGACGCAAATCAGATAATTCGTCTAATCTATTTACTGCTTTGGTTCTGATGGTCGTTGACTAATTTTTGCACCGGTTGATTATTCTGGGGATTTTTGCGAACATTTTTCGTCTCCCGCACGCGGAGAAAAATAATTAGGGAGTGATGACGAATTTGTTGCTGTGTTGACGAATTTTTTTGTCGTCTCAGCGAAATTGCTTAGCTACCACAGCAAATTTTTCGCTACCTTAGCAAAACTTTTGTTGTCACTCCGTTAATATTTTTCTTTGTGCGACGGGAGCCGAGCGTTAATAATGAGACTGCGATGATTTATATCGTACGGGGAAAAATGATTTTGCTGAGACGGCAAAGGTTTATTTGTTAGGCCATTGTTTGCTGCACCAGCCATTTATTCTGCTTCTGTGGCGACTAATTTGCGGTTTCAACAAACAAGGAAATAAACTGTGGAAACAAACAACGCGGATCTCGTTTGGTTTGCTGATCCGACGAATTATTTGCTTCCAGGACGAAATGCCGTTCGCTCTGCCAACAAATCTGACACAGCGAATGACATTTGCCGCTGGAGCAAGAAAATTAGAAACTAATATATTCGCCAATAATTTTTGCTACGGCATAAAAAATCCTGCTGTGGCAACAATTTTTCGTACCCGCGTTTCATAACATGACTGGAAACGCAAATCAACATTGCGCGATTTAATTACAACTCCTGGTTTCAAAATTCGCTTTCAATAATTCAGAAAATCGCTTCAAATAATGAAATCACAATAATCTTAATTACCACTTAATTGATTTCAAAGTTACAGAAAAATCGCTCAGCAAAAACGATCACGAATCTCCGAACCATATCAAAACCGACCAAACAATCCCCCCAAAAAATTCTCCCATTCAAAACCCCCCTCGACGATCCCTCACTCACAATTATCTCTCCCACATCGCAAAGTCAGAAAAGCCCACAAAAAGTTAGAAACAAAAGAAACCCGCGCGATCTCGTTCCCGGTTAAAAATCGCATAGATGACGACCGATCATCTCTCTCACATCGCAAAGTCAGAAAAGCCCATAAAAAGTTAGAAAGAAAAGAAAAACCCGCGATCTCGTTCCCGGTTCAAAAGCGCATAGATGACGACCGATCATCTCTCTCACATCGCAAAGTCAGAAAAGCCCATAAAAAGTTAGAAACAAAAACAAAACCCGCGATCTCGTTCCCGGTTCAAAAGCGCATAGACGACGACCGATCATCTCTCCAACATCGCAAAGTTAGAAAAGCCCATAAAAAGTTAGAAACAAAAGAACCCGCGATCTCATTCCCGGTTCAAAAGCGCATAGATGACGACCGATCATCTCTCCAACATCGCAAAGTCAGAAAAGCCCATAAAAAGTTAGAAACAAAAGAAAAATCCGCGCGATTTCGTTCCCGGTTCAAAGTCTCATATAGGTACGACAACCGATCTCGTTCGAGGAAGTCGTGGCGGCTCGTCGCGGCGCGACTGCTCTCGATGCGTTCACCTGGCCGGCGAACGAGCGGCCGAAGGGGGCCCGGTCGGGGCCCCCGACCGTGTCCGATCGGGCGCGCGATCGACGCGCCGCGCGCGTGGAGGGGGCCGGTGGGCGTGGCCTGCGCGGCGCAGCGGCTGCGATTGGCTCGGCGGTCGGGCGGCCAGGGCCGCGATTGGCCACGGCGAAAGTGGGCGTCGTTCGAGGGGGCCGTGACGGTGCCCCGTGCGGGGAGGAAAATCGGTGCACGGCTCACCGGCCGGAGCACCTTCCACGGCGAGACGGAGACCAACAGGTCGCGGATCGGCGAAGCGCTAGTCCTTTCCCGTCCATCGACGTGGCCGCACCGGTGTGTCCTCGTGCAGCCACGGCCGTATTATAGTTCGCAACGTTTACATACATATATATAATATAATACATATATATTATTTATAGAATATATACATATACGTAGATATATGTATATGTAAAACGAGAGGAAAAAAATCGGCAACGTAGCGCAGTTCGGGGGAGAAAAATCGGCGAGTCGATCGTTGAGTACCGATCGGGGGATCGGGATCTGTGTGCAAAGACAACGGGCGACGAGATCGGTAGCGAGATCGGTAGCGAGATCGGTAGCGCGATCGGTAACGAGATCGGTGACGATTTACGATCGTGTTTCTTCGTTTAGTCGTCGTGTTTTCTGGTTGTTTTGTTACGCCGATCTTTGCGATTCCGGTGCCGATTTTCGCAACGCGCGAGACGATCGGCCGGTGACGGGGAAACAAAGGGATCACAAGTTCGTCGAAAGTTCGTCGCAAGTTTCTTTTCCCGGAGAGTTCGGCGGGAAATCGGAGCCGCACGCGCGATCGGCAGAGGAATCGGCGGATCCGGGCACCGATCTCGAGCGAGGATTCGGCGAGTGGATTTTCGGGAACGAGTGGACGACATTTGGTGGTTGTTCGGACAACGTGATTGGGCTTCTCGTCAGTGAGATCGACGGGGAGATCGGTTGGAAACCGGTTGTTATGGTGCTAAACGTGTTTTAAGCGAACTTGACGATCGCGCCGCTGACTCGCGACGAGATTTATATAAATCGTTTTGATAAAAAAATTTGAGTGTCACACGTTATCGGCGTGCAACGAGATTTTCAACGGCGACGGGATAATCGGATCGTTAAGGTGAGTGAATTTTGTCGTTACTTAACCGACATTTAGTAAGTAAGTAGACATCGTAAATGCTCGGAATTCGCGTCGCGATCGCGCGTTGATGTCGCCCGGCTATAAACGTCGTTTTGACGAGACGAAATGCGAGTCTGTCTCGCCTGTCCGCGCATCGAGATCACCGGGGACCATAAGATCGATCGTCGCTGCGTGTCATCGCCTCGTCCGGCGTCGCGATCTCCAAACCTCGCGCGGTCCATCATCACCGTTTAGGGGCGAAAATTCATCTCGCGATTTTTTCAAAATATCTACGACAAATTTCGCGATACAGCCAAACGTTGCAACCGATTTTTGTTGCCCAATCGTGGACCATTTTTCGAGCACCAAAATTCTAAAAAAAAAACTTGATCATATCTTTGTGTCGTCAATGTCGAATATAAAAAAATAATTTAATTTCTTTTTTAATTCCCCACAAAATGTTTTTTATTCTTTAAATCGTAAAAGAAATATTTCGATCAAATCTCGAATAGAAGAAAATATAAATCTTCTTTTAGTTCAACTCACCGTTTTGAGCAAAAATCCCAACCCTCATGCATCACAAGAATCTTGTAGTCGAGTCAAATTATCGTTTTTTCTCCTGCCTGAAGATTCATCTCGCGATTTCTTCAAAACATCTACGACAAATTTCGCGACACATCCAAACGTCACAATCGATTTTTTTTTCACCCAATCATGGACCATTTTTCGAGCATCAAAATAAAAAAAAACCTTTTTCAAATCTTTGTGTCATCAATACCAAACATAAAAAAAACATTTTTACAAAATGTCCCACAAAATATTTCCATTTCTATAAATTACAAAAAAATTATTTTCGATAAAATCTCAACTAAAACAAAACACAAATAATTTTTTTTTCGACTCACCGTTTCGCATAAAAATCCCCCTTCGCCGCACACATCCCAAGAATCTTGTAACCGAGTCAAATTATCCTTTTTTTTCCTGCCATTGAAACCCGCGGCCGAAATAAAAACCCCGGCGTCTTTATTACCCTCGTCGCGGCGGGGCGAAAATCTCGATCGCCGAGATTCGCACACGTGCGGCGATTCTTTCGTCCGCCGCTCCGTCTATTGTAGAGCAGAGCGCGCCGGAGTTTCCGCGGCGAAAACGTGGCAGCCAAATGAAAACATTATATCATCACCCCTCGGCGGTCGCCTGTTGCTATAATATTTGCCTACCGGCGACAGTGGCGTAATTCGTCGGCACAATGGGACGCAGACCGCGCGCACAAGTCGCGCTCTTCAGACTTTATAAAGCCGTGTAAAAAAAAAAAAAAAAATATATATATATATATAGTGACCTCAACGTACGAGGCTTCGCCCTTCTTCCGGCACGAAGAATATAAAGCGTTACAATTATTATGCATGCGTTTCTCGCGAGCGACTCCCATGTCAAAATATATTTATTGCCCTGTTTGTTTTTTTTTCTTTCTTTTTCGCTTCCTCGTCGTCTCCTCTTCGCTCCCGTTCGACTCGGGTTGCGCGCCTGTCCACCGCTATGCGGTGTGTCGAGACGCTCATTGTGCGTCATTGTGCGACCCTTTCGTACACGGTTGTCGTGTACCCCACTTGCGGCGAGTCGCGTATGCGGGCCGGGGGCGAGATGGACCAGGTGCGGACGCGGTTTTCTTAGGTTTTCAAGATTTCAATTTTGTTACAAAAAACACCGAAATATTTTAGATTCTGGTGTCAAATTTTATTTATTTCGAGCGAAGTTGGCAGCAGGTAAATTTTTTGCGCTGAATTATCGACATTTTATTAAGAAAATTGAAAATAAAAAATCGTGGAGATGGACCAGCTGCGGATGCAGTTTTCTTACTTTTGAAAGATTTCACTTTTCTTACCAAAACAACAAAATATTTCATGGCAAATTTGATTCATTTCAAGCGCACCTGGTAAAAATTAAATTCGTCGTGATGAATTATCGATACTTTATCATTTATTTTTTTTTAATCATCGAATGTATCAACTTTTAGTCGCTCCAATTTTTTTCCACGAAATTTTCAATAATTGATGCAATCTGCTCAAATTACAAAATTCTTTTCTCGAATCCCCAACATTTTTCTCTCAATTTTCCCCTGTTCCGTCTTGCCCCATCGAGCAACATCGGTTTCACCGAATGAGAAAAACAATAAAAAATAGAATTGTTAAAACAGCAGATCGAGTTTGCGATTTTTTTCTCAATTTCTCCCCGGTCCGTCTTACCCCAGCGACCAACATCAGCTTCACCGAGTGTGTAAAAGAAAAAAAAAGAATCTTTAGGAAAGACGATTCGAATTCGCTATTTTCCTCCGTTCCGTCTTACCCCATCGACCAACATCAGCTTCACCGAGTGCGTAAAAGCAAAAAAAAAAGAATCGTTGGAATAGGAGGTCGAGATCGCGATGTAGCGTAGCCCGAACGGTGGCCCCGCGCGCACAGGTAACAAACACGCGTGCGCCTTAGCGTTATAGTCGAGAGACTCGGGAGTCGGCGGCGGGCGCGCAACGTGTTGCGTGCGGCTCGGGCCCCGCGGCGCTCGTTCCCCATTTGCATATTAACCCCTCGGCGGCCGGCGGGGCCGCAGGGTCGCGATCTGACTTAACGCCTTTTCGCCCGATGCCCCTTTGTCCTTTCCCTCCGCTCGCGACGCGCGCGACGTCCAAACGATTCTGCGCTCTGCGGATCCTCGCGAGACGCGAGCCGAAACGTTCGACGTTGGTCAACGGATCGTCTGATTATTTTTTAAAATATTTTTCGCTGCCTCACGGGGCGAAAAACGAGGGTAAAAAATGAATCCGATTTCGGCAGATTTGGACCTCGGGATTCGCTGGGTTTGAACTGATCCGGGGATGCCGAATTTAGTCACGTAACGCGCGTCAGATATTCAAATAGTTTCGGTGGAATTTTAAACGTCATTTGATTCTGGACTATTGAAGGGAATATTTTATTCCTTCTTTGTGTGCAGTGAGAACGAAAAGATAATCGTGACTTTGGTTGAAGTGAAAATAAAAAATTGTCGTATTGTCAATTTAAATGTGGGAGAGAACAATTAATAAAATTATTTTAAATCTCTTCATTAGAAAAATTGGTAAATATAAGTTAGAAAAAAAATTGAAAACAAACATAATAAGGTTGCCAGCCGCACGAGGAAAAAATGTGATTTTCCACAATTTCCTCAACATTTTTCCACAAAAATGAGTCACAATTCGGCAGATCTGGTCCTTGGAATTCTATGAAAATTGTTAGAAAACATAGTTAGAAGAAAAAAATTGAAAAAAATCATAATAAATTTGCCAAACAGGCGAGGAATTTTTTAAATTTTCCACGCGGAAAAATTGCGATTTTCCACAATTGCCACAACATTTTTCCACAAAAATGAGTCACAATTCGGCCGATCTGGTCCTTAGAATTCTGTGAAAATTGTTAGAAAACATAGTTAGAAAAAAAAATTGGAAAAAATCATAACAAATTTGCCGAACACACGAGGTTTTTTTTTATTTTCCAGGACTATAAAAAAACCGGTAGCGAATAAAATACTAAAAATTTGTTTTCCGGCACCCGAGTTGTAATTAATATATATTTCTAACTCCCCCCGGAATTCAGTTGTCTCACCTCGACCGCAGCTTCTGTTTCGACCGAGCGATTTTTTCTTCTCGGTTTGACCGGTGATTGATGATAAAGCGACTCTCGTGGCCTCCACCGCGATTACTGAAGTTTAGTGAGGCGTTTAACGTTCGCCGGAGCTGAAACAGCATCTTCCGGCGGTGATTGCGGCGTTACGGCTGCCACTGCAGGCCACGCGGAAATCGCGCCGCGCGTGTGGCTTTTCAGCGTCTCGCGCCTCGCGAAGCTCGTCGCGCGGTGAGCTTGCAATTTTCCGTCCTTTTATTCGGCGATTAACCGCCGAGCGTCTCGCGACGTTTGATTTACAATCTCGTAAACGCCCAACGTGGCGCGCAGGACGTGATATCGCAGCCTCGCGGCCGCTATTAGCCATTCAAAACGAATAATGGAACATTCGAACATTTTCTCGCGATGCGTGCGGCGAAAATCTTTGTGCGTTGGACCGGGAATATATTTTGCTCGTGGAGAAAACGTTTGTGGGACTTAGAAAATAGCGACGTGAAACGCGATTTATTTGCTGAGTTAGAAAATGATTTGCGTTTGTGTGAAAAAAAATTGTTAGGTCATTTAATTTCGATACAATTTTTTTGTTTAATTTAAATATGATCATTGGGAAAATATTTTTATTTTAAATATCATCATCGGGAAAATATTTTTATTTTATATATCATCATTGGGAAAATATTGTTACTTTAAATATCATCATTGGCAAAATATTTTTAGCCTAAATATTATAGGAATTTTTTTTTTTTAGTCTTAGTTTCATTATCAGCAAACATATTTTCTGCCTAAATAATACAGCTAGCAAAATACATAAATTTTAATATTCCCAAAATATAATATTGATAAAAAAAAATAAAACGTTTGTAGGCTCAACAAAAATCATTTTCTCTGAGCTCGTAGTGCAAAATCGTTTCAACGATATAGTGAAAGTCTTTCCACTAGAAACTCACAACGAAAAAAAAAAAAAAAAAACACACACTACGGTAAAAACGCGTGCAACAGCTGATAGCGCGAACTGTGTCCCTTTAAATACCGTGCGATACGCGAAGCCGCGAAGCGTGCGCGACTTCCCGCCGGAAGTCGCGTAAAAGTGGCTTTTTGTGTAGGTATCGCCGGCGCGTCACGCGGCGGTTCCGCGCGGCGCGCATGCGCGACGCGTTGCGCATTGTTCCCCCCGCGCGGCGGTCGCGTGTCACATCGCGTGGACGAGCCGAAGAGAGTCGCGGGCCGCCGCGGGCGGCTCGCGACCGGACGACGAGGGAGATAAGCGGCGCGATAGGGTCGCGCGTGGACCGTTAGCGACGGTGGAGAGCGAGCCGCGCGCCGCGGCGGCGGCGACGGCTCCGTCTCCCTCGCGAGCGCACCTTCGGGGAGCCTGGACCACATATGTCACACGCACGTACGACGCGTCGCGATTCCGTGAAACATCCGCGTTTCACTGAGAAGCCTGAATTACAAACAAACAAAAATGCGATAGAATATCACGTGACGAAATATCACAGGATAAAATATCCCACAAAAAAAATCCCACAAAAACATCCCACAAAAATATCCCACAAAAATATCCCACTAAAACATCCAGCAAAAATATCCCACAAAAATATCCCACTAAAATACCCCACTAAAATATCCCACAAAAACATTCCACAAAAATACCCCACAAAAACGCCCACAAAAATATCCCACAAAATTATCCCACCAAAATATCCCACAAAAATATCCCACCAAAATATCCCACAAAAAAATCCCACTAAAATATCCCACAAAAATATCGTGTCATATTTCATCGATGCATTTACGCTCTTCATCCTCAGTTTCCCCCCCACAGTATTTCGCGCAAATTCGCAAATTTATTTCCACCGATATTTACGTAACCAACTCTTTTTTCCCCCCTGTCAGAAACGACCTCACGGCAAAAAATTGCGCATCCTCCCTCGAGAATTCTCAGCGCGAAGACGCCGGTGGAAAACGAGACCGAGCGCGACGCGAGTCCCGCCACAATTAGGGTAATCGCCCGGAGTACCCGAGTATGTGTATATTTATGTGTATGTAGTGGGGGTAGGGGGGGGGGGCGCCGGGAAAAAACCGGCGAATCGTTTGCACGCGTCGTGCGGTTACGGCATTTATGAATTTACGAACTCGCAATCGGCGTAACTAGGCCCGGCCGCGTCGTGCACGAGACGAGGCAAGCACGATAATCCACACTGCGAAGTCTTCTCGCATCTTCGTGGCTCTCTCGGTCGAGCGCACAAAGTGCAGCAGCTGCCCGGGGCGACTCTCTCATTGAATTTATACGAATCCCCGAGCTGCAGGACGAATCGCAGGAACGAAGACGTTACAGTCGAACCTCTCCACGATTTTTCCCACAAGTTTAAAGGGTTACGCCGCGCCGTCTCTCAGCCACGTTACACCGTCGGTTGTGTAACGCAATTTATATACACGTGAAAAAAAAAAAAATTGTATACATACATCGAGAGGTGGATTTCGAGTGGCTGAAATTCCTAATGCAGCTTCGCGTTCGTCGTTACGTGGGTCCTGTTAAAAATCGAATCGGTCACGGCTCGAGGAGTCGAACAATGTAACTCGCGGTTGATGGTTGAAAAAAAAAAGTTGATGTGTCTAGTGGGAAAGAGAGCGAGATTTAAGCGAGAGAGAGAGAGGAGGAGATCGAGAAGGACGAACGACTATCACGGTGGCCCTTTTCAGACTTGTCTTTTTCCACCTTTCGATCCTTCTGTGTCTCTTTTGCGATCCTTCGGCCCCCTCGATCGTTCTCTCTTTCTCTAGTTTGCTTTCTGTCTTTCTCTTTTTATTTCTCTATTTCTGTCTCTCTTTTGATTTTTATTTCTCTCTTTCTGTCTCTCTTTTGGTTTCTATCTTTCTCTTTTTATTTCTCTCTTTCTGTCTCACTTTTGCTTTCTATCTTTCTCTTTTTCTTTCTCTCTTTCTAACTCTCTTTTGCTTTCTATCCTTCTCTTTTTATTTCTCTCTTTCTGTCTCTCTTTTGCTTTTTATCTTTTTCTTTTTATTTCTCTCTTTCTGTCTCTCTTTTGCTTTCTATCTTTCTCTTTTTATTTCTCTCTTTCGGTGTCTCTTTTTCTGTCAATGTTTCTCTCTTTCTGTCTCACTTTTGCTTTCTATCTTTCTCTTTTTATTTCTCTCTTTCGGTCTCTCTTTTTCTGCCAATGTTTCTTCTTTTTCTTTCCGTCTATCTCTGTTTATTTGGCTCTTTCTGTCTCTCTTTTTCCTTCCATCTATCTCTTTTTATTTCTCTCCTTCGGTCTCTCTTTTTCTGCCAATGTTTCCTCTCTTTCCATCTCTCTTTTTCTTTCAATCTTTCAATCTTTCCTTCTCTCTCTCTCTCTTTATTTCTCTCTTTCTCTCTCTTTTTATTTCTCTCCTTCCATCTCCTTTTTTATCTCCCTCTCTCTCTCTCTCTCTCTGATTCTCCGAGTCACTTCTCGCCGGGACTAAACTGTCGCGATAAATGATCCTCTCCAGTTGAAGGTTATTAATTGTCTTTGACTCCGGGGCGAGCATTGTGGATCGCGAAAACATTAACCGGAGGACGAGACCCGAGTTCCCCGAGGATCATTTTTCAAGGACTCGACTTCGGAGCGAGCGAGAAAGAGGGACGACGGGAAGGTATACAGAAAGAGGAGAAACACATATATATATATATATATATATATATAAATACATATATCCATCCTGTGTGTGTCTTGCTGTTTGGATGCGATCGGCGGTCTCGAGAGCTCGGAGAGCCCGAGCCACCATCCATCAAGACGATCGTTAAAAACGCATCCACCAATACAAATTGCGCAAAGCCCATGAGGCCTGCTGCTGCTTTTGCCGATGCAGCTCGCGACGGGAGTGGAACGACCGGCCTCGTCCTCTGCTCCTCCGAAGCTGCTTCTTTTTTTTTCCCCCCACGTTTTTTCCCCATTTTCTGGGTCACGGATGACGACTGCCCGGCCCCCCTGGCTATTGTCACACGCATTGCGATCGAATGGAATTGCGATTGGCTGATGTTCCTTTTTTTTTTTTTTTTTTTTTTTTGCGACTTTCCTCGATACACTGGGTGACGTTGACAGTTTTGTGAAGCCGAGGATCGAGGCTATTGAGAAGAAAGTCGAGAGTGATTATATTCGGCTTGGATCATTTTAAAGGGGGATCGATAAATCAGGCTTGGATCATTTTGAAGGGGGATCGATAAATCAGGAGTGGAGGCTTCGATGATTTGTTGGATTTTCGATTTTTCTGGGGATGACAACTTTTTTTTTGGTCTTTGGTGATTTGTCATTGGGATTCGTGAGGGGGAGAGAAATTTTGGAAGGCAAAGACGATCAATTATCGACAGTTTTGTCACCTTTGGAGTCACCACGAATTATCGACATCATTTTTTTTCGACCAGGAATGAAGAAAATAATTTTAATCGATGGTCGACATTGATTTGGGTTTCGATAAATCGGATAAATTAATTACGAAGCCGAACTTTTTTTTCGTCGATTAATTATCGACAATTTTGTCACCTTTGGAATCACCACGAATTATCGAAATAATTTTTTTTCAACCAAAAATGAAGAAAATAATTTGAATCTCTGATCGACATCGATTCGAGTTTCGATAATCCGGATAAATCAATTACGAAACCGAACTTTCTATTCGTCGATTAATTATCGACAATTTTGTAAATATCAGAATCGCGATGAGCATCAAAAATAATTTTTTCTTCGATCTAAAAAGAGTCCAAATCACCGATCGATCGTCGATATCGATTCGACTTTTGAAAACCGAAGACAAACTTTTTTTTTCCACGACCAAAAAAGGCGTCAGCGACCTTTAATTAATTCGTCGATCGATAAAATCGGCGCCGATCGGATCGGCGATAAAATAGAAAAGTCACGCGCGTTATTATTATTATTTTTTTTTACTTTGTACGTCGATAGTTGCGAAGTGGCCGAAGGCGCCGAAAAATTCGGGGACGCGACGAGCTAATCCGGAGGCGCCAACGAGCCAGGCCTAATTTAAAGTTAATTAGCCCGCGATGATCGAGAGATCGGAAGACGCTTCGGCACGTCTTTTTTTTTTTTTTTTCTTCTTCTCGCTCTCGCTCGTCGGGCGCCCGGAATGCATAAATCACTGGAGGAGGACGGAGCGATAGCGAGAAAAGAATCACGAGCTCCCGTGCTATCTGCTCGTTACCGAATCCTCGGCCGATCTTCCCGCGACCTCCCAGCCTCCTCCGCGCCCGGGCAATTCTCACAGGTACCGACCTCGAACGGCCTCTTGCGCAATAATTGGTAGGCTGCCCCCTCCCCCCCCCCCCCTCTCTCTGACTGCTGCTGACTGACTCGGCTGACTCTCTCACCTTTTTTTTTTTTTTTTCACTCGGGTCGCAGATCGCAGCTTCTTCATATTTTTTGGACTTTGGAAAACGATATTATATTGCTTTTTGAGATTTAGTTTGGCTATTTTTTTTTTAATGAATGTTATTTACGAACAGGTTTTTAAAAATAATTTTCATAAAATCATCCTCAGCTCCTTCATATTTTACAAACTTGGGAAAACGATTTTTTATTGCTGTTCAAGATTTTCTTTTATTTAAACGAATCTGTGGAATTAATTTCTTATAATTTTTCTGGTGTTCAACCATTAAAAAAAAAAAAAAAATTTTATAAAATCATCCGCAGCTCCTTCATATTTTTCGAATTTTGGAAAACGATTTTCTTTTTGCTTTTCGAGATTTCTTTTCCCGTTTTATACATTTTTTAATGAATGTGGAACTAAATTCTTTCAAATTTTCTGTTGTTCGATCATTAAAAAAAAATCATTTTCATGAAAAATTCTTCAAAATTATTCCTGGACGTTTACACAAAAATCCGCTCGACATTCAATTTTCCCCCAAAATTCCTGCGGCCTAAAAGCATCTCGAATAATTCGCGCCAAGCGTGACAAATCACCGTCCATCAATTTCGCACCCCGCGCCTCGACTTTCCCCTCATGATCGTCGATCGCCTCACCCCATCCAAATAATAAAGGGTTACAAGTACAGAAAATGCGGAACGAGAGTGCCGATAAAATCTGGAGTGTCCCCCCCATTCGATGGGGGGAAGACGAAAGGAGGTTAAGCGTCGACAAGACTCGAGAGGGTCCGACACTAAAAAAAAGAGAAGCGCGTCGGATGAGACACGAAGGGACGATAAAGGGTTAAGGATTGGTGCTCAACTGCTGAGGCAGGAAGCGACGAGGGGCGCAGAAGTCAAGGCGACAGATAGTCATAACCTTATATACATATATATAAAAATGTATATAAAAATACATATGTATAAAAATACATAAGGATGAGTCGAGGGAGAAGAAGAAGAAGAAGACAAAAAAAAGGGTCATAAAGGGATAAACGTCGCACGGGAGTCGGATTTAATGGTGCGTAAAGTGGAAGTGGGGAGCGAGAAAAAAAAGGGGGGGCAGCCCTTTTGCCCCCCTTTTTCTGGTTCTCCACGCGGGGACGCCGAACGTGGTTGAGCTGCTAATGCGAGCCTCCTGGTTCGGCCGGCCGGAAAAAAGGAGGTCGGTGGTGGAAAAATGCGAGACCCCCGTTTTGGGCGACGGGTGGATTTTAGGGAGGGAGGGGGGCGACCCCTCTGCCTTTTCTTCCCCGAGTTCGGCCAGGAGTCGAGAGTCGAGAGTCGCCGGCTGGAAGGGAAAAAAAGCGAGCGAGTGTCGACGCGCGTCTATCGACTTCATTAACGAACAAGTGTCGGCAAATATTGACTCGGCCGCCGCGGCCGAGAGAGCAGCGTGGAAACTGGGGTACGGCTGACGCGTCGCGAGTGGCGGACGTCGTATTTACACCGGGGGGACGAGAAGGAGACCGCAGGAAGTGGATCAGTGGAGTTTGAGACACTTTGGTGGCGCTGGAGATGAGAATGGAAATTAGAAAAAAGTTTTTTTCTAAGTTCCATTCTTAACTTACTACTTAGAAAATACTTAGAAAAAACTTAGAAATGAACTTTTCTTAGAAAAAGGTTTTTTTTAAGTTCCATTCTTAACGTACTACTTAGAAAATACTTAGAAAAAACTTAGAAATGAACTAAACTTAGAATGGAACTTAGAAAAAGGTTTTTTTTCTAAGTTCCATTCTTAACTTACTGCTTTGAAAAACTTAGAAAAAAAACTTAGACATGAACGAAACTTAGATTGGAACTTAGAAACAGTTTTTTCTCTAATTTCCATTCTTAACTTACTACTTTGAAAAACTTAGAAATGAACGAAACTTAGAATGGAACTTAGAAAAAGGATTTTTTTTTCGAAGTTCTATACTTAGAACAAACTTTTGGAAATTAGAAAAAAAGTTGTTTTCAGTTCCATACTTAGAAAAAAATTCTCGTGTTAAGAATTTTTTCTTAATTGGACATTTTTTTGTGATAACAATTTTTTTTTAATTGACAATTTTGTTTGGTGTTAACAATTTTTTTCAACACCAATCATTTTTTTTAGGTTGACAAATAATTTTCTTAGGATTGTATAAACTTTGTCACTGTAAAAAAAAATAATTTCTCTCCCTGTGAATCTTATATTATCGCTTACCAAAAAAATTACCATTTTTCTCGTGCTCGGATCTCACGAAATTAGTTTCACGAGTTCGGTCACAGAAACGGCCTACATCGTGGCTTTCGAATTAAAAATGCGCGAGGTGATTTTTGGTTTGGAAAAAAAAAGTGGGACGTGCTTATCTTCATTATCGAAAACCGAGATTAAACCGAGACTCTCGTGGCCGGTCGAATCGACGCGAGTTTAAAAAAGTCCTCACGCGTCGCCGCCGTTTTTGCCCCCGAGGTAATAACGTGCTGGGAATCGTTCGCGCACGAATCGAAAAACGAGATTTTTGTGCGTTTTTAATATTCCACAAGGCTAATGCGCCACTAGATTTCCGCTTTGACCCCTCGCGCCAAGAGAGTTCGAGCGGTAGTTGGAACGTGCGGACGAGCCGCGTCGAGATCTTTCAGATCCCGAGATTGCGCGTGCGTAGAAATAGCGACGAGCTAGTTACACGCCGACACATTTTTTTTGGGCTACAAAAAAAACCTACTGAAATTTCACCGAGCGATTATAATTTAATTTACACTTTTTTTTTATTCAACTCTAAAATGCATTTATTCCCCTCGAGTCGCTTAAAAATATCTTGAATGGTCGACTTTCTTACGTCGATCAAAAAGTGAAACAAAAAAAAATCTACCAAAATTTTATCGAACGATTATAATTTAATAAACTTTTTTTAATTCATCTCCCAAATGCATTTTTTCTCCACGAGTCACTTAAAAATATCTTCAATGATAAAGACTGTGATCGACTTTCTTGTGTCAATAAAAAAGTCGAACAAAAAAAATTCTACCATAAGTTAATCGAGCTATTATAATTTGTACATTTTTTTATTCATCTCCCAAATGCATTTTTTCCCCTCGGGTCACTTAAATATTTATAGAGCTCAACAGCGAAGATCGCGTTCGACTTTCTTGCGTCCAGTTCGTCCAGCGCGAAAGAAAAGCCGTACGAGTTCGCTCGCGAGTCGATCAAAAAGTGGAGCGAGCGAGCGAGCGACGCGCGCACAACGAGTCAGCGTTTGTGTCTTGTTGGCCCGGAGCTCATCAACGAGCCGAGGGCGAGGGTCGCGGGCGTAAAACGATCCTCGGGGCACTTTAACGCGCGGTACGAGAGGCGAAAAAAACGCCGCGCCGTTCGAGCGTTAACGAAGCAGGCGGCGGCGCATGCGCCGCGCCTGCGCGGCGCGCAGGGCGCAGGCGCGCTCGCTGCGCGCTGCGCGCTCGCCTTTTGTTCTCGCCCGAGCGGCGCGCGCAGCGCGGCTTAACGCAATTACGCGCGCGCACCGAGCGTCGCGCGGCTATCGGCGCGGACGACGACCGAGCTCTAATTACCGGTCGCTCTGAATTCTCGTTAAAATATCTCGGGCTCCGAGCCGCAAAAACCAACCCCCTTTAACCCACCTTTAACCCCGCCCCTCAACGGCACGATGAACCCTTAGCGATGGAATCGCAGCCTGCACAAATGCGCAGCTTTCTTCCTGCTTGGAACTCGCTTTTTCGTATTTTAAATATGGCTTGAATTTTTTTTTCTAATTATTAAGAAAGACAGCAGGCGGTTTATTTCTGACTCTGATGGACGAAAGACGAAACCGTCAAATCCCGAAAAAGTGGAATCGCAGCCTGCAAAAATGTGCAGCTTTTTTATTGCTTGGAACTCTTTTTCGTATTTTAAATATGGCTCGAATTTTTTTTTTTTCTAATTATTAAGAAACACGACAGGCGGTTTATTTCTGACTCTGATGGACGAAAGACGAAACCGTCAAATCCCGAAAAACTGGAATCGCTGCCTAGAAAAATTCACAGCTTTCTTTTCGTATTTCCAATATGGCTTCAATTCTTTTTCTAATTATTAAGAAACACAGCAGGCGGTTTATTTCTAACTCTGATGAACGAAATACGAAACCATCAAATTCTCAAAAGGTGGAATCGCAGCCTGCAAAAAAGTGCAGCTTTCTTCTTGCTCGGAACTCCTTCTCGTATTTTGACTACTCCCTGAAATCATTTTTAAGCGCCACACCAGGCGTTGTATTTCTGACTCTGATGAACGAAAGACGAAACCGTCAAACCCTCAAAAACCCGGCATCGCAGCCTGCAAGAAATGTGCACCTTTCTCCCCGACACTCAAACCTTCTTCTTCGCATAATATTCACGCCTCGCTGTCTTAAAAATATATTTCCGAAATAAGTGCAGCCGTCTCTCCCTGACTTTGATGGACGAAAGACGAAACCCTCGTGAACGCAAATCCGAAAAGCCGGAATCGCGTAAAACGCGCACCTTTCATCTCACGTTTCACGCGTGCGTTTGGCTCTCGAAATATATATTCAAAAATTAGAGACATTAGCCGCGTTTTATCGCCGAGCGTGCTCGGCGAGTCTTTCTCTGAGTCTTTCTCTGAGTCTCGGAGATTTGTAGAACGAAAATTGAGAGAGAGAGAAAAAAAAAAAGAAGAAGAAGGAATTACAGCGCGGTGAGCCGGATTCGTTTATCGGGCTGAGGTGGCCAGGTCCACGCGAGTCCGGTCACAGCCGGATGGGGACCGCGTCGAAAAACCATTAGGGTTCGCTCGCGCGCTACACTTTGAGATGGTCGCGTCGTCTCGCTCTACCGTCGCCGCGGCGCCGCGTGGCCGCTGCGAGAGCGGAAACTCGTTCCATTCCCGGGGCTCGCTGCGCGCCCCCGATACCGTTCCATAAATCAGCGCTATCTCGCCGTCCGGGCCATCTGCCGGGCGTTAAAATACCATACCGTAATATATACTTTTCTCGTTTTTCGGTGCCACGCGGTTTGTCTGCCCTTGATGATGGCACTCGCGTGGTCTTCGGTGTCCACGTTTTTTTTTCTCTTTCCTCCTCTTCGTTTCTTTCTTTCTCCCTCCCACGGCCTCGCTCTCCGTCTGCTCGAGTAAACTGGAATAAAATTAGGACACGATCTAGATAAAACGTTGTGCGTATTACTCATATAATTTACCGAATTCGCCGTGTCGAGATACTCGGCCGATACTTGGGCGATACTCGTGATCGACACGCTGCCGATACTCGTTCTCGATACTCAACCGATACTTAGCCGATACTCAGCCGATACTCAGCCGATACTCAGTCGATACTCAGCCGATACTCAGCCGATACTCAGCCGATACTCAGCCGATACTCAGTCGATACTCAGCCGATACCCGGCCGACACTCGGCCGACACTAGTGCCCGATACTTGGTTGACACTCGTGCCCGATACTCAGCCGATACCCGGCCGATACTCGGCCGACACGTGTGCCCGATACTTGGTCGACACTCGTGCCCGATACTCAGCCGATATTCGTGCCCGATACTCAGCCGACACTCGTACCCGATACTCCTGTCCGATACTCAGCCGACACTCGTGCCCGATACTCGTGCCCGATACTCAGCCGATACTCAGCCGATACTCAGCCGATACTCGTGCCCGATACTCAGTCGATACTCAGCCTATACTCGGGCCCGATACTCAGCCGATACTAGTCCCCGATACTCGAGCCCGATACTTGTGCCCGATACTCGGCCGATACTCAGAAATATTTTTTACACCGAATCTACTATATCAAATGTGGCAATTATCACTAGATCTCGTTCGTTTCACTCACCCCTCCCACTTTCCAGCCTCCGAGTCCCTCGAGATCAAACTAAAGTCGAGTCACGAATTTGCGAAACGACGGAGATAAATTTCGAGAAGCGCGGAGAGCGACGAAGAGAGAGAGAGAGAGAGAGAGACAGAAAAAATAAATGAAAAAAACGGAAATAAGAAAATACAATCGGTTTCGGAATAACAGAACCGGTTGACCTTCTCGCTCTTTTTCCGTCCACTCGCGGCGCCCGATCCTCGCCCGTTCCCCTCTTTCCCATAACCCGCGCGCTTTAACCCCTCGTATCGTTTTTTCAAGGATAATGCGAGAAGGTGGATCCACGTGGCTTAAGTGTATATGAGAGTCCGCGAGCGTGTATACAGGTATACGGGAACACGTATAGCGCGCGCGCATTGCACACATCGCACAATCCCTCGTATAATATAATTTCTATAATTGCAGATGAACCAACAGTGCAAGGTCTGCGGCGAGCCCGCGGCGGGTTTCCATTTCGGGGCGTTCACATGCGAGGGTTGCAAGGTAAGAATCATATTCATCGCGCGGCAGAGCCGCCCGGCTTTTGTATATATATAACGGACGCCATAAGTAGGCTCGGATTTCGCTCGAAATCCCTTATTTGCGCGCGCCGCCACCCGAAACTATCGCGCCGCGTTTCTCCTGCCGATCCCGCGAATAACCCGCGAGGTTACGAATTGCCGACGTGCAAAAAAAAATCGAGAGGAAGAAAAAGAAATTAAGGTAAATTATTTGTGGCTGAACGGGAGACTGAAAAAAGATACTTAAAAAAAAGATCGGTAACGAGTTTTGCGATTTTTACAATACTTTTTTTTGCGAAGCGATCGACGGTTCAAATGACTCGGAATTAAATTATGAGATCGAAAAATTGTGATTGATTTTTAATCACGATAGAATTAGAAGATTTAAAAATAATTAAACTAAAAATTCGCTTGCCGATTTCCGGAGAAAAATGTGCCGATCCCGCGAATAACCCGCGAGGTTACGAATTGCCGACGTGCAAAAAAAACGAGAGGAAAGAACAAGAAATTAAGGTAAATTATTTGTAGCCGAACGGGAGGCCGAAAAGATACTTAAAAAAAGATCGGTAACGAGTTTTGCGATTTTCACAATACTTTTTTTTAGCAAACCGTCTGACGATTCAAATGACTCGTGATGAAATCGAAAAATTCCAGTTGATTTTTAATCGCGATAAAGTTAGAAGATTTTTTTCTAACTCAACTAAAAATCCTCTTACCGATTTTCGCAAAAAAAAAAGTGTTTCATAAAGAGAAATGAAGGCAATTCATTCGCGACCAAACGGAGTCAGAAGAGGAAAATAAGAGTTTCGAAAAAAAAAAAAAAATCCTCTAACGAGCTGCATCTCTGTTACGATCTGCCCGGCGCGCACTCGACTCAGAAATTGTGATGATATTGCAGATATCTCCTATTGCTTCTGAATCAAGAGGGAGAGAAAAAAAGCCATCGCGTTAATAAGGCGACTCTAATCGCCGCCGAGGTATCGTAATTCGCGGGGTACACACGAGCGTTAATAACGAGCCGCCGACGAGGAATAAGCCCGGCGTGCGGTTAGCCCGCCAGGAAGTGAGATGCGTCGCTGCCTGAGTCTGCGCAACCGACTATTTATACGTCGCACACGACCGCAGTGCCATAATCCCGGTATAATGTACTCGGCTCTCGGCTGTGATTGTGAGATGAATCCGCAGTCGCGAATGTGGGAAGCGAAAGAAAAAAAAAATAAGAAAAGAAAAACTTAAATAAAAAAATAAAAATGAAACGAGAACGAATCCGTAAGTGGATTCGAAGCGAGAATCGACCGCGACGAATCGATTATCCTCGATCGTTCTCGCGGGCTGCGCTATCCAGCCGCACAGAAGTCCCGAGCTCCGCTACACTGCAGTGGCTCCGGTATTATATATATTTCAGTCTGTACATTGCGAGAAAAATATAGTGAAAATTCCCAGACTCGCGCCATCGTTTTTACAATGAGAGAAAAATATAGTAAAAATTCCCAGATCCGCGCAATCGTTTATACACTTAGAGAAAAATATAGTAAAAATTCCCAGACTCGCGCCATCGTTTTTACCACTCAGAGAAAAATATAGTAAAAATTCCCAGTCTCGCGCCATCGTTTATACCACTGAGAGAAAAAATATAGTAAAAATTCCCAGAGCTGTGCGATCTTTTACACACTGAGAGAAAAATATAGTAAAAATTCCCAGACCCCCGCAATCGTCTGTACACCGAGAAAAAAAATATAGTAAAAATTCCCAGACCTCCGCGATCGTCTGTATACCGACAGGAGAATATAGTAAAAATTCCCAGACATTCTTAGACGACTTCCAGTCGCACAGGGAACGTTAGGGTGCGCTATCTAAGTATGGCAATGGCTCCAACACTCCCAACGTGTCCCTCTATCGCCCCGCGAGTCTGGCGATCGTTGCCATTTTTTGCTCTCTCCGTCTAGAAGGATCGTCGCAATATCCCCCCGGCTCGAATAAGGCTACCGAAAGGCCATAGCTAGGCGAGTACAACGCGAGGCATAAACGTAAATGCACCGTGGTTCCGCCTCTGGAAATTCGTCTCTGCATTACCGACGGAGCGGCGAATGCATCGTGTGTTGTGCTTGTCGGCGGGCGCGCGCGTGATTCACGCGGCGGATGAGTTATAACTCGGCAACGACAATAATTATCGATCCCCTCGTGCTCGCTCATTTTATTCGCCATTTCCCATCACTTCGCCGAGCGTGATTCGATAATCGCGCGCGGCTTTCTTCCACGTTACTAAATCTTCGGTATAAATCGCGCGGGGAAAAATCGTACTGAGCGTCTATGTGCGCGCGCGGATTTGTGCACGTGGAATCGAACACAGCATCTCGCAACAAAAGCGCAATTGCGCTCGGTGGCCCGGTGGCTCTTTATACCCTCGCGCTAACGTGGCCGCGCACTTTCACGAATCCTTTCACCGTGACTCTTCGCGCTCGCGCGATTCTCTCTCTGTCGCTGCTGCACACACACGAGTCGCTCGCGCATTTGAAAAAATGTATTTTAGAAAAATATTAATCTTATATTTTTTTTTAATATGAATTTCCGATTTTAGAAAAATATCAATTTTAGATTTTAGAAAAATATCAATTTTAGATTTTAGAAAAATATCAATTTTAGATTTTAGAAAAATATCAATTTTAGATTTTAGAAAAATATCAATTTTAGATTTTAGAAAAATACAAATTTCAAGTTTTAGAAAAATCTAAATCTTAGATTTTAGAAAAATCTAAATCATAGATTTTTGAAAAATCTAAATCTTAGATTTTAGAAAAATGTAAATCTTAGATTTTAGAAAAATCTAAATCATAGATTTTAGAAAAATCAAAATCATAGATTTTAGGAAAATCTAAATCTTAGATTTTAGAAAACTATAAATCTTTGATTTTAGAAAAATCAAAATTTTAAATTTTAGAAAAATCTAAATTTTAAATTTTAGAAAAATCTAAATTTTAAATTTTAGAAAAATCTAAATTTTAAATTTTACAAAAATATAAATTTTAGATTTCAGAAAAATATAAATTTTAGATTTCAGAAAAATATAAATTTTAGATTTTTGAAAAATCTGAATTCTTGATTTTAGAAAAATATAAATCTACATTTTAGAAATATCTAAAATGTAAAATATAAAGACGACAACGAAACTAAAACAGCGGGAATTTATTACAAAAGATAACGACAAGAACTGCCAGGATCAAAGCGTATCTAAAACAAGTGGAACTGTGCAAGAAAAAAAATAAATGAGCGCACATACTGTATAGGCGACATGCAATCCGCGATCCCCCGGATTCTCTCGTCTCTCCCCGTTTTTTGCGCGTGCTCGCCCAGGAAGCTGATAAAAAGCGTAATCTGGGCGACCGGTTGCGAAGGCCGCGGAGCCTTCGGGTACACAACGTGTGGCGGCAGGTGCGGATGCCCGCGGCGCACGTGCTGCCCCGGAGTCAACGCCGCGACGCGAGTGCGGAAACCGGAGACGCGCCACACGCTCTATAGACGCTTTTTTTACGCCAATTAAAATCCGGTCCGGGTGTCGTACCTCGAGTCGATCGACCTCGCGTCGAATTTTTACCTCTTCCGCCTCGGAAAAAAATCCAATTAGACCTCAAATAATTAAAACACTAATAAAATCGACTCACCGAAAATATATAAAATTTAATTTATTCCAATTCTCACGATCCGGTAACATTCGAATTTTTATTTTTATTTTATTACATCCGATTCGAGTCGAATTTTTACCTCTTTTCGTCTATAAAAAAAATCCAATTAGAACTCAAATAATAAAAACACAAATGAAATCGACTTACATTTGAATTTTTCTTTTGATTTAATTACGTTCGATTCTCGTCAAATTTTTACCTCTTTTGCCTTCACAAAAAAAATCACTCAAACCTCAAATAATGAAAACACAAATAAAATATAAACTCAGCGAAAAATGTACAATTTAATTTAATTTAATTCTCACGACTCAATTAAATTTTTTTTTTTTTTTTCAAAATAAATTTTCCATGCGAATACGAAGTGAGAAAAAAATTGGCGACCGGAAACGCCAAAATAATTGTCAAAACAGGACGCTCAATCCCATTATTATTATTTTTTTCTAAGTCCATTCACCCCTTCCTGAAGCCTCGTCAATAAAAAGTGGCACAGCGAGAGTCTTCAGATCACTCCGGTTGATTGCGTCGATCCCTCCACATAGACGTAGAGGAGCCGCTCGTCGCTCGCATTCCGGGCTGAGCGCGGCGAGCCCGATAGTAATTGGGCCTCATTAGGGCAACAACGGGCAGCGTTGATCATCCCCGTAACTCATCGGCCCCGTTTTTTTTTTTTTCCTCGTCCACTCGGTCGACTCCGATAACGCTCGCGTTTTAGGTAAATTAGAACGAGTCGTGTGAACCGGCGGGACGAAAAAAAAAAAAAAAAAAAAAAAAAAACGCATTACACGCCGGAGTGGAACCATAAATACCGAGGGCCGTGAAATGGAGGGCAAAAGTCGGCTCGGACCTGTTTTCGGGATTCTCCTTGTCCTAATCTTTTCCCTCCTTCTTCCTCTTCGTCTCCTTCCCCCCTCGACCATTTTTCGGGGCCTCCACGAATCACCTCGAGATGATCCTTTTCTTCCCTCCCCCCACCGAAATGGGACCTCGTAAATACGAACACACGAAACTCGCACACAAAACACACATTTGGGGTTATTTCCACCTGCGAACTGCGACGCGACTCCGAATCCCTCAAAAAAAAAAAAAAAAAAAAAGTGATATATCGTATGGCATTTCATTTTTTTAAATTTTTTTTCTAATTCCATTCCATTCTCACCTTGCTCGCCCCGTGTGCTCTATAAACTTTTATGTATATAAAGAAAGCTACATTACATGCGACTCCGGGTCTCGTATATTATCGTCCGCAGGTATAAAGAGGAGGGAAACCGCCTTCCCCAAATGCGTTCGATCCTCTCGTACGCGCTTTTTGGATCGCGGACCGCCCGGACCCGATCGTAAAATTCGTCGGCGCCGACCGGCGGCGACAACGAAAATGTTGCGCCCTGAGAAACCGACTGTAAAGTCACAGCTGTCGGGTTTTAGTCCATTTTTTAAATAGGGCTGCTAATTTTGGTACAGTAATTATTTTTTGTAAATGCAAAACATTTTTTTAATTACCATGAAAAGTCTTTTTTTAATCTACTTTTTTAATTAGCGTAATTAATTTCAATACAAAAATGATTTTATGTAATACAAAATATAATTTATAATTACTATAAAAAAATTTGTTCATTTTTAGTCCACATGTTTTTTAATTACGGTCATCAATTCCAATACAAAAATTATTTTTGGTAATGAGAAATATATTTTGTAATTACTATAAAAAGTTTGCTATTTTTTGGCCCACATTTATTTTCAACTAGGGCTACTAATTTCAATACACTAATTATTTTATGGTTAGGTATAAAAAGAAATTCACAACTATAAAAAATTGGTCACTATATTTACCAAAAAAAATTCTCCGAAAAAAAATGACATCTCTCTTATTTTTATCTCGCATTTCCCGCTCCAACCGCCCTACAAATAATTACAAATACCCAGCCTCAAATTACCCTCATGCCCAGCCTCGTACATTATCGTCCCTCAAAAAAAAAAAAAAAAAAAAAAAAAAAAAGACGCTTCCAATAATTCCGCCTCTCGGACTCTCCGCAGAGTCGTGGAATTAGCTTCCCAGTCTGCGCGGACCGCCCGGACTTTAATCGTAAAATTCATCGGCGCCAACTGGCGACGATATTGAAAACGATGATACACACGAAAAAAAAAAAAAAAAAAAAATGACAATAAAAGACGACCGAGAGGAAAAAGTCGCGAGCGACAAAGATCCTCGGTAGCCGCGGTCGCACACGTGGCCTCTAGGCGCTGGTACCAATTAGAGTGACATTCGAAAATATTTTAAATAATTTAGCGTCTCTCCCGGGTCTCTCGCCGCGTATTTTCTGCCGGAGCTGCGCGGCTCGCGGCTGCTTCTGGCTTCGAACCAGCCCGAGGACTATACGTTCATTAGCATACTAACGACTGCCTCGGATTCCCCAGCCGCGTAACAGAATCCTTCTTCTCATCCTCCTCCTCCTCCTCTTCTCCTCATCTCCCTCTTCCTCTTCTTCTTCCCTCTGCTTTTTCCCTCCGCAGCTCTCGACTCACACGCGTGTTTCCGATTCTTCTCAAAAAACATTTCTGCTCCTTTTTTTTTTTTTTTTTTTTTTTTTTTTTTTTTTCGTTTCTGCCTCCCGTTCTTACCGTATATTTATTTCCTTCTTTTCTTTCTCTCACTCGTCGATCCGCGCGATTCGGCTTCGCGTTCGTGTTTCTCATCCTCCGTATTTCTTTTTTTTTTTTTTTTTTTTTTTCCCTCGCGATCTTCCTGAGCCTCGCCGGGCCCTCCGGAGAAATAGGGAGCATGGAACCGTGACCCCGCGAAATACCTCGCGGCATCCTCGGCTCTGTTTTCGTGCGCGGCGCACTTTCCGCGCGTCTTTCTCACAAAATCGGGGAGCAGCGCGAAATTACAAAGCTCGCGCGATCCCGCCGGTTTTCTGTCTCGCGCCTCGCGTGGCTCGCGCATTGTCTTTTCGCGCTCGGCCAGTTCCACGCTCGTTCGTGGAACGTCGAGTTGCTAAAGTCGTGCCAATTGCAGCGGGGAAAAATTGACGAAAAAATTGTCTGCGACGCGGATGTTGAATTCTGGTTGAAAAAATCGACGGAATTTGCGGAGAAAAGGTTCTGGTAATTATTACTGCAGTCGGCGTGGTGAATTCTGCTGGTCTGGTGATTTTTCCAATACTTCTAAAAAAATTCAGCTGGATCACAAAAATCATCAGAACGAAGGGAGAAACATTTGTGGCAATTATTACCACATTCAGTGTAATAAATTTGGTTTATTCTGCACGTCTGGTGATTTTTCCAATACTTCTAGAATAATAGTGGCAATTAATGAAACGATTATGGGTTACAAAAATCGTCAGAATGCAAGGAGAGAAATTTCTGGTAATTATTACCACATTGTGGTAAATTCGGTTTATTCTGCTCGTCTGGTGATTTTTCCTATACTTCTAAAAAAATTCAGCTGTAACAACTAATGATTTAAATATGGGTTCCAAAAATCGTCAGAACGCAGGAAGAAAAATGTCTGGTAATTATTACGACACATTCTGTGCGGTAAATTCAGTTTATCCTGTCCGTCTGGCGATTTTTCCAATACCTCTAAAAAATTAAGCTGTCGCAACTAATGTCACAAATATGATTTAGAAAAATCGTCAGAATATTAGGATAAAACCATATTTACTCTATTTAAATGTGGCAATAATTCCCAGATCCTTCTCCTCCTGTGTCGAATGACAATCGCAGGTCGAGCGTATTCGGATTCTCGTTCACCAAAAAAAAGGCGAAATCATGAATATTCAGGAGCGTCGACATTTTCACCGGTTGCGCGCGCGACGGATGCACCAAAATTCGCGCCGAGGCCGCGCGGTTTGTATTCTCGATTCTCCCCGCTTTTCTTTCGCGCTCCGGTTGCGCGCCAAAAATCCGGCGGACCCGGTGGATTCGGGTCGACTGGTCCGAATGCGCGTCCGCGCGTTTGTCATGCTAATACCGCGACGCCCGGCGCGGGCGGTCATTGTTTTCCACCCGGGTGTTTATGTATATGTATAAAAAAAAAATACATATACACGTCATACGCCATATGGGTAATTCCAGTCGTCGCGTCAATAGCCTTCCGAAAATTTATGCCGGAGTGCAAAGCGGCACCATTGTGAAAATTCTGGGGCTGAGCGACGCACAAGGACGCGGCGAGCCGCATTCGAGCGTAATTTATACGACTGCCCGGGAAAAAGTAGTACAGATGCCGGTCGAGGCTGACATTTTTTTTGGGTCGAAAACGCATTGAACGGACGATCGGAATAAAAACAGGATTTTTTTTTAAGTAAACACATTTTTTTTAATAATAATAATAATAATAATAATAATAATAATAATAATAATAATAATAATGTTAATAGCTATGAGACTTTTATTTTGGACTGAAATTGATTTTTCAATTCAAGATAAAATTTATAGTTAAGAGTTTTGCATTTGAAAAAATGGGACCAGAAACAGGATTTTTTTAAGAGTCGATCAGATTTTTTTATAATAATCATAGTCATTATTACCATAATAATAACAAAGTTAATAGCTATGACATTTTTACTACATACTGGAATTCATTTTTCAATTCGAGATCAAATTTGTAACTAAGAGTTTTACATCTGAAAAAATGGGACTAGAAACAGGATTTTTTTAAGAGTCGTTCAGATTTTTTATAATAATTATTACCATAATAATAATAATGTTAATAGCTATGAAATTTTCAGTTTAAACTGAAATCATTTTTCAATTCAGGTTAAAATTTGTTCCTGGAAAAAATCATTTGAAACAGAAGAAGGAAAAAAATTGTTCCAAGAGCTCCGATGACAAATCCGATTGTCCCAAGTTTCGTCGTCAATACATCCGATTAAAAAAAAACGGAGCGTGAATATCGCGCTCCGGATTTCATCGCGATGATTCAGACTCTCGAACGCGCGGGCAACATTAAGACAGTTATATTTAAAACATACGTTTCGTATGGTCGCGAGGATGACGCGGACGATCGGGGAGGATCGAGGACGAGCTGCGGCAATGACGAAGCTGCCGCCGAGAGAATGAAGAAAGTGTAATGTATGCAGATTCGATGCAAAACGAAAAGAAAGCCGCGGCTTAATTTTTTTTTTCATTATTTTTTTAAAGGACGAGTCCCGTTCAGGTAGCGAGCGCGAAAAAAAAACAACTCGTTGAACTTTGTATTCCGCGTCGCACGTGCGGAGGTGGAGCAGCAGCTCTCGTCCTTATCGTCGTCTTCGGGCTGCGGTCGCCTCTGGCGTAACCCAGAATCGAGGGGATTTCCGGCGCTGCACACGATCGCGAAACGCACTTAGCCGAGAAAAGCCGGGACTTCCGGTGGCCTCACCGCGAAACGACTCGATTTGCCGCCTCCGATGTGAGTCAAACCACCGGCGACGTCGCGCGCGTGCAAATGAAGTCAACGGGTGCTGTCGACATATCCGACGGTCGAGCTAATCGTTTCGTCGATAGGTCGTTTTTATCCGCTTATTGTGAATTAATTTGTTGGCATTAAAAAAAACGTGCAAAGCTGTCAGGAAAAATCACCGAAAATGTTTATTATCAATTTTTGAAAATTAATTATTTTATCGAATTTACGATAAAAAATGTGATGTTTATTTTTTTTATTTTTTTTTTAGAAGACTTATTTTTTAATGATGATTTGATTATGATCGATGGCTCAAAATTATTTAGGATTTTTCGAATGTATTTTTTATCGTACGCTGAATACATAAAAAAATTGAAAATATAAAAAATAATTCGCTCAGGTATAAAATATTCGATAACGATTATTCAATGGCGATCAAAGTCTCGTAATATTTTCGCGGCGCTCGTTGCCTCACATCGAGAGTTCAGGGATTCGTCCGCAACTTCGCCCACCGCGCGCGGACGACACGCGACAACTCCGCCGGAATCGCGACGCGAGCTGCTCTCTCGCGATTGCGAAACGTGTCTATCGCACGCCTGGCGCAATCGCCGACAGGTCCGGCGAAGTCCGCAACGTGCTTAAACAGCGTCGAAAATAAGTAAGAGCGAATTATACGTAGCTTTTTCATTTTTATCAATTTTTTTCTCCAATTATTTCTATTCCGTTTTTCATTAGCGTCGTGTTCAACGGGATCGCTGAAAGCTGCGCGCGCAGCGATAATATAGCGTCGATTATACACGCGGCTCGCGATATCGCCGCCTCGGAACTTATCGCGATTTTCCTCGCGCGGACAATTAGCTCGCTCGTAAAGAGATTAATGCGGAGGGGGAGAGAGACAGCCCGCCCGATAATGCAGCGTGCGTATCTTGTGCACGGCACGGAACGGAAAGCGAGCGTGTTGAACACGCGCCGAGAATTCGCGCGCGCGCGCAAATGCGAGGAAAAAGACGTTAATGCACTTCGGTCCCACGAGAAACTCACCACGGGTCGTGGGCAACACACTGACGCAAAGACGGACACACGGAAACACGAGTGACTTACCCGTGTAGACCTGTGTTTACATTTAGCAGTCTCTGTAAAGATTTATTGAATTATTTAGCTGAAAAGGAAATAAAAATGATTGTTGGAAATATTGGACAAAAGCGGCCACAAGATTTATTTGGAAAAAGTAAAACCCCATGAGAAAATTCAGTACGCTTCGAACACAAACAGAGAAACACGTTTGGCTTACCCGTGTAGACCTGTGTTTACATTTCCCGGTCTGTGTAAACATTCATTGAACTAAGATTTATTTGCGAAAAGTAAAATCTCACGATAAAATTCATCACGCTTGGAATATAAACACAGAATCACGAGTGAATTACCCGTGTAGACCTGAGTTTACATTTACCGTTCTGTGTAATCATTTATTGAATTAGTTGGCTAAAGAGAAAATACAAATTATTGCTGAAAATATTTGACAAAAGCTGCCATAAGATTTATATGCGTAAAGTAAAACCCCACGAGAAAAATCTTCACGTTTCGAACACAAACACAGAAACACGAGTGACACTTGTGCACAGTTTAATTTTCCTGCTCTGTTCGAGCGTTTATCGAACTATTTACCTAAAAAAGGGAATATAAATTCCAGCTGTAAATATGAAACAAAAGCAGCCTACACAAAACCCATAAAAAGTAAAACCCCATGAAAAAATTCGTACCCATAAACACGGGTAACTCACACATGTGCACAGTTTAACATTTACTGTCCCGTCTGCTCATTTACACAACAATAAAAAAATAAAAAAAATTAAAATTATAGCTGCAAATATACGACAAAAGCTGCTCCCATAAACGCTCATTAAAAGGCCCACAGATCCCACGTAGTGAGGTCGCCAAAGTCGTCGCGAGTCCCCCGCGGTCGCCGTCGCTAAATCAACACGAGAAACTGATAGTTTTTTCCCCCTCACAATTAAACGTGAAAACGCTGGCGTCGCGCGCAGAGCGAGGAGCGGCAACCTCGCGTTTACTTCGTCGTCGTCGTCGTCGGTGCCCGAAGAGCGCGTTGCATATATATCGCGTCTCACCCGACGCGGTCGCGCAGTCACCCGCACTTAACGGTTGCCATTACGTCCTCTAATTGCCCGGGTCATTTGAATACCGGTACCAATATAGCAAAGTGCCCACATGCGCCGGGAATAGATTTCGCCGTGTAACAGTAGAGGCGCGCACGCGCCGCGCGCGCACGGGGCACGCGGGGGGGGGGGGGGGCAGGCTCGAAACTCGCTCTTTCTCTCGTACCAGGAAACACAGAGCGCGCTCGTCTTTTCCACTCGCTCGCCTCGCGGGTGTGTCGAGAGTCCTGGTAAGCCGCGACCTCTTCTCGCAACCTCCGCACACGTCCACCTTTTATTCAGACATTTTTCTACATAATACGATTGTATGTATGGGGCATTCCATGCCGATTCGACCTGGGACTGACCCTTTGGATTTGGGCCCCGTATTTTTTTTATGGTTGACGTAACTCTTGATATGATTTTTTTCGAAAAGGAAAATACTTGGACGACAATTTTTTTTAAATTTGTCTCGGATCACATAAATATTTTTCTTTGTCAAACGATTATTCAGAATTTTTTTTCATCATTTTTTATTCCTAATACATAATAATAAAAAAATTGGCAAAAAATGGGGTTTTTGTCAATCATATAAAAAAATGTCAGAACAAAAATTAGGACAATAACATTTTGAAAATAATGGAACATTTTGGAAAAAAATTGAAAAACGTTGAAAATTAAAAAAAAAAATTGAAAACCATTGAAAATATTGAAAAAAAAATTGAAAACCATTGAAAATTTGGAAAAAAATTGAAAAACATTGAAAATTATGAAAAAAATTGAAAACCGTTGAAAATTTAAAAAAAAAAGGAAATTTTGCAAAAATTTGACAAAAAAATGGGGTGCTCGTCAATCCTAAAAAATTGTCCGAAGTTTCGAATCCACACGGAACGCCCCGTACACATTCGCAAACGCAAACACAGCGGCCACATCCAACCGCAGATGCCACCGCAGCGCTGATCCCCCGATAAAACGCACACACGTCACTCTCTCTCGCTCTCTCTCTCTCATAATCAGAAAATGCCTCCAAGATTCCCCCGGCAAGCTGGAAATCCCACGAGCCTCCCGATGTCTCCCGATAATAATCGTATATATGTATAATACATAACCGCGCGATACGCGGAAAGACAGCTCGTGAATCGTTCGTAGCGCTACCGTCGCGAAGTCCCGATGCTGACTTCGGGTCACTCTCGAGACACTCCGCGATGAGATTTCTCAAGCGTCGCGCAGGCAATATGAGGCAATGAGGGATGATCCTGGTTCGTCCTCCTCTCGGAAGCGACGAGTCACGGTTGTGGTGCGTGGGACCCGCGAGGACGACAACATCACTCGAGCTTCGAGGAACACACGACACACGAAGTCGACTCGGTTTGCAAAAGGTGGTGGTCAACCGTATATAAAACGTGACCCAGGGAGGAAACCGCGAACCGCATTGCGTCCATAAGCGAGCGATTTACGACTCGCTCCTCTCTTCGTGTCCTCCTCCTCATCTTCCTCGTTCTCTTCGGCTCTTCCCTCTCTCTCTCTTTCTCGTCCTGCCAGACCCGCACGTCGCTCTTTCTTATAAGTTCACCTATTTATACACACCTACCGCGAGTCTATGTGGGCCAAGTGGCCGAGTCACCGCGACGCGACTCACGCTGGCTTTACGACGACTTTACGAGCCGATATAAACCCCAAGTGTCTGGGGGTCATCCGGCGTTGGGCGCGACTGCGATCCGTCGCTGCACTTTGGTCCTGGAAACGTCGACTGGCGCCTTCGCGAGGAGTCGCGGCGAAAAGTTGACGCGGATGATCTGAACGCATATCGAGATTTTTTGTTCACCCCTGGTGGAAAATCTGTGGGGTTATATTGAGCCCTGGTGAGGCCCTAAACGAGCCAACGCGATCCTGACCAGGGCCTGATTAAGACCTAATTAAGGCCTGACTAAGGCCTGATTAAGACCTGACTAAGGCCTGATTAAAGTCTGACTAAGGCCTGATTAAAGTCTGACGAAGGCCTGATTGAGGCCTAAGGCCTGACTAAGGTGAGATTAAGGTCTGATTAAGGCCTGATTAAGGCCTGACTAAGGTCTGCCTAAGGTCAGATTAAAGTCTGATTAAAACCTGACTAAGGTCTGACTAAAGACTGACTAAGGCCTGATTAAGGCCTGACTAAGGCCTGACTAAAGACTCACTAACGCCTGATTAAGGCCTGACTAAGGCCTGACCAGAGCCGAATATAACGCCATCAATTTTCCTACCAGGGACTTTGCTCACCACGTGTGGTAACTTTTGCCACATCCAATTCTCCGTATCCTCATTCACCAAGACCCAACGAATTTCGTCCAACGTTTTCGGCCGTGACTCACGCGTCGCACGCACTTCTTTTTTTTCCTCCCGTCGAAGCGTCTCCCAATAATCGTTGTCACAATATATCGAGCCGCCTCCTGAACTCGGCGACGACGACGCGCGATCCGCCCTTGACGAAAAACGCTTAGCATTCACGCGTCGCGTCGCTCGCGCGCCGCGTAACGCGTTCGCGCAAGAGCGCGAGGCGACGCACCGCAAAATATATAGTCCACACACGATCGACCTCGTGGTCACCGTGGCAGAACAAAATGACGAAGGAAACGAAGAAGGAAAAAAAAACGAACGAACGAACCACGAAACATCGACGAAGAAGCGCGGCTAAGTGCCGATCCCGTTCGCGTGTGGACACAATCGAATCGGCGTTGCTCAAGCCAAGCGCGATATTCCTCCGCGCATGCGCGATACACACACGTCGCAATCGGCCGCTCTGGCGAAATGTCGTTCGTTCGGGTTGTACGGCCGGCGCGCGGCGCACGCATCGTCAAGTGGCACCCGGCGTGTATCGCAATAATCCACGGCGATGTGTGTAACCGATCGAAAAAATCGGTATAATCATATTCCGCTTGGGTTGCGAGCGCGCATCGATGACATCGAGCATGCGGCGTATCGACCGGCAAGATCTTGGCCGGTCCCTTCGAGCGCGACGAAAGTCGCCGGCGATCGGTAGAGCGCAAAACCGATCTCGTGCATCAATCGTTGCGATCGGCAGGCGATTCTTGTGCTACCGATCCGGCCTAGCTGGACCTGACTGCCTGCGCCGATCGGCAACTCTCGGCGCATATTTCGAGTGTCCGTCGGTACCGATCTCTCTCCTATTCAAGAAGGTTAAAACCTGCAACTGATGCAAGCAAATCCTCCAAGTGCTCGGAGACAAATTCTTCGCGTCCGTATCGGTCGTAAGCGGCATCGAGGAGACACGGAGGGAGAGACGCAGCTGACTGCACGGAGATCGGTAAAGCGAAGGAGACAAAAATACACGGCGATGTACGAGCCGAGCGATCATGGCGGCTCTGGCCATAAGGGAAACGAACAAACGGAAGCTCGAGGCACGCGAGACGTGGGTTTTCCATCACTCTGTTGTCTGCCGATCATGACCATAGGATCATCGTGCAACTTCCATTTTCTCGACGCAGCTGAATTCATCATAGGTCGAAGTCTCGTTTGTTTATGGAAAAGACCAACTTCAACTCGGACATTGATTTTCCGTCCACGCGTCTCGCTGCTGCTTTGGCTGTTCGACTTTGCGACTTCAGTCGCGGAATCGGAGACTGACGGTCTTCGCCAGTTTTCCAGCTCATATGGCGTCAGCCTTTCCAGGAGGCTGAGAGACACCCGGCCCACACATATCGATATGTCGCATGAACCAACTAAGGTGCGCATTGAACAGCTCGTATCGTGGCTCCCCCTGTCCCATCTGTTCCATATCTAGTGAACCACGCGCACTTGTAACGCTCTTCCAGAACTACACCAGACGTAACTCAGTGTCTTCCTATTTGGCGCCTTCGACCCGGCAGCCCGGCGGGCTGGACATCGACGTCGTCCCTGTGGGCCAGGTTGCCCCGAGGCACAATCGCTGGTTGCCTTTCGAATGACCGTAGGATTGTAGCTAGAACTTCTATTTCCTTGATGTACCTGAAGTTGTCGCGGGTCGAATCGATTCCTCGTTGAAATTGTAACTTCAGGCTGGGAGGTTTAGCGACCATTCGTTTTTCTAATCTTAGCTATGACGTTCTAAGTTGCAGAACGAACAGTCTTTATCAGGCTGACAGTCTTTATCAGTTTTCCTGGTTGCCTCGAGGCACAATCGCTGGTTACCTTTTGAATGACCATAGGATCATAGCTAGAACTTCTATTTCCTTGACGTACCTAAAGTTGCCACGAGTCGAATCGCTTCCTCCAGGAAATTCTAACTTCAGGCTGGAAGGTTTAGCGACCATTCGCGTTTCTAGGATTGGCTATGACGTTCTAAGTTACAGAACGAAGCTGACAGTCTTTACCAGTTTTCCAGCACATTTTACTCTAGGCTTTCATATCACATGATCCAGCTAAGATGCATTGAGCAGGTCGTATCGTGGCTCCTCCTGTTTTATCCCTTCCGTGAACTCTTCTAAGTTTAACCAAGCAACCTTACTGCAGTCCCCAGGACTTTCTAACATGTCTCAGTGTCTTCCCATTCGGTCCGAGTCGCAGAACGAAGCTGATAGTCTTTAATAGTCTTCCAGCTCATATGGCTTTAGGCTTTCATACCCTATGATCCAGTTATAAGACGCATCGAACAGGTCGTATTGTAACTCCTCTTGTTTCATCCGCTCCATGAACCCTTCTAAGTTCACCCTTCCGTGTCTTCCCATCAGGAGTCTTCAACCCAAGAGTCCTGCAACCTGGAAATCGATGCCATCCCTACAGCCCAGGTTATCCCAACTCACATTCGCTTGTGTTCCAACAAAACAAACAACCATCAACAAAACAAAAACCCCAGAAAATGTGGAATCGTCGTTCCTACCACCACGACATACCCAAAGTTTCCACTCTCTGCACCAGCAGCCGTAGCTCCGCGTTTATTCCAAACACACCGGGACGGCTCTCAGCGTGTTCTCATCGGAGTTGAAACCCGCGGTGTGCTCGGGAGAAATACTCGGTTCCCGGGTTCTCACAGCGCCCGGGAATAGGGAAAATAGTCGGGTGTCCGGGCCGATCGCCGCAACATACGAGCGAGATTCTCGTCGCCGTAATAGCGAGAAAGAGAGAGGAGAAAACGCGAAACGAAAAGGAGAGTGACAGAGCGGCTTGTGGGCGAACGAGAGAGAGAAAGAGAAAGGGGGGTTTGGAAGAGGAAGAAGGAGTCGGGGGGGGGGGGGGGGGGGGAAGGAGAGCGATGGGACGCGAACCGGGCGAGACGTGCTGCATCGGGCATGCTGGACGCGATCGCGCGCACACGCGAAGAGCCAAGGCAAGGTCTCTCTTCTCCTGCGCCGACGCCGATTTATCCACACACAAACACCGAGAGGCGAATCGCCGTGGCGCGCGCGCACACCGAGCGAGAGTGACGTATATCGGGGGAATCCGCGCTTGCGGTTCGCGTGCTACCGACGATCGTTCCAATTGCGTATACGCCACGGTGATGGTTATGTTGCACGGATTTTTTTTTTCCTTTTTTTTCTTTACATATACGTATATAAATATATATATAGTGTATATATGTAGGTATATAATACATATTGGCTGTTGGTCTGGCGCCAAAAAATTCTCTGCACGAGCGTAACTATATATATGGGGCATTCCATACCGTTTCGACATGGGTTGGACCCTCGACCTCTCGGATTTGGTCGACAATTTTTTATATGATTGAACCAACTCCAAAAAGTACAGGACATTTTTTTGAGATTTCTTTCATTTATTTAATTAAAAATTAATATAACTTAATATAAATTAATAAGAAATTTAATTAAAAAATTTAATAGTTTTTTATAGAATAAAAATAGAAGCAAAACCCGGCCCACTTTGGCTTTGGACTCGGAAATGTTGTTATTTCATGCAGAATTTTTGAGAATTTTTTCAGATTTTTTAATTTGGGCTAACGATATGTTATCTTTAAAAATCGTAAAAAAAATAAATAAATGAAAAAAATCTGATAAAAATGTCCAGTACTTTTTGGAGTTGGTCCAATCATATAAAAAAATTTCGACCAAATCCGAGAGGTCGTGGGTCCGACCCAGGTCGAATCGGAATGGAATGCCCCATATATACTAATGTATCGTGGTATATAAGCGCGGGGTTACATATACGTATATAAATATAAGTGTATATATAAATGGGTATATAATACATATTGGCTGTTGGTCTGGCGCCAAAAAATGCTCTGCACGAGCGTAACTATATATATACTAATGTATATATGGTATATATCGTGGTATATGAGCGCCGGGGTAGGATATGCGAAATGGTATAATGGGCTGGGTATTTAAGTTGCGACCCAGTGGGGCCCGGGAATGTTCTCAGGTTCTCCTCGTCGGATGCAGGTGAAACAGTAACAGAACTCGACATTTCTTCGAATCTATTGCGCGGCGCGAGCGGCCGGGCTCCGGGGATCACGACGCCGGAGTCAAAGAGTAATGATTATCGTTTCTGCTTACTTAGCCTCTCATCCCGCGTGCGTTCGCCGCCGCCGCCGCCGCCGCTGCTCTACTAATGTCGGTACGTGACTGGCCGTTTGTTTCGTGCACCTGATTCGTGCACGCCGCCGCGCAGTGTTTATGCGTCGGTTGTTGTTGTTGTTTCTTTCGCAATTCCGGCGAATATACTTGTCGCTCGGTGTACCGGTGTACGGTGAGCGAACGTGCGGTTCTTACATTCGTGCAGATGATGTTGATGGGGGTATGATTTGAAATTGAGTGATCTGAAACGAAATTAATCGAAGCGGTATGATTTGAAGTTGAATGATTTGAAACGGAAACATCGGAAGCGGTATGATCTGAAGCGGTATGATCTGGAACGGTATGATCTGAAACGGTATGATCTAAAACGTTATGATCTGAAACGGTATAATCGGAAACGGTATGATCTGAAACGGTATGATCTAAAACGGTATGATCTGAAACGGTATGATCTGAAACGGTATGATCTGAAACGGTATGATCTGAAACGGTATGATCTGAAACGGTATGATCTGAAACGGTATAATCTGAAACGGTATGATCTGAAACAGTATGATCTAAAACGGTATGATCTGAAACGGTATGATCTGAAACGGTATGATGTGAAACGGTATGATCTGAAACGGTATGATCTGAAACGGTGTGATCTGAAACGGTATGATCTGAAACGGTATGATCTGAAACGGTATGATCTGAAACGGTATCAATTGAAGCGGTATAAATTGAAGCGGTATAAATTGAAGCGGTATAAATTGAAGCGGTATGATCTGAAGCCGTATAATCTGAAGCGGTATGATCTGAAGCGGTATGATCTGAAGCGGTATGATCTGAAGCGGTATGATCTGAAGCGGTATGATCTGAAGCGATATAAACTGAAGCGGTATGATCTTAAACGGTATAAACTGAAGCGGTATGATCTGAAGCGGAATGATCTGAAGCTGCACAGCCTGAAACGGAACGATAATAACCGGTGTGATTTAAAGCCTAATGATCTGAAGCGGCATAATTTGAAGCGACTTTATCCGAAGCAGCGTGATCCAAAGAACCATGAACCGAAACACTGTGATTTGAAAGCCCATAACTCTCGCAGCGGCGACCGTTAGAGATAAGTCCGCTCGTATTAACCGCGTGTTTGTCTTCCGGGTCGCTACGGTTTCGCAAATATTTCGAGCATTAGCGGCGCGCGGCCGGCGCGCTGCCGGATCTCGAGCGAATTCCGCGCGCATTCGCTCGAGATTCACCGCGCTTGCGCGCGTTTACGCAGAACCGACGACGAGTCATCTCGCGGGGAATGCCGTCGCGCTCTCGAGGAAGGAAACCTCGCGAGTCCGGCGCGTCCATAACCGAGGGGGGTATTAGCGGCGATGCTGGAAAGATCGCGCGTACTGTTATTACACGCGCGTGTGTGTAAGTCGCCCGGCGCGCGCACGAGCTCGTTCCGCCTTCGCCTGCCCCCCGCGCTCACGCGCGCTCTTTACGCACGCGACGTCTCGTCGAGTGACGACACTTGGCTGCACCGCGTATCAGGGTCACGCACCGACGGCCGGAGCCGATATACTTGACTCGCGAAGGCTGATTGAGTTATTCTATTAATTCGCGATATGCACTCGTTTGCCGACTCTCGCGAGCCGCGCGCATTTTATTTGCATCTCATTAAATTGCGACGTCCGGCAATCTCGGACGTCGCATTTTTTGAATTTTTAATCGTAGCGTTTTTTTTTCGAATTTTGAGTCGTAGCGTTTTATTTTACTTTGAGTCTCGACGGCAATTTATTTTTTATGTTTGGTTGAATTTATATTAGCAATTTTATTTATAAAATGGTTAGTAATTTTAGTAATTTTATTTACTAAAATGGTCAGTAATTTTAGTAATTTTATTTACTTAAATGGTCAGTAAGTTTAGTAATTTTATTCACTAAAATGATCAAGAATTTTATTTATTAAATGGTCAGTCATTTTATTTACTAAAATGGTCAGTAATTTTAGTAATTTTATTTAATTAATTTTAATATGAATCGATAACATAAAATGACGTTACAAACGCACAAATAAAATATCACATCGAAAATATTTTCCAAAAAATAATGTTGTGCCTGGCCAAAACCTTTTTATTATTTCTTTTTTAAAATAAAAGTGTTAAATTCCACGAGCGGAATTTCACATTCCGATTTTCAGGCGACTCGGGGTCGTTAATGCGTCCAATTACACCCGTATATATTCCGCGATACCAAGTAATAATGACGTTAATGCGTCTTTAAGCGTGCCTTAAATTTTCCCCGTGAAGGAGTTATGGGGGGTTCGGACGGACGTGCGCGGGACGACGACGACGACGACCACACCGCACGGTCAAGCGCGGCGGAGGCGCCGCCGGCGAGCCGCCGGACAGCGGGCCATTTCACATTCCCACGTCCTTAATATAGATTGTTGATACGGGCGCGAGCGAGATGCAACGCGGCGAGGCCGGGGAAAAGGTGAAATGGACCGAGCTAGCGAGAGGCTGCGGCCGCCCGGGGGGAAAGAGGACAGACTGCGTGTGAGTGACGCGAGAGCCGCATTACGTGCGGTGTCTAGCGGCGCGCGTGGGTGAGACATAGAAAGGTCCCCGCTGGCTGCGGCTGCTCGCAGCCTCTGCACAGGTGTCTCGAGATTCTCACAGTTGTGCGAATTTCGATTATTCGCAAAATAGAAATTTCCGACGAGAACGACGAATTTTTTTGGCATTAGAAATTTATTTTAGTCTAACGAAATTTTATTATTATTATTATTATTATTATTATTATTTATTATTTTTTATTCTTTGTCGATTCAGCCACTTTTTTTTCCGACCCTCTCCAATTTGCCCCATGATTGGATATATCAAAGCACTGCTAGAAAACACACTAGGCAATTTTTTCAGATTTTTTTAAAGCAAAAAGTTAGAAAATGACATTTTCTTTTCAACATATCTCGGAAACTTAAAACTATTGAAAAAAAGTGTTTCAACACAAAAGTTGTCATTTTTTGTTAGCTTTCGAATGGACTATATAAAATAATTTTCGCGTTTTGGGAACACTGACTTTTCACCGAAAAACGGAGAAATCATTTTTTATGCAAAAACGAATTTGACTTAAATCAGCCCGTTTTCGATTGCGAGTAAATCGGTAAAAAATGAGTCAAGAATAATATCCCAATGCAAATCCACTTTCAGCCCCGAAAACAAATTCAACTCTATTCAGCCTGTTACCGATTATAAATCAATAAAAAAAACGAGTAAGGAATAAAATCCCAACGCAAATCCATTTTCAGCCCCGCATTCGAAATGGAATTTCCACCTGCCCCGGAATGCGATCCGCGGCATGAACCGTTGTTGCAGTACATACAGGTCCAGCGGCGTCCAGAAACGGTATAGAAGTCGCGACGCGCGGCTGCCCGTCGTGTCGTGTAGGCGACCCGTGATCAATTGACTCGCGATCTGCGCGTAAAGCCAAACCGGGCGATTCCCGTCGTATTTTACTCTCTCTCGTTGTCGCCTCTCCGGGCTCTTTATTTACCCACCAAAGTGCATTAAAAAAAAATCCACATGACAGCTTCGCTCCACTTGCTGACATCCTCGATCGTCGATAACGATAAATCCCACCGATTCGCCGATTCACCTCGCGGTGACAAATTAGATCGATCGACGAATCGATAATCCACATTTCAAGTGACTAATCGAACGCGACATCGACGTCTTTCGGGGGACTTCAAGCTGCGAAAAAAAAAATCCCTCGGTGGATAATTACCTCGACTTTTTTTTCTTTTTTTTTCTTCTTTTTTTCCTGCACGTTGGGAAATCCGCTCGCGAGTCCCCCGGCTACGAATGCCTACACACCGATCGCGGCTGGCTATTCGCGTCACGTACGGCGAATAAAACGGTCGTGGTCGATCGTCGTCGCGCGCTCGGGTGTCGTTTTTTTTCTTCTTTTTTTCTTTTTTTTTCCTTGAAAATTGTCGCGCAGCGGGAGTGATCGACTTACCGTACACGTCACAGCTCGGCCGATTGCATTCCCGTGAGCGGCGCCTCGATCGTCCGGCACGCCGCACTTCCAACTTCCCACCGCGCGCTGCGGGGGAAAACTATTGACTCACGCGATCTCGATCATAGATTTTTCCTCCCGATATTCCCGGAGACAATTGATCGTGCACGCGGAATTGTGTGCGGCGGCGAGTGCAATTTGCGGAAATTGCGGGAGACACTGTACGCAACGTGTCATTGACTGCGGTGAGTGGTTCGCGGAAAAGTCGACTCTCGGTGCGCTCGCGTTCAATGTCAGTATGCAAAGTCACGCTCGTTTGTAACTCGGCGATTGTCGACCGATTTCGTTGAGTGGATAAATCGAAGAGGTAATATAAATTCGAGCGAGAATTATTATTCGCGATTGAGCGATAAATCGTGGATGAACCTTCGATGGATTTTGCGTTGAATATTAGTAACTAATCAGTTGCTTGGCCCAGTTGATCTAACGAATCCATCAAGTTGGTCCAATTAATTCGTCAGTTAGCACAATTAATTCGTCAGCTGGCGCAATTAATTCGTCAGTTAGCACAATTAATTCGTCAGCTGGCGCAATTAATTCGTCAGCTGGCCCAACTAATTCCTCAATTCGTCAGCTGGTCCGGTTAATTCGTCAGCTGGCTCAACTAATTTGTCAGTTGGTCACATTAATTCGTCAGTTGGTCATATTAATTAGCCAGCTGGTCCAATTAATTCGCCAGCTGGTCCCATTAATTCGTCAGCTGGCTCAACTAATTTGTCAGTTGGTCACATTAATTCGTCAGTTGGTCATATTAATTAGCCAGCTGGTCCAATTAATTCGCCAGCTGGTCCAATTAATTCGTCAGCTGGTCCAATTAATTCGTCAGCTGGTCCAACTAATTCATCCGTTGGTCCAACTAATCCATCAGTTGGTTCACCAAAAGGACCAACAATTTGTCGACCAATTTTCCTTCTGGCCCAACTTCAACCCAAACAACCGCAATTTCCATGACAAACAGGTCACCGTCGATACCGCAAATCGAGCCAGCAAGCCTGGCAATTTTTCCTCACTCCCCCCCCCCCCCTCCCCCACCGCGCATGATCTCGTTTTCTCCACGCGTGCCTTATGGCGCTACAAATCGGTTCGGGATTCCGGGCGTGCCGCTTGATTTGCGATAATCCGAGAGCCGCGAGCCCTCGGGGGACCGGGACGGATTTGTCGCACGCGCCCCTAAATGGCCGGCTCACCGCACACCCGTACATAATGCGCGAGCGCACGCGCGTTCACGTGACGCGCGCGCAAGCAGCGCCCGAGTGTCCGGACGTGCGGTGGAACCGCCGTGACGAAAAGAAAAAAAAAAGAAAAACCTGAACAACACCTCAGAACGGGCCTCTCGTCCGCCTTCACAACCCGCGCGGCCGTCTCGCGGCGCTCGCGAGTTGCGCAATTCGCGAATCCCGTTGTCCCGTTTGCATCGCGACTAAATGCGGCTGAAGTCGATATACAGCCGATTTATATCGGCGACCGCCTGGAAGGCAATCGAGGAAACCAGCTCGATCGATCGGCAAAAGTCTCGCGCCGAATTAGGCGCTGATAACTTGTGGATCTGGAAAAAAAAAAAAAAAAAAACATCGATAGATCTATCGATCAGATCTATCGATCTTTTTTTTTTTTTTTTTTTTTTTTTGCTTGAGTCAAGAGCGATTAGCCACTGATCGACTGAGCGAGGCCGAACGATGAGGAGGAGGAGGAGGAGGAAAGACGGGTTCACCGTCGATCGATCCTTACGAGATCCAACGTCCCGACTTCACTCTCACGCGTAACTCGCCGATGGCAAGTGGATCGATCGATCCGCCGGGCTATAGCGGGCAATCAGCCACGTCGCGAGCGGTGAATATCGAGTCGCGCGGTGCAGCGGGATTCCTGAACGAGTCAATGAAACGGATTTGCATTTATCGCGAGACCGAGCGCTCTGATACCCGTTTTATCTGTACCACTGTTTTTTTTCTTTTTTTCTTTGCTTCTCTTCCTTTTTGTTGCGCTTTTTTTTGCGGCCACTGCCGCGTTCGCCGTGTTCGGGATACCCGTTGCCTCGCGGTGGACTCGAAGGTAACGGATTGACTTCCAATTGATTCCCCATCGATTACACACGATGCGCGCGCGCGAGCGCGACTGACACAACAACTCTCGGCGAACCTGCGCAATTACTTAAACGTCGGGAGGAAAAAAAATGGTGGAGGCTGATCGGTGGAAAAACGGGGAATGATCTAATTTGAGATATTGTTGGGTTAGCGAAATTTGGGGCGAGGATTTAGGGATTTTTTTGGTTGAACTGCAGGTTTTTGTGTTTAATATTTTATTATCGTGAAATAATAAAATATTAAATATTAAAACATGATTTCATTGTCATGTTTTTTTTATTAATATTTAATTTATCACGAATAGTAAGCAACAATAAAAGTCGTTTTTTTAAATCTTCTAACTTTTTTCTTACCCAATTTACGTTCAAAAAAAGCTTTTTCTAATTAACAAAAATGTCCCAAAAAATATTCTAAAGTAAAAAGACAGAGATTCAAGTTTAAAAAACGATGTAGAAAAATCTCAGAAATTTGTGTCTCGAATTTCGTGATTTTTTAAATTTATCTGCAAGTTTTTATTTCTAACATTTAATTATCCTAAATTAATTAAACATTAAATATTAAAACATGATTCAATTATCATGTTTTAATATTTTTCTTATCACAAATAATATCCAACAATTAACGTCGTTTTTTCTAAATCTTCTAACTTTTTTTCTAACCCAATTTCGGTTCAAAAAAAGCTTTTTCTAATTCCCAAAAATTTCCCAAAAAAAATTCTGAGGTAAAAAACCAGAGACACAAATTTAAAAAACGATGTTTCACATCCACGAAGCGAGCTGAGTGCCGTAATTACGCCGAAAGAGGATCCGAGTTATCTCGTATCATTTTTTCCCATCACGACGACGCAGCGCAGCAGCAGCAGCAGCACCCAAGAGAGATCGTTTCGTTTCCCCGGGGCGGCCGCGGGGGTCTCGCTCGTAGGCGGAAGCCGAGAGCCTGGCTTTTCTCGGGGAAGGCTAACTCACGCCGATGGCACCGTAACCCCTTTCACACAGTAGCAGTGACAGCCACGGATCATCTGGCGCGCACGGGAGTCCGTGACGCCGCGGCTAACTCGGCTGTGCGTGTCTTTATACACACACACACACGTCGTCCCTTTCGAGAGACCCGGCAGCGCCGCCGCGGTCCACGATCTGAAGATTGCTACCGGAAGATTGCACGCCGCGCGGCGCGGACGGGGCAACAGAAGCTCCCGGAGTCTCGGGCTGCATCACGAGCGGCGCGGACGTCGCAGTCGTCGGCCGCGCGGCAGTGATCGGCAGTGTGAGAAAATTCGTTTTATCGGGCTGACGACATTTGCTTTTTTTTATTTGTTTAATATTTCGTTATTCAAATATTTTAGTATTTCATTTTTTTAAATATTCTTTTGCTAAATATTTTTTTATTAAAATATTTTAATATTTTACTTTTTTTATTTGTTAAATGTTTTGTTATTATAATATTCTAATATTTTTTTTTAGAATATTATATTTTTTTCTTAAAATATTCTAACATTTTTTTCTTAGATTATTCTGATATTTTTTCGTAGATTATTCTGATATTTTTTTCGTAGATTATTCGAATATTTTTTTCTTAGATTATTCTAATGTTTTTTTTTTTAGAATATTCTAATATTTTAATAACAAAATATTTAGCAAATAATAAAAGTAAAATGTTTAAATATTTTTATTGCAAAATTTATAAGACATGCGTTGTTAATAATTAGTAAGAACGCAATTTCTTCTAACATTTTTCTAGCCCACTTTTACTTCGTATCTACTTAGAAAAATCGTGACAATTTTAGTAATTAAACAGTGACTGTTATCAATTTTTTTACCATCCTATTTTGTTATTATCAATCAGCAACTAATCTCAATATTAATTATATCCAAATTACACAAATCATTTAACTACAAAAAATAAAAATAATAATAAAAGTTAGAAAAAAATCCACGTGTTCCAAAAATTGGTAGCTGTAACTTTAATCACCGATAGCATTTTTTTTCTCCTCTTCTAACTACACTAAAAATTCACGGCAAAATGACACAACTAATAATTACTGAAACGTGGCCAAAGACCAAGACGGTCCATCCTACAAGCTGCAGCAGCATCACCAGCAGCATCGACCGTGCCAAATGCCATCCGCAAGATTCTCGCCGCGCTCGACGACGACGAACGCGTTTCGCCGAGCGTCACATGGCATCCAACGCGATTTTACGGTCGCCTCGCCGGATGACACGTCATTTTCTCATCGAGCCTCGCGCCCCGTGTCGCAAACGACGTCTTCCCCCCCTCCCCCCCCCCCCCCCCCCCCGCCCTTCGCCATGTGACGTTCGTTCGTGTGTGGGAAATACCGTTTTTTTTTTTTTTTTTTTTTTTTTTTTTCGCTACGTCTTTCCGCGTGTATCTCACTCGTGGAATTCATTCAACTCGCGCCTTGGATTCCACGCAGCTCGCGCGCTACTCGCTGCACATCGCGTCACGCGTGTCGCTCCCTCGAGATTCGCGCTGCGCTCGGCGTCTCCGTCAGCCACTCGGACTTAGCTGTCGCTCGCGTCGTGCGCCGTGCTCACTCGGGCGTTTCGATCGGCGCGCGGACCAAACAAAGTTATACAATTATCGTAATCGCCGCGCGGCCGATAATAGCGTAACGGTCATTACGCTCGCGCGCGCGGGGATATTACGCGGGGGCTCGATTAATTAGTCGTCGCGGTGAGTGAGCAGCGCCGCGCTGCTCATTGCGCAACGACAAATCGCACGCATGAATTCACTCTGGACGGGATTTTCAACGTTGACACCGTGAAATCTTTTATTATCATTTTTTTTTCTTTTTTTTTGTTCAAAAATATTTTTTTCTGACCTCAGAAATCATTTTTTCTGACCTCAGAAATCATTTTTTTCTGACCTCAGAAATCATTTTTTTCTGACCTCAGAAATCATTTTTTTCTGACCTCAGAAATCATTTTTTTCTGACCTATGAAAAATGTTTTTTTTTTTTCCTTTTAAAAATAATGTTTTTTTCATTTCAAAAATAATTTTTTCTGTTTTCAAATTTTTTGTTTATTTCTACAACAATTCTACGTTATATAAAAAATAATGTATCTTTCATTTCAAAAATGTTTTTTTAAATTTCAACAACAATTTTATTTTATATCAAAAACAATGTTTTTTTCATTCCAAAAATATATTTTTTTTAAATGAATCATGATACAAATATTTGTGGTGTCGACGCTCACGAAAATAACAACTGCGAGGAATCCGAGCGTGAATACCATTTTGAGGCTGTTTTAGACACGGGACGCCCAATTTTTTCGCCGCTGCCCGCGCGCGGAGTCACTTGATTATGCATATTACGCAGCTGGCGAGTTATAAATTCGCTGATTCCAGAGCGCGGGGACCCGTTACTCGAGAGCTTTCGGGTCCCTCCCGACCCGTTTGCGACCCGTTACGGCCTCACCTCTTCGCCACCCACGCCCGACCCGCCAAATTCACTGCGGGTGTCCTTCGCAAACGAGCTCCGCGAGTTTCCAGCAGCCTCCGCCTCATTCCGCGTGAATCAACGGGCGAGGAATTCTTGATTCACTCATCTCATCTAATACTAGGAAAAAAAAAATTCCGCTTACGAAAGTAATTTAATTTTTACCAAAATCATCACAATCCATCAAATTAACAAATCAAAATTACCAAAACGACATTTCGTTGCCTCAAAAAAAGGGAAAATTGAACAATTAGGAAATTAGAAAATAAACAATTGTAAACTTAGAAAATTAGAAAACAAAAAATTGAAAACTTAGAAAATTAGAAAATAAAAAATGGAAAACTTAGAAAAGTAGAAAATAAAAAATTGAAAACTTAGAAAATTATAGAATAAAAAATTGAAAACTTAAATAATTAGAAAATACAAAATTGAAAACTTAGAAAATTAGAAAATACAATATTGAAAACTTAGAAAATTATAAAATATAAATTTGAAAAGTTAGAAAATTATAAAATAAAAATGTAAAAACTTAGAAAATTATAAAATAAAAAATTGAAAACTTAGAAAATTATAAAATAAAAAATTGAAAAATTAGAAAATTACAAAATAAATAAAAATAAAAAATTAAAAGTCCTGCACGCGTCCCGCGATGGTTTCGAAGCGCGATCGCATTCGAAAGCTCACAAAAGATTCGTAAACCGGCTCGTAAATTAATGCCCGATGACCGTGCGAGCCGGGCGCTCGCTCGGGGTCGGCTCGCTTTTCCCCGGCGAGATCTTCCCGCGCACTCGGCGTGTATGAGTTTTATCGTCGGCCGACAAGCGTTTAACTTTACGATCGACCACGCCGAGTGCGCCGTGCCGCGTGTATAGCCTACACGAGTGTGTATATATATAAATACATAAATATATATATATGGCGTCGGACTCTTTCCTAGGCGGATCGTGCATGCTAATTCTCGTGACGCGCGTAACATTAAACTCTGACGTTTAATCCGCGCCGCGGCGCGCGGAGAAATGCGCGTGGCTAGCGCGCGCGCATGCGCGCCGCGCGTCTCTCTCGACCCTCTCGGCGGGTCGCGCGAATATGTCTCGCGTGTATTCGCGTCTCTTCCCTCTTCCCAGTTGACCGACAGAGATATTTTTTTGAAAAAAAAAAAAAAAAAAAAAAAAAAAAAAAAATGGCGGACGCGCCGCGAACGTTAAACGTCCCCGTCAATACGCGCCAGGTTGGTGTGTGTTGACGCGCGGCCAATGAGTCGTAACTCTTTCCCCTCGTTCACGCACATCGTGAGCAGAACGCGGCGCTGCTAACCCCGAAAATTTATTACGCACACCTGACCCCCATTTTTACTGGTTTATGCAATGTTGAAGTTTTTTATAATTTCTTTTTTCAGTCCTGATTTATTAAGGATTTTTATTATTGTGTTTTGATCGTTACTGATTTATCAGGAATTTTTTAAATTATTAGTTTGATCGTTACTGATTTATCAGGCATTTTTTTAATTATTATTTTGTGAGTACTGATTTATCAGGAATTTTTAAAATTATTATTTTGTCAGTACTAATTTATCAGGAATTTTTTGAATTATTATTTTGTCAGTACTGATTTATCAGGAATTGTTATTATTATAATTTTTATAGTAATTCTTTTAGTTCCTTATTTATCAATAATTTTGATAGTAATTCTTTTAGTTCCTTATTTATCAATAATTTTGATAGTAATTTTTTAAATTCCTTAGTTATCAATAATTTTTATAGCATTTTTAAAAATTCCATATTTATCAATAATTTTAATAACTATTTTCTTAACTCCTTATTTATCAATAAATATTATAATTATTTTGTTTCTGAATTATCCACAATATTTAGAACAATTTATTCCATTCCCAATTTATGCATAATATTAATAACGTCTTATTTCCCATTCCCGATACATGAATAACATTTGCAATTTTTTATTTAATTAAATTCCATTTCATCATCACGTAACTAATAATCGTTTCCCCCTCTCTGTTCCAGTCATTCTTCGGCCGCACGTACAACAACCTCGGCAGCATCTCCGAGTGCAAGAACGGCGGCGTCTGCGTCATCAACAAGAAGAACCGCACGGCCTGCAAGGCCTGCCGTCTGCGCAAGTGCCTGATGGTCGGTATGTCCAAGTCGGGTTCGCGCTACGGCCGTCGCTCCAACTGGTTCAAGATCCACTGCCTCTTGCAAGAGCAAACCAACGGCTCGCAATCCGGCAACTCCTCGGGTCCCTTCGGCACGGGTTTCCTGCCAGGCTTCCTTCCCCCCTCCCACTCTCACTCGCCCCAGGGTGGCGCCCTCTACGGCAGCCCGAAAGACGGCAAAGACCGAGCGTCCCCGAGTCAAGAGGATCTGGCGCTGCAGTCGCATCTGCTGCACGTGGCGATGCTGAAACAGGAACGCGAGCGAGGCAACAAATCCCCGCATCCGGACGACGTGGCGCTGCAGAATCAGCTTCGCCTATTGGCCTGGCAGAAGGAGCGCGAGCGAGCCAATCAGCAGCAGCCGCCCGGAACGCCACCACGCGAGGGAAGCCCGAACTACGGCAGCTACAACAAACACCCCGCAGCGACGACCTCACCGATATTCCCGGTGAATTTTGCTCAGGAAAAAATGGTTCTAGCTTCGAGTCCCCCTGAGGTCTTTCGGCCATTTTTACCGGCCTACAAACGCACCGCGGACACGCCGAGCGACAGTGGCGCCTCCTCTGTAGATGGCGCTGATCACGACGAGTCGCGTAGCAACTCGGCGCTCAGTTACTTTAAAGCCAGCGCATCGCCGACACTTTCTGAGCGGGAATTTCCACCGAGGAAGATAAACGCCACGGTGACCTTGACCACGAGTTATCATCCTCATCAAGGTCTGGGCCTTATTTACCCGCCTCCGGGACTCGTGACGCCAGCGACCTCGCAGCACTCGCCACGAGGGGGAGATTTGTTGCTGGTTAGTCCCAGTCCGGGAGGTCTGGCGGTCGAGCAGGACGAGCCGATTGACCTTAGCGTGAGGTCGAGCAGAAATTCGCCCAGGCCCAGCAGGACCGCCGAGGCGAGGGTTGAGGAGGATGGGAAGGAGGATCGGGCGACCAAAGAGACGGAGACGAGCACGAAGAGCAAACCGCTTGACCTCACCCTCGGGGTCAAGAGGCCTGCGGAACTTCCGCTCACGCTGTAATTTTTTTAGAAAAGAAAAAAAAATGTGTTTTTTTTTTAATGGGCGACACCTTGGAGGATTTTTTTTTTGCCTTTGGCATTGCTCATTTATTATTATTGTTTGTGAAGTTGTTGGGAGGTTTTTTTTTTTGACCTTACGAGGGGAGTAAAGTAATATATGAGAGAAAAATGTATGAGCGTGTTTGGGGGATTCTTTGAGGTGGATCCAAGTGAGGTCGAGGTTGGCGCCGGGGACGTCTTGGAAAAAATAATGTGTTCAACCTGTAAATAATAAAGCGGCGATTAATTTATTTTATCGGTAGATAGGAACGAGAGATTGATTTATTTTGTATACCTGCTGTAATTTTTCTTTCTTCTTCTTCTTTTTTTTCCTGTTGTCTTCTTTGGACAGTCTGAGTAAATCGAGGAAGGCGAATTGTGTATTGTATATTTTGAGTGAGGATGGATTTATTTTATACGAATATTGAATTATATAGAGGAGTCTATTTTCTGTTTTATTTTATTTTAATTTTTTTTTTGGTAATTGAAATAAAATAAAATAAAATAAAATAAAATGTGAAGGAGTCGTGAATAACGAGGCCAGTAGTGATGTGCCTTTATATTATATTTATGAGGAGGGGAAAAAAATCGACGAACGTGTAAAAAAAAATCGCGAGTGGTTTTTTTTTCGTTGTCTTTTTTTTCGTAGGACTTAAGAGCTCTGTAGCCAGTAATAATCGTTGATTGGGGAACGAAATACCTATGTAAACGTGTTATTCTTCACTCCGTTAGTCGAGTTTCTCTGGGCCGCGGACGTCGGTCGCCGATTTTTTCCTCGAGCGAGACTCGCCGAAATTTCGCGTGGACGACGAAACTCTCGGTGGCTCGTTTTTTATTTTTATTTTTTTGTAAATATAAATATAGTGACTATTGATATTCCGCAGTGCTTAATTTTTTTTTTTGTATGATTTATGCGATATATGCGATTCGAGGCCGACAGTCCTGGACTTCGGCGCCCGCGTTACTCGCCAGAGATTCTCCAAAATTATAATTAATCGTAATCTGTACATAAAATTTTAGAGCGTAAGAGGTGATGATACAAGCGGCCAGTACCCACGAGGCGGACGAAATAAATAATTTTTGTTTAATCGAAAAAGCGACGAAATTACGTTTTTTTTATCCCCACGATTTTTCCTTTCCTTGTTTCTTTTTTTTTTTTAATCAGCGACGCGAAGAAAAAATTATATTAGTGAGACAGCGAAAGTTTATTTGTCAGGCCATTTTTTGCTGTACCAGCAACTAATTTGCAGTCCCAAAAAAAGCACCCAAAAAAAGAAAAAAATTCTCCCCTTTTTCAACAGCTCCAACATCCACCCTAATAATTATAATATAGCAAACAAAACTTAAAATACCAAAAATATTTAATTTTTTCCCCTTCAAATAATTCGCTTCCCGTTCCCTCTAGCCAAAATCTTAAATGGTTCCAACGCTACAAAAAAAAAAAAAAAAAAAAAAAAAAAAAAAAATCAATTGCCTCACCAAGCGTTAATTACAACCAACGATCCGTTGATTTATCTCCCCTTCAATTATCGCCCCTGTTGGCATAAACGTGGCTAAGTTTCTAGGACTAACAAAAAAAAAATCACCTGTGCGTACCAAAAAAAAAATCGCCTTTGCGAACAAAAAAAAATTGCTTGTGCGAACCAAAAAAAAAAAATCATCTGCGCGAAACAAAAAAAAATCGCCTGTGCGAACCAAAAGAAAAAAAAATCATCTGCGCGAAACAAAAAAAATCGTCTGCGCGAACCAAAAGAAAAAAAAATCACCTGTGCGAACCAAAAAAAAAATATCGCCTGTGCGAACCAAAAAAAAAATCGCCTGTGCGAACCAAAAAAAAAAATCGCCTGTGCGAACCAACAAAAAAAATCGCCTGTGCGAACCAACAAAAAAAATCACCTGTCCGGACCAACAAAAAAAATCACCTGTCCGAACCAAAAAAAAAAAAAATCCATCGCCTCACCAAACGTCAATTACTCCCAACAACCCACAGATTTATCTCCCTTCCAATTATCGCCCCTGTTGACATAATCGTGGCTAAGTCTCCACGACTCTAAAAAAAAAAAAAAAAAAATTGCCAATGCGAGCGGAAAAAGCTTAGAAAAAAAACTCTCCCGTCTTCTCGAAGTCGTAGAATGCGAGGTGGTCGGCTATTCTCCTGTGATCTTTCGGAGGGAAAATTTACGACTAAGTGCGCATTATAGCGGTCCGCGCGGCTCAAGTCGCCACGGACGTTAATTCTAAGTCGCTCTTCGTCCCGTCTCTTTTCCCGGGTTCTCCACGCGCCTCGGCCTTCATTGTCCTTCTTACTCTCGCCGATCGCTCGGTTTCTCTCGTTTGGCTCGCGAGGCATCAGGCCGAGGAGGCCGGCAGCGTCGTCTCTGCGCTCACGGGGAATCACTTAAGCCGGATATAAATCACACGGAGCGTCGGTCGAGGAAAACGCACAACCGGCACCGCGGGCAAAATCGATCGCGCCTCGCGTTACGCAGCCTTGAAATGAGCCGAGCGAGGATCGTTACGAGTGCGCGTGTTGATTCTGGTCCAGCGCTTCTTGCAATAAGGTAAAGTTTCCATCCCCTCTTCCCTCTCACCCTCAGCCTTCCCCTCTCACCCCTCTCACCCTCAGCCTCTCCCCTCTTGCATCTCCGACCCCCTCAACCCTGCTACACTTGCTTGCCAACTTATAAGGCGTTCGTTGCACAAATTGCTAGGGCACCTTGATTTTATTGTCAGAAGCATATTGAGGAGATCGAGCTGCAGCTACAGTTTACGTTGCAAAATTGCGGTAGCGCCTGCGTTGATTTTAAGAGGGTTGAGCTGGAATTCCAAACTGATTGAGATTCCGGTAAAGGAGATATTGGGATTAAAAAAGTTTAAAAAATAAAAAATTGACTTTTTATTTTTGGTACAGTTGGGATCCATTTTTTGTATTTTTTTTTTATTATTATAGTGGAAGTTCGGATCGTGTCGATTTTACGCAGGGTTGAGCTGGAATTCCAGCCTCATTGAGATTTTGGTAAGAGAAGATCTGTAAAAAATAAGTACAAAAAACTGAGTTTTGATTTTTGCATAATTGGATTGTATGCACAATATTTTTTTCATTTGTGGTTGTGCAAACTCTGCTCGTGTTTATGTTACACAGGGTTGGAAATTAGCGTGAGCTGGAATTCCAGCCTGACTGAGACTCTGGTAAGGAAGATCCTAAAAAAAAATAGAGAAAACTGAGGTTTAATTATTGGCACAGTTGGATTTTAATTTTTTTTTAGAAATTATGGTAGTTCAAGCATCAACCGTATTTATTTTAAGCAGGTCTGGAGACTGATATGATCTGAAATTCCAGCCTCATTGAGACTCTGCTAAGGGAGGTCCTGAAAACGTCCTGAAAAAAAAATTGAGTTTTGATTTTTGGCGCAGACGAATTGTAAATTTATTTTTTTAGAAATTATGATAGTTCGAGCATCGCCCATGTTAATTTTAAGCAGGTTTGGAGCCTAAAATATGATCCGAAATTCCAGCCTCATTGAGACACCAGTGAGACAAAGTAAAACAAAAAAATAATCAGATATTCGGTTGTTAATCATAAAGTTGTCATCAATTACGCCCCCGTAATTCCATCTGTTTGCACGCGACAAAAAAAATCACAATTCCACGCACAAAGAAATCATCACCGTCAATTTTCCTTCACCGCAACAAGCGACGATTATCGCTTGAACATTGTAATTTTCTCACCTCCGCCAAGCCGCCTCGTTTTCCACGCGGATGACGCGACGTCGCGCGCAACGATCGCACCGGTCAGAAACCGGGACACGCGGTCATTAATACGAGCACTCGCCGCTATACCGACTAGGCCGCGAGCTATCGCGACCGGGCACCATTAATCAGTTGCACCAGGAAGCGCGGATTGCAAAATCATCGAGTTACGGATACCTGACTGCCGCGCGCGACTCACTCGATTCCGGCTGCTTCTAACCTTGGCAGGTCGATCGCTGTCTTTCCTTCTCTCGTCCGTCGTTCGCACTCGTCGCCTCTGCGTCTGTGTTGACACGCGCGGGTGTACGAGATGCACGGATGACTGTCGTCCGCGGACGAATGTAAACTCGACGTTCGTCCCCTCTACGAGAATTTCGCATGCAACTGCGTTTTCTGCAACTGAGAAACACACTCGAAGGACATTCTAGAAGAAATGTGTAACAAATTCCTGATTTCTTGTGATAGAATGACGGATTTATCGACTGAGTGTACTGTTAGTAGAATTAGTATAGACTTCTTGTTAGGCTTAGTACAAACATCATTTTAGGGTTAGTACAGACTTAATTTTAGGCTTAGTATAGACATAATTTTAGGTTTAGTATAGACATAATTTTAGGGTTAGTACAGACTTCATTTTAGGCTTAGTATAGACTTCATTTTAGGGTTGGTACAGACTTTATTTTAGGCTTAGTATAGACATCATTTTGGGCTCAGTACGGACATCCTTTTAAGATTAGAACAGACTTCATTTCAGGTTTAGTATGGACATCATTTTATGGTTAGTATATAGACTTCGTTTCAGGCTTAGTACGGACGTCATCTGAGGATTAGTGCAGAGTTCATTTTAGGGTTAGTATTAACATCATTTTAGGGTCAGTATGCACATCATTTTAAGGTTAGAACAGACTTCATTTCAGACTTAGTCAGACTTAGACATCATGTTAGGCTTAGTACTGGCATCATTTTAGGGCTAGTACAGACTTCATTTGAAGGTTAGAACAGACTTCATTTTAGACTTAACATAGAATTCGTATATGATGAACCCTTTTAGACTTCGTACAAACCTCATCGTAGACTTAGAAAAAAATCTAAAGACTTAGAATTAAATCTAAAGACTTAGAAAAAAAGCTACAGTCAATCCACAATCACTGCAACAATAATTTATCCGAAACCACAGGCTTTACCAAACTCACTGCAGCCTCAATCGACAGATTTATGAATTCACTATCGACTTCTTCCATCCCCGGCTCACAATCTTCATCACCCATCAGCCCAAGTCCAAAAAATCCATATCCACAACAGCCGCACTAAATCACCCAGCGATGAGAAAGTGACGTACCGATATCCCTATAGAAACGTTCGAACTTCAAACAAACAAAAACCTCAACAAAAAAAAAAAAAGAAAAAACCTTAACGCACCGAAGGAAGACGTTTCCCAGCGCCAAAGCGGCGTCGACGCCGCGTTCACCGCCGCCAACGTAAAAGCGCGCGTCTTAAGCCCGGCGCGCATTAAGCGCGGCGGTCGCGTGCGATCGGATCTCGTTTAATCGTTTCCGAGCGCGGCTCGCGCGCGCCTGGACAAACAGCGGTGTGTAGCCCCGGGTAAACAGTCTCGGGGCAAAAACCCGGCATAATGCCTGCCTCGTGCGCTCGTCGTCGTCGTCGGGATGTCAACGGGATTCTCCTGGGATATGCACGAGGCGCTGCATAGAAACCTACATATCGTCGTCGTCGTCGTCGTCGTCGTCGTCGTCGTCGTCGTCGTCGCGGTCGGTATGGAACAGGAGAGGCGAGCGACTACTTACTTACGCCGTACACGATATACAGAAGATACGAATAAGAACCGGCCGCTCGGCTCGCTCTCGGCTCGGCGGTGCCGAGTTCTCTTTTGCGGACCCCGCGCAAGATGAACTTGTCGCGCTCGCTTCTTCTGCCCCCGAGTGCCTCGTGGGTCTCGCTCGGCGTACGACTGATATCCGTTAGTTTCACCGGGCGCGATCTTTCTCGGATCTCGTCGAGCGCGCGCGCTATCGCCGCAGCCTTTCTCTTCGTGTCAAAGCTCCCGCGGAGAGCGCGAATCTCCCCCGGGTTTGCACTTAGACCTTTGCAATATCGAACGAGGCGGTGGAGGAGGAGGAGCGTCTCCTCGCGGTCTCCGCGGACGTACTCGCTCCAATTTCGCGCGCGAGGCATTGGATGTAGCGGGGGTCTCGAGCCGCGCAGGTTGCGCGGCGAGGTCGATAGACGAGATACGAGGTAACGAGTACACGGCACGAGTCCCGAGTACTCATTGTACTCAAGCAGTACCAGGATGTGCATGAGGTGAGGTTAGTATTGGGTTAGAGGACGAGTTGCGTTTGAGCTAGGATTGGGTCAGAGAATGAGTTGGGTTAGGTTTAGGTTTGGGTTAGGTTTAGGTATGGGTTAGGTTTAGGTTTGTGTTAGGTTTAGGTTTGGGTTAGGTTTAAATTTGGTTTAGGTTAAGGTTTGGGTTAGGTTTAGGTATGGGTTAGGTTTAGGTTTGTGTTAGGTTTAGGTTTGGGTTAGGTTTAAATTTGGTTTAGGTTTAGGTTTGGGTTAGGTTTAGGTTTGGGTTAGGTTTAGGTTTGGGTTTGGGTTAGGTTTGGGTTTGAGTTTGAGTTTGAGTTTGAGTTTGAGTTTGAGTTTGAGTTTGAGTTTGAGTTTGAGTTTGAGTTTGAGTTTGAGTTTGAGTTTGAGTTTGAGTTTGAGTTTGAGTTTGAGTTTGAGTTTGAGTTTGAGTTTGAGTTTGAGTTTGGGTTTGGGTTTGGGTTAGGTTTGGGTTAGGTTTGGGTTAGGTTTGGGTTAGGTTTGGGTTAGGTTTGGGTTAGGTTTGGGTTAGGTTTGGGTTAGGTTTGGGTTAGGTTTGGGTTAGGTTTGGGTTAGGTTTGGGTTAGGTTTGGGTTAGGTTTGGGTTAGGTTTGGGTTAGGTTTGGGTTAGGTTTGGGTTAGGTTTGGGTTAGGTTTGGGTTAGGTTTGGGTTAGGTTTGGGTTAGGTTTGGGTTAGGTTTGGGTTAGGTTTGGGTTAGGTTTGGGTTAGGTTTGGATTAGGTTTGGGTTATGATTGGATTTGGTTTAGGTTAGGCTTGTGTTTGGTTTGGATTTGGTTTGAATTATGATTGGGTTTGATACACAGACAGACAGATGTAGATTGGATTAGGTTAGATAGATAAATATAATTAGGATTTTATTAGGTTTGGGATATGATTATAGCGATCGTTAGCTACGAAGTTGCCAGTGAGTCGTGCGATTTAACGAGATATGAGAGTCTCCAGTTCTTGCGGCGTTTTAAAAAAGATCGTTACACATCGAGGTCATTTTTTGAGGCATCGGAACCCGACGCGGACTGCGCCGCGGTGCGCAGGTTCCGCGCACATCGACGCACGGTTGATTAATAGAGATCAATTTTTTTTACCGATACTCAACAAGATTCCGTCTAGACGAGTCACTTCGCGCCGCCGCCTTGAGCGGGCCTTGCGTTCGCCGCGTCCTCGTCGCTTAAACGTCGAGAATGGGTCATCGATTTGGACTGGAAATCAAGATCGACACTGGGATCCGATTAATTTGCATTGGCTATGACTGCGTCGGCTTGCGTAAAGAGCTCAATATGTGGAACTCGACGTGCGTGTTTACGACCCGAGAGCCGCGAGTAAACAACGCAGGTGGAATTATCATACCGATCCGCGAGATAAATCGATCGTGCAGACGATACAGGAGACTATTACGATTTAATTCCTTGTTCACGTCGCGTGCATCCTAACCTTAAAAAAATGATGTATGATCGGTTGGGTTCGATCGCTACTCTGTATAGCAATATTGACCACACGGCGATGGACAGGTAATTTTTTTAATCTGCAGTTTTAGTCATAATAAAATCATAATTGTAAAGTTCAACCATGTACGAAAGTCAAATATGGAAATTTGTTTTTGACGTAATTTTTTTCTGAGATTTTAGTGATAGTTAAATCATAATTGTAAAGTTCAATCGTGTTGGAAAGTCAAATAATGAATTTTTTTTTTATGTAATTTTTTTGGATCTGAGATTTTAGGCTTAATTAAATCACAATTGTAAAGTTCAACCGTGTACGAAAGTCAAATATTGACAATTTTTAGAGGACATTTTTTTTTGGATTTGCGATTTTAGAAGCACGAAAAATAGTTATGAATTTTTTCCGAATTTTCTGAATTTCCTACAAATTCTGAAAAACCAGAAAATCGATTGTAAATTTTTGAGGTCTGAGGAAATTAGAAAAATCTTTTGTCAAAAATTGAAATTTTGTTTTGAGGTAATTTTTTGTCGTATCTGCGATTTTTGTCATAATTAAATCAGAATTGTAAAGATCAACGGTGTACGAAAATCAAACATTGAACATTTTTTTTTAGGTATTTTTTTTTAATCTGCGATTTTAGTCATAATTCAATCATAATTGTAAAGTTCAACCATTCACGAAAATGAAATATTGAAATTTGGGACATCAAAATGCATCAGGGTAATTTTTTTTTTAGTCATTGCAACCGATTTTCTTCAGTCACCCTGGCGAATAATCATAATCGTTCCAGCGTGATTATTCACACCCATAATTGCGGACTCGCTCACGAAAATCGTCAGCATTGAATCGAGAATAGAGCCGCAGGTGCATTAAAAAAAAAAAAAAACAAACAGGAACGCTAAGAAAAAACAGAAACTTGAAGACGAAAAAAAAAAGAGCGCGAGAAAAATACCAGAACCGTCCCGATTGAGCCGTAAGCAATCGCCAATTAGCGTCAATTTCGTCCGGTTATAACTTAATTTCGCGTAATTGACGTTCGGTTTTTCGCGGCGCGGGACGTGAGGTTGATGGTGCATTTTTTTTCCGATGCCCCCGAGTGACCGTAAATTGCCGCCGCGGATGACCGTAAATTGCCGGTCGAGGATGCGCGGATTCCTCGGTCGATCGATCGATATCCATCATTAATATCGCGCGGCAAAAATTCGCTCCGAGCTTCGCGATCGTTTCGCTGTGACGTCGATGCGACTCGCGGAAGCGACAGCAAAGTTCTTGCGAGAATATTAATCGGTCAACGTGCAAAAAGTCACGCGCTGCGGACTCATAAATTGACAGCGGGTATTTACATTTTATGATTCGCACGAAATTTCTTCACGACGCGAGGTGATAATAACGTCAGAAAACGACTTTCGCGCGAAATTTTCGTTGAATTAACGACGACATCGTCATTCACGCCTCGTGTGACGATTTTGTTCCTGCGATTTTTTTTTTTTTTTTTTTTTTCAACGATAATCGAGCCAAAAATTGAGACTGATGACGCTGAATTATTATCTCCTTAAATTTTGCCCTCGTACTGATAACCGTTGAGGTAATTTGTAAACTCGATGCACCTCATTGGAAGTTGTTACGCGGAAGCTGGAATAATAATTTTGGGTCGCAAATTACGTTGTAATAAAAAATTAGTGTCAGTGAGTTTTTACAGTAAAATTGAAGTAAATTGGGAACAAAAAATCAGTCTTTCGAAATAAAAAAAATAAATAAAAACCGACGATAATTTTCGTAAAATGAAATTGAAATAAATCGTTGAAAAAAATCAATCCCTCATAAATAAAAAAGAATTAAAAACCAACGATAATTTTCGTAAAATAAAATTAAAGTAAATCATTACAAAAAAAAAATGGTTAAAAATTAAAAAATTAAAAACCTACAATAACTTTCATAAAATAAAATTGAAATAAATCATGAGAAAAAAATCAATTTCTTGAAAATAAAAAATAAAAAACCAACGATAATTTTAATAAAATCTAAAAATTGGATAAGAAATATTCAAATACCCCAAACTCAATGATACCCAAAACATCGCTGAGCAATCCGTCTCAAACTGTCCACTCGCAATTCTCTGTCCCTACATTGACACTAGCGACCCAACCGCGCCGCGCAAAATAATTTCTCGTTTCTCCCCGCGACTCCTTATACACAAAGACCGTCGGCGGCGTCTCTCCCGCTGCACCCGCGGCCGTGCGGCGTTTATATATCGACCGATTTGTCTACGCGGCGCTCGCCGATCTCTTTTTGCCGATCACGTCCAGCGGCTCCAGCAACCACGAGGAGTCACGATGACCGCTGCTCGCGACTATCGAGAGTTTCACAAGTGCGTCAAGCCGTGATACTTCGATCGGCGGGCTTCGTTGGACACCAAGCGAAAAAAAAAGTCTTAGTCGGACAGCAAGCGAAAAAAAAAAAAAAGTCTTAGTCGGACAGCAAGCGAAAAAAAAAAAAAGTCTTTGTCGGACTCCAAACGAGAAAAAAAAAAATCAGACTCCAAACGAAAAAAAAAAAAAAAAAAAAAAAAATAAGTCTTAGTCGGACTCCAAGCGAAAAAAAAAAAATCGTCATTCGAACTTGGACACCGCTTGACTTCTACCGTCCTCTCGTTACGGATCCAGCGGGTGCACCGCCGCCTCGATATATTGTAATCGACGGCCGATCGATTCGCACCCGTTGACAAATTTGACAAGGCGCGCGCAATCGATCGCTAATCGATACAGCGATCGGGCGTCATTAGGCCGGCTGCGTGCGCCCGGCTCGGGCGCGGATCTCGGGCGCGCTCGGCGATCCCCGTCTACGCGGAGATCTCGGGCGAGCATTCCGCCCGTCCGGCTCTGGCGCTATATAAGCGACGCACCTGACCATTTGCTTTTCGATCACGTCGGCTCTCACGGAAATCTCGCGGGCATTCTCGCTTTCCTCGCTTTGTGGACTCCTTTCCCTTTCCCTTTCCCCCCCTTTCCCCCGCGTCCTGGGTACCGGCGAGTCGTTGCACTGATTCTCAAGAGCAATTCGCGATGACGACACCGATTATGGTTTGCGCCGATTGTCGGTGATTGTTTTTTTTTTAATAAAGTGGCTCGTTGATATTTAATTTGGTAATGAAATTTGATTATGGAATCTTGTAATGAAATTTGCTAATCAAATTTACCAATGAAATTCATTATCGAAATTTACTAATGAAATCTAGTAATGAAAATTACTAATGAAATTCATTAATGGCATTTAGTAATTAAACCTGGTAAGAAAATCACTAATGCAATGTATTAATGTGTTCACTAATGAGATTTGCTAATGAAATTTAGTAATGAAATTTAGTAATGAAATTTAGTAATGAAATTTAGTAATGAAATTTAGTAATGAAATTTAGTAATGAAATTTAGTAATGAAATTTAGCAATGAAATTTAGTAATGAAATTTAGTAATGAAAGTTAGCAATGAAATTTAGTAATGAAATTTAGTAATGAAATTTAGTAATGAAATTTAGTAATGAAATTTAGTAATGAAATTTAGTAATGAAATTTAGTAATGAAATTTAGTAATGAAATTTAGTAATGAAATTTAGTAATGAAACTTAGTCATGAAATTTACTCATGAAATTTATTCATGAAACATATCAATTAAAATAATTAATTGACTAACCCAACTAATTCAATCGTATTCAGTCTATTTAACCGTGCAAGTCGACCAAGCCAATTACTTTCCTCAGCGTGCATCAAAAACCAAAGCAAAATCAAACCGCAAAAAGCTACGCGTGACATCTCAACAAAACATTCATCCCGACAGCGTGCGGCCTCTCAATAAGCCAGCGCGATTTAACGCCCCGTCGATCGAGACGTCTGCGCCGCGTCACGCCGAAACGTGTAATTCCGGAACACTCGCGCGGCTTTCATATTTCACACGCACGCCGCACGGCGGTGGGAAAACACACTCGGCTTATCGTCTCTCGCCGCATTTGTGACAGAGCCAGTCGCGGCAAAACGCTTCATCCATCCAACCGCGCCGACACCTAAAGTATACGTTAAACTCGTGTGGCGAAAAACAAAAAATGAATCCGATCCTCCAACTCGATAATTGTAATGCCCACGACACTCGTGTCTTAATTATAATCGCGTAATCTTTTATCGCAAATTAGCGTAATGTAATCCAGCCTGATTACAGCGCTGACTGCCTGGTTGCCTCCTTTGACGCCCGAGCGTCAAGAACTGCCCACAATCCGACGACGCACACGCAACACACAGGCGCACGAAAAACACCCGCACACGTGGGACGCGCGCGAACGTTTCGAGGCATCGCGCCAGGCGCGAAGGCAATTTTCCTGAAACCCCATTAACCCTTTCCGAGCGATATGAACGCTTCGCCGACGAGTTACCGAAGCTTCGCCTCGCATCGCACTTGTCGCTTGCCAGACCTCGCGGACCCCTCGTGTGTCCTGCGCCGTAGACTATATCGCTGCAACACATAAACATGTACGGGGCATTCCGAGTCGACTCGACCTGCCTCCGACAATTTTTTATACGGGACATAGATTTTTTTATGCTGTTAGATGGTCTGAAAAAATGTTGTGGATTTTTTCCAAATTTTCTGAATTCCCTACGAGTTCTGAAAAAATTACAGTTCTGGAAAAAGTTAGAAAACAGACTGGAAAAAGTTAGAAAACAAAATGGAAAAAGTTAGAAAACACAATGGAAAAAGTTAGAAAACAAAATGGAAAACGTTAGAAAACAAAATGGAAAAAGTTAGAAAAGGATGAAAAAACTTAGACAAAAATGGAAAAAGTTAGAACAAAATGGAAAAAGTTAGAACAAAATGGAAAAACTTAGACAAAATGGAAAAAGTTAGAACAAAATGGAAAAAATTAGAAAAAAATGGAAAAAGTTAGAAAAAAATGGGAAAAGTTAGAAAAAGATGGAAAAAATTAGAATAAAATGGAAAAAATTAGAAAAAAATGGAAAAAATTAGAAAAAAATTTAAAAAATTAGAAAAAATAGAAAAAGGTGGAAAAAATTAGAAAGAAAACGTAAATTCACGTTGTATAGATTTGTACACATAAAGCCAATTTTGTTTTTTTTCATATTTTCCGAATCCGTATGGAATGCCCCGTATGTATATAACATTTGCGCGCACACACACGAAAACGCGCGACGTGAAATCAGTGTACAAGTGCAAACTGGTACGAGCCGAACGGCCGCCCCGCAAACGCGTCCGTGCACAAACGCTCGGTGGCTACGTGTGCGGCATAAACGCGCGGTATATGGTCTACGTTTACGTCGCTCGGGCTCGCGCGGCTGCCGCCTATGAGAGCGAAGTGGATGAGTCTGCGGAGCTGCGCGAAAAGATCGGGAAGAGGCGAAGGGGTCACACAGCCAGCCGCGCGAGTCTTATGTAAACCATATACAAGCGCGCGCGCGCTATCTGGCAATGCGCCGTTTATCTAATAATATTATGGCGCAATGGTGCTCGTGTTGGGATCCCATAGGAGGCTCTCGACGCCGCCGCCGCCGTCGCGGTTATTCTGCGTGCTCGTGTAACCGCGAAAGGGGGGCCCCCGACGTGCACCTCCAGTCCTCACGCGACGCACCCAACGCGTCGCTCTTCGCGGCGATCGTCCGGCTGCAATCGCCCAACCTAGCGAGAGATGGGAGCAACGCGTTGGTGTATGTGCGTATTATTATGTAGTTTAGTTCGCTGACGAGTCGGCGGTAATTCGGGTCAGTGAGGATTTTCTTTCTCAAAGCTGTAAAATATTATTTGATAGATTCTGGGGACTTGTGGGAAATTATGGGGTTCTGGGGAACTAGAAGGTTCTGGGGAATTGTGGGATTTTGAGGGATTATGGGATTTTGGGGGATTATGGGTTTTTGGGGGATTCTGAGGAATTTTGGGAAATTAGGAAATTCAGGGGAATTAGGGGATTCTGGGGAATTGGGGGATTCTGGGGGACTAGGGGATTCTGGGGAATTATGGGATTCTGGGGAATTGGGGGGTTCTGGGGAACTAGGGGTTTCTTGGGAATTATGGGATTCTGAGGGATTCTGGGAAACTAGGGAATTTTGGGTAATTAAGGAATTCTGGTGAATTAGGGAATTTTGGAAAATTATGGGATTCTGGGAATTAGGAGATTCTGGGTAATTAGGAAATTCTGGTGAATTAGGGAATTTTGGGTATTTCGGTGATTTTTTATATTTAGGGAATTCTGCATATTTAGGAAATTCTGAATATTTATGGAATTCTGCATATTTATGGAATTCTGCATATTTATGGAATTCTGAATATTTATGGAATTCTGAGTATTTAGGAAATTCTAGGTATTTACGGAATTCTGGGTAATTAGAAAATTCTGCGTAATTAGGGAATTCTGCATGTTAGGGAATTCGTTGATCGAAAGAGATTAACAAATTCCCGCGTCAGCACCTTCGGACAATTCGCGACAAGAGTGAGCCATATTGCCCCGCCGAACTGTTCACCGCGAGCCCCACCGTCAGTGTCGTATATTTCCGTCCGGCTGTTCCACGCGCGGTAATAGCGTGTATCACGGGGGTGCGCGCGCGCGGCGTTATTCATCGCGCTGCCGCCGCCGCGCGCGGCGAGATACCATCGGGAGGTATTTCGCGGTGCGCAGCACTCGACGCGCCGGCCGGCACAAAATCGCCGCACGCGGCAACAGGTGACACGCGGCCCACGCCCGGTAATTCCGAGTCTGCCGTTTGTCATTTATTTTATTTTCAAATTAATTTTCTTTTTTTAATTCTCGTTAATCTTTTTATTTTTTTGTGTTTTAATTTTTTTTATTTACGTTTATTTTTAGTTTTTCAATTCTTTTTTACGTTTATTTTTTTGTTTTTTAATTTTTTTATTTACGTTTACTTTTTGTTTAAAAATTTTTTTATTTACGTTTTTGTTTTTGTTTTTTAATTTTTTTATTTACGTTTATTTTTTTGTTTAAACATTTTTTTATTTACGTTTTTGTTTTTGTTTTAAAATTTTTTTATTTACGTTTATTTTTTTGTTTTTAAATTTTTTATTTACGTTTATTTTTTTGTTTTAAAATTTTTTTATTTACCTTTTTGTTTTTGTTTTTTAATTTTTTTATTTACGTTTATTTTTTTGTTTTTAAATTTTTTTATTTACGTTTATTTTTTTGTTTTTTATTTTTTTTATTTACGTTTATTTTTTATTTTTTTATTTTTTTTTTATTTACGTTTATTTTTTTTGTTTTAAAATTTTTGTATTTACGTTTATTTTTTGTTTTTTAATTCTTTAATTTACGTTTATTTTTGTTTTTACATTTTTTTGTTTTTTTTTTCATTTTTTTATTTAGCTGTATTTTATTTAGTAGGATAAAACGGCGAGTAACCAGCGTCCTCACGCTAGTCGGATAGTCGCCGGGCTTCCTCCTCGAGAATATTCTCACCGCTCGGGCTGGGCACGACGACGGGATCCACGCAGTCAGCTCGTACGAATCTCCTCGCCCTTCCCTCCCAGCTCCACGCTCGTTCTTTCTGCCTCGAGAGGGCGTGGGCGTGGGACGGAAACAATAATGCCTCGAGATCTTCCTCCACGCGCGAGCTACGGGGCGACCCACTCTCTGGAATTTCGATGAAGCGAGAGAGCGACGAGGACGCACGATTAAATTATATTTATCCGCGGTGCCGCTCGCGGGACGAGGCGAATATTGTTGCTCGCCCGTCGCGCGTGTTTTATATACATTGTTATTATTCTCGTTCGACGCGATTTCGATCTATCAAATCGACGATCTACAACGATCTATTTTCGGCTGCTGCGTCAGATCGGATTGGGAAAAAATTGTGGTTTTATGCACGAGGCGAATAAATTTTGGAAAATAAATTGTGATAAAAATTCGTGTCGCGAAAAAAAAATGGTTAGAAAAAAATTCAGTGATCATTATAGTAAATTTAGGGGTTCGGTTATCAGCTAATCAGAATATCTTAATTTTCGCCACTTCGTGGCAATTTTAGTACCATAAATTTATTTTGGCATTGGTAACAGAAAATGGGTAATCAAAATTTCGGTGAAAAAGATTGGCTATGAAATGACTGAAGTTAGTGGTTAAAAAAAATTGGCTATGAAAAGATTAAATTTAGTGGTTAAAAAAAATTGTCTGTAAAAAGACGAAGTTTTGTGGCGAAAAAGAAATTGTATATGACAAGACTAAATTTAGTGGGTAAAAAATATTGACTATGAAAAGTCTAAATTAAAGGTAAAAAAAAGTTGGCTATGAAAAAACTAAATTTAGTGGTAAAAAAAAAATTGACTTATGAAAAGTCTAAATTCATAGGTAAAAAAAAATCGGCTTATGAAAAGTCTAAATTCATACGTAAAAAAAAAATTGGCTATGAAAGGACTAAATTTAGTGGTTAAAAAAATTGGCTATGAAAAGTCTAAATTTAGTGGTAAAAAATTGGCTATGAAAATTTAAAATTTAGTAGTTAAAAAAAATTACCTACGAAAAGTCTAAATTTAGTGGTGAAAAAAAAAATTGGCTATGAAAAGTCTAAATTTACTAATTCAAAAAAAAAAAAAAATTGGCTATAAAAACACTAAATTTAGTGGCTCAATTACGACATCAGAAAATCTCAGAATCGTGCCGCACATATTTACCGACCATATTTTCCGATTCTCGCGGATCGACGTGGCGAACACGACGACGATCGAAATTATGCAAATTAATCGGCACAGGTTTGCGCGTTGTGATATAGGCGGGCTCGAGTATCTCGTGTTTCGTGTGCACGCGGCGGCTCCATCAGCTGTGTCATTTTTTACCCGGCATCTTTTTCCTCAGCCACGCTATCGGCCACCAGGGGGAGGAGGGGATCGGGGGGAGGGGGATGCACCGATGCACCGCGGCGCATAGATAAACGACGTTACGCTTCACCGAACGCGCCGCGCACCAGCGCGCTCGCACATCTCTCGCGGTTTGCGTAACGCCGAACCGCGCGCGGATCGGTAAGGTGATCGGGTCGCGCGACCCGCGAGCGGCGCGCAGCATCTCTCCCGTTGGGCCGGACGATATATTTGCCAGCCGCGCATTGCCGGAGCCGGAGCGCTTTGCACATGAAGATATGTGTTCCGCACGATATCCCCGCGTGGAACGAAAAAAAAAAAAAAAAAAAAAAAAAAAAAAAATGGCAAATAAATGCAAAATATACAGTCCACGCTGGCTCTAATAGCTAGCACGCTCCGGAATGGGACATTTGCCGTGCATATCTCGTGGGAAGACTTCTCACGTGGAGATAAAGTACGGTGGAAAAAAAAGAGAAAAAAAAAATGAGAAAGATGTATCCGAGATGTAGACATTTTTGACGCGGGGGATATTGAGAAATGTATTTTGCAATGTATCGGAGATGTAACTTGGAATCTGTAGGACAGATTTATGGAGGACACAGGATTTTTTTTAGAGGGGGTTAATGTGAGGTCGATGCTCGGGTTTTCGTTTTCTTTTTGCTTTTATAGAGGGTATAGGATTTTTTTGAGGGGGTTAATATGGCAAACGTTCAGGGTTTTCATTTTTTGACGTTTATAGAAGGTATAGGATTTTTTTCAAGGGGTTAATATGACCAACGCTCAGGGTTTTCATTTATTTGCATTTATAGAGGATAGAGGATTTTTTGAAGGTTAATATGGCCAAAACTCAGGTGTTCATTTTTTCATATTTATAGAGGATACACGATTTTTTGAGGGGGCCAACATGGCCAATCCTCAGGGTTTTCATATATTCACATTTGTAGAGGATATAGGATTTTTTGAAAGTGGTTAATATGGCCAACGCTGAAGTGTTCATTTTTTATATTTACAGAGAGTATAGGATTTTTAGGGGCCAATGTGGCCAACGCTCAAGTATTAATTTCTGTACATTTATAGAGGATATAGGATTTTTTTTTATTGGGTTAATTTGGGCAACGCTCAGGTGTTCATTTATTTATATTTACAGAGGATACAGGATTTTTTGAGGGGGGTTAATATGGCCAACGCTGAGGTGTTAATTATTTTTCATTTATAGAGGATATATAATTTTTTGAGAGGGGTTAATATGGCCAACGCTCAGCTTTTTTCCGCCGATTCTCCCGCATCGCTTTCAGCGTTACCATCGAGCGAGACTGAGAGAGATGACCGCGCGCTCCTTTCTCCATCATAAATCCAGCGCCCGCGTCGCTACGGATTTATGGCGATGGTGCAGGACGACACGGACAACGACAAATGAGAGCGTCAATCCCTCGGCCATTTCATTTGTCCTATATCGCGATTGAATTAACGAGCAAAAAGACGCGAACAAAAAAAATCCACGAATGATCTATAGATCCCTCGAGCCGCGAGTCGCACAATCGGCGCGGGAAAAGCGCGACACAAAAGCGATCCGGAATACGAAACAATGGCAGACAGCCAGACGTGCGATTCGCGGTGTGTAAATCCTCGAGCATCGCAACGCGGCGTCGATTCAATAATTCGTATTTTTTTTTCTCGATCACGAGTCGAGTTATGATTTAGCAATTTAACGCGCGGCGCAGCGAGAAGAGGATCGAGAAAAAAAAGAGACGTATGGAAACAACAGAAGGTCGTTAGGCACCTCAGGAGCGAAAATATGGCGTCCGACGTGCTGCGGATTTAATACGTGCGGTTGTTACAAATAAATCCACGAGTGATCGAGGCGATCGCGATCGTCCATCTTAGGAAATTTTTTTTTCGTCGCGACCATGGAGACCTTGTTTCGGTGGAATTTTAGAACATTCGTAGGTGACGATTTTCGAGAGAAAGAGAAATTTCAATTCGACATTTTCCAATACCCATTTTGAAATTTTCCTATACCCATTTTGAATTTTTCCAATACCCATTTTGAATTTTTCCAATACCCATTTTGAATTTTTCCAATACCCATTTTGAATTTTTCCAATACCCATTTTGAATTTTTCCAATACCCATTTTGAAGTTTTTCTATACCCATTTTGAATTTTTCCAATACCCATTTTGAAGTATTTCTATACCCATTTTGAAATTTTCCAATTTCAAAATGGGTATAAATCTCGCTATGCCGAGAAGAAGGTCGAGAAAAAAGAGACGTATGGAAATAACAGAAGGTCGTTAGGCACCTCAGGAGCGAAAATATCGCGTCCGACGTGCTGCGGACTTAATATACGTGCGGTTGTTACAAATAAATCCGCGAGTGATCGAGGCGATCGAGATCGTCCGTCTTAGGGCATTTTTTTTTTTTTTTTTGGAGCGCGCAAAGCGTCAGAAAATTAGTACCCGATCGAGAGCGAGAGTGAAAGAAGGGCAAGAAACGAGACGAGTACTGGTTAGTCGCGCGGGTCGCGCGGCAGAGACGCGGGGATCGCGCAAGAGTGCAAAACGAGGAGATGTGTGCGGTGAAAAAGGTGGAAAAGATCCTGGGCTACCGGAGCACCGCGCTACAGTAGAGCCTCTCGCAAATCCCATAGCCTGGAATTACTATTTATGTGGCTCTATTTTTGCCTTAATTAATTAATTACTTAATTAGTGATACTTTAATTATCAGTGTGTTAACAGCTTTTTGGCATCGTTATTAAAAATCAGTGTTTAGCACACTTCGTAACACTAATTTTTTACGCGCTTGCAGAATAAAAAAAATATATAATAATTAGCCATGCAAATTAATTAAGAAAATAAATTTCAAACCTCTGCAAAAAAAATCTAAATCGCAACCAGAAATATATAAAAATATACATATAGTTTCACAATTCTCATAGCCTGGGATTTACAATTCGTTGGCTAATTCTTGCCTTGATTAATTAATAACTTAACAATTAACACTGTAATTAACTGCGTATCAACAGCTCCCTGACATCGTTATTAAAAATCAGCACGTCCAGGATATTAAAAAACCATTAATTTCTAAACAACTGCAACATCACAAAAAAAATGTAACCATGCAAATTAATTAACAAAATCTATCCAACCCTCCGCCAAAAAAATCTAAATCTCAACCACCATAAATAAAAATAAATAAAAAATCATTTTCACCATCCTCAGTCGTCTCCACGCGTGGGCGTCAATAGCCGGCGATCTCGACTGTAACCCACACCGATATACCGTCTCGCCGGTGGTGCTGTTACTCCTGCTACCTGTGCCAGGCCCTGGTGCAGCCGTCTCGGAACATACGCGCCAACAAACGGCCTGCCGGCCGATAGCTAATGGCGTACGTATCGCAATACGTATGCCCCGTTGACGGGCCCGCTGGAGGGGGGTAGAGGGGGGGAGTCGGTAGAATTGCGAATATTGCGAATGTGCGGCTGTTCCAACGCCACTTCTATCGTCGGATCGGCGCGCTCGCGGAAGGTCGTGAGGTACGGGGCTGCTCGTGGTTTACCCGGTTCCATCTCCGAGACAGCGGAATCCTCGTCCCCCTCCCCCTCCCCCTGCCCCCGGCTCACAGCGCGTATCCATCTCGCCCGGCCGCGTGTATTTCCCGCTCTCGCCGCGTCGTGTATATCGAGAGATGCGCGCCGATCGCGCGGCGCGGTAGAAATCACGAGAAATGTATTCCGCCACCGTGTATTAATACTTTTCGGATATCGGATGCCCATGGAGACCTAGTTTCGGGTTGTTGAATTCGAGAGACTTCGTAGATACGGATTTTCGAGAGAGAGAATTTCAATTTGGAATTTTCCAATACCAGTTTCGAATTTTCCCAATACCCATGTTGAAATTTTCCAATACGCATTTTGAATTTTTCCAATACTCATTTTGATTTTTTCCAATACCGATTTGGAATTTTTCCAATACCCATTTTGAATTTTTCCAGTACTCATTTTGAATTTTCCAATACCTATTTTGAATTTTTCCAATACCCATTTTCAATTTTTCCAATACTCATTTTGAAATTTTCCAATACCCATTTTGAATTTTTCCAATACTCATTTTTTATTTTTCCAATACCCATTTTTAATTTTTCCAATACTCATTTTTTAAATTTTTCCAATACCCATTTTTTATTTTACCAATACTCATTTTTAATTTTTACAATACCCATTTTCAATTTTTACGATACCCATTTTGAATTTTTACAATACCCACTTTGAAGTTCTCCAATACTCATTTTGAATATTTTCAATACCCATTTTTTATTTTCCCGATACCCATTTTGAATATTTCCCATACCTATTTTGAAATTTTCCAATACCCATTTCGAATCGTCGGATCAGCGCGCTCGCGGAAGGTCGTGAGGTACGGGGCTGCTCGTGGCTTACCCGGTTCCATCTCCGAGACAGCGGAATCCTCTTCCCTCCCCGCCACGCTCGCCGCGCGCATCCATCTCGCCCGGTCGCGAACTATATGCCGCGTGTATTTCCCGCTCTCGCCGCGTCGTGTGTATATCGAGAGATGCGCGCCGATCGTGCGGCGCGGTAGAAATCACGAGAAATATTCCGCTGACTCGATATTCTTTACGCCAACTTTCCATCCGTAATTCATTTGGAGCGATTATATGTACGGCATCCAATATCCATATACCGCGCTGGATGCTACCAACCGGCACGTTGAAACGTCGAACGCTGCTGCTGCCGCCGCTGGGGTGGAATAATGGGGTACAAGGAGAAATGTGGCAATGATTGCCAGACTCTTCTCTGAGTCGTCTGAAAATACCTGAGAGCGAATGGCAGCCTCTGCGACTTGGCCCACAATTGTTACCCGAGTCTGGGAATCATTGCCATATTTTTTTCTAAATTAAAAAAGACGATTTCGCGAAATGACCCGGAAGAGCATAAATGGGATATAAAAGCGTCGTGATTATATTCCGTACGGTCGCCGAACACGAATATCGACGTAGAACCACCGAGATATCGGCGGGAGGAATCGGTTAATAAAATAAGCGTTTCAGGGTTATCATTTTGGGGATCTCCGGGTCGTGATATTCCGTTGTTCTTATCGCGTGGTATTTCTGTTGGTCGTTTAATCTCGATAAGCGCGCTCGGTGGCTGCCGTGCGGAGGCGACGATGGGAAGGGATGAAAGAAACGAGGCGAACGATTGGCAAGCACGCGAGCGTGTAGCACACGCGATATGTTAATCCTCGCGCGGTGCTTGTGCTATTGCGGCTACTACCTCGCGAATATCCGCGCCGAATGAGTTTTTGATCTTCGCCCGTGCGAGCCCCGGGTTAACCGTTAAATGGCCCGTGAGACCGATCTTCGTGGTCAGCGCGATGGAATGTCCCATGGAGACCTTGTTTCGGTTGTTGAGTTCGAGAGAATTGGTAGATGACGATTTTCGAGAGAGAAAAACTTCAATTTGAAATTTTCCTATACCCATTTTGAAATTTTCCAATACTCATTTTTAAATTTTCCTATACCCATTTTGAAATTTTTCCAATACCCATTTTGAATTTTTTCCAATACCCACTTTGAATTTTTCCAATGCCCGTTTTGATTTTTTCCAATACCCATTTTGAATTTTTCCAATACCCATTTTGAATTTTCCAATACCCATTTTTAATTTTCCAACGCCCGTTTTGAAATGTTTCGATGCCCATGTTGAATTTTTCTAATACCCATTTTGAATTTTTCCAATACCCATTTTGAAATTTTCCAACACCCGTTTTGAAATTTTCCAATACACGTTTTGAAATTTTAGAATATCCATTTTGAAATTTCTCAATACCATTTCGAAATTTTCCTATACCCGTTTTGAAATTTTCCAGTACCCATTTCGAATTTTTGCAATACCAGTTTTTCAATTTTCTCACACCAGTTTCCGCAGCTCTTCGCGCTCAAACCTCAGCAGCTCTTCCGCGCGCAATGCAAACAGCCGCTCGCCGCGTCATCGTCACGAACCTCGCATTTCGTATCCATCTTCCCCGGAGATTTGCATAGATTGTAAGATTTTTTTTCCGCCATCCCGTACATTCGCTCGGACTGGCAAACACGGGGGGCAGATCTATTGTCTCGCGGCTCGTCCCGCTCGCTCCGTGTGTCAGCCGGCAGCTCATTTCATCGCGCGCGCGCTATTGCGGTGCCCTCGGGCGGCCGTTTAATCTCAGGGTTACATAAATCCTCGGCTATCCCTCTTTTTCTCACTTTCAAGGATAAAAGGATAACGATCCCCGCACTTAGCGCCCGCGCTCCTCGCGCGCTGCGCTCACAATTACCCGGCCGCCGCGGATAAATAAGCCCGCAAATCGTGAGACGTTCCCAATCAATTCTCCCCGATCGTTCTCCGATGCAGTCGCTGTTCGCGCGAACTTCGACTCGCTCATCCGGCGGCCGCCGCCGCCGCCACGAGAGTGTCGAGCGAGTTGTGCTCTCGATCGCAGCAATTCCCCTCATAACCGTTCGTTACTTCAATTGCCCTCGCCTGGGTGTCGATACGGTGTGTCTAGCTTTATACATCGTCGGGCCGATTTCTTACAGCCTTACACACCATTTCTTACACACCATTTCAATGCGCCTGCGCCCCGTGATCTCCCCCCCCTTTGGATGAAGTACGGACTTCAACACTTCACCTCCGATGCATCATGCAGCAGCATCGGCAGCGAGACCGGTATGATCGTTACACGTTTTCGCGATTCGCGCCTTGCGAAATATAAGTGTACGACCGCCTTCACCTCGCCCTTGATACGCTGCAAAGGCGCCCGTTACCCGACTCTGCTCTGAGCACACAACACACAGACACACAGACACACACGCGCGTTGTGTGTGCGCTGTGTGCGGACGCAACGTTGTTGCTTGTGGCGCGTCTAGGGGGGTTCCCTCGATCGCACAACGCGATAGATTACACCGCGCCTCCTGCTCCGCTGGTAACTGCGCTGCCCCGCTCTGATCATGCACACATCTCTCGCCGATTCCCGCGACTTTTCGCCGAGAGAGATCGAGCCGGGCGAAGGCCATCGAATCGCTCGAATGGATTGCCCCGATCGTCCGGCTCGCGATCGCTCGATGGGAAGGCGGTGTTATGTGTCATAGATCGAGTGGAGTGGCGTAGGTTGTTTGTGCATATGGTGTATGTTGGTTAAATGCTGATCCGGTTGGGTATGTTGGGAATTAGCGCTTTGGTGTGGATGGTTGCGGACTGATGACGGCGGTTTGGAAGGTCGATCTGGAGGTTGATGGAGAGGGAGTTGCTTTTTTTTAAATGAGAGGGAGCTGCGGCGTTTTGATTTTGGTAGGGGAATGTTGGATTTTGTTTGAAATGTTGGTATGGGTTGATATTGTAGGAAGGGTTTTGGTCTGGATGGTTGTAGACTGATGACGGCGGTTTGGAAGGACGATCTGGAGGTTGATGGAGTGGGAGTTGGTTTTTCTAAATTGGAGGGAGCTGCGCCGTTTTGATTTTTGTAGGGGAATGTTGGATGTTTATGGAAATATTGGTTTGGGTTGATATCTTAAGATATCGAAATCCTTAGGAAGGGTTTTGGTCTATATAGTTGGAGACTGATGACAGCGGGTTGGAAGGTTTATATAGGCTGGTGGAGTGGGAGTAGTTATCCCAAATTGGATAGAGCTGCGTCGTTTTGATTTTTGTAGGGAAATGTTGGGTTTTGTTTCAAATGTTGGCTTGCATTGATGTCTGAGGAATGAGGATTTTGGTCTGAATGGTTGAAGCCTGATGACAGCGGTTCGGAAGGTCTGTAGATTGGTGGAGTGGGAGTCGTTTTGATTTTTGTAGGGAAACATTGGATTTTATTTGAAATGTTGGTATGGGTTGATACTTTAGGAAGGGTTTTGGTCTGAATGGTTGGGGACTGATGACAGCAGTTTGGAAGGTCTATAGGTTGGTGGAGTGGGGATCGTTTTTCCCAATTAAATGGAGCTGCGCCGTTTTAATTTTTGTAAGGAAATATTGGATCTTGTTTGGGATGTTGATTTGGGTTGATATCTTAAGAAGAGTTTTTTAAGAAGGGTTTTTGGTCTGGATGGTTGGAGAATGATGACAGCGGTTTGAAAGGTCTACAGAATGGCGGAGTCGGAGTTACTTTTCCAAATTGGATGGAGATGCACCGTTTTGAATTTGGTAGAGGTTGAGGAAATATTGGTCCAGGTTTGATATCTAGGGACTGTAAGTTTTGGTCCGACTGGTCCTGGATTGATGATAGCAGTTGGAAAGCTATAAATGTTGGTGTTGCCGTTTTCCCGGGTTGGATGAAGCTGGTTAGCTCGGGAATGGTGTATGCAGTGCCAATGGATCCGTTCGCCAAAGCAGGGGGAGATTGCCTTTGTGCAATAACGTGAACTATCCTGTGTGTGCGATGGGAAACTCGAGTTTTCCCCTTCGGAAAGTCAGAGGTCGAGCCGGTGCCGCGATAGATCTCAGTGTGAGAGGCTGAAAGTGCAAACTGAAACCGTGGGTTCTGAAAGAATATCAAATCCCATTCTCTCGATTGCCACGATATTATAAAATAATTTAACACAGTTTTTAATTTCTAATATTTTTGATTATTTAGTTTTTAATTTCTTTTATTAATTTTTTTAAGTGTGTCGATATTTTTAATCATTTATCTCTAATTTTTTACATCGCCGTCTCTTTAATCTTGAATTTTACCGCAATATCGCCTGGAACTGTTTCGACACCACCTGTCGCAAAAACGACGAAGATACCTGGAAGATTGAATACCGACGAATTTCCGCGTGTCCCCGGGGCCCCGAATTTTTCTCATAACTTCGATAATAAAATTTATATATCGGCTCACTCTCGCTCGTCTTCATCCGCGCCGTGGTATAATTAGCGGGAATGCGGTCGCGAGGTAATTGCCAGTTCTTTTTGGTGCTCCGGCCGGCCAAGCGCGTGGAGGTGATCGAGGGCAAAGCGGGGGGGAACAGTCGATTATGATACTTGCCGAGTCGTTTTTTCTTACAAGGTTACGAAACGGGTCATCTTCTGTTCCACAACAAAACATAAAATCAAAAAAATGCTGTAAGATCTTCAATTTTCTTCTGTCCTAGCGACAAAAAAACAACACAAAAAATGCTACCAAAATCTTTAATTTTCTTCCGTCTTTGCGACAAAAAACAACACAAAAAATGCTATAAAAATCTTTAATTGTCTTCTGTCTGTACGACAAAAAACAACACAAAAAATGCTATAAAAATCTATAATTTTCTTCTGTTCTTAGGACATAAAACAACACAAAAAATGCTATAAAAATCTTAAATTTTCTTCTGTCCTTACGACAAAAAACAACACAGAAAACGATATAAAAATATTTAATTTTAAAAGGCGCTATAAAAATCTGTAATTAAAAAAAAATGCTATAAAAATCTTTAATTTAAAAAAGATGCTATAAAAATCTTAAATTTAAAAAAGATGCTATAAAAATCTTAAATTTAAAAAAGATGCTATAAAAATCTTAAATTTTATAAAGATGCTAAAAAAATCTTAAATTTAAAAAAGATGCTATAAAAATCTTTATTTTATAAAGATGCTATAAAAATCTTAAATTTTATAAAGATGCTATAAAAATCTTTAATTTTCTTCCTTCCTAACAAAACCAAAAACATCATAAAAAGATCATCTTAAATTATTTCCCCTTTAGTAATCCCAAAAAAAAAATCCTCAAACTCCCATCAAATGAATTTTTAGAAACCGTGTATATTTCCATCAATCCACCACAAATTTTATTCCTCACCATCACACACAAAATACCCGAAGAAAATCAATTCCTCCAGGAAGCGAAAAAAAAAAACCTCACCGTCTCGGTAAACGTTTTCCCTCTGCCTGTCTGCGTGTAGAAGCGCCGCGGCGATGCACGCAAAACGCGCGGAATGGTCTGCACAGTAGTGGTGAAAAACCTTTAAGATGCTAAAAAAATCTGTAATTTTCTTCTATCCTAACAAAACCAAAAACATCATAAAAAAATCATCTTAAATTATTTCCCCTTTAGTAATCCCAAAAAAAAAATCCTCAAACTCCCATCAAATGAATTTTTAGAAACCGTGTATATTTCCATCAATCCACCACAAATTTTATTCCTCACCATCACACACAAAATACCCCGAAGAAAATCAATTCCTCCAGGATGCGAAAAAAAAACTCACCGTCTCGGTAAACGTTTTCCCTCTGCCTGTCTGCGTGTAGAAGCGCCGCGGCGATGCACGCAAAACGCGCGGAATGGTCTGCACAGTAGTGGTGAAAAACCTTTAAGATGCTAAAAAAATCTGTAATTTTCTTCTATCCTAACAAAACCAAAAACATCATAAAAAAATCATCTTAAATTATTTCCCCTTTAGTAATCCCAAAAAAAAAAATCCTCCAACTCCCATCAAATGAATTTTTAGAAACCGTGTATATTTCCATCAATCCACCGCAAATTTTATTCCTCACCATCACACACAAAATACCCCGAAGAAAATCAATTCCTCCAGGAAGCGAAAAAAAAACCTCACCGTCTCGGTAAACGTTTTCCCTCTGCCTGTCTGCGTGTAGAAGCGCCGCGGCGATGCACGCAAAACGCGCGGAATGGTCTGCACGGTAGTGGTGAGCGCGAGTGCGGCTCAGACGTAGTGCATAGGACGAGTGGAGAGCGGCGGCGGCGAGACGCGCGGTTGAGTGATATAAAACCGGCACTGGGAATAAATACACCATTGCGGGATTACCGCGCGCGGCGTTCGCCGGGCAGAGCTAAATATTCATGGGTTAAGCTCTTTCACCGAGTCTTTGTATAGGCGCTCTTCTTTAACCCCCCCGGCCGGCCTGGCCGGGATGTATTCAGCACCGAGAGATCAGCGGGACTTTAAGGGACCCTCGGAGACGCTCGGCCGATACCGTGGCAAATCACTTCGCCATATAGGTAAAGACGGTATACCGCAGAGCTGAGCGTGGATTCGTTGCCGGTTGTCACTGGAGCGCCGACGAGTAGCTTAGACCGCCAGATCCAGAGCTCTCTATACCTAACTCGGTGATACCCTCGCTGACTTAGTCGAGCGACTATTTTTTTTTTTTTTTTTTTTTTTTTTTCCCCTCCTTCCACTCTGCTTCAATTCTCTCTGGCATCCGCTGAACGGTTTTCTTCTAAATGCACATCTCGCGCTGGGCGAGAAGGAGAGAGCGATCGGTGGATCGGTATATTACGCGCCATTCCGCTCACGAGGCTCTGGGAAAACGCTTTTTGCGACGCTGCCGTAAATACCGCCGCGCCGTGATTCCTGAGCGTCGTTGACGGCGAGGGGAAAAAAAGAAGGAGAGTGATGGATGTGGATGGCTTGAATTTGACGCTGGTGCGGAGGTGATGCGGATTCTTGGACGGGGTAAACAGATGTGGATTCGGGGTTTTAGATATGGATTATTTGGTAGAGCAGATGACTTTAATTTGGTTACAAAATGTTGATTTGTTTCTTGTAAGATTTTGTAGGATCTCAAAACATGATAAATGTTCACTAAAAGGCAGTCAAAAATGTTTGATATGCTGATTCAATTTCTTTAATTACAGTTTGGAAGGTTATATCAGACTTTATTTTATGCGGTCAATTTGCAGCCGTAAATACGGCGACGCCGAGATTCCTGAGTGTCGTTGACGGCGAGGAAAAAAAGGAGAGTGATGGATGTGGATGGGTTGAATTTGACGCTGGTGCGGAGGTGATGCGGATTCTTGGACGGGGTAAACAGATGTGGATTCGGGGTTTTAGATATGGATTATTTAGTAGAGCTGATGACTTTAATTTGGTTAAAAATGTTGATTTGTTTCTTGTAAGATTTTGTAGGATCTCAAAACATGATAAATTAAAACATGATAAATGTTCACTAAAAGGCAGTCAAAAATGTTTGATATGCTGATTCAATTTCTTTAATTACAGTTTGGAAGGTTATATCAGACTTTATTTTATGCGGTGAATTTGCTGCCGTAAATACCGCGACGCCGTGATTCCTGAGCGTCGTTGACGGCAAGGAAAAAAGAACGAGAGTGATGGATGTGGACGAATTGAATTTTTGACCCTGGTGCGGAGGTGATACGGATTCTTGGACGGGGTAAACAGATGTGGATTCGGGTTTTTAGATATGGATTATTTGCTAGAGCTGATGACTTTAATTTAGTTACAATGTAGATTTGTTTCTTGTAGGATTTGGTAGGATTTCAATCTAGATCCTTTTCTTGTTTAGAAATTAAAACATGATAAATGTTCACTAAAAGGCAGTCAAAAGTTTTTGATAGGCTGATTCAATTTCTTTAATTACAGTTTGGAAGTATCAGTCTTTTTTTTATGCAGTAAATTTGCCCAAATATGTTACGCAAGAAAAAAAAACTATCGATCGACTTACGTCGACTCCACAAACTGCACTTTTTATCTATGTGATAAGAGCTGCGCCAACACCAATGATCGCAATCTTTACGAGGTCACCCTAGACATGACCAATTATGACGGTTGTCCTCCATTTTATTGTCACACGGAGCGCGCGATAAAACGAAAGTAAACAGTAAACGATGTTTGCATGGCACGCAATTTTTTTTGTCTCCTGCTTTTCGCGTCTGGAGAATTGGAACAACAGAATGTGCGAACCGGCGAACCGGCAAAGGAGGCCAATTTCCATCGATCATTGCTTAAAAGGGAAAAAATGTCTTACAAAAAAATGCAGTGCTCAAAAGCGCCACTGGCATTCCTGTCGTGAGACCAGCTCGAGCGCCTGCTGTCCCGTTCAGGAATAATTAGGTCCAGTTTTGGTGTAATCGCTGCAAGCAATGCAGTCGACTTTGATTCTCACTTTGGTTTTCATTGCTGTGCAATGTTTGGCTGGTGGGATAGTCAAAACGTCGAAACATCACAAATATTCCAGTCTCATCCAAGCAACGGTAAAGTTGAAACCTTCAATAGCCACTTATTAATCACACCAACAAATAGCCACAAATAAAATTAAATAGCCAACAAATAGCTCAATAGCCACTTATTAATCACAGCAAAGTTCAAACCCTCATAGCCACTTGTTAATCACACCAACAAATAGCCAACAAATAGCTCAATAGCCACTTATTAATCACACCAACAAATAGCCACAAATAAAAACAAATAGCCAACAAATAGCTCAATAGCCACTTATTAATCACACCAACAAACCAGAAACAGTCTGCAATGATCAAATGTCTTCCAGGCAGAAGTCCTGAAATCCTGCTATGCAGGAAAAGTGGATGCAGTTGGCCTAGCTGGAGATACAGATGCTTTTCTGATCAAGACTCTACAGTCCTCAACATCCATTCCAGTAACGCTACTAGGCATCACCAGAAGAGTCATAAGTCACGACCCGGTGCAACGCGGACGTCGTCACAAGCTGCAGGTCACAGTGGTCACAACTTCACCTTCCACAGCACTGGAGAAAATCCTCATAGCCCTGAAGCATTCATTATGGTGGAATCACATGGCCTCCATTCTCATACTCGCTCAAGACGGTTGCTCGAGGGCATTCGAGATCCTCTTCACCGCCTGGAAAATCGATTTGCTCAATGCGAAACTCATTTGCCTCAATCCCACCGAGGAAACATTGATTTACACTTACAATCCATATACAAGAACGGCGCCCGCTGGTTGGCAGGTGGAAAACACTTACAGAGGAGAAAACGATCATCCCTGGACGCTGCTGGTGCGAAGGTACCGAGAAGCCGAGTTGATATGCGACGAACTCGACTACGAGAAGACCAGAGATTTGGCTGGCTACGATATCCGCTCCACCGTCATGAATCAACCCCAACGCCTGACCATTGATCTCAACAAGACCGGACCGGACAGCTTTGGAGGAGGCGGTGGCGTCATCTGTAAGATCCTCTTTCGCGCCCTGAACGGCAACCCCAAACTGTTGGTCTACAACCGAACAAGCGCTGACATGGGATTCGCTGACGACAAGGGAAGAGACGTTCTCATGGACACTGTGGAAGGGGTCACCGACATCCACTTGAACAATCGATACGTAGTGGCCAAGGAAGGAATCGGGATCACCTATCCACACTTCTACTCAGGTTTGAGCGTCGTAACCCAATATCGAGGTCAGATGTCACAGCTAAACAAGATTCTGTCAGTCGTTGACGGCAGCTCGCGAAGAGGAATTTGCTTGGTGATTGTGATGAATGTTCTTGTCTTCATCTTCGTCCTGCGACAAAAAGCAATTCCGGCTATGCTGAACACCCTTCGACTGGTCTGCAATGGAGGAATTCCTATGGTTCCCACATTCCTCGCGCCCAGATTCTATCTGGGCACTTTGTTCCTGTTCGTTGTCACCGTTCAAGCGATCTATCAAGGAAAACTGGCTGCCCTACTGACGAAGCCGGTTTTGCTTCCCAATGTCAACACCATAGAGGATCTTGTTGAAGGCGACTACACGGTTTATGGATACAAGACGGTCGACCATTTCTTCAGGCCGCCCATTTTTGAGGGGCGATATGTTGCAATCAAGGATCTTGATTGCATCAAGCATGTTCTGCGTGATCCTAAGGCTGCTTGCGTGTCGGAGTATATTTGGCTCATCGAACAAGCGGCGACGCTGGGTCTTCACTTGTCCAGCGACATCGTCATCAAGTTGCCCGTGACGTATGTGATTCGTGACGATTGGCCGCTTGAGGCGAGGGTGAACAGGGTCGTCAGTGCGATGGTCGAGGCTGATCTCATTCGCTATGTGTTCATGAGGAGGTTCCATAGGTTCCTCAATGTCCTTCAGTCCTACGAGAAGCAGGCGGAGGATCAACAGTTCAACGCCATCACTTTGGACGAAGTGGCTTTCGCTTTTGTCATCCTGGGAATTGGTTTGGGTTGTGCTGGTTTGTGTTTCATTGTCGAAACGCAAATTCAAGCGGGGTTTTTGATTGTCCTCGGCCACTTTTGAAATCGACTGCGTGCTGTAAACAAGAAAATGTCCTTCTGTGTTAAATAGACGTTGAAATGAATCGTAATACTTTCTTGACATTGAATGTTGAATGAAAAAGGCCTATTTCACAAAAGTGTCGCCACGTTTACTTTACGATGTTGCTGGTCGACGATCATAAAACGGACAATTTGGTTGCGTTTCACGATCATATCGAGGGTTCTGCTGGCGGTAAACAAAAAATGTGTGCACTGCGTTTATCGCCGTTGAGTCGAAACGTCGTCAGACTGAAACCACTGAAGTGGGAGTCGCGGGACGGTCGTACGCACAGCTCGTAAAACCGAAATTGCTACACAGGAGATGGAGATCGGTTCGATACTTGACATTTCTTTGCTGGCAATTGACCTAACTGCGTCACTTTATGCTTCATTCCGGAAATTGTCTTACGATTGTCTTTGAAATCAACCTTGTGAGGCAAAAACGAAACTATTTTTGAGGCAAAAACAAAAATATATTTGAGGCAAAAGCTAAAATATCTTTGAGGCATAAACAATAATATCTTTGAGGCATAAACAAGAATATCTTTGAGGCAAAAACAAGGATATCTTTGAGGCAAAAACAAGAATATCTTTGAGGCAAAAACAAAAATATCTTTGAGGCAAAAACAAAAAAAACTTTGAGGCAAAAACATGAATATCTTTGAGGCAAAAACATGAATATCTTTGAGGCAAAAACAAAAATAACTTTGAGGCAAAAACAAGAATATCTTTGAGGCAAAAACAATAATATCTTTGAGGCAAAAACAAGAATATCTTTGAGGCAAAAACAAGAATATCTTTGAGGCAAAAATAAAAATACCTTTGAGACAAAAACAAAAATATTTTTGAGGCAAAAACAAAAATATCTTTGAGCCAAAAACAAAAATAAATTTGAGGCAAAAACAAAAATAACTTTGAGGCAAAAACAAAAATATCTTTGAGGCGCAAACAAAAATATCTTTGAGGCAAAAACAAAAACAACTTTGACACGCGTTGACGTAAATTCCCAAAAAAATGTAACAAACAGAACACACGAAAAATCGTGTTTATGCCAACCCACGAGTGGCCCGCAAAATGTTTATCGCGTTTATCACAAACTGAGACGTACACCGGCGAAATTGGACGATGATGAGAGGTAACGACGTGCATCGCTGATGAATCGACGACGCGCGCGCGACGGAAATCGCCGTCCGGCGTGTACGCGAACGGTAAATTAAAGTGTTGACCGCGGAGAAAAGTGGTTTATACGTGCGCGATCAGCGCTTATGTACTCTCACCCTGGGCCACCCGATTTGGCGGCTCTCGGGCGTCTTAATAGTCGGAACGTGCAATAAAGTCCGGGGACTTTCGAGGCTTTAAGACGACCGAATTTCGCGATTCCGCTCGGCGGCCGTTAAAGCCCGCGGAACGAGCGAATTATTGCCGATAAATCGGGGGCGGAGAGAAGACATCGGATGGCGGATCCTGAAGAGCGGGAACGACGCCGGGGCGACGAGGCTGGAAATCCAGCGTGTCCGGTGGGGTCCGAAGTCCCGGCACGCATTTTGCGGGCCAAGCGGACAAATCTGTCGTCAGAGAAAAAAAAAAATAAATCCAATCTTATCGTGTCTTTATATCCTCCATTAATATATTATTATTATAAAACAATAATAATACTAATAATAATAATATTGTATTATTATTATTATTATTATAGAATAATAGATTATTATGTACAACTGTGCCTAGTAAACCTGGTCAGAAAAGACACATTTTTAGCTACTTTTTCATTGAAATTAAAATATGGCAAATTAGTTCTGAATATACCGAAATTTTCGAATTTTCAAACTTCTAATTTAATTTTCTACAATAAAAAGTTGCCTTGGGGTAAAGTAAAGGAACATTTTCAAATTTTCAAATTTCTAAATTATTTTTCTGGTATAAAAAGTTGCCTTGGGGCTTGACAAAAGCTTTCATTTCCTATTGAACAACAAACACACCGTGCGGTTTGGCGAGCTTTTTGAAAATTGCGAATCCAACCATTTTTTGGGTCCTTTTTTTAAATTACAAGCAAAAGAGCAAAAAATGTAACGCAAAAAATATTGTATTAAATATTTTTTTACAGGCCTCTGCCAACATTTTTCTTCTGAGACAAATTTCAGGAATCTCGAGAAGCAAAAAAACGTGAAAAAAATTGATATTTTTTAGACGTGTCTAATGCCCAGTGTATCCGTGTATACGTCGTTATATTTATACGCGTCGCCGGTTCTGCGAGGGTCGTTGCGCGCTTGCATCGTAATAACACGTTACGCGCTCGCAGCGATCCCACCAATATATTAATTACCGCTCAATATACTAATTACTGGCCCTGTAATCTCGCGCGGGACGCCGTGGGATATCACGCCGCGATGCGTCGAATCTTGTACACTATTTCTCTAAAATATATTATACACCGCATACATATTGAGCTTATATTATATACGTGGAATAAGCGAGTTGATTTTCTCGATTTACGTGTGTGCGGATTCCGCCTCTGGTTATAAATTATAACATAACGCTCGTGTGTATCTAATGCAACGTACATTTCGTCCGAAGCGATATAAATAATCGTGTAATATAGTGAACTCGCGGCTTGTAATGAGGCGGAGGATCAGCCTTTCTTTGACCCCGCTGCTCCTCTCCGGGGCAATTGGAACGTTGCGTTCCGATCGAGGCACCCGAGCCTGTCTATTGACGTGCAAAGCCTGAGCCGTAGAAATGATTCTGGATTAAAATGAACCTCAAGCTTAATTTCCAATTTTCCGTCTCTCTACTTTACTGTTAAAATTGTGTCCCATGAATCCATAGTAAATGTCAGTGTTGATGGGAGTTGCTCAATAATTGGTGGACATTGGGACTTATTTTTTTTTTTAATTAAGTAGCGGAATTTATTGAATCCTGGGATTAAATTCCTGAGGATCAGAGTAACAAGAAATACAGCAAAGAAACAAACAAAAAAAAAAAACAACAACAAAATCTGGTGAAGAAAGAGCAGGGAGATGGTGTCAGGACTAGATGTGTCCTATGAATCCACAGTAACTATTAATGTTGATGGGAGCTACTCAATAATTGGTGGCCATTCAAACTTATTTTTCTTGAATTAAGTAGCGGAATTTATGTAAACCTGGGATTAAACGGCTAAGTAACAGAGTAACAAGAAATACAGCAAAAGAAGCAAAACCTCGTGAAGAAAGAGCAGAGAGATGGAATCAGGAATATCAGTGTTGATGGGAGTACTTTAATTATTGGTGTCTATTGAAACTTATTTTTTTTTTTAAATAAGTAGCAGAATTTATTGAATCCTGGGATTAAATTCTTGAGGATCAGAGTAACAAGAAAAATACAACAAAAAACAAAACCTAGAGAAGAAAGAGCAGAGAGATGGAGTCAGACAAGATGTGTCCTATGAATGTCAGTATTGATGAGAGCTGTTCAATAAAGGCAATGAAATGGCAGATGAAAAACATCAATAAATGAAATCTAGTCTACTAATTTCATCAACTCATTCCTACGATCAACAGCAGCTCTTCTATCCCGCACAATTCTATCCACCACAGCGTAGATCCAACACCTTCGTTTCTCCACAAAGTCAGCATTAAACATACTGGTATGCCTTCACGTTTCTAATATTCATCCCCTTTTTTCTAGGACATTTCGTACCTACACATTTATTTCCACAAAAACAGTTTCCAAACTGATAAATGCATCAAAAGCTTCCAGATTTTTGACGCAACTTTTTCCTATAATGTGGCTTTCAAATAAACGAATTCCATCCATCCGGCTTCGACACGACTCAAGCCTAATACCCCATATGGAAATATTTATGTGTAAAATGTATGACATCAAAAAGTTGTATATGCAACATACATGTCGCATATAAAAATATATGCAACATATATGCAACATATAGAACTTTTCGTCGACATATATTTCTCATACAAATATTTCCATGTGGGACTTCCAGTGCAAAAAAAAACCCAGAAGCTCGAAAATACATAAAGCTCGTCGCATCGTCTCAAGATCACCCGATCAACAGACAGAAACTCACAAACGGAAAACACGCACACGTCGGTCGTACCAATCCGACTCCCTCGACTACCTCCGGTCCGCCACCCATTCGGCATCCGCGCCGGCTCGTAAAACTCGTGTACCGCGCATATGGAGTGCAGGCACGACGGATATCTTTTCGACGACGAGGAGGAGGAGGCCAAGTCTCTCCGGGCGCTCGTGCGGCATTCAAATGAAGCCCACGAGCGCAGCGAGCCAGAAGCTGGACGACGAGAGGGCTCGGAGTCAAGGGGGGGGGGGGGGGGGGAATATCCGCGCGCGGTGCCCGCGACAATAATGCATTCTTCGGTGATCCCCGAGTCACGAAGCGCGACGACAACCGCGCGGCCCTCGCGGAGGTCGACGACGGGAGCTTAAGCCACGCTGGATAATACAAGCTGAAAGCGATCGATGTCGATCTATCTTTCGCCTCCCACTCTGTTCGCGGATCTCCTCGACGATCGAGACGCGAGTTCGCGTGGTTATAAACGTCGTCGGGACACTGCGTCATCGCTCCGGTGGTCTTGTTATTAAAGCCGATGGGTGGGGGGGAGAGCCGACGAGTCGCCGAGTGAGCGGATCCCTACGATCTTCTCAAGCCCCACGATGAGAGAGAGAGAGAGCGCGAGAGTGACGACAGGTGGAGGTGGGTAGACGGGTAGCGAGACTAGACGTACTCGAGGCGTTTTGTACGGGATGACCTGTCAATCGTGGGTTTTGTGGGTGAGCAATGGGATTGGATGTAGGTGGACTACGAAATGTGGATGATTTGTCGCTTTGGACTGCAAGTGGGGGGACTGAGGTCAGGGAATTGACGTTGATGAATGTTTCATTTTTCTGGAATGGAGAAGATTCTGGTGAAAATTGGTAAATTTTATGGTGAAAATTGGTAAATTTTATGGTGAAAATTGGTAAATTTTATGGTAAAAATTGATCAAGTGTATGATAGAAATTGGTAAAGCGTATAGTAAAAATTGTTACAACGTATGATAAAAATTGGTGAAACGTGTGGTAAAAATTGGCGTAGCGTATGATAAAAATTGGCGTAGCGTGTGATAAAAATTGGCGTAGCGCATGATAATTGGTACAGTGTATGGTAAAAATTCGTAAAGCGTATGATAAAAATTGGTAAAGCGTATGATAAAAATTGGTAAAGCGTATAATAAAATTGGTAAAGCGTATGGTAAACATTGATAAAGCGTATGGTAAAAATCGGCAAAGCGTATACTAAAATTTGGTGCAGCGTATGGTAAAAATTGATAAAGCGTATGGCAAAAAATGGTAAAGCGTATGATAAAAATAGGTAAAACGTATGAAATAAATTGACAAATCTAGAAATTTCGCGAGCACACGACAAATTTGTACATGTCCATTATGATTATGTTCTGTCATGTGAAGGTTGTTACCTTGATCACAATAGTTTGGTTTCATCAACGAAAACCTATTGAATCGAATTACCAGATATGATAATTTTTACGAGACGTCCAGTTATTTTGCCCACGTTCTCCCGTCCATATGGATGCCGCAGAAACGGAGGTTGCCGGCGACGGTTATAAATTTCAGCTGGAAACTCGATTGGATGCGAACAGGAGTGACTCGGAGCATCCGGCGTATCCCATCCTCGCCCTATTACCGCGAACGAGCGATCGCCGTCAATGTAATAAAAGGAAAGATTTCCTCGTGCGGCACACAGAGAGCGAGATATCGTAACCCAGAACACGTAGCCGCACCACCAGATAATAGATGCCCGGCTGACGTGTAGGGCCCGAAGTAGCCGGAACAAGTAGAACGTTTCTGATAGAAGTCGAGGGTCAAGAAGCGACGTACGTCGATCCTATCGATATCGCGAAACCCTTTCCACGTTATAATGTATTGAAATTGAGCCGAGCGCTATTGGCGATATTGGCTGCGGCCGGCCGGCCCGAAGAGTGGAACTGTTATGGGGTATTAGGTTTATGCGCCTATTCGCGCATAAGCATGGCGAACCGCGATCCTGTACGTCCGCGTCTTCTTACTTCCGTTAGTGAAATAGCTCTTTCGCGAGTAACTGCACCGTCCCCCCGATCGGTCGTGACTGTATATATCCCGAGCTCGGGCATATTTCGCTCTCGCACCGCTTCGCGCTCGCCCCCAGGACCGGGCACGAGACCTCGGCGTCCGCCTCTCGTGGCTTTATTGTTGCTCGTTGCCTCGTGACGTGTGGGGATACGGGGGACTGGAACCTCGTGTGATACAGTATTCCAGGTACGTCAATTTTTATGGGTACTGTTTTTATTTATACAGGTACAATAAAAAAAAAATTATAAAAATAAATAAATGGGTAAAGAGAAATGAAAAAAGAATGAAAAAAAAAAAAAAAAATCCAACCGAGACAAAATATGATCAGGATTATAAGAAAAAATCCCACACCCACGTATATGCAAACAAGTACATCACCCTATCTATAGGACACAAATGCAACATAATAAAGTGTAAAGAATACATAAATAAAAAAAAATTTAGAAAACCTAAGCTGAAGGATCGTTGTCGATGGCCAATTGGCTATGTAGAATATAGGCAATTAGAAATGATAATTTATAGGGTACAAGAGATGTATTTTGTATATATTTGTCAATAAAATAAAAAAGAAAAGAAAACGACAAAGAGAAAGAAAAGGTAAAGGAAAAAGAAAACGAAAAAGAAAAAGAAAAAGGAAAAGAAAAAGAAAAAGAAAAAGAAAAAGAAAAAGAAAAAGAAAAAGAAAAAGAAAAAGAAAAAGAAAAGGAAAAAGGGAAACGAAAAGGAAGAAGAAAAAGAAAAGAAAAAGGAAAAGGAAATGAAAAAGAAAAAGAAAAAGAAAAAGAAAAAGAAAAAGAAAAAGAAAAAGAAAAAGAAAAAGAAAAAGAAAAAGAAAAGGAAAATTAAAAAAACGAAAAGGAAGAAGAAAAAGAAAAAGAAAAAGTAAAGAATTGTTCTGACAGTTAATTCAACACTACCAAAAGATGTATTTACGATCCTGCCCAGCAAATCTACCGAGTCACGATGAAGACCCCAAGACGCACGAAAATCGCCACCGGTAATTATCAGTTTTGGCGTAGCCTGTATAGATCTCGAACGCCCGATAAAGCAGTCTGCGTTTCCCCCGGGCGTCTCGGGTACCGCGGCCGCGGTCCCCGAGAGCGCAGCCAAAAATATGCAGCCCAAGGACGGAATGCGGGTGGATGCGTCGCGTCTCTTCTCGCTCGGTCGTCCCGCGCGTGTGTGGACCCGCAACGGTATCGCGATTGCAATCGAAATCCTCGCGCCCTGCATCCTCGATACATTTAAATCGCCTCGTTTCGCGACTCCCCTTGAAAAAAATCCACGTTCACTCCCGTCACGCCGCCGACGACGACGACGATGATCTTATTCCCGTCGCACTGCCGGTCGCGCGAGATCCTCGCCCGCGATCCAGCCACGAGGTGCGATTGGCTGCGAGCGATTTCGCACACGGGACCACCTTGACGATCTCATGACTCGGTGCGGCCTGGTGAATCGATAAAATCGCTGCGCACGTCGCGGTGGAATGATGAAAATTAAGCTTAATCCAGATAATCACGATAAGCTATCGATCAAACACGTGTTGCCCGTAAAATAAAAAATGCCCCCTTAAAAAAAAAAAAAAAAATGACAATTTTTAAAACCCATAAATTCATGCGTGTAATTCACGAAGGCTACGCTCGGGCGATGCGCGAAATGAGGTCGCCCGAAAAAAGCATAATAACCGAATGATTCGAATACGCGGGTATAACATTGAAAATAAAATATTAAGTCGCTCGTTATTGCCGCCGATGGAAACCTAGAAAGTTAATTATCAAAAGTAATAACTAATGATTCCACGAAGTGTAAAAAAATAAATTACTCCGGACCTTTGTGCGCGACGTGAGGTGACCCGCGGAGACTGGTTGTAATGACTATTATTAAATAGTTGGGGAATGGGTTCGGGCGCGCGAGTCGACCCGAAGTTTCGACAAAGACAGACCGAAGGATAAAATATACATCGCAAGCGGAACGAGTGTGTTCACAAACACACGACGATTCCGACTGTAAATTTGTGCTCGTATGGGTGACGAGGATGCCGAGCGCGCGCGGCGCTCTTAATTCGACCGCGCCGAACCGTCAATTATATCGGACGATTCTCGTTCTCTATTCGGCCTCTCGTTTCACCGCGTCATCTCCGTAGATGACTCGCTTTTGGCTATCGCGCGGCTCGGTGTCCGAGTCTGGATCGGTAGCGGCAACGACGGTGATCGTCGTTTGTCTTTGCCAGGGGTCACTGCCGCTCCGGGGAACAGACGGTCATACACGATCGGGGTCGATTTCTTACCGATCTCGAGACGAATTTACAAGACTGTGTATACCGATTTTTATGGCGATGCAGCGACCAATTTTTTACCGATCTCAGGTCGAATTTCCACGACTGTGGGTATCGATTTTTACCGTCCAGCGACCGATTTTTTACCGATCTCAGGTCGAATTCACACGACTGTGTGAATCGATTTTTACATCAAATTCGTAACCGATTTTTTTTACCGATCTCGAATCGAATTTACACGATCGTGTACCGATTTTTACTACAATACGGTAACTTATTTTTTACCGATTTCAGACCGATTTCACACGACTGTTTATGCCGATTTTGACGTCGATCCCGCGACCGATCTTTTTACCGATCTCGAACCGAATTCACACGGCTATGCATACCGATCTTTACGAAGATTCAGTAACCGATTTTACCGATCTCAGATCGAAATCACACACGACCGTGTACCGATTTTCACGTGGATTCAGTGCCCAATTTTTTACCGATCTCGAGTCGAAATCTCACGACAGTATACCGATATGTACATCAATCCAGTGACCGATCTTTTACCGATCTCCAGTCGAAATCACACGATCATACACCGATTTTTACGTCGATCCAGCGACCGATTTTTTACCGATCTCAGCTCGAATTCACACGACCGTGTGCGCCACTCGAGCCGCCGCGAGTGTATCGCGTTCTCGTGTGCCACGGGCTTGGAACGGCAAAAGGCGGTTGCAGGCGGCGCAGGAGCGAGGACGAGTCGTGATCCGGTGTGCAAACGACGGGGGACCTTTTGCTTTCTAATCATCCTCAAGGTTAACCCCGTTGAACCTGCTAACTCGGAGGGATCGGACGCGCGCGTTCTCTCACAGGTTACACAGGGTAACGTGGAGTGGGAGGGGGGGGATGCATTCGCGTGCTCTTATATCTCTTCCCGTTGTTGTATGTACGTATTATAATAATACTCGGTCGCCTTTTTTGCCCCCCCCCCCCCCCCACCTCCCTCGAGATCTCGTAAGGGGATGACCTTAACCGCGGGAGTAAGACGTCCCCGCGTAGTTGGCGAGCGCACCGCGGGGACCGCAAGATGTACGCCGTGCGCTCGCGCGGGACAGCGCAAGTACCGGTATCCTCGCGGCAGGAGTGCGCTCCTTCCTATACAGAGTATAACCGTTATAAACGATCGAAACGCCTCTCCGGTCCTCCATTGTTCCCGGGGAGTTGGTCGCCCCGTGCGCCGATATCGTATAGGGCGGCCGTCGGGTCTACACGCGATATTGTTTACTCTTGGCGAATAGTTACCGATTTTTTCAAATAAAAACGACGTAATTTTCGTAGCTTTTTTTTGGTAAAGATTGTTTAAATAAAAATTCGCATTTATTCGCAGCTGTCGATGACTCTGGATGCAGTTTCCCATTTTTTAAATAAAAACATACTTTTTTGTAGCTTTTTTCAACACATCGTTTGAATTTTTATTCGAATTTTTTTACGTCCAGATCGGTAAAAAAAATTCAAACTCAGTCGTCGGCAATTGTTGAGGTTTCGATCCACAATCGGAATCTTCATTAGCGAATTTTATTCATGATGGATAGAATAATAATAGCAACAATACATAATAGTAATACATAAAAATAATAACAACAACCATAACAACAACAACAACAACAATAATAATAACAATAACGATAATAATAATAATAATAATAATAATAATGATAGTGATAATAATAATAATAATAAAATAATAATAATAATAATAGTAATGGAGTGATAATAATGAAGAAAAATAATTCGCAATTCATTTTCAGGTGACCCGCAAAACGTTCACCTGGAATAAATAAAATTAATCAGAACTCGTGTAACTTCAGCGTTACGGAGTTCTGATTAATATCGCGATCGTTCCGCTCGGACGAAAAAACAAAAGGCAAAAACAAAAAAATCCTAGGGAAGGGCGTGCAAAGCTCTCGCAACATCCCCGCGAAAATTCCGCGTGTCTCTCTCACCGTGGCGCGTGAGGAATTACGTGCCCCCCGCGCGCGCGCGCCTCTCAAAGCGGATTACCCGTTCCCCCGCGTTTTCTCGGGCGGCAGGTTGTTGAGACGAGGACGAATGAATCCTTGAATATCTCGCGGCGGCGCGTCGAGAGGTGGTGGGAGAGCTGCCGAGAGTCCCCCGCGCGACTAGAGGACTCGGCAACCAGAGTCGCATATACCACGCCGGCTGTTATATAGGGGAGACCGGGGTAAAATGGACCTCCGGGGTAAAACGGGTCCCCCTTTTTATATCATCGAAAAAAAAAAAAAATTAGGGGAAAATGGGTTCCCGTGTCCATCGTAAGTTTTGAGGATTCTTTCATCGTCAAAACTTTTTTCCCCACCGTCTTCCGTGATTTTTTTTTTATTCACGGGCTTATTCGGCAACGGTTTTTTTCTTCATCAATTCTTGAATGTACGGCGAATGCGTCACGACTGAAATGTGCTTTTGTGTCAAATTTTAGTGAAAGACCCAAATAATCAACACCCATGCCGATCGGTAGCGTTTTGGGTAGTAATTCATATTTGTGCTGGATTCTGAGGGGGGCCCGTTTTACCCCAGATTTTTTTTTGCTGAATAATCTTTATTCTAATCTTTTTTTTATTTTTATTTTTGCCGAACTTTTTAGTGCAAATAATCAATACTCAGACCGATCGGTAGCGTTTTGGGTAGTAAGTCATATTTGTGCTGGATTCTGAGGGGGGCCCGTTTTACCCAAGAATTTTTTTTTGCTGAATAATCTTTATTCTAATCTTTATTTAAAAAAAATTTTTTTTTGCTGAATGTTTTTTTTGCAAATAATCAATACTCATGCCGATCGGTAGCGTTTTGTGTACTAACTCATATTTGTGCCGGATTCTGAGGGGGTCCGTTTTACCCCAGAATATATTTTTTTTTTGCTGAATGTTTTTTTGCAAACAATCAATACTCATGCCGATCGGTAGCGTTTTGTGTACTAACTCATATTTGTGCCGGATTCTGAGGGGGTCCGTTTTACCCCAGAAATTTTTTTTTTTTTCCGAAGCTCAAAATTGTTGATGGATATCAATTTTTTTTAGTGAAAAGCAATAAAAAAAAACACTTTGAGTTTTGTCATAGAGCCATTTTTTGCTTAGAGGGTCCGTTTTACCCCGGTGTCCCCTATATACGGACGGCTGTGTAGAATCTCTCGCGAAGCCACTACCGGATCCCGCACGAGCCCGCGAGCGCGGGATATGGAAGGTAAATGCTTTAATTTATTCGAAACACCTCGGTTATTAATCGCCCCGGCCGTGTACGACGTTACAAACACACACACAGGGAAAGACGCCGCGCATGCGCGACTGTGTAACCCCGAGCAACACACTGGTATTATAAGAGGTGAATCCTCTTACGTGGGTACAAATAACGAACATGCCCCATGTTGCGGGAGACGCACGAGGTGAACCGGAGAAATGTTTTAAGCAAGCACAACGCGCAACCCCGCGACTATAATATAATACATATGTACGGCACCGAGTGCGCTGCGTGCGTACGGGGCGTTCCGCACCGGTTCGAAACGGCTCTGACCCTCGACCTCTCGGATTTTTACCACGATTTTTTGGGTTTTTTTCACGAATCTAAAAATAGGTAAACGTTTTTTTACGATTTTGTTTTTTGAGTTTGAATTAGTTATGTTTTTTTCAAAATAAAAATATTTTTATTAGGAGTTTGAAAATCTGAAAAAGATTCTCAAAAATCCCGTATCGGATATAACATTATTTAAGCTTGAACACAGAATGAGCTGAAATTTATTTCTATTTTTTTTAGCTTTATTTTTAACTTCTTTTCCTTTATTTTCGAGTAAAACACCAAAAAAATATCCACAAATTTCAGCCCACTCTGGATTTAGGCTTAACAATTTTTATATCCGATACGAGATTTTTGGGATTTTTTCCGATTTTTAAATCCTGTCTAATTATTTTTAAAAAATAACTAACACAAATTTCAAACTAAAAATCGGAATAAAATTTCTCCCTCTTTTAAGATTTGGGACAACAAAACAAAAAATCGTGGACAAAATCCGAGAGGTCAAAGGTGATACCCAGGTCGAATTGGTATGGAATGCCCCATATACAGATATTTCTGTGTACCTGTAGATCAGTGTGTGGTTTGTACGTGTTTGCGTGCATTTCTGTGTGCACCGAGCGCAGCACTCGCCCACGCCGGCTCGTCCCGGCGCGCCAACAGACGCGCCGACACGCGCGCACACGCCGGGTCCTTATTGCAACCATAAATTAATGTTCTGTCTTCTCGGATGCATAATTGTGCTGCGAGCTGCGCCGGACTGGCGTGCGCGCGCAGCCGCAGCGCTCGGCGCTGCGGATTCTGCGCGCAAGACGGGGAGGAGCGCGCCGCGCGGAGCGCTTGCGCTTCGCGCCCGCCCGGGCACGCAACGAGACGCGTCCTCGCGCAATGACACGCATAACGAGGGATCTAATGGCTCCGCGGACGCAACATGCGCGAGTCGCTCGCCTTGTCTCTCCCTCGACGTTCATCTTACCTTCCTCCAAAGGTTTCTATTTAATCGAAAGACTAAAATCTTTCGACTGCTAAAGTTTATTAAACAGAAAGTTTCGGCGACAAATAAAAAATAATTAATTAATAATGATAATAAATGTAATCTACAGTGATATAGAAATCGAACTTCCCTTTATCCTAACAACTAAACAAAATAATAATAGTATTAGCAATAGCAATAGCAATAGCAATAGCAATAGCAATAGCAATAGCAATAGCAATAGCAATAGCAATAGCAATAGCAATAGCAATTAGCAATAGCAATAGCAATAGCAATAGCAATAGCAATAGCAATAGCAATAGCAATAGCAATAGTAACAGCAATAGTAACAGCAATAGCAATAGCAATAGCAATAGCAATAGCAATAGCAATAGCAATAGCCATAGCAATAGCAATAGCATTAGCAATAGCAATAGCAATAGCAATAGCAATAGCAATAGCAATAGCAATAGCAATAGCAATAGCAATAGCAATAGCAATAGCAATAGCAATAGCAATAGCAATAGCAATAGCAATAGCAATAGCAATAGCAATAGCAATAGCAATATTCATAATAATTGTCTCCAACGATTTCCTAGAAATCGAATTTCACCTCATCCTAAAAATTAAAAATATCCTTCCGGCCAGTTTTTCCGTGTTTACCGTCGGTTTCGATTGAGAGTTCGGACAATTATGCCGTGTCGTGCACGCAGAAATCGTGCACTCGACGTTCGGGTGACACGCGCGCAACGTTATAAAGACGCAGCACGAAGCGGCGAAACAGCATAAGGAAACGCCTTGAAGTTATCGACCGTTGTTATCGCAGAGGTAAAATAAAAATAATCGTCGAGAGTCGGCCGACGCGTTTCCACTTCCGCGACAATGTCGGACCTTCGCGTCTGCTCGTTTTCAAGACGAGAGAATTGTGCGCGCGTAATGGACAAAACGCTTCGCGCGGTCGTCCATTGACGGTCTAATCGCGAACGTGTGCGGGCAAAACGCGCGGCTCCCGACGAAATAAAGCATGAGGCGCAGCTTCGCACTTGTTCTGCTGGCGACGACGCTGGGACTTCTGAGTCGCGCCGACAGCGCGAGTTACGACCTCCCGGTCGGCGACTCATTTTCGACGATCCGGCGAAGAGAGATTCCGAGCCCGAGCCGAGTGATGAACGCCATGAAAAAAACGTACGTCGGAAAAGTTCTGGCCTACACGCTCGACGGTGTCCGGACGACGGATTGAGAAAGTGCAACGAGGCGGAAAAAAAAGGACAAACTGTTACCATAAGCAAAGAGTCGCGCGCGAGACTCGGAGTGAAACTTCCTCGATGGCTCGTCGATAATTCTCAGAATTTCTTGAAATTACAATATTTCGACGTGAAACGCGCGATTGACATGAGCGCGAAACCTGTTTAGTGGTAAACAAACAAACATTATTATTATTATTATTATTATTATTAGATTAATCTAAAAAAACAATAATAAAAGATGATATAAATAAACCTTTTTATTAACCAACCAACCAATTATTATTAACCAATAATAGTATTAGTAACCAATTATTATTTAATTAATTACAAAACATCTAACGTGTAATAATAAAAGATTATATAAATACACATTTTAATGATAACCAATTATTATTATTATTTAATTAATTACAAAACATCTAATATATAATAATAAAAGATTATATAAACAAACCTTTTTAGTAATAAATTCTTATTCGTATTCTTTTTCTTCTTCTTCTTCTTATTATTATTATTATTATTATTATTATTATTATTATTATTAATATTATTTCCTTAATTACAAGATATTTAAATATAATAATAAAAGATTCATATAAATGAACCTTGTAAGTGGTAACCAATCATAATAATAATAATAATAATAATCATTATTAATAAACGAGTTTTCTCCAATTAATTAAAAACCGTGTAACACAAAGTAAATAAAATATCAAACAAACGTGAATTATCGAGTAAAAAAAATAACGTTTTTACGAACCGAATAAATCGTCGTATAATAACTCGCTTTACGGCTCTCTTCGCCAAAGTCAGGAAGCCAAATGGGTTAATCGGGCCGGCGCGAGAGATACGAAAATAAAAAATAACAAATAAAAACGACAAATTCACTCAAGGCGCGTACATTATCTGCGTGTCTTTAGCGAACCGATGTATCCCCCCACCTCGACAGCGCCAAGCGACGCGGTTATAAAAACGAGTTCTCATATCTCCCGCCTCCCCCGCGGCGCGCGATTCGGCCGTCCGCGCGCGCCGCGCGCGTAATGTACGCAATCGCGTCGGCGTCGTCGATCTGTGCCAAAAACCGCCGTTTTAAGGAGGTAGTGTCGGTACAGTCCCGTCACATGTGAGTTCCGAGGGAAATTTCGGAGACTTCTCGATGAGATAATAATCTGAAAAAAAATTGAGCGTGTAGAAGGTACTGAAAAAATTGATTTTGTATAATAATAATTCCAAAATGTTATTAACAAATTAGTGAAAATGTGAATTGTTGAACAATTTACCCGGCAATGCAACTTTTTTTCTGATGAAAATTATTCATTCATTTTTCTTAATACGTATGAATTTTTTCAAAATTTTGTCCAATTTTAAAAAATTGGGGTTTTCGCCGTCCATTTTGCTTAAAAAATGGAATTAAAAAAAATTAGACAAAAATCTAAAAAAATTCATACGTATTCAGAAAAATGAACGAATAATTTTCGTCAGAAAAAATACTTGGGTTGCCGGCTAAATTGTTGAACAATTTATTTTTTCATTAATTTGTTAATAACATTTTGGTATTATTATTATACAAAATCAATCTTTTCAGTACCTTCTACACGCTTGATTTTTTTCAGATTATTATCTCATCGAGAAGGGTTCAAAATTTCCCTCGAAACTCACATGTGACGGGACTGTACCGAGATTACCTCCTTAAAGCCCCCAAAAACGGGCGCAGATAAAAAATTAGCCAAAAATCTAAAAAAATTAATACGTATTCAAAAAAATAAATGAATAATTTTCATCAGAAAAAAATGTTGCATTGCCGGGTAAATTGTTGAACAATTAATTTTTTCATTAATTTGTTAATAACATTTTGGTATTATTATTATACAAAATCAATCTTTTCAGTACCTTCTACATGCTCGATTTTTTTCAGATTATTATCTCATCGAGAAGGGTTCGAAATTTCCCTCGAAACTCACGTGTGACGGGACTGTACCGAGACTACGTCCTTAAAGCCCCCCAAAAACGGGCGCAGATCGGAGTGACCGATAAAAATGGCCCCGGGCCCGATGTATTACCCGGTGCGCCTTACGGCGCACCGGGTAATAAAACTCCCGTGCGATGCGCTGTTTTAATTGCCGAATGGTATGATACCCCCCTCCCCCCCTCCCCCCCTCACCATCTCACCTCTTATTCCCCCCCGTTCCAGCAGTTCGCATGTCCTCTTGATATTGGGAGATCGGCTTAATTACCTTCCGAGAGCCGCTCGAGACGCGACGATAAACAGCTCGGTGCGCGTCGCTCACTTCTAATGTCATCTTGTAACCCGCCTGTATGGCCGCGTAACTTTTATATACGGGCGACGCTCGTTATAAAATTGCGTCACTCGCGTCCGAGGTGCCCGCGCGACGATTTCACCACCGCCAGATCTCCCGCGATTATCACCTCGCGTGACGAAAGTGAACTAGAAAAAAAGAGTAAACGAGGCGAGCGATGGGCCCGGCGATGCTGTCGCGGTTTGCGTTACATTGGTTTTTTTTTTTTTTTTTTTTTTTTTTTTTGGTGACGAGATGAGGCGAGAAGTCGCGTTCGCAGTGAGAGCAAGGACAGAGTCGTTGCGAATGAAACTGGTCATTCTGTTTTTTCTAATTTTTTGGCAAATTATGTGGGCTTATGACTTTTAGCCATTTGTCAGTCAGACGCTGAATGATGAATGCCTGAAATAATATAGATTATTTTATTTATTTTAATTCTTCGTGAGAAGGGTTTAGTAAAAATTAGTATGTCACTCTATGTAATAAAAAGAAGAAGCCGGAATTATTCTAAGTCTCGATACGGGAGCTCCAGGTTAGAAAAAAAAATTGTCCGCCGTTTCTGAATTTTTATTCTCATTGAGAATGATATAGTAAAAATTACTATATCACTCTATATAATAAAAAGATATCTCGTTGTTATCGTGCAGGACAATCGAGCAGATCGGGGTCAAATGACACACCCAAGACGAAATTATTCTAAGTCTCGGTACGGGAGCTCCAGGTTAGAAAAAAAATTACTGCTATTTTTTTATTTCACTTCTCGCCAAAAATGGTTTAGTAAAAATTACCATATCTCTGTGTGTAATAAAAATGTCACGCCGCCGTTGTGTAGGGTGATCAAACAGGCCGGGGTCAAATGACCCACTCAACCCGGAATTATTCTAACTCCCCAAGGGACTTAGATTTCAATTTTTCTAAGTCCCCCTACGGAAGCTGCAGGTCAAAAATAAAAACAAAAAAAATTATCACCATTTTTTAAATTTTATTTCTAAGTGAAAGAAGTTTACCAAAAATTACCATATCTCCTAAAAACTGCTACAGATTATAATGCCAAGAAAATTTAACACCATGAAAAAAAAAAATTTGACAATATTTGCCATTCCGGTTAACAAGTCCCACAAATCGTATCCAAAATTCTCCTACCGCAGAAACGAAGTCCTCAATTAATGAAGTCCTCCAGAGCCCGAATATTATCGCTCTGCTTCTACAAAAAAAAAAAAAAACAAAAAAAAGGTTGGCAGCGAATCCGTCCGCTCCGATGATCCCGTCGCCTTCGCTAACGCGCAGCGTGAACGAGTAGTCTCCGTTTCTCCGGCCGCGCGGTGAAAGAAGCGGGTGACACGGCGGCTGCGCGATATCTCGTCTCGTCTCTCGAGCCTAACCCGCGCGCTCGGTGCAGAATTGCGGGCGATCGTTTAGCGCTCGGCGAGCGCGGCGATGCTCGCGGTTTGCACGTATTGCGACTGCGCGACCTCGAGCGGCGTGGCATTGTCGTTTTTAAAAACCATTACCATCGATCAGCCCGGTCACCGGGAGCTCGATTATGCGCTACCTGCGCAATCGGCGGGGCTCCGCGGCGCATCGAGAGCGCGCCTCTACTACCACCTCACGAGTGCCTACTTATCGCGTGTACCCGGGATGCATGCGGCGTATACAGTACAACAGAGTCGCTGCGCAGCTCGCCAAACGTGAGCCGGTCGCAACTGCCGTCTCACGATCCGCGCAGGCCGAGCCCCAAACTGCTCGCACCGCTCCGCACTTGTTTCACTCGATCCGCGTCTATTCGCGAGCCAACAGATGTGGCGATATTTGCGCTCTTTCGTTTCTGGCAGTCGCTCAAATTCCCGCGGGATCGTTTATTGACCGGTTACGGCTCTGCACGTTTTTCGCGACGTCGTGTCGATGCCTGACTTGGGAATGATTTTCGTGAAATGCGCAGCTGGAACCGCGCGCACCTGGTTCGTGAGAAATTGAGGAAAAAAAAACAAATGGGTGCATTGTGAATTTTTAAGGGGAGGGGAGTTATGGAAATTATGTGTAGGAATTGAACTTCTTGAAGCAGTGATTGTAAAAAAATATTCTCGTCGTTTCTGCTACCTTGCAGAAGTAGCTTTGTGACTCTAGGATTTGTAATTCCGACTTGCAGCCAAAAAGCGACAGGGACCCTATTTTTGTTTCACGATAGCGACTTTTGGCCTACACCATCGTTCTCAAGTCGCATATTGTACCCCGGAAAACACTGGTTATCAAGCTTTCTAAAGTCATTTTAAAAATGATAATAATAATAATAATAATAAGAAGAAGAAGAAGAAGAAGAAGAAGAAGAAGAAGAAGAAGAAGAAGCAGAAGAAGAACAAGAACAAGAACAAGAACAAGAACAAGAACAAGAACAAGAACAAGAACAAGAACAACAACAACAACAACAACAACAACAACAACAACAACAACAATAATAATAATAATGATAATAATCGCCGTTTTTACGTCATAATTCACGGATTCCTACGATTAAAAAAAAACTTAAATCGACCCACGAAATTTTTCATCGACTCCCTCAATTAAATCCCCATTACGGTTCGTTTTATGAGGCCCCCTGATATAGTCTAACAATAACAACAATAATAACACCGAGGCGAACAATAATAATGATAAGACAAAAAGTAGAAATCAATGAATCGCATCGAAAATAATTTTCTTATTTCTTAATTTTTCGGTGAAATAAATATAAATATTGATAAAATCGACAAAATGCAACATTGTATGACGGGACTCTCGTTGGTGGGCTGAAAAATACGATTCGGCTCCGTTGTAATTGCAGCGACGTCGAGATGAGAGCGAGAGTCTCTCGCGGTATAAACAAGGAACGATCTGGGATGGGACTCACGTTTCCACATTTACATTCGACCTATTGTCCGTCCGTCTCGCAGTCTTCGCCGTCGTGGCTTCTGCTTATCTCTCGGTGCTCTCGCTCCGTCGCTCGCAGAGCGGAGAAGGCCTTCGCTCTTGAACTCCCCGAGCGCAGCCGCCGCCGTCGTCGTCGTCGTCGCGGCCGTGCGATTCGCTTTCAATGCAATTTTTATACGCATCGACGATCTTACACGCTCCCATTTGACGATGTGCCCCACGCAGTCGCGACGACGCGAAAGGCAACATAGGCCGCGATGTACGTGAGTGCGTTTTCATTACGCCGATACAAAGTAGCGAGACGACAGTCGGTGCCACTCGAGCACCGAGACAGCTGGGACGAAATTTCCTCGGGGATCAAAAGTTACTCAACTGTGGATATTAAATTTTGCTTAACTTGGGTAAAAATTGTTGACGACTTTTGTGACGTAATCGAGAAACTCGGTGAAATGTTGTCGATGGTCGTAAAGGTGAAATAGAGCAAAATTTAATACTACCTGATTGATGTTTGATTTTCATTTTTTTATTTTGTGAAACCCAATTATTTATTTTTTTATTATAAAAAAAGTTTGAAAAAAATTAATAATGACTCGGTGATCGAAATTTTTTTGTTGAAAGACATGAAATTAACAGGATTTTTTTTTGTGGTACAAGATCGACGAAATACAAAATAATTTAAAAAATATATTTTGCAATTAACGATGCAATGATTATAATTATTCAGACGTTACTGTAACGCGTATCTGCTTAAGCGCTCGTTGCATTCCCACCTTTTTGCGCGAGTCTCGACGACGTCCACAAAGACGTCCGAATCCTTGATCGTATCGCGATCCAGGATTGCGCGATAAGAACGCCGAGCGTCACGAAAGCAGAGTGCAAAAAACGTAACTCGACGTAACTCGACGTGTCTCATTCTCGCGTGCCACTCTCGTCTGCTCTTTTGTCGTCCGCGACGAGAGATCAGCTAATTTTAAATTTTCAAAAACCACGTATCGCCAAGTCGTTTTTTGTGCATGATATTCAATAATAAATACATTTTTTTAAACAAAATTTTACTTTTAAAAAATTAAAAAATATACAATTTTTTATAATAATAAAAAAAAAATTTACAAATTATTAAACAAATTTGTTTTTTAAAAATTGAAATAAAAACATTTACTTTTAAAAAATTGAAAAAACAAATGTATTAAAAAAAAATAAAAAACAGATTTATTTTTAAAAAATTGAAAAAACAAATTTATTTAAAAAAATTTGAAAAAACAAATTTATTTGAACATTTTTTTAGACCCAAAATAATGCGATTTTTTTAGAAAAAATGCATGGTATCCAAAATCTTCAATAAAATACAAAAAAAAAATCACATTACCTTAGGGTTTCACACAAACTTTTATTTTCTAACATCAGAACTAATAAATAATCTACGTTTAAAACTTACGACCCAACTCGACAAAAAGCCGCAGCGTCGCGACGCCCGAAGCCAAAACTCGCGAGGACCAAGTATTTCGGCCCTCGCCTCGCCTCAGAGCTCGCACACCTCGTTACGTGCGCGCTCGCCTTTTATCTCGCGGTCACCGAGCTCGCTCTCGCGTGGCTTCTCGGGGCGCACACGAGCGACTCCTGTCAGTCACGTAGAAAAACGTGCGGCCCAGACGCGCGGAATCCGATTTTATCGTCCCCTTTTTCCCCCTCGTCGAATTTTTGCATGTATTTTCCGCCTGCGTTTATTTCGATTTTTTTTTCCTCGTTCGCCCGCGCCGCCCGATTGTTTTTGCTCTATTGTCATTCGACTCGTAGAATCGCGAATAAAAAAGGCAAAAGTAAAATCAATTGAATATTAATGAGTGCGACTGGTATGTCCATTGCCAAGTCGTAAATAGCATCGAGCTCGACTCTCGCGCTGTGGGCCAAATAATATAAAATGGTCGAAATACGATTGTCGAGCTGTCGGGGGAGTTTTCGATCCTCGTTTAGTTAGAAATGCCTCTCACGTCACGTGCGCGACGATTTCGTGGGACGACGAAAGGGGCTCCCGTCCTTCGGTGCTCGCCGTATGTGCGAGGAGCGTCCGTCAGGGTCGGCAACGCGCGGCGATCGCCGCGCGATGCGCCGAGCGTTGAGCGTGATTGCGACTTCGAATCACGAAATTAGTATCAGCGATTCCGCTGAAACGGCCTCCGGTGTTTTCGGGCTCCCCACGATGTCGGCCGCGAATGGCTCGCACATTGTTTTCCATACGATATCGCACGATAAGCGTGGTCGCGGTGCAGTCCGTTTGGCTTGTTGAAAAGCAGCCTTAAACATTAATTTTATTCATTTTTATGGACGTTTTTGAAAAACAGGCTTCAAAATTAATTTTATTCATTTTTATGGACGTTTTTGAAAAACAGGCTTAACAATTAATTTTATTAATTTTTATGGACGTTTTTGAAAAACAGACTTAACAATTAATTTTATTCATTTTTATGGACGTTTTTGAAAAACAGACTTAACAATTAATTTTATTCATTTTTATGGACGTTTTTGAAAAACAGACTTAACAATTAATTTTATTCATTTTTATGGACGATTTTGAAAAACAGCCTTAACAATTAATGTTATTCATTTTTATGGCCGTTTTTGAACAACAGCCTTAAGAATTAATTTTATTCATTTTTATGATCGTTTTTGAAAAACAGCCTTCAAAATTAATTTTATTCATTTTTATAGACGTTTTTGAAAAACGGACTTAACAATTAATTTTATTCATTTTTATGGCTGTTTTTGAAAAACAGCCTTAAAAATTAATTTTATTCATTTTTATAGACGTTTTTGAAAAACAGACTTAACAATTAATTTTATTCATTTTTATAGCCGTTTTTGAAAAACAGCCTTAAAAATTAATTTTTTTCATTTTTATAGCCGTTTTTGAAAAACAGCCTTAAAAATTAATTTTATTCATTTTTATGGCCGTTAATTAATTTAATTAATTTAATTAATTATAATACATTAAATAAAAACAAGGAAATCCAGCATCAAAACGACTCTGTAACATAAAAAGTATTACAACACCGGACATTTTTATTCATGAAATGTGACATTAAATTTGAAAAAAGTACTTAGATTTACAAATTTAACATAAAAGTATCATAATTTTATTTTTAATTTGAATAATAAATTCACTGGTCCCGTTCATGTCCAAAAATATCCACTTTAGGAACATTAAATGTCCAAACATTTTTGACAGATATTAAATCCATAATTAATTTTACCATATACGAAAAACTCCGTAAATTATAACGAAGGAAATTACTAACATTCCTAACCGGCAAAACCGTCAACGAAAACAAATCGCAATTTAAAAACAACAGGAACACCACGACAACAAAAATGTGCTCGATGCTCGCATCCAAGGCGAAAAGAATCCGAGCGACGAACGAGAGCCGAGCGCGCAAGGAGGTTAGAATTTCTTTCCTCACCGGCTGGTATTTGATCTCTCGATCTCCCTCGCCGCGATAAATCAAAGCGCGGCGTGCGTTAATGACACGAATGTCATGACCTATCGGGGAGCCGGGAGAAAATAAGAAACGAGCCGCGCGATCGAGGAAGGCTAAGTGTGTATGATAATGCCGGTGAGGAGTCCAACGAGGGCAGAGGGGGGGAGGAAAACGAGAGCCGGGCGAGCGAGGCGATGAAACCCAAGCGAGGATCGAGGCGACGTGAAACCATGACCTTAGATGTTGTTGAAACCGAGTGACGTCCATATCAATAAGAACGGAGAAATCCTCTCTCCCCCCGCCTATCACGATATTTATACCTCACAATCGCGCATGACTCAATCCTCCATAAAAACCCGAGAATTACGCGTCGTAAGTCAGAGAAAGAAGCATCATCACTTTTAATAGTGATAATTCCAGGACATCTGAGCCTTCGCGTCTCCAGCCTGGGTCGTCCGTAAGACGCGATTCTCGATGCAACCTTGTCCAGGTCATCCTTGTCGAACCAACGGCAACATCAAGGACCATCGAGAGAAGACAGGGAAAAAAATCCGGACACTTTTCCACTGTAATTATCGCTGCAATCAATCTTGAAGGCATTCAACAAGAATCGTCTTGTGGTGTGCTCAACATTCATAAGTGGGGAAGGAGGATTCGTTAGTTGCGGGGAAAAAGAAACATCATCTCTTTTAATAGAGACGTTTCCAGGACTCCTGAGTCTTTCGATCCAGGAACCATAAGACGTGATTCTTGCGGTTGTCAGGAATCAGGATGTAACCTTGTCCAGGTTTGAGTCAAGAGTCACAATAAGCATCAAGGACCTTCGATTTGGGGCATGATGAGATAAGCCGTGACGATAAAAATCCGGACATTTTCACACTGTAATTATCGCTGCAATCAATCTTGGAGAAGTTCAACAAGAATCGTCTCATGCTATGGTCAACGCTTATAGGTTTTCGAGGGAAAGAAGCATCACCTCTTTTGATATAGACATTTCCAGGACTTCTGAGTCTTTCAATCTATGGATCGAAAGACTCAGGAGTCCTGGAAATGGTTCCTATAGGAACGATAAGACGTGATTCTTGCAGTCGTCAGGATGTAATCTTGTTTAGGTTTGAATCAAGAGTCACATGACATTCCATAAGCATCAAGGACCATCGATATGAGGCACGATAATATAAAATCATGACCTCAAGTGCTCCATAAAAATCCGCACACTTTTTACACTGTAATTATCGCTTCAATCAATCTTGAAACTATTCAGCAAGAATCATCTCACGCTACCAATACACAACATTCATAAGCCAGAAACAAGGGAACATCGGAATCACTCATAAGTCAGAGGAAGAAAAGTCATCTCTTTTAATAGCAACTTTTCCAGGACTCCTGAGTCTTAAGAATCACAAGAGGCGATTCTAGTAGTAGTCAGGATGCAACCTTGTTCAGATTCGAATCAAGAGTCACACGATGCTTACATCAATGAGATAAGTCATGACCTAAAGTGCAGTCGATACTTGTCTGCACGATAAAAATCCAGACGCTTTTCACATTGTAATTATCGCTTCAATCAATCTTGAAGCTATTCAAGAACAATCATCTCACGCTACCAACACTCAACATTCATAAGCCAGAAACAAGGGAACATCGGAATAACGCATAAGTCAGAAACAGTGAAAGAAGCATCATCTCTTTTAATAGTGACATTTCCAGGACTCTAAATCTTAGGAATCACAAGACTCCATTCCTGCAGTAGTCAGGATGTAACCTTGTCCAGGTTCAAATCAAGAGTCACACGATGCTACAACATCAAGGATCATCAATACGAGGCACGATGAGATAAGTCATGACCTAAAGTGCAGTCGATACTTGTCTGCACGATAAAAATCCAGACGCTTTCCACATTGTAATTATCGCTTCAATCAATCTTGAAGCTATTCAATAACAATCATCTCACGCTACCAACACTCAACATTCATAAGCCAGAAACGAGGGACCATCGGAATCAGATATAAGTCAGAAAAAGAAAAGAAGCAGAGAAAGAAGCATCATCTCTTTTAATAGCAACATTTCCAGGACTCTAAATCTTCGGAATCACAAGACTCCATTCCTGCAGTAGTCAGGATGTAACCTTGTCCAGGTACGAATCAAGAGTCACACGCCGTTACATCAGCATCAGAGGGTTCGTCAATACGAATCCCGACGAGATAAGTCATGACCTAAAGTGCATTCGATACTTGTCTGCACGATAAAAATCCAGACGCTTTCCACATTGTAATTATCGCTTCAATCAATCTTGAAGCTATTCAATAACAATCATCTCACGCTACCAACACTCAACATTCATAAACCAGAAACAAGGGAACATCGGAATCACTCATAAGTCAGAGAAAGAAAAATCATCTCTTTTAATAGCAACATTTCCAGGACTCTAAATCTTAGAAATCACAAGACTCCATTCCTGCAGTAGTCAGGATGTAACCTTGTCCAGGTCTGAATCAAGAGTCACACGCCATTGCATCAGCATCCCCGGGACCATCAACACGAATCCCAACGACACAAGACCATGACCTTAAGTACGGCAAGCTCGATAAAAATCCCGACACTCTTCCACCGTAATTATCGCTCCACTCAATCTCGGTGATATTCAATGAAAAATCATCTCTCACGCTACCGGCTCGGTGCGCTCAGAGCGCTCATAAGTCAGGAAAAAGGTATCGTCGCTGGCATTTCCAGGACAATGCTCGGCGCGCTCGGTCTTCTCGTGCGCGCGAACCGTCGGCGCAACAACCTTGCCGAGACGATCGAGCGCCCTGACGTTACGTGCAACCAGCGCCGACGATGGAATAAGGTTACGTGCGCGGTATATGACGGTCGCGCGTAAACGAGAGTCAATAGATTCCCCCGGCTCGTATTCCTCTTTCCCGCGCGCCGAGTGTTCGATCTCGAGCGGTATATCTCGCCTTCTCGGAGCGGATAATTACGCCGCGGGGTGATATTCGCGATAGGGTCCGCCGTGTATATCGCCGATCTCTGGTCCGCTCATCTCGCCCCGGTGTTGGAAGCGACTCTCCGAGCGCATTGTCTTTGCCAACTCGGTCAATCGAGATGTCCTTCGATCGAACGCGATCGGAAGGGGAGAGAATCGAGCAGTGAGAGATAGCTGAACGAGAGTTCTCAGGGTCGAACCGAGTCTAACGAATCGTCGAGGATTATCGCAGAATGCTGCAAAATCTGCGGCTTGGGACTGTGTTTAGTGGTTGCGGCGAGTGTAGGAAATCAATGCGACGTTAAATTATACGTCGAATTACAGCGAGCGGGAGGAAAAATTGATGGTTGCCACCGTCAATTGAGCGGTTAATTGTGCATCGAGATGTTTCCTTGTGTAACCAACTAATCAGCTGTCATGAGGTTCTGGATGGTAGAGCAATCCTCATTGTTTCAATCGTCGTCGGACCAACTTCTAAGGTGGTTGAGTCTAATTGATCCAGTATTTAATTTGATAGGCCCATGATAGATATTCTAATGGCATTAAAATGAGGCTTTTCCACCCTTGCAAACAACTCATCAAGCCAGCCTCCCATAGCTGTGTAACCTACTACATAATCAGTCATTGCTGTAGTCGTCATCAGCCTAATTCCAAGCATGGTTAAGCCCAACTACTAATCAGGCCCTTGACAGACGTCCCAAGACCAGCAAAACAAGGTTATTCCATGCTTTGTATGTGATTTGACATCAAAGAAACCGTTTGATCAGCCAACCATATGGATCATTCGACTGACCCCAACATTGTCCAGAGTGACTCACAGCAAACAAGGAGGCAAAGAGACGTTGTACTCTATTAAAAAACTGAATACAATCCATAAGGATTAATTCCTAACATGGTTAAGTCTGACTGCCAATCAGCCTCTTGACAGACGTCCCAATACCAGCAGAACAAGGCCATCTATTCTATCTATGTAGCTGATTTGACATCAAGCACGGCTTTTAATCAGCCAACCATATGGATCATTCGACTGACCCCAACGTTGTCCAGAGTGGCACCCAACAAACAACAAAGCAAGAATCCTTATACCCTATTCAAAAAACTGGATACCAACTCCACAAGGATTAATAACCAAGCAAACAACTCATCAATCCAGCCTCTATGTACCCAACTAATCAGTCATCGCTCCAATCATCGTCAGCCTAATTCCTAACATGATTAAGCCCGATAGCCAATCAGCCCCCTGACAGACGTTCCAATACGATCACAACTAGGCATCATAGGCATCTAGGCTACATAGCCATGTAGCTGATTTGACATCAAGCAAGGCTTTTAATCACCCAACCACATTGACCATCCAACCGACCCCAACATTGTCCAGAGTGGCACCCAACAAACAACAAGCCAAGAATCCTCGTAGCCTATTCAAAAAACTGGATACCAGCTCCACAAGGATTAATAACCAAGCAACCAACACATCAAGCCAGCCTCCCAGTCCGCTGGAGCTCGTTAAACCCGCACACATCGCACACAGGCTCGCATCCCCCTGCAGCCGCGCAGCAGCAGCGGCGCTCGTCTCCCGCGCGCACCTGGCGATCCCCGGCCGTGTAGTACATCGCGCTCTCGTCTTCGCTCCTATACCCGCTTATTTGCCTGTCGTTGCGATTCCGTACGAGGATATCCCTCGTTCTCAGCTGGCGTGAACAGCGCGGGTCGCGGCGGATCGGCCACTCTCGCTCGCTTGCGCGTCGCTCCGCTCTCGCGATCCCGGCGCGCCGCGGACTCTCGCGTTACTTCACGTCACTTTGCCCCCACGATGCATCGGGGGGCGCCGCTTTCGTTGTGTGTGTGTCGGCTCGCCCGTGTCCTCGAGCTCCAGAGCTCGAGGTGTATTCCGCCACGACGCCTGCTGTTGCTCCCGCTGTTTCTGGCCAAGGATATCATCTCGGCCGCTGCGCACACTCTGACCCCGATTCTATGGACTGAACGGGCCCGGAAGCCTACCCAATGGGTGATTACAGACCCTGCCCAAGCGCCAATCGTAGCCCTGCAGCCACCTGTCGTCCCCTGGTGACGTGGAAACCCTCCATCTGCCGCCAGGAAGGCTAAGCAGGAGAAACATCGAATCCGCCGTAATCGAGGTCAGACTGTACAGGCTGTAAGGTGCTCAGATTGTAGAGGAAGGCGCTCCAACAGGCGAGAATTATAATACGCGAGGGTGCACGACAAGTGTATGTATATTCCGCGTCCACGAAGCGGTCGTCCCCAACACACTGAGCGCTTGGTGCGCATGAAAGGACGTATCGGCCGATTGCCGCACACATACCGACGTATTAAAGTGGCGACTCGGCCGCGGCGCTGCATTCGCGTGGTCCAGTGCAGCTGACGTGTGTCACCTCTGGCACTTGGAACGTTGATCCTTCCAACACCCGCCGCAGTCCACATGCGGGCGCGCACCGCGTCCCATGGGGTTTACGTGTGTATATTATATATATATGTATTTATGGGTAAGTCTTGCGCCGACATCTTGTCCTGTCTCGTCTCGTCATTACATATAACCCGAGATAGCCGGAGCCGAGAGGAGCCCCGCGAACCGCGATGATTACAATTATTATTCGAACGTCCAATAATCATGTCCCGTACGACGAGCAGGACGACCGATGACGACGTTGTAACCCGGCATTCGTGTGGACGACGGTGGATTAGGTTCTACATGCTACGACATAACGATTGGCTTCGACCATCACGTTCGCACGGCTCTCCTCGGCTCGTCGTCTGGTCGTAGCTCCGCGCGATGCGCCGCGAGTCGATTTCTGCATGTGTAAAGCGGGTCTCGGCGCAGTTGGCGTCGTTTCGGGATGAGAGCGGCCGGCGTCGTGGCACCCGGGACGGGCGGGTTGGGCGACGGGCGGCTTTGTTCGGAAGAACCCGGTCGAAGACGTCCGAAGATGGTCAAAGACGTCTGAAGATGTCCCAAAAGACCTACGAAAATGTCCAAAGGTGTCTGAATACGTCCTAAGACCTCCAAAAATGTCCCAAGGCGTCCGAACAAGTCCGAAGATGTCCTAAAACATTCGAAGAAGTCCGAAGATGTCCTGAAACATTTGAACAAGTCCGAAGATGTCCTAAGACATTCAAACAAGTCCGACGATGTCCTAAGACATTCGAACAAGTCCGAAGATGTCCTAAGACGGGCGAACACGTCCAAAGATGTCCTAAGACATCCAAACAAGTCCGAAGATGTCCTAAGACATCCAAACAAGTCCGGAGATGTCCTAAGACATCCAAACAAGTCCGAAGATGTCCTAATACATCCAAACAAGTCCGAACAAGTCCTAAGACGTCCGAATAAGTCCGAAAATGTCCTAAGATGTCCTAAGCCATCCGAACAAGTCCGAAGATGTCCCAAGACACCCGATCTGATCAATAGCATTTCCTGCAGCATTGCAACGCCTCTATGCTTTGCGGAATACATCACAACATATTAGATTAGGTTCTTACATGCAACGACATAACTGTTGGGTTCGACCATCACGTTCGCGCGGCTCCACTCGTTCCCTCGTGCCTCTTCGCACGCTTCCACTCCATTCCTCATGTATTCCGCAGGTCTCGCGTCGCTCCGTGCCCGAAAGTGGCCAACATCGTGACACCCGCGTTCGAAGCGTTTTGAGCGCGCGTCAAGCGGCTCATTGTTCGAAGGTGCGCGACCCCCGCGTCCGAAGACGTCCGGACTGATCAACGGCCAATTTTGGCGTCGCGCCCCGGCCTCCGCGGAAACTCCGCGCGAAACACATACCGCAAGCTCGACGCCTGGCGCAAAGTGTCAGGTTCAGCGCGCGCGCACGTGGGTTACAGGTTGTATAATAGAATGAAGATATGTAATTTAATTTAATACACGAAATTGGCGAAAATTGGTGGACAGGATGCGCCTCGAATGAGGGTCTCTATCGCGGGTCTTTATCGCCTCTCCCCGGACACGACCCGCGGGGGGAGAGGGCAGAGGCGTCCGGCGCATCTGGGCGCATTTTGCAAATTACACGATATACTTACGGCGTAAGTGTTATCTCGATTCTCACACCTCTCGCGGGGGTCGTTTTTGCGCCTTCCTGTGGGGGATCCCACTCTGTGCACACACGGCGCATCTTTTCCGTCCGACGCTTCTTCCTCCTCCTCCTCTTCCTCTCCATCTTCCTCCTCCTCCTCCTCCTCCTCCTCCTCCTCCTCGCCTCTTCCGCCTCGCCGTGAGCCTCTGCAACCAGGTTTACCGTACGTACGCGCGGAGTCAACGTCCCACGGGTATCTCGCGGCTCCGAAGAATGGAAAGTGAGAACGTGTGCCACGAGGGATCGGCGTGTAGGTGAATATGGACGCGCGGCTGTGTGGGATTTACGTGTGGCGCGGCGTATTATGCGCTACGTACATTGGGGATTATCCGCTCGATGAGGTATAAATAATAAACGGGAAAGGGTGGACGCCTGCGACGGGGGTTGGCCGCAGCGCAGCGCGAAACGATATAACGGCGCGCGGGGAAGCCGATTTATCGCGCGATCGGTCCAGTCGCACACGTACGCCGCAAGCGCGCGGCGCGCAAGCTGGAATCCGGAAAGCCGGGAACGCCGCTGATGATGTAAATTGGCTCTACACCTTCACGCCGCCAGAGAGCGTCTTCGCTCCGTCGGGTCGCAGCTTGGGAATCGCAATACGCTGTATTTGCGCTCGCGCACGGGGAATCGAGAGGGTGAGAAGACTAGCGTGTGAACCGCGCGTCAAAATGTCGTAGATTTTTTTTTTACTCTCGATGATGCGGCCTGCAGAAATCATGATAATGTCAATTAAATTAGGTGAAATCAATTAGGGATTAATTAATAAAAAAATGTAAATTGAGTTGTTTACCTGTTTGTAATAATAAATAAATAAATAATAATAAGTGTTCTTCTTGCCATTCGTTGAATCATTTTTTTGCTTTTGCCCATTTACTCGTGTTTTCTTACACGTGTAAATAAATATTAAACATTTCTAAAGCTGCAGTTGATTGAAAACAATTGTTGAGTCCAATTGCTATAAATATTCTAATTACGTAAATAAATAATAAAATCAAAACCTGCTAAAGGGTAAAAACGATTCAAACGAAATAAACAAATTAATAATAATAAATATATAAATAGTAATAAATAAACTAACAAATGTTTTTTTTAATTATTTGTCCAATCAATTTTTTGCTTCTGCCAATTTACTCGCGTTTTCTCACACGTGTAATAAATATTAAAAATATAAAAATCAGCAGTTCAACGAAAAAAAAAAAAAAATTGAGTCTAATTGATATAAAAAATCAAAATATACAAATAAAAAATTAAAATAAATCCTGCAAAAGGATCGCTAATTCGACGGTTTTTGTAAAAAAAAAAAAACATCCGGAAAAATTGTCCCATCCGCGATCTCAACGAGATAGAAAGTGTCCCCGATCGCCGATCATAATCACAGTCGCCCGGTGCGCGAGTCGATCGTCCAGACTTACCTGAAGTGCCTGCCCGAAGAATCGCGATTCCGTGCGCGCCAGGAACGCAACAAAGCGGCGGACAAACGACGGCTGAGTTGTTATTTGACGCCTCGACAATGTACGAGTCCATCGTGTCCCCGACTCGCGCATAGCCTTTGTGATCACCAACGACAGAGTCCTTATTAATTATTGTCTCAGGACGTGTATACGTGACCGACTCGCCGCGATCTGGCGCGGCGCATGCGCCGCGCGCATGCACGACACGGAGAAACTCGCGCGCGGCGATCGAGACGCTCGGGGATCATCGGGTTGACGCTGCGCGCGCGCGCGCGCGCGCCGCGCAGGCGCGAGTTACAGGATCGGTGGACGCGCGCGCGCGTGCGTCATGAGTCAGATATCCTCCGGGTTTCAGCGTGCCGGGTCGCAGGTCGGCCGCGCTCTCCTACCCATTCCGATGCCGATCTCGCGGGCCGCGGCGAGAAAAATAAGCGAAGACGCGGCGAGGAGGACGCGACCCTTTTTCTGCCGCGCGTCCGTCCCGAAGAGAATCCTTGATATTAGAATGCTCCGGACTCCGGAGATCGAGCATCGCGCATTGCGCGACCGTTATGAACTTGCGTCGTCTTTTTGCCGATTTCGCGGAAAGCCGCGCGTCCGAGCAACGTGGGAATTTAATTCGCTCGCTTCGATTTGAAATATTCTCGATGGTAATGGGGATTCTGGGTTTTCTAATATTGGATATATGGGAATAACGCAATGATCGGTAATCGTTCAGGCATGAAAGTTATTCGATTAGATTTTTTTTTTGTGGTTACCCAATGTTGGATTGAACGTGAACGTAGCTAAATTGTGTTCAGATATCTCCAGGTTTGATGTTGAAAAATCGTAGAATTTTTTGTTTTTTAATAGAAAATATTTGAAAAATCGGCATTTCTTATACCGATCGCGAAGAAGAAAACTCGATTTTTCGCCTGAAATCGGTATGGAACCTCGGGAATTTTCGGGGATTCTGGGTTTGTAATATCGAGTATGGGAAACGCAATGATCGGTAATCGTTCAGGCATGAAAGTTATTCGATTAGATTTTTTTTTCTATGGTTACCCAATCCTGTATTGATCGTAAACGTGGCTAAATTGTGTTCACATATCTCCAGGTTTGATGTTGAAAAATCGTAGAATTTTTTGTTTTTTAATAGAAAATATTTGAAAAATCGGCATTTCTTATACCGATCGCGAAGACGAAAACTCGAATTTTCGCATGAGATCGTGATGGAGGCTCGGAAATTTTCGGGGATTCTGGATTTTCTAATATCGAATATATGGGAATAACGCAATGATCGGTAATCGTTCAGACATGAAAGTTATTCGATTAGATTTTTTTCTATGGTTACCCAATCCTAAAATGATCTTAAAAGTGGCTAAATTGCGTTCAGATATCTCCCCCGATTTGATGATAAAAAATAATACTTTTTTTAACAGAAAATATTTAAAAAAGTCGATGTTTCTTACCGATCACGAAGAATGGAACACGATTTTTCGCCTGAAATCGGTACGGAGCCTCGGGAATTTTCTCAGCGTTTTTCGCTCGCACGCAGGTGTGATGCAGGTGTGGGATTCGCGATCGCCCGTCGCGATCGCGATTCCCAGCGAGCGATCGGCACACGCGATCGCCGCGCGCGATTACGACATCGTTTTATTATAGTCGCACGAATTCCCCGGGAATGCGCGCGTTCCCCCCGACATTTGTTTCGCTCTCGTTTTTCCAGCGAGAGGTACCGATCGATCGTGTCACCGATTGTCCGGCGCGCGGGACGCCGATCGCCGCGATCGGCGCGACGTGTAAGGCAAGGCGTGCTTTGTATTACACAGCGCACGCGGGGCAATTCACCTTGGTACAGATATCAAAGTGCGGGTCGCGAAGTCACCGGCGCCGGACCTGCCCGATTATAACGTCAATATCGCCGGCGTGACAGATGGCGCAATCGGAAAACCGATTTATATCTACAGATACATCGGTGAACCGTAAATCGCTAAACAGTTTCATGCGTCAAAACCTGCCTTGATGTGCGAAACTGATGGGATTTTTGTAACGCTTGCGCAACGCGATCGTCGTTCGCGTTTCGATCGGTTTTTACCGATCTATTTATCGAGCCGATCGCGAATGCGCGAATCGACGACGGATGATCGATGACGCGATGACGCCAACCGGTGCCGACTAGACGAAAAACAGTTCGCAGCTCTCCGACTCTATTTTGTTCTGCTAATAGACGTTCGGGTCTCTAAGTGGGGAGCAAAAAATGGCGTGCAGCGAGCGTCCGGACTCCTTCGAGTTCTCAGCGTTCGATCTGGAAGGTCGAACGCTGAGAACTCGTCGAACGAGTCGGGAAGTCATCGTGGAACAATAGGATTTTTATTGTAGCATCGGTGATGTGGGAATAATAATTTTTTGTTACGGTTTGAAGATGGCCAATGTCGAGGAATCCGGTGATGAGACTAACAGTCATTTTAATTAAATATTTCTGATCAACATTACAGTCATTTTAATTAAGTATTTCTGTAAATTACCAAATTTTTAATAGCAACAATGTAAAGAAATATTTCTGATTAGACCTACAGTGATTTTAATTAAACATTTCTGTAAATTACAGATTTTTCAATAGCAACAATGTAAAAAAATATTTTTGATTAGACCTACAGTCATTTTAATTAAACATTTCTGTAAATTACCGATTTTTCAACAGCAACAATGTAACAAAATATTTGTGATCAGACCTATAGTTATTTTGATTAAACATTTCTGTAAATTACCGATTTTTCAACAGCAACAATGTAAAAAAATATTTCTGATCAAATCTGCAATCATTTTAATCAAATATTTCTGTAAATTACTGATTTTTCAATAGCAACAATTAAAAAAAGATTAAACCCTTTTTCATCGTTAAAATAATCATTTTCCGGTACCAAAAAATTCGCGCGTATCGAAAAACGCATGAATAGAAAAATAAAAAATGGAATCGTACTGAAGCCCCACGACGATCCCCTTGCGATGGTTAAATTAACGATTTTCCAATTCTATCAATTAAAAAAAAAAGTTAAACCGTTTTTCAGCATCAAAATAATCGTTTTCATAAAATGCCAGGAAATTAATTTTAAAAAATGCGTGAATAAAAAAAAAATTAAAAAATCCAATCGTATACCGAAGCCACACGTTCCACTCGCGATTTCGTCGGTCAGCCGGCGCGCACGTGTGATACCCACGAGGACCGAGCGGGGCGAGTGTTACGCAAGCGAAGGCGCAGGTTGGAGGAGCCGTCGCGGTCGGTCAGTCCGTGTATCTCGAGCGCTCGTCGTCGCACCGGAGACCCAGTTCTCATCTATTAATGCGCGCAATTACCGGACAAACAATGTGATTACGGCCTGGGCGCGTTTAAGTAGTTACGCTATTGGCCGCCGGGAGTCTTCGGGCTCCGAATCGTTTTCCCCGCTCTCGGACTGCGCCGGCGGCTCGCGCTCGCGATGCGTGCGCACCACATTCGCGTTGCTCCTCGGCTCCCGCCGAGCGACGCGCGCACCGCCCGAGATTCTCTCGTGTCGGACCGGCGCCGACACCAACGACGACCTTAAACGGCTCTACAATTTCACGGCCGCAATTTCGTTCGACGCGACGCGTTCACGTCGCGACGGCTCCCATCGCATCTTATGGTGCCTATATATATATATATATATATAGGCACCATATATATGCCTATATATATATATATATATATAGGCACCATATATATGCCTATATATATATATATATATAGGCACCATATATATATATGTATTATTGTATATGTGTTGTATATATGTACACAGTGGTAAAAGTACCTGTACTTCGAATACTGAAGACCTCACGTTCCGTCTATTCGTAACTATACCACGGGCGCCCGTAGTATCAGCCGCACCCAAAGTTTCCCATGTCCCAGAAATATTGCCAGTTCGGAGCGTGAGAGTGAACCTTTTTTTTTTCGTTACACAGTTCGGGGAGCTGGATTGGAAATTTGAGTAGTGGATTTTGGACTTGCGGAAACTGATTTTGTTTTTTTGGGAAATTATAGTAATAACACTTATTATTAAATTAAACTAAATAGAACTTATTGTTAGATTAAATAAACGTGGCTAAATTGTGTTGAGATATCTGCAGGATTGGTGATAAAAAATTGTAGAATTTTTTGTTTTTTTAATAGGAAATATTTGAAAATTCGGTCTTTCTTAATGATCTTGAAGAAGAAAACACGGTTTTTAGTCTGAAATCGGTTGCGGAAGCTGCGAAATCCTTGTGGAAGCAGATTTCATTTTTTTAATATTAATAATAATAATTATTATTGTTAAATTTAATTAAATAATACTTATTGTTAAATTCAAAAGTGTTACTTCGCAACTTTTTTTGTGTATTTTTTTATTTGAGAAACGACGCTTTTTTGAACATTTAGAAATGCTGAAAAATCTGTATCTGTGGATATAGTTTTTCTAACAAATCACAACAACTGCAGGGTGATACTCCATTTGGGTGCAAAATTTCATTTAGATCCGTCACGCCGATAGACAGTTATGAGCAACTGAATTTCGATACTTGCAGTAATTCAAAAGTTTGCCACATTTCGGAAATAGTACGAGAAATATTATCATGTTCGACACTCCGAAACAAAAAATTCAATTTATTAAATATCCTGGTCGAGTCAATAAAATCATTGTGTAGCTAATTTTCAAAAGGATATTTGAATCAACGATATTTAAGGATATTTATTTAAATATTTATAGTACGATCAATAAAATATTTCGGCATTTTAACAAAATATTAGCGAAAAGAAATTATGTGTTTTAAAATAAACGATTTAATACATGGAATTATATATATGTTTCTCAGTGTGAGTATTTTCCTGGTTTGAAATTTGCGTTCTGGTTTGTGAACTGGAAGAAGCTACAATTTGACTTTTTTAACCAAAAAAAAAATTCTTCCACTGAAAAAATAGTTAATCTGCAGACCGGTACTTTGCTGTTTAGTGGGTAGCGTGCAATGGGCTCTAAACCACAGCAATCGTTAGGTCGTGGGTTCGAATCCCGCTGCCGTAGTTTCGCCGAGCACGAAAAAAAAAAAAAAAAAAAAATTCGGAGGCAGCGTGTAGAGCTCCGGGTATACCCGGCAGTCCGAGTGTTTACATGCTCAAGGAAACGCGATTAGTTCCGCCATCGCGGAGCGAACTCGAGATCGTCTGTATCCACACGCGTTTTCTGCACTTTTCCTGTGTCCTCTGGGCGCTCCCTATATTACAAGCCGAGTCCGGAGGCGAAGCCGATGCGGTAGGGGAAGTTGGCTGCCACAACCTGGGCATAACTGGCCACTGACCCGGGCCGACCCTGTAATAAGCGTAATACCTGGAAACGAGAGGAAACGTGAGTAAAAAGACGAAGCTAAATTAATTTCGGAAAGTATGCAAATTATTCTCTTTAAATAAAATAAAAATGCCAATTTAATTACAATTTTATTACTGAATTAATTTTTATGACAATTAAAATTACTAAATTATTACTAATTATTAAATCATTTTATTACTGATTATTAAATTATTTTATTACAAATTATTAAATTATTTTGCTACTAATTATTAAGTTATTTTATTACTAAATTTATTTTAATGACTATGAAAATCACTAAATTACTAAATCATTACTAATTATTACATTATTTTATTACTAAATTAATTTTAATGTCAATTTAATTACAATTTTGTTACTAAATTAACTTTTAATTTTCGTAACTGTAACAGCAGCCCAGATCATTCGACACCTCGAATTTTTTTACAGCGTCTTCGACATCCCGACGCCTCGATCCTCGCGGCCCGAAACCGAAAAAGGATGAACGAGAGGCAAAAAAAAAAGGATTTCTTTATTACGATCGAGACTAAAGGGCAGGCCGAACGGTAATCTGTCCGACGGTCCATTCTTTCGACTGTAAACCGCTCTGAGACCGAAGGTGCCCTAGGTAATCCACGAGACTATACGAAACGCGTCTCACTGTAAATAACGAGTGTGCGCGCCCCGGAGGCGGCGCATCGAGCGCTCGGAGGTGCAATGTTATTGTGTTAAGCCTCGTGAATCGTGTCTAAGTCGTTCTCACATCTCGTGTAGCCTCGTCTGTTCTTCTTTTGTGGTCATCACGTTCCGCCCAATCTTCAGGAATTATACTACAAGGTGGACGCGGCCCAGCCATTGGCCATGTATCACACTATTTAAAATATTTCTAAAATTGATATACCGTAATACACAGACGTGTTGGAAAATGCAATTAATTCTCTATTTTGTTGGTAGGATTACCAGTTACTACCCAACTTAAACCTAGTTAGGTAGGTTTAAGTTGGATAGTATTAAGTTGGTTGAAGGAATAGCATCTAGTTAGGTAAAGTTAAGTTAGACAGAGCTAAGTTAGAAAGAGCTAAGAAAGATGAGGTTAGATAAGGTAAAATTAAGTTAGATAGGGTTAAGTTAATGTTAAGTTAGGTAGGGTAAAGTTAATGTTAAGTTAGGTAGGGTTAAGTTAATTTTAAGTTAGATACCGTCAAGTTAGATAGGGTTGTGTTAGATAGGGTTAAGTTAGATAGGGTTAAGTTAGGTAGGGTTAAGTTAGATAGGGTTAAGTTAGGTAGGGTTAAGTTAGATAGGGTTAAGTTAGGTAGGGTTAAGTTTAGGTAGGGTTAAGTTAGACAGGGTTAAGTTAGACAGAGTTAAGTTAGATAGGGTTAAGTTAGATAGGGTTAAGTTAGATAGGGTTAAGTTAGATAGGATTAAGTTAAATAGGGTTAAATTAGATAAGGTTAACTTAGATAGGGCTAGCTTAGATAGGGTTAAGTTAGGTAGGGTTAAGTTAGATAGGAATAAGTTAGGTAGGGATAAGTTTACAGTGTAAAAACCCGAACCGTCGATTACTGCTACATGGCTAATGACTGGAACGTCATCCTTATTGATGCAAGCGTAGTCGAGCAGTCGGGGCCCCGGAGGCGGCGGTCTCCTCTTAACACCCGATGGATTATTGATTAATCAACACCCGTTACACAAAAGAACCGCAGCCCGTACATCTCTACAACGATTTTACTGCGAGCTACATAGCGCGCGGCGCAGTCTCTGCCTCCTACATATGCTATTACAGCGTTCTATAAGATCGCCGGGCCTTGAATAATGATTTCTTATTCTCGTCGCCGGCGCGTCCAAGCGATAATGAACGGAGTCGATAGCAGTTCGAGCGTCCGTTGGAACGATGGACGTTGTGTTTTTTTTCGTTTTTTTTTTCTTCTTCTTTTTCACGTTACTGGAACGCACTTACACGCCGGGGCCCGTGGAGCGTCACGAAACAGCGATCAATCATTAATCCGTGGCGCTTTGCGAACAGCCACCCATATATAGGCGTAAATGACGCTGTGTACGATCATTAAAGATCCGATGGATGTTGGTTATCGATGTTACACGCCGATATACAAGCTCGTGTGTAGCTACAAATAGTACAACGTGGCTACATGTGACATTTGCGGTGTTTCGATTAGAGTTTTAGCTTTGAAGAATTACAGTAAAAAAATTGTTACAGAAAAATGAAAACTTTTCGTCTGATCCTTGAATTTAATTGGAAATAAATTACTGCTTTGGACGTCCAGGTGGTCCTGGTGATTATATTTAATTATAGTGTTATGTAAAATAATAATAATTGGATGACTACATTTATAATTGTAATTGGCTGACCTATCAAACAAGTTAGTTCTTTTTTTTATTCTAGATACAAAAATGGTAAACAATATTTTAAAAAATGTAACAATGGTAAAAATGGCAAAAACGGTACAAATGGTAAAAATGGTAGAATGCTAAAAATGCTAAAAATAGTAAAAATGGCAAAAATGGTAAAAAATGGAAAAATGGTAAAAATGGTAAATATGGTAAATATGGTAAATTTGGTAAATATGGTAAATATAGTAAAAATGGTAAATGGTAAATACAGTAAATATGGTAAAAATGGTAAATACAGTAAATATGGTAAAAATGGTAAATGGTAAAAATGGTAAATGGTAAAAATGGTAAATGGTAAAAATGGTAAATGGTAAAAATGGTAAATACAGTAAATATGGTAAAATGGTAAATGGTAAAAATGGCAGAAATGGCAAATGGTAAAAATGGCAGCAATGGCAAATGGTAAAAATGCAAATTTTCCTGAAATATTAGAAAACCTCATTCTCCATAATTATCTCCGTCTTCCCACCCGTCGATCCCGTCTTTATTTCTCACTCGGCGCATCGACAAAATGATGGACAGCGATCCACCTAACCTCCGTCGCGGCGCCGCGTCGACGCGGGCGATCCCGGGGCGAGCGGCGATGATTGCAGAACGAGCGGGACGTGCGTGCGGCGCGGCGCGGCGCGCGCAGCAAAAAGCACGCGTGCCCTCGTCTCCGGTCGTGTCGTCACCAATCACCGGCGCGGACGGTAGCGCAGCGCGCGCATCACAACCGCCGCGAGACGTACAAACGTGCGGCGCAAAGTATTACCCGGGCGATACAAACGAGTGGCTGCGGCGACGCGTCGCACGCGGGGGCAACAAGAAAACCTCGGAGCCGTCGCCGGCAGCTAAACTCCCTTCGATCGGCGCGCGATCGAAACGAACAAGCGACGCTCGGCTCGCCCCGCCACCGGATAAATTAATTAGTGTAATTAGTATATAAATCTATGGAGAATGTCGAGCCGTCATGGTTAATTACGGGTAATGGCCGAAGAACCAAACGTGGCCTGCGTGCGCGATCCTCGATACACGCCGCGTGCGTGTCGATCACGCACACGCGTGATTGGTGCGCGTGATGCGTGCGAGCGCGGCGCAACACGGGCGGAACTTGGCGTCGAGTCGATCTCGTGGTGCGCGCCAGTCGAGCACGTGCTGAGGCTGCGTCTGGCTGTACGCGGAGATATAGAAGGGTCTGGTAATTTTTGCCACACACGGAGAGAAGGGTCTGGTAATTTTTGCCACACACGGAGAGAAGGGTCTGGTAATTTTTGCCACACACGTAGAGAAGGGTCTGGTAATTTTTGCCACACACGGAGAGAAGGGTCTGGTAATTTTTGCCACACACGTAGAGAAGGGTCTGGTAATTTTTGCCACACACGGAGAGAAGGGTCTGGTAATTTTTGCCACACACGGAGAGAAGGATCTGATACTTTTTACCATATTTCTAGTAAAAAGTATTGTAAAATTCCGGTAGAGGGGAGATACAACGCCATCTATTGAGAAGAACTAGAACGATGAGAATTTTTACCACGAAATATGGTAAAAAATATTATATATATGTTAGAAATTCTCATAGTTCTCGTACTGTTCGTCAGGTGGCGGCTATGGCATTTCAATACCAGGCGCGTTGGTCATTTTTACTATTACGTCCGGTAAATTTTATCAGATCCTTCTCTCCGTGCAGTCGGAGCAGTGCGAGCTTGTTTTAATTCTTCCATACTGTTATTATCGTTTTACGACACAAATGTACCATTTTCTCCGGCCCCGAGTGGCCGAGTGAAATTCGCACGGGGTTCATCCACCTTCCTCTTCATTCACCCGAGTGACTGTATCGACGAAGCACGAAAACGACCGCGAAGCCGCCGCTGGTGTTTGTAATTGCCCCGCGCAATGCGAATAACGCGGGACTAACCGCGTTGACGATAGACCGGGAGCTATTAAAGTGGGATGTGTCGTTAAGTCGAGCAAAGCACCTGCGCCGGCTCCGTCGCGGCGATGAATTTCCCACGTGCGCTCCGGTGCGTTTCTGCCGCGATTGTCACTGGAAAAGTGGAAATCCCGTTGCCAGGGGCCAATCGCGCGTTTCATTCGGGAGGATTTTTCGTTCGTCGTAATTGGCCGGTCGTTACCGGGAATGTGACCAGCGGATAGAAAGCTATTTCCGTTCGCTCCGCTAGTGGCGACTTTCGTGCAATTAATTTGAGAGTTCACGATTTTGCGGAACCGAGATTGTCACCCATTTTTTCATTCGTGGACATATTCAGAAATTGGTAGAAAAAAATAGTAGAAATAGTAAACTTGGTATAAATTATAAAAACTATAAAAATTATAAAAATAGTAAAAATAGTAAAAAATGGTGAAAATGGTAAATATTTAAAAAATGGTAAATATGGTAAATATGGTAAAAATGGTAAATATGGTAAATATGGTAAATATGGTAAAAATGGTAAAAATGGTAAAAATGGTAAAAATGGTAAAAATGGTAGATATGATAAAAATGGTAAAAATGGTAAAAATGGTAGATATGATAAAAATGGTAAAAATGGTAGATATGATAAAAATGGTAAATATGGTAAACATGGTAAAAATGGTAAATATGGTAAAAATGGTAAAAATTGTAAATATGGTAAAAATGGTAAACATGGTAAAAATTGTAAAAATGGTAAATATGGTAAAAATGGTAAATATGGTAAAAATTGTAAATGTGGTAAAAATGGTAAAAATGGTAAATACGGTAAAAATGGTAAATATGGTAAAAATGGTACAAAAACTAAATAAAATGCGTCAACCCATTCTTTATTGATTTTGAAAAACTTTTTCGACTCTGCCGGATCGAAAATCACACAACTGGGTCATAGCGGATCGTCCAAACGCGATAATAAAGTATCGGCCTCCCGTAAAATACTACATAACCTCGGCGCGCGGACGACCGGGCGATATCGATATTCCCGATCCCGTTTCGAACTGTCCCCCTCGCGCGTTGTATTTCATACGCTCCGCGGTGATAAAAATAAAGACACCCCGCGCGATACCATCGGGCACCGCTCGCCAATATCGCTCTGTATAAATAACAGAAACGAATTGCCGCCTTTGGGCGCGCGAGAAAATATAATCCGAATCACGTGTGCGCGCGCATCGCGATATCCGTCTCTGGAAATTCGCCCGCGCGCGGTTTTTTTTATCTGATGCTGCTGCGCACCGAGAGAGACGCGGCCTACACCTGACCTACTAAATCCTCGACGGGCCGAGAGTTCGCCGGCAGCGCAGCAGCCGCCTTCCCCCCTCCGCCCTTCGCAGAGCGCGGCTGCCCTTATCCGAAAAGAGGGGCAGTCGGGAGTCGAAAAATACTTTCGCTGCCTTCGCGCCCGAGGGACATCCAACGTGGAACGAAGACGCGCGGCCCTCGGTCGAACCTTCTACTTTGTGTGCTCGTATAGCATACGCACGCTATACAGGCTGATTCAGAATGGTTTTTCAAATTTATACGAGCGATGGTTAAACATAAAAAAAATTCTTGCATTTATTTAATTGTTAGAATTATCAATTTATTTTTATTTAGTTTCATTAAATCAACTATACATGTTTGCCAATCAGCCTGCTTCGTGGCTCTGAGAGTCCCAGGAGGGCCGGATTGGACCATCTGCCGAAATGTTTTATAGTACTAAAGGGTTACGTGGCTCGCGCGCTCACATTCAGAAGTCCCTTGGCGACTTAGAAAAATGCAGCTTCAAGTCCCTTAGAAAAATGTAAATGTAAGTTAGAAAATTGTAGCTTCAAGTCCCTTCGAGACTTAGAAAAATGTAGCTTCAAGTCCCTTGGAGACTTAGAAAAATGTAGCTTCAAGTCCCTTGGAAACTTAGAAAAATGTAGCTTCAAGTACCTTGAGGACTTAGAAAAATACAGCTTCATGTTCCTTGAGGACTTAGAAAAATGTAGCTTCAAGCCCCTTGGGAACTTAGAAAAAAGTAGCTTCAAGTCCCTTGTGGACTTAGAAAAATTCTGGATTCATTGTGTCATTTCACCCCGGCTTATTCGATTATTCTATACGGCGGTGGCTGCAGCGAGATTTTTTTATAATGTAGAGGAACAATCAAATAACCGGCGCGAATTAAAAAAAAAATTGCCACGAAAATGTTGATGAAGCGGCGATTAGCAATTGCTGACGAGCATTCTGAATCACCCTGTATAGCTGCATACATATAGCCGTATGGAATATGTTCCACGGCCTCTTCCGGGTCTCTCGATCGTCCGAGCACGGGGGCGCGTGAGCTGTATACGGGGCCGCGACAAATTGGAAATTACCGTCATCCCCGCTGCGCTATAACCCCTCCCCCCCCCTCTCCCCCTTGCGCCACTCCTTCCCCCGTCGATTAAGACTAATTGATTTTTTTTCCACGTGAGGTGGATTACACGCTGGGCCCGTCGACTTCCTCCTCTTGATCATTTTTCTCCACCGAGTTTCGGCTGAATCTCGATTTTTTTTGTGATTGATATTGTTGTTATTATTATTTGGAAAAAACTTATCGAGGTTATTACGGGCGTAGGTGAGTTTATGCTCCGCGATCGTAGTTTACGACTCTCGAGATACGGACGGGATTTTGCGGCTTGCTGTAATCGTATTTAGAGTGCGCGGCGCAAAATGAGCAAAAGGTGTGTGGAGGGGATATTAAAAGAAGTGAGTCGGTTAGCCGCTGGAGACTTTGGCAGAGGCGGCTGGACGCGAATCGTCTGGAAGCAATATTTTACGGGGCTGCGAAGTCTCGTGGCGATTTCGTGCCGCGAGGACCGCAGTTGTAAATCCCCGTGACTCTTGGAAATAAAGTTGATGGTGCGATTGGTTTTGTCGTTATTAATTAATGGTGGTAGCGTGGAGTGATTGTAATATAATGGGCACGTTTTTTAACGGCTGCGCTGAATATTTGAGGCACTTCGTACCCACCGGTGCGACCTGGGTCGACCTCTCAACCTCTCGGATTTCACCCACGATTTTTCATCTTGTACTTTCAACTCTACAAAGCTCGAATTAAAAAAATATATATTTGAATTAATAATAATTTTTCGAAATGAAAATATTGTCATACCGAATTTAAAAATTTGAAAAAAATCGCAAAAAAGTTATCTTAAAGATAATTTTTAAATGTTATCTTAAAGATAATAAAAAAAAAAAGTTATCTTGAAAATAATTTTTAAAAAGTTATCTTAAAGATAATATTAAAAAAGTTATCTTAAAGATAATTTTAAAAAAGTTATGCTAAAGATAATGTTTTTAATTATCTTAAAGATAATTTTTTTAATTATCTTAAAAATAATTTTTTTCTTATCATAAAGATATTTTTTTTTAATTATCTTAAAGATAATTTTTTTAATTATCTTAAAGATAATTTTTTAAATTATCTTAAAGATAATTTTTTAAATTATCTTAAAGATAATTTTTTAAATTATCTTAGAGATAATTTTTTTAATTATCTTAAAGATAATTTTTTCCCATGAAAAAAAAATGTCTTAAAAAGTTATCTTAAGTACTTTTTGTATTTACTCTGTAAAAGCGAAAGCCCCTCTACAATTTTTATAAAAATTAATTTTTCTCCCTCTGAACACACCTAAAAAGTCATCAGCCCCAAAGTCACCAGCGGTTCACCAACTGACGTTACGTAACCGAGGCCATCGCGACATCCAACGCAAAGTAAATACCCCATAACCACATCCCAAGCGAGCATTCGTGTCCTACCATTCGCTCGTTTGCCCCGTGTAGCGTCGCGAAAAGGAGTCAACGATTATTACTATACTCGTCGCCGTCCATGTAACACGCTCCACCGTTCTCCACAATGGCTCTATTACAGGCTCTACATACACAGCCGATAAAATAATTTCCGTTTCGCTATACCAGTCGCCTCATTAAAGATTTTGTATTCCTTCAGTTCTTTTTTTTTCTCTCTCTCAGCTTTCGAGTCGCCGAAGAGCCTCAGCCTCTCTGCTCTCTTCCCACGCAAAAGCGGTAAACATTAATTGAAATGTCACTCCAGGTGCAACATTTTCACCTGGTGGAAGGTGAATCAAGCCTCGCGAACGGCGCTACTGGTGTCGCTTCCTGGTACACCTTATTAAACGGAAAATTAACATAGCAGGCGATATGGACCCTGCGGATCGGTTCGCCGGTCCCCGCGGACCACGCGCGGTGTCGACGATCCTCCCCCCTCCTCCATCTCGAGTCTCGTTCTCGCTTTTGCGCCAAGCGCGAGGGAGAGAGAGGGACTTTTTCAGCGTGAGGGAGAGAGAGAGAGAGAGGGAGTCACTCGCTGCACGTCCAGGCGTCGTGCGCATCGCCAGCGGGAAATTTATCACCATAGAAGCAATTAATGGGATTTTTCTTGCACCACCGATGCCCGCGACTATCACGACGAGAGCCACGGCGCTCGGTGCACCTTCCACGTTGCCCCCCTCGGAATCTCCACCGCTGTTCGTCCCACTCGCGTTTCGCTGCTGCCGTCGATGCGGCTTTGTCGCGTTGTGCTGGTCATGGGTTCGTCGTGCTTTAAAAAGAGAGAATTTTTTTTTGCAGGCGACCGCAGAGAGGATTTTTTTAGAGGATTTTTTAAAATTTTTTTGAGGCTCGAGTGTTGGGATTTTTTTTTGTGGTTTGAGAATTTCCGAAATAGTGTCACCATTTTAGGGAATTAAAAACAGAAAAATAATGTTTGCACGGTTTCGTTAGAAGGAACGCGAAATTATTTTTTTATATAGGTTACAATGTCCTTTTTTTCAGATTTAATTGAAAAAAAGGACATTGCACGAAAAAAGGTGATGTGAAGGCGATTCTTTTTTACAGTCGACCGTCGAGACTCAAGCATTGGAATTTACTTTGTTGTGGTTCGAAAATTCTAGAAATAGTCAACATTTTGCTGAATTAAAAAAAATAATGTATTCACATAGTTTCGTTGGAGTAAACGCGAAACGATTTGATTTATTTTTTACAATAGGTACGCCCGAATTAAATACCCGAAAAATGTAATTGAAATTTAATTTTAAAAAAGGATATTATTTATTTTTGTGGTTCGATAGTTTTCGAAATTGTGTCACCGTTTTGTCGAATAAAAAAAATGTTCAAACGTCACAAGAAACACGAAACTTTTTTTTTCATTTTTAAGGCTTCGATAAAACTTGAAATTTCTCAGCCTATAAAAATGTCCACTTGAAGGATTTCCAGCCGCGTCCCGTAATTTCGAAAATGTAATTGAAATTTAGTTTCAAAAATAAGTAAAATATATACTCGAGTCTAGCTGATTCGCCGATAATTCTGCGGAATTGTCTTGCCACCTTCTGGAATATCGACTTCGTTTTTCGCAACCGCGCGGCGCCGCCGCCGCCAATCGTTCCGCGAGGGGAGAAAGATCCGCGAGGATAACACACCCCCTTCTCGCGGTCACGCTGCTCCACAGCTCGTATGTGTATGTATGGGTTTTCTCCTTTGAGAGGACGCGGCGATGCCGATGAGAAGAAGAAGATGCCGCGCGGATTGCCGCGCGGCATTCGCGCATCGCCAACGTGCGTTCGGCTTCTTCTACAACCCACGAGAGACTTTTCGCCTATGACAGCGAGCCACTCGCGGCTGTTCGTCGATTGTGGGAACCGCGGTGTATCGAAAATTAAAAATAAAAGAATCTGAAATTTTTTTTCGGGAGACAATAAAATCGAAGGGTGGATTTTTTTTTATCGATTCGTGATTGCGAGTTGGTTGTGTGAGATGATTAATTAGTTGCAGTAATGAATTAGGGGAATGTGGGGCAAAATGGGACGCATAAGTGAAAAATGATTCTATGACGATACCCAAAGTATTTTTTTTTACTGCTTTTCACAAAAAAAGCTCGAATCCGATTAATGATTTTGGGCGTTGGAAAAAATTGGAAAATGTGGGGCAAGATGGGAGCTCCCCATTTTGCCCTAAAAAAAAGTTATGAAATTTCATAGAAATCGAAAAATCATCCCGATTCTCAGATTCTCAAATAATCGCTTCAATTTTCCACCACAGGCCAAAACCGGAGTTACATGTTGCAAAACTAGAAAAAAAACTATTCAAGATCAAAGAAATCGTGTAATTTCCCGCCTTCTCACCGTTTCCTTCCCCCAAAAAACCGCCGCAATCCTCGTTAAGGACTACCATAAAATCCCGAATTAGCGAAGCGTCCCATTTTGCCCCACAATTTTTCTTTCCTGCCGTCGCTCAAAATCGACGTTTGCAATCGAGATTTTGAGCAAAAATCACAAAAAAATACCCTTTTCAATATTTCCCGCTTTCAACCTCTCTTCCCACATTCCAATTTTCACCACACTCTTCTCCCCAAGTTCCCCAATTTCCCCTACCCCTCCACTTTCAACCAGCCTCTTTCCTCTCTCCCCCTCAAATCCCCCTCAAAACTTCAATCCCAATCCAAATCACTTGACCTCCCTCGACCCCCCTGCTCACCCCATTCACCCATCTTCTCAATCTTGTTCGATTTCTCGGAAACAATTCCCCGCAATGACCGCCCAAAAAAAAAAAAAAGAAAGTAAATCGCATCCCGAAGACTCCGACACCGTCTCGCCGTGCATCGAGATCACGCGAGGAGCGTCGTGCGCGGTAGCAGCGCGCGCGCGCCGCGATTTTTCGCCGTAGTCGCTGAGGTCGGGCTGAGAAAGCTCGGGGCGCACGAGGCGCACGTGAATCGAGAGCGTGAGCCGCGGTGAGAGATGGAGTATCGGCGTCGGCGCGTCCGTGCGATGCGATCCTATCGTGGATCGATTGCTACCGTTCTACACGTCGAGGGGACTCTCGGACCGCGCCGCGCGCTTTGGCATTAGTACGGGGAAAAGGCGCAGCGAGATCGCCTCTGTAATACGGCGCACACGCTACTCGCTCCAGCCCTCGCGTCGGTCGCGCGCGCGCGCGCGCATGCGCGAACCTCGTGTGGCGTCCCTCGAGCCGATAATAGAGACGCGCGCGTCGATCCTCGGCCAGATACGCCGCGCGATCCCGCGGGGCATCCGCGCGCATGCGCGCGCGCGAGCGGCGAGCACTGTCGAGCGGCTCCGGGCAGCCACCGAACACTTCATCAGCCTCTTCCTCTTCTTCCTCCTCGCCTTCGTCCGCCGCCGCGCCAAGCCTCCCCTCGTCCTCCTCCTCGTCGTCGTCGCCTCTTCCACTATGCGCCAGCCGCGTATAGTGGAAGGAAGCGTAATCGATTTCACGCCGGACGCGCGGCACGTAACGCACGCCGCTACCGGTCTACGCACGCGTTATAATCGTGGCTGAAGCGAAACGGGGGCAGATGAATCTAAAGGGTATTTTTTCAAATTTTTTTACCAAAAAAGAATGAAAATGTTAAAATTTTGAAAACAAAAATAGAAACAAGTGGAAAAGAAAAAATAAGGCCGGTAAAGTTCAACGAACGGGGATGGCAACTAAAACATGAGAGCGACTTACTGATTAAAACGATGTATGAGCTAATGTAATGAAAAATAAAAGATATTTACAAACTGAAAAAACTGAACGGGGGCAGATCGGTTTGGAAGGGGAGAAAATGAGGGCAAAATGGGACAAGCGAAAAATGGTTTTATGACGATGGTTAAAGGATTTTTTTAGATCGTGATTTGTGGATGAAACTGCAGGGGTAGGAAAAATTAAGGGACACGGGGAGAAGAGTGTGGTGAAAATTAGTATAGGGAAAGGGAGGTAGAAAGCAGAAAAAATCGAAATGGATTTTTTTAGATCGTGATTACTGGATGAAGCTTGAGGGGTAGGAAATATTAAGGAATATGGGGAGAAGAGTGTGGTAAAAATTAGTATAACAGGAAAGGGCGTTAGAAAGAGGTAAAAATTGAAAGTGAGTTTTTTATATCGTGATTTCTGATTGAAACTGGAGGGGTAGGGGAAATTAAGGGACACCGGGAGAAGAGTGTAGTAAAAATTAGTATAAGAGGAAAATCAATATTTTTTGCAGCCACTAAAAAATGTTCACATTGTATTATAATTACTTCATATTATTACTATAAATATGGTAACGATTAGTATGCCGAGGTTAAATTATTGGTGATCAATTATGGCATTTGTGATATCGAATCGAATTTCATTGTGCCAAAAATAATCAGCAGCTTCTTAAAAAAATGATCGAAAAGCAACACAAAAAAAACTGATAACCAACTGATTCCGCATACCAAAAAATTATACCAAAACCATATACAAAACCCGACTAGTCCCATTTTCTCCTGCCTTAAACAAGCCCGCCATTTTTCCCCGTCCCCTTATAAGGAACCGGAAGCCATAACTCCCCAATCCCTCCTCCCCTCCGTCCAAAGCCGCAATAATTGATATCTCGTTTGCCGCGGCGCTCGTCGCGTTATCCTCTCGATAATATCCCACGGGGTTGACGCCGGCCACGCGGCCCTCATATTGATTTCTCTTTGCGCAACGCCTTACAGCCGAAGCGTGAAACGTCCCAGCGAGCTTGAAACACAAGTCGCGCGTTGCTCAACATTCTCATTATGTCTAGACCGGAAATTATAAGCCGCGCGAGATCCGAGGAAAATAATAAGGAGGCCCGCACAGACTCCGGTGTGTCCTGTGGGGGCCCCCGCGACTGTACCGGGCTCCTCGCTCAGGCTTCCTCGGAAACTCCCACACGGACGTATTTCTCGCGGGCCCGAGCGACACGACCGACTCTGAGTGCCGTATTACAAGCGCTCGTAATGTTCGCACGGGCAGAGTCCGAGTTATCCTGTAGTAAAAAATCTATAGCGTTACATCAATGGGCCCAGGTTGGGCCCTGCTCGGGCCCTAGAAGGGCCAATGTGGTCCTGATCAGGGCCTGACCAGGTTCGCATGTAACGCCACAGCTTTTTAACACGGTCCACCGCGCATACTGGTGAATTTTCCGCAGACCCGGGTCAGGCCCGTCTAGGGCCCCAGAAGGGCCAATGTGGCCCTAATCAGGCCCTGACCAGGCGCGCATGTAACGCCACAGATTTTCTACCAGGGATTTTCTACCAGATTTTCTACGAGGGTCCGCCGTGCATACGGGCGAATTATCGGTGGGTCCGGATCAGGCCCAGCTAGGGCCCGCAAATGGCCAATATGTGGCCCTGATCAGGCCCTGACCAGGGCCCCATGTATCGCCACAGATTTTCTATCAGGGTCCACTGCACTCACTGGTGAATTATCGGCGGCTCCGGGTAAGGCCCAGCTAGGGCCCTAAAAGGGGCAATATGTGGCCCTGATCAGGCCCTGACCAGAACCGCATATAATGCCACAGATTTTCTACCAGGGTCCGATGTGCACACGAGCGAATTATCTGCGGGTCTAGATCAGGCCCAGCTAGGGCCCTAAAAGAGCCAATGTGGCCCTGATCAGGCCCTGACCTGGACCGCATGTAACGCCACAGATTTTTTATCAGGGTCCGTAGGTTGCGCGTCGCACGCTCGGGCGAATTAGTCGTCGTCTTGCGCGCTAGATGTTGGCGCACATGGAGAGAGACAAGGCGCATGAAAGACACGCTGCGAGCCGCCCGAACGTACGTAAGTAGATACAGCCCGGGGCGGGGTCGAATTGAAAAGCAAGAGCGCGCGCACCGCGCGCACGCGGACGTGGGAAGCATTTTTTTCGGTTCTCGCGCCGTGCGGCTGTTCCAGCTTGTTCCTGTTCCATCGTCGGCAGACAGGTGAGCGACGAGATTGTGAGTCACCGCGCAAGCGTACGGAGCCGCAGCGAGGAGTCTGTGTATAATTGTGTATGAATGCGCGGTGGTGACTTTCGTGAACTCGGCGGACCGGCGAGAGAGAATTTCGTCGTGTTTTTGACTCGGATATCTTCGAGTCGACATAAGCTAAGCAGCAATGGGGGAAAAACGGGACGCTGGGGCAAAATGGGACAGTTGTTTTTTTTAAATTTTGATGAGTGCACGGGGTAAAATGGGACGGTAGGATAGCTTTGGAAAATCGCGTTTCTGGATCGCGATTCAACGGAACTTCGAAAAATATGGGGGAAAATGAATTACCAATTTTTTTTTTTTTTTTTTTTCAATTTTTCTATCAGGTACTGAACGCAAATACACTTGATATTTCTAGAAAACTTACGTTCAAGTCTCAAATTCACTTAGGTACAGAATGCAATCAATGTTATTATATATTGCCGAATTTTGGGAGTGTCCCATTTTGCCCCACAATTTTTTTTCCCCAATATTCGAAGTCAATTATTGGGATCGAGTTTTTGGGTGAAAAGCAGTAAAAATACACTTTGGGTATCGTCATAAAACTATTTTTCGCTTAGGCGTGCCATTTTGCCCCACGTTCCCCTATCTACCCGGGCACATCGCGTGGCTGTGCATAAGCGGAGCGCGCGAGCGCGTCCGGAACTCTCGTCAGTTCGCGTTTCGAGATATCAGGATTGACGTCCCCGACGTCGAACATGAACAGCTAGACGAGCGAGAGCCGCAGTGGGGAATCGTGACTGGTCAGCCGTTTCGGTACGCGGTGATTGCGCAGGTTACGTCGCGGTAAGCAATGCGCGGTGGTGATGTGTCGAGTCTCTCTCGGGAATTTCTCGAAAGTGGACCAAAGGGCTCGACTTGGGCGGATGCGAGACGCGGATGGTCGTTAAGCGCGGGTCGCGATCACGTCTGATCACCTCCCACATTTACCACTTGAAAGTGGAAAATGTGGGAAGTGATCATACGATTTTTTTTATAGATTTATCTGTAGTCAAATTTACATTTTAGTGGAGAATGTAGGAGGTCTGATCACCTACCGGATTTTCCACTTAAAAGTGGAAAATGCGGGAGGTGATCAGACGTTTGTAAAATATATTTTCAGTGGGAAAGTCTATACTTAAGTGGAAAACGTGGGAGGTCTGATCACCTCCCGTATTTTCCACTTACAAGTGGAAAATGTGGAGGTGATCAGACGATTTTTAGTACATTTTCTGTGCATAAATCTATACTTAAGTGGAAAACGTTGGGAGGTCTGATCACCGCCCGTATTTTCCACTTAAAAGTGGAAAATCTAGGAGGCGATCAAACGATTTTTAAGTATATTTTCTGTGCTAAAATCTATACTTAAGTGGAAAACGGGGGAGGTCTGATCACCCCCGGATTTTCCACTTAAAAGTGGAAAATGCGGGATGTGCTCAGACGATTTTTTTTTAATACATTTAACTGGCTGTTCTCGCTGCTTTCAAATAGCTTTCAAATTGCTCACAAATCCTACCTTAATTGGCTCTCAACTTGTCCTCAATTTCATTCCAATTTGAAGAGAATTTGTAACCCTTTTTCTGACTACGGCGCAAGCGACTTTTTTTCACAGTCAACCCGCGCGCAATTTATTCCTCTTTCCCTCTCCAAAGTCGCCGCGCGTCCTGTGACATTAATCGTCCGCACGTAATACGCGATAGCGAAGGAACCCGGGAAACGGCGGCCGCAACGTGTGAACGACGACGCCGGCATTCCTCGATCTTCCGCGCTTCCCTTTTACTGGCGCGCGAGCTGATCCGCGTTCGTATATACGATTGAGCAAACGCTCGCGCTCCTACCTACCCGCGAGTGACATTTAGCCCGGTATCCGTCTGGTCCCGAGACCACGCGGCTCTGTCTTTCTAATCTGTCTACATATATCTCATCGTGTTCTTCACGTTCGACGTCTCGTTCGCCGCGCGGACCGCTCAAACCGGCGATTGAAGATCGACAGAACGTAAGGGGAACGTGTGGGGCGAAATGGGACACCGGGGCAGAATGGGACAGCCATTTTTTCAGTTTTTATGATTTTATGGGGCAAAATGGGACGCTCCAATATTTTTGGAAAATCGCGTTTTTGGAACTCAATTCAACTGAATCATTAAAAATGTAATAAAAAGTGACTTACCCATTTTTTTTTCTTTTTTTTTTTAATTCTTCTATCAGGCGTTCACTGAATACGAGCCCACTTGATAATTCTAGAAAACTGACATTCGTGTCTCAACTTCAGTTAGGGAATCAATGCAATCAACGCTGACGACGTCCAGTAGCGCCCAGAGCACCAAACCATACGTTGTTGAATTTAGGGGGCGTCCCATACTGCCCCACAATTTTTTTTTGTCGATCTTCAACATTAAAAATTGGAATCGAATTTATTGATGAAACACAGAAAAAATACGCTTTGGGTATCGTCATAAAACCATTTTTTGCTTGTGCGTCTGATTCCGCCACGTGGGGCAAAATGGGACAGTGATTTTGTTGACTTCGGTTAATTGTACGGGGTAAAATGGAACACTGACATTTTCGGAAAATCGCGTTACTAGAACACAACTCAACGGAACCATCGAATATATAGGAAAAAGTGACTTCCCAATTTTTTTTTAATCTCCTTTCAGGCGTCCACTGAACCCGAATACACTTGATACTTTTAGAAAACTTAAGTCCGTGTCTCACTTTCAATTAGGAAACCAATGCAATCAACTTTGATAATATCCAGTGACGTTGGATGCTCGAAATCCTCTATTGCCGAATGTGGTGAGCGTCAGATTTTGCCCCACAAATTTTTCAATCCTCTGACCTTCAAAATTGATGATTGAAATCGAACTTTCGGACGAAAAGCAGCAAAAAACCCCCTTTGGGCATCGTCAAAAAACCATTTTCACTTACGCGTGCCATTTTGCCCCACGTTACTCTACACATGAGATCCTCCACAGAAACCTCATCGCCTCGTCTCATCCGCCTCGTGACAAATCGAATTTCGAATCGAATTTTCGGGAAAAAAGCAGCAAAAAACCCCCTTTGGGCTTCATCAAAAAACCATTTTCACTTACGTGTGCCATTTTGCCCCACGTTGCTCTGCACATGAGATCCTCCACACAAACCTCATCGCCTCGTCTCATCCGCCTCGTGACACCGGCGACGATAGTCGTTCCACGAGAATCTCGCGGTGGAAGTGGCTCCGGCTCAATACGCGATGATCCAGCGCGCACCGAGGTGACTGATTGATGGCTTGATTGACGTGCAAACGAGTTACACACGAGTCAAAATGATTATTGGCCATAGCCGCGCATACAAAGTAATCTTTTCGCAAATCTCTATGATTTTCGAATCTCCGACGATCTTAATGCAGTTGTTTACGGCGCCGACAAGCGGCCGTCGCGTTGAAATTAAACCCTTTCGTTCATTTATTTATCTATTTATTTATTTATTTTTTTACATTTCTTCGCTTCGCTCGATACCTCATTTAATACCAATTATATCGTGGAAAAAGGGGAAAAAGACGAGGGGTTTCGATGCATCACGTCGTCGCACGTGAGCACCGAGGGGGACTGGACGACAGGAGTGGCTCTATAATGTCACGCTCTGTAATGTTTTATCGTCACGTCCGACGCCGACTCCAGGCTGATGGCGAGCGAAAAAAAAAAAAAAAAAAAAAAAAAAAAGTCACGCGAGGCCCGGATCATCGTCGCTCGGACGGGGAGCCACCTTGGGGCACCTGTTGATCCACGTCGTCCACTCAATCAAAGGTCAACAGATTTTCCAGCCTCGCGATTTTTTCCTCGTTCGAGTTTTCTCGTCGTGCCACGTACAGGGTGATTCAGAATGATTCTTCGAACTTCCACGAGCTATAATTAAATATTTTTAGAAAATGTAAAAGAAAATATTAAAAATTATCTTAAAATTATTTATAATGATTAACAATTATTTAAAAACCATTTAAAATTATTAAAAATGATTTAAAAACCATTTAAAATTATTTAAAATAATTAAAAATTATATTTAAATTATTAAAAATTATTAAAAATTATTAAAAATTATATTTAAATTATTAAAAATTATTAAAAATTATTAAAAATTATTAAAAATTATTACAAATTATTAAAATTTCTTTAAAATTCTTTAAAATTCTTTAAAATTCTATAAAATTATTAGAAATTCTTAAAAATTCTTAAAAATTCTTAAAAATTCTTAAGAATTCTTAAGAATTCTTAAAAATTCTTAAAAATTCTCAAAAATTCTTAAAAATTCTTAAAAATTCTTAAAAATTCTTAAAAATTCTTAAAAATTCTTAAAAATTCTTAAAAATTCTTAAAAATTCTTAAAAATTCTTAAAAATTCTTAAAAATTCTTAAAAATTCTTAAAAATTCTTAAAAATAATTTTTAAGTTATTCTAAATTATGAAAAAAATTGCATTTTTTTTAATGTTTTTTTATTGATAATGTTTTTTAATAATAAAAAAAATGTAATCATCAGAATTATAAACTTAATTTAATTTATTATGATTAAATGAATTCCATTAAACAACCCTATTTTGTGGCTCCAAGAGACCCGGGAGGACCCGATTCATCCACCCATTAAAATTTATCGTACACTTAAATAACTGTCGCAAATAAACAAAAAATGCTCCGAAACTTTGAGCAAATGGCGCTCAGCAATTATTGACAAAAATATGGAACAATAATTCTGAATCACCCTGTACACGTCATGTCGTCTATTAGCACGCGGCGCCACGATGCGCAATACTAATTAGTAATGCTTATTACGCTCCGCCCCCCCAAAGATGCTCCTCGCACTTTATTATTATTCACGGGCGTTTCGTAACCCCCGCAGGGGACAGGAGCAAAAAAAAAGTGATTTATTTTTCTTTTCCTCGTAACGCGTAGCTCGGGAAGTCCGAGTGATTCGCGAGACCCTCGTTCGAGTTACTCACTCGATCGAGTGTGTTGAGACTTATCCTCGTTTATTGAACTATAAATACACTTGCCTATCGCACACGCGAGACCCGGGATACGTGGGCGAACGAGTCGAACAGCGGAGTCAATAGAGGAGCCGCGATTTGCATGAGCTCAATACGCTCGCGGACTCCGCGGGACAATCCAGTCATCCGGGGTATGTCCAACGACTTCCGTGCGAATTCGCGATGTACCGAGAAAGCGGCGTGATGTAACAATGAGACAGCGATGTGTCAAGCTAATCGTGGAAGATGAATAGTGTGAATCTATTTTTTTTTTTTTAAGGTAGTCGTCTTGCTGCGTCCGGATAAACGTGGGATTTTGAAATAATTTCAAAGATTTCTCGATGATATAAAAATCTGAAAAAATATTTGGGGTGCTGCGAAGATGGTTTTTGTATAATAAGAATATCGAAATGTTGTTAAGGAATTTATGGAAAAGAAAAAAATGGTTTAAAAAAATTAATAATAAACAATAATTCATAATAATAGTAATAATAATAATAATAATAATAATAATAATGTGTTCAACAAATTACCGGGCGATTCAACTTTAAAAAACATGATTCATTAATTGTTCTGAATAAGTATGAAATTTGTTAGAATTTTGTCTAATTTTTGATAATTGCAGGTTCCACCCCTTCGATTTGTCTAAACACAATTAAAAATACAATTAAAATAAACTATACGGAATTCACAAAAAAGGAATACGAATTTGGAGAAATTACTGAATTATTTTCATTTTAAAAATATTGGGTTGCCGGATAGTTTGTTGAACAATAAACTTTTTCATTAATTTGTAAATAAAATGTTCATATCGTTATTACGTAAAAAAAATAAAAAAGGCAAAATCAATTTTTGCAACGCCTTCCGTACACTGAATTTTTTATTTTATTTCAGACGACGTATTTTTTTTTTTATAGTCGTAGAAACTAATTTTATGTTACGCGGACTATAAAAATAAACTTGTTAGCTATCGACGACGCAATTTTTTTTTAAGCGTCGATAAACAAAAATTGCTAACAATTTAACGAACGCGCTCAGCCGGGTAGCCGAGTGTTCCCCGTAGCCGGAATGTCGGCGCGCCGGTAGACGCGAAGATAGGTTCGTAAGGGCGCGAGATAGGCGCAGTGGGTGTCGGTCAGCGTCGGGTAAGACACGCGGTGCGCCGCACGGCGCACCGGGGGCGATTAGCGCGGCCCGATACGGCTATCGCGCGGCTACAAGGAGCCCCTCGACGCCTCCTTAGAGCGCCCGCCTGAATCCTCGGAGCGCGCGGCCACGTAAGACGGCGGCAAACATCTCGATTGCACGACGTCGATACCCGAGCGGCGGATGCGCCGCGTTCGCGGGGCCCGCGAACGGTGAGAAAAGTCCTCAACGTGTATTTTTTTTTAACAATTTTACTCTCTCCATAAAAAAAATAAACAAATAAAAATCATTGAACTAACGTGGTTGATAAAAAATATGTTACGTGTTTAAAAAATAAAATCGTACGATTTTAATTACTTCATTGTTGGCAACGCGGAAGAATCTGAAAATAAAAATAAAAAAATTAACTCTCTGCTCTCCTCACTTTTTTTTGTGAGCACATTTTTTTTGGAATCCGTTTTAAAAATCGAGGCAAAAAATCGGCACCCCGAATATTCAGTTCAACACGAACAAAGCAAAAAAAGATTTTTTTTTAAATCCTATGATATTAATTACGCAAGTTTCGGTCGCGAACACCACGAAAAAACCTGAAAAAAAAAAACACTTTCCGACCACCTCACGTTTTTTGTGAACATTTTTTGCCCCTCCGGCTTCAAAATCGAGGCGAAAAATTGAAACCCCGAATATTCGGTTCAACACGACCGACCCAAAAAATAAAAAAAAACATCCTACGATCTTAATTACGCAATTTTAGTCGCGGACACCACGAAAGAGTCAAGAAAAAAAAAGAAAAAAAAAACATTCCGCCCACCTCACGTCTGGTTCCACCGATATTACGGAGATTAAAAATCGTCCGATCTCCCCGCGATCGGGGCAGAAAAGTCGATTGGATCGGCGTCTACCGCGCGTCGGCGGCCGCGTTTTTCTTATCCCCCGCGCGGATCCTGCCCATTCCGGGCCGGCCGCGGTCACCCTCCCGCGCATGCGCGGTCGCGCCTCGCTTAATTAACGCCCGATCGCGCTCCTCTTCCCGTCCCGCGTGGCATGCGCGCACAGCAAAGCGCCCGCGATTCTCACCGCGCGGCTCCGCCGCGCCGGGCGCGAGAATAGAGATCGGTAGATTCGATAGCGCCGATCCCGCCGCGCGGCGGCCTCTCGAGTGCGCGCGCGAAATTTTTATTTTTCACTCTCTCTTCGCCGCGATCGCTTGTTTCACTCTCGCCTCTTCGCTCTCCGGCCAAGCGCTCGGGCGTTATCTTTTGTCGAGGATACTAATGTGGGTATATACGGAGTTTCGCCTCGGTGCCGGTTTTTTTTTTTTTTTTTTTCAACCCTTGCAGCGGCGGAGCGGCGAATGATCGGGCTGCTTCCGAGATCCACGTGGGCAAATTTTGGAATCCCCGAGCGCTCGGATTCCTTGTCGCCCTCGGATTCCTCCATTGAGATGCATTCACCAATTTTGACTTCCTCGTAAAGTGCGGGGGATTAACCCTACCTAACTTACCCTCACCTAACTAAACCTTACCTAACTTAACCCTATCTAACTTAACCTCACCTAACTTAAGCCCACCTTACTAAACCTTACCTAACTTAACATCACCTAACTTAAGCCTACCTAAATTAATCCTACCTAACTTAACCCTATTTAACTTAATCTCACCTAACTTAACCCTATTTAACTTAATCTCACCTAACTTAACCCTACCTAATTTAATCTCACCTAACTTAACCTCATCTAACTTCACGTCACCTAATTTAACTCTACCTAAATTAATCCTACATAACCTAATTTCACCTAACCTAACCCTACCTGACTTCATTTCACCTAACTTAACCATACCTAATTTAGTCTCACCTAACTTAAATTAACCTAACTTAACCTTACCTAAATTAACCCTACCCAACTAAACCTAAATTAAACTCATAAAAAATATAATGAAGCAAAGCACGAAAATCGAACTTAAAAGCAAAGTGATCGTAAAATCTTTCTCATACCTTTTGCCTAAGTAAAAGTCCAGTATTTTTAAATAAAAATTCCAGTACATAATTTTATATTAACTATTTTATTTTTCACTTGGGCAGCGCAACTTTTCCAGTTCCAAAACGCGAATGCGCTAAAGTCAAGAGACCTACACTCAGAAAGCCTACTACTGCGCTTCATTTATTTATTCTTTATCGACATTGTAAGGATTACAGCCTGGCGACACAATTCGCTGTACAGCAGGACGAAGAGCGTGCATTAAGGATTAAATTATTAACACAAGAGGCTTCCAATGCTATCATCTTACCTTCTTTTCATTCGCAAAAACCGCGTGTGCATTTTTCCATTGACCCCTCGCAACTTTTGTTGTGTTTGCGTGGACAAAGTTCGCAGTCTACGTATGAAAACACACGTCATGTCGAAGGGCTGAGTATCGGGTTGGAAAATTGTACAGGAGCTTAGAATAAGTAAAGGGTGACTGAGTCTCGGGCTCTCCGACGGTTATGCAACGCGCATACAGTGCAACGCATGTAGAGCTTCAGCAGAGACAAACATTTCGATAAGTCTATGACGTATCGATAAGTGATGAAATAATTCTTGAAAATAACCGTCGGGCTCCACGAGAAATGTAACGATGGTTCGATGTACCGCAGCGTGCTGTTATTTTTTGAATAATAGAAAGTCCTACGAATGAGAGTTGTGACAGTACTGACTTCGGGATTGCCCTCCACGCATTAGCATCAATAAATGATGTAGCTTCGTATTCACGAAGCTACGTCGTAGGGTGCGTAGCTGGGATTCAATAGCTTCATTCGGAGGGCGACGTGAAACCCCTGCAATAATAAATTCTACAATAAATTCTCATAAATTTCACAATTGACATTCGATGACAATCGAAACGGTGACTGGGAGGAAACCCTGCGGGGGAAATTATAGCTCGCCCTGCAGGCTCCGCCCTCGATCATTAAAATAAAGACGGGTTGTCTTTATTTAAATGTATCAAAATGTTTTGATCGATTTGTCGTCGCGACGTTTCTCGAGCTGTCTGCAGTTTCAGTCGTTCTCGGTCCGAGAGTCAATCGCGAAGCCTTCCACGAGTCACAAGAAATTCTAACTGTTCTAACTTTTCTAACTATTGAGTTCTAACTGTTCTAACTTTTCTAACTGTTGAGTTCTAACTGTTCTAACTTTTCTAACTGTTGAGTTCTAACTGTTCTAACTTTTCTAACTGTTGAGTTCTAACTGTTCTAACTTTTCTAACTCTTGAGTTCAAACTGTTCTAACTTTTCTAACTGTTGAGTTCTAACTGTTCTAACTTTTCTAACTGTTGGGTTCTAACTGTTCTAACTTTTCTAACTGTTGAGTTCTAACTGTTCTAACTTTTCTAACTGTTGAGTTCTAACTGTTCTAACTTTTCTAACTGTTGAGTTCTAACTGTTCTAACTTTTCTAACTGTTGAGTTCTAACTGTTCTAACTTATCTAACTGTTGAATTCTAACTGTTCTAACTTTTCTAACTGTTGAATTCTAACTGTTCTAACTTTTCTGACTGTTGAGTTCTAACTGTTCTAACTTTTCTAATTGTTGAATTCTAACTGCTCAAACTGTTCTAACTGTTGAATTCTAACTGCTCAAACTGTTCTAACTGTTGAATTCTAACTACAATTTCTAACACGCGATGCACGTTTTGCCATGGAACTTTACGATCCTACGATTTTGCGGGCTTTGGAGACCCCGAAGTTGGTCCAGCGGTTGGAAAAAATACATCTACGGCGTCTACACGTGTCTCATGATACTTTTGACGTACACCTTCACCCTCTCCGAGCTGATACAATTCGCGATGTCGCTGGACGACTTCGACGAGGTCGTGGGCAATTCCATGATGCTGCTGTCGATGCTCGCGATATGCTACAAAATGGGTAATTTAGTGGCGAAGCGGGAGGAAATAAGGGACATCACGGAGATGCTTCAGAACGACGTGTGCAAACCCCGAGGACCCGAGGAAATCGCCATACAAGAGAGATTCGATTTGCGAGGCAGGTCAGAATTTTAAAAAATATGAAAAAAACATTTAATCAATTTTTAAAAAATGTAGAAAATGTGCGGGCAAAAATGGGACGCATAAGCGAAAAATGGTTTTAGGACGACGACCAGAGTGATTTATTCCTTTTCACCCAAAAATTCGATTCCAATCAATTTTGAGCGTCGGCAAAAAAAAGTGCGGTAAAAATCGGACAAACTCCCAAATTCGGTTACTCGTGGTTTTTTTTTCCTCGATACTCATAAAAAAAAGATTAAAAAAATATATATTTTGAAGCGATTTTTTAAAATCGAAATTGCTTAAAACACTTGGAATGTTTAAAAAAAAAACGTCACATAGTCAGAAAGTTGTCACATTTTGCCCGCAAAAATAATCGAAACTGAAAAAAGCGCTGTCGCATTTTCTCCGCACATTCCCTACACGGTGAATTTTTCGGATGTAATAAATAAAAATGGCGGTGTCGAAGGCGAACGACGATGTTGTTCGGGGGTCTCGCGGAAATGGCGGTGATCTCGATAACCGTGGGCTCTTTTTTGGGAAACGTGCCAGAACGAAGTCTTCCCTTCAAGGCCTGGTTGCCCTTCGATCACAGCGACTACCTGGGCTTTTGGGTCGCTTTTCTTCACCAGATTCTCGCCCACGGCATGGGCGCGACCATCGGCAGCTTTCACGACACCCTTTTCCACGGTCTGATGGCCCAGGCGTGCGGACAGCTCAACATCCTCAAGTCTCGCTTGCGCTCCATGCCCCGTTCGATCAGGGAGAAATCGGGTCGCAGTGTCGAGACTGCGGAGAGGGAGGAACTCGCGAAATGCGTGCGACATCATCAGGAGATTTTCAGGTATGAGACAGACGTTCGTGATACGTCTAAATAATAAGAATTTGATGCGTCTGAAATAATTAAATTAAATTAAATTAAATAAAAAATAAAATAGAAAATAATTACCAAAATTTGATGCGCCTGAAATAACTACATTAAATTAAATAAAAAATAAAATAGAAAATAATTACCAAAATTTGATGCGTCTGAAATAATTAAATAAAATTTAATTTAAAATAAAATAGTAAATAATTACCAAAATTTGATGCATCTGAAATAATGAAATTAAATTAAATTTAATTCAAAATAAAATAGAAAATAATTACCAAAAAGTCTCATTATTTTTTAATTTTTTATTTACCAATTTTTTTATTATATTTGAAACTTGTGTTTTGTTGATTATGTCTTACAAATTAATTGATTGTCATACTCAAGTCTGGAAAATTTGTTAACATTATCTTTTATTGGCACAAATAATCCAGCGCATGTAATTTCAAATAATTTGACGATAACCACGACGTCATTTCCGACCCTTCACCAAATACATATTTTCATGCAGGAAGAACTTTGGCTTCTCACAAGAAAGCAAAAAATGACCATTCCAAAATATTTGCAGTTTCCTCGTGGCTTAGAAAAAAATAAAAAATAACACCGAAGCCATAAGCAAAAATATATTTTGCACCCTTTTTTTGCTTTTAGATTCGTGGAGATGTCGAACAGCGTCTTCAGTCTCGTGATATTCATTCAATTCTCAGTGAGCACATTTGTCATCTGCGTCAGCACTTACACGCTGTCGAGAACGAATTTTCTGAGTTCCGAGTTTGCCTTCGTGATCGTGTATTTCATCTGCATGATCGTGCAGATATTTCTCATGTGTTGGAACGGCAACGAGGTGATAGCTGAGGTGAATCAATCTTCTCTTTGTCCTCAAAATAAATCTTATGGAATTATTGACATTTTTATTTCATAAAATACCTTCTAAAATTGCTTTTTTTTTTTACAGAGTATGGATGTTCGGACAGCCGTTTACGAAATGGACTGGACAACGCTGAAGCAGAGCACGAAGAAGGATCTTCGATTGATTATGGCTCGGACGTTGGATCCATTCAAGTACACATGTGGCCATGTGATCACCTTGTCTCTCGAGTCCTACAATAGCGTTAGTAAAAATGTCAAATAGGGTAGAAGTACCGTTTCTGGCCATTTTCACTGCAATTCATTGACAAGATTATGAATTAATTTCTTCGTATTTAACGACAAACGATTTTGATTTTTTATTTCATCGTAAAGGGCGGAGGATTAACCCTACCTAACTTAACCTTACCTAACTTAACCTCACCTAACTTGACCTTACCTATGTTAACCCTACCTAACTTAATTTCACCTTACGTAACCTCACCTAACTTAACCTAACCCAAATTAACCCTTCCTAACTTAACCTCACCTAACTTAACTTCACGTAACTTGAGCCTACCTAAAATAATTCTACTTAACTTAATCTCACCTAACTTAACACTACCTAATTAACCCTACTTAACTTAGCTTCCTTTTGAAGAACTTTTGAAATTGGTGACCACAATTGGATCAAAGGTGGCCAAAAACGGTACTTCAACCCTAAGCAATTTTTCGTGCATTATCAAGACGTATTTTTCAAAACCTTGATTCTTTGTACAGCTAATGAAAATGTCGTATTCCGTGTACAATTTGCTGCAACGAACATCCTTGTGATAACCGCAATGACACGACAATTCAGTGAGGGTCAACCATCGTCTATGTATGAAAATACACGTCGTATGGAAGGGCTAAGTATCGGGTTGGAAAATTGTACAGGAGCTTAGAATAAGAAAAGGGTAGCTGACTCTCGGGCGCTCCTACACTTATGCCAACGCGCATACAGTGCAACGCATATAGAGCTTCCGCAGAGACAAACATTTCGATATGATGTATCGATAAGTGATGAAACAATTCTTGAAAATAACCGTCAAGCTCTACGAGAAATGTAATGATGGTTCAATGTACCGTGGCGTGCTGTTATTTTTTGAATAATAGAAAGTTCTAAGAATGACAGTTGTAATAGTATTGACTTTTTGCGAAATTTTTTTCAGATGGCACAATTAGAGTTCATAATGTCCTGAATATACAGGATGCAAAATTAGAAGTGGACGAGACGTTTAAATAATTTCTAACGAATTTAAAAAATATTTCTAAGACGTTTTTTGCGACAGCAAATTGAGGTATTTTACTAAATTTTTTTCAGATGGCACAATCAAAGTTCACAGTATTCTGAATGTTCAGGATGCAAAATTAGAAGTGGACGAGACGTTTAAATAATTTCTACCGATTTAAAAAATATTTCTAAGTCGCAGAAATCAGAAAAATATTTCTAAGTCACAGAAAATCGAGGCATTTTACTACATTTTTTTTCTCTCTTCACAATCAGAGTTCATTACGTCCTGAATGCACAGGATGCAAAATTAGAAGTGGACGAGACGTTTAAATAATTCCTACCGATTTAAAAAATATTTCTAAGTCGCAGAAATCAGAAAAATATTTCTAAGTCACAGAAAATCGAGGCATTTTACTACATTTTTTTTTTCTCTCTTCACAATCAGAGTTCATTACGTCCTGAATGCACAGGATGCAAAATTAGGAGGGGGCGAATTTTATATATGATGAGCTGAAACTCGAAATCCTTAAGCAGTCATTTTTCCAGTTCGCGATACTCCGGGTTTCTCAGCCTCGATGTGCAGAAAAAAAAAAGAAATTTCTTCGTCTCGGTAAGGACAGAAACGTTGCCCGGAGATTTCTCGGTGCGGTCGAGCGAGCCGCGACGCTCAAATGGACGACGCGCCGGATGAAAATTTTTCAACCCCGCGGCGATCGCGCGCTTGCGCCGTACGATCCAATGGATCGCGCAGCGCGAGTAAACAAAAGGACGGGGAATCGCCGAGCGGATGTCAATGCGGCGGCGGGGGGGCAATTAAGCCTTGTTTGGCCGCCGCGACGCCGCACAGAAGCCGAGGGTCCACTTTGTTTCTGTTCCCGCGTGCGGCCGCGGGGCACACGCGGAATCTGCCTTACCGCGAAAGAAGCGCCGCGCTGATTTATATACTCTTTTCCCGCCGTTCCGCGCAGTTATTATCCCGCAAGTTACCTTTTTTTATGGCTGCACTTGGCGCACTCGACCGGACTCTGAGTCCCGATGACGATGGATTGGAGGGCAAAAAGTGGAGATTTGGTAGGGAGAAAAAAATAAAAATAGTGAAATTATCGTTTTTTTTGTAGAGAGATATTTGTTAAAATATCAAAAGTATTTTCGTTGCTGAATTCGCAAAAAAAAACGTTTTCGCCAAAAATACAAAAATCGACGAGAAAAACGCAAAAAACGATTTCGCACTTTTTTCGAAATTTCGTGATTTCTAAAAAAGTCCGAAATCGTTTTTTTCGTTTTTCTCGTCGATTTTTGTATTTTTCGGCCAAACAATAATGTTTTTCGGAATCAGCGGGAAATTCCCAATCGGTTATGGTTTTGAAACTTTACGAAATCGAAAAAAAAAAATTCGCAATAAACGCAATGTTTCGCTTTTTTTTAACGCAAACATTTTTTTCGATTTTCGGGGGTTCGGTTTTAAATCTCTGTGAAAAATTCAAAAATCAAGATGTCATGTTACGTCTTTTGCGGCATTCTCTTATTTTCTCTCGAATGAAGGAAGAAAATGCAGGTTCGACCGCTCCAATAAAAAGTAACCTCGATTTTAGTGAAGTGACGAAATTTCAAAAAAAGGGAAAAATCGATTTTCCCATTTTTCTCATCGAATTTTAAATTTTTCAGGCAACCAACAGTGTTTTTCGGAATCAGCAGGAACTTTCCCATTGGATGGGGTCTTCAAACTTTACGAAATCGAAAAAAAAAATTCACGAAAAAAGTCCTCGCGTTTTTTGCGATTTTTTTCTCGAAAAAATAAAAAATAAATAAATAGAAATCGTGAAACTGCAATTTTTTAACTTGAACGACGGTTATTAAAATATCGAAAGTGTCGTTGGCACTGATTTCGCGAACAGTGACCCGAACAATTTTTTTAAAAAGGCTCAATTAATATTAAAAAGCTGTATACAGCCACCCAGCTGGTCACGTGACACCGCAGCGCAGGCGTCATTTCACCCGAGCGAAAATCAAAGTCAGCGCTCCGACGGTGCGAATGAGATGCAAATCCGAATTTCTCTTTTTTTTTATACCGAAGAACAAAGGCGTCGAAAGAGGTTCACAGCGTGACGTGCAACTTCGGCTCAGTCGTTGTCAAATTTGGTCCGTGAAGCCGGGACCCCGAAGCGAATATTCCGGTGCGTTTATGAATAACAATGTTATTCGCATGAATATGCAGTCGCCGGGATGAATCTGGGTATTCACCTTGCAACTGGTGATGCCGTCGATACCTCGAGAGTCACAAGACTTTTCGAGACAAGACGAGACTTTTGCTCAGTCTTGAGGAGAGTCGTAAATCCTTATTAGTTTAAAAAATAAATATTACAGTCCGGTTTATTTTGTAAGTCTGACTGACAGGTTCGATCAATCCAAAAAAATAGTAACCTCGATTTCAGTGAGATGAGAAATTTTTTAAAAAAGTACGAAAACACTTTTTTTTATTTTTTATTTTTTTTAACACTTCATGTCGATGATTAAACGCAACAAAAATTTTTAAAAATGTTAAAGAAAAAAATTAAAGATAAAAATGAAAATTAAATTATTAAATTATTATTATAAAAAATTATTGTTATAAATATTATAATACAAAAATTAAAAGTTCAAGAAACAAATGTAAGAAAAAATTAAAGAATTTGTTTATTTTCGAATTATTTTTTTCAATCAACTGGACTAGTTTTTAATTTTTTTTAATTGTGAGCAAATGCGAAAAAAATGTTATCCATGTTTTTCCATTTTTACAGGAAAATTACCATCAGATTTGATTTAAATTAAATATTCTTTGCGGCCATAAAAAATGTAGGCATTTTTATTATAATTACTTCGTGTCACTATTATTAATTAATCATTACAAAACAAATGGCACCGTCAACTTTATTTCTAAAAGATTTAGGGATTTGAGACTATGCGACGTAATAATGTAGGCTGCGACCGAGGCGAAAGTATCTCTCGTTCCTCTGACCCCCGTGGCACACGGGCGATAAAGGATCGACGTTATAAGAATCGACAACGCGTCCGCGACCTTTATAATGGGTAGCATCTCGCGTAGCTGTTGATCGCGGTGGTTCTATGTATACAATAAATATATATATATATTAACTGGGAGCGTGGACGGTGAAGCTGACCGGCTTGGCAGACTTTCGTAGCTCGGACTATACGACGACCCGAGCGGGTGCCAGACGATACACAATATCGTCGTCTCGTGCCTCATGACTCCGTCCGCATTCTTAGCAGCTCTCATTACGCCATTAATTATATCGGATCTCACGTTACCATTCGCCGCTCAATTACCGATTGACCCTGAGACGGTTGTCGATTATGCGATTTGATGATACATCAGCCAATATTCTGAAAAAAAAAAAAAAATTCTTGCTTTCGATTTTAGCACAGATTTCGACAAAAATAGTCGAAGATCTGTCTAAAAAATAAAATAAAAATAGACATCAAAGGTTGTCACAAAAAAATGCGGAAGAAAAATAATAAAATGCGTCATGAAAAAAAATCTTCCAGTATTTTTCGTCGAAAAAAACACGTGAAAAAAATACCCCGCAAATTTATTTTCGCAAAGCACGAACCACATTATTGGCTCATTAAGATTTCGACCGCTAGAAAAAAATGCCAGCTGTCGATTTCAACACGAATTTCCAAAAAAAAGTCGAAGAAACGTGTAAAAAAAAGACAAAAAATGGTCACAAAAATGCGGAAGGAAAATAATAAATTGCGTAACGAAAAGAAAAAAAATATATATTCCAGTATTTTTTGCCGAAAAACCCCGTGCAAAAAAAATTCCCACAAACTTCTTTTCGCGAAACAGGAACAATAATTTCGGCTCATTAAGATTTCGACCGCTAGAAAAAAAAATTCCAGCTGTCGATTTCAGCACGAATCCCGACAAAAAAGTCGAAAAAACGTCACAAAAAGCAAAAAAATGACATCAAACGTTGCCACAAAAAATGTGTAAAAAAAAATAAAATGCGACATGAAAAAAATCTTAACGTATTTATCGCCGAAAAAAACCGTGAAAAAAAATACCCTCCAACTTCTTTTCGCGAAGCAGGAACCACGTAATATCGGCTCATTAAGATTATCGAGAATACGCGACGGGACCAGCGCGAAAAAACACCGGTTAACAGAAACGTATAGCCGCGTACTCGCGGTTTGCATCCCATAAAAAGCGCGGCGCGCGGTTTCTGAGTCACCGCGCGGCGCGCGCGCGCGAGCGGAGACCCGAAGAACCAGAATTTGTACCTAACATATGTAAACTTTAATTGGTACTAAGTATACAGTCTTATCGGTTCGCTCTGGCGAACCGAGTGTCGCGATCGGCACGAGCCAAGGAATTCAACAAGCGGCGGCGGCGGCGGCGACGCACGTGAGAAACGACCTAGAAACGCGTTGCGTTGAGGATACCGCGAGAGAGCTGGCGAATATGCAAGCTGTATGCGCGATCGGCAGTCGGAGATCGAAGGACTAAGATGACTGCCAGAGGGGGGGAGGAGGACGAACACCAATGCGAAGAGGAGCCACTTCGCTTAAACGCATCATTTACACACTTCCACAAACGTCCGAGCTTCATTAGTGCCCGCTGAATCTGCATAATCGCATATATGATGTCGGCATGCGAAATTTGCATAAACAATTCATTAGTTTGGATGATCGGCCGGCTGGCTTCGAGGGCGTCGAAGACGACGACGATCGGCTCGACCGGATCGGGGACTGAGAATGAGGAAATAATGCGCTTCGCAGTGACATTCGAGGGAGTCGCGATCGGTTGTGATCGCTACCGATCGATACCGATTTTTCTGCCGATCGTCGTTTTTTATTTTCCGAATCCGCAGAGTCGATGAAGACGGAGAGTTGAGTATAAGTCGATCGGCGGAGAATCGATCATCGGAGTCAATAAAATCGATCGAACTTAAACAATTCATTACTTTGGATGATCGGCTTCGAGGGCGTCGAAGACGACGGTCGGCTCGACCGGATCGGTGGCAGAGAATGAGGAAATATGCGCTTCGCAGTGACATTCGCGGGAGTCGCGATCGTTTGTGATCGCTACCGATCGCTACCGATTTCTCTGCCGATCGTCGTTTTTTATTTTCCAAATCCGCAGAGTCAGTGATGCCGGAGAGTTCAGTAAAAGCCGATCGGCGGAGAATCGATCACCGGAGTCAATAAAATCGATCGACTTCTGCTGGGACTGGACGGGGAGTGAAGGAGGAGGGAAGAGACTCGATCTCGATGGCGGGCGAGATCGATTGCGCGTTCCACGCGGCGAGGCCTTGATACGCGGATGAATAGGTCACTCGTCCAATTTCCATCTCCTCGAAATTCGCTTTCTACGCGAGATACTTTGGCGGCGGTTGGTAGCGGGTTTTTTTGTAATGCCAGGCCGCAATTAGTTAAACTCGAGATCAGTTCACGCGTAGAAATGGTTGGATGGAAGTTTGGATGGAAGTAGGACTAGTCAGGTTCAAAATTAAGTCCTAACTTAGGACTACTTAAGTGCTAAGTTTAGTCGCAACTTAGGACGACTCAAGTACCAATTTGAGTCCTAACTTAGGACTATTCAAGTGCTAAATTTGGTCGCAACTTAGGACTACTCAAGTACTAATTTAAGTCCTAACTAAGAACTATATACTCAAGTACTAATTTGAGTCCTACCTTAGGATTACTCAAGTACTAAATTAAGTCCTAACTTAGGACTATTCAAGTGCTAATTTAAGTCCTAACTTAGGACTCCTCAAGTACCAATTTAAGTCCTAACTTAAGGAGTACTCAAGTACCAAGTTAAGTGGCAACTTAGGACTACTGAAGAACCAAGTTAAGTCGCAACTTAGTATCACTCAAGTACCAAATTAAGTCGCAACTTAGGACCACTCAAGTACTAACTTAACTACCAACTTGAGTCGCAACTTAGAACCACTCAAGTACTAACTTAACTACCAACTTGAGTCGCTACTTAGAACCGCTCAAGTACTAACTTAACCATCAACTTAAGTCGCAACTTTGTACGACTCAAGTACTAACTTAACCACCAACTTAAGTCGCAACTTTGGACGACTCAAGTACTAACTTAACTACCAACTCAATCCACAACATAGAACCACTCAACTCCTAATTTAACTACCAACTTTCGTCACTAAGTAAACTTAGCACCACCCAACTTCTAACTCAATTACCGACTCAAGCCCCAACTTAGGCCTTATCCAAACACCACGACACCACGTGCGCAGAGCCGCGCAACATTCACCTCCCATCGAATGAAGACACCGGCGAGCGTGTCCTGGAAATGCAGGCCGACATTCAACCCACGACGCAATTCACCACCGCACTTGGTATATAACAACAATGTTCCAGTCCCAGATCCACGTGTATGGAATCGATCGAGATAGATACGCGGCCAAGTCGAGCACCACTGATCGCGCGCTAGAGCTCACGATCGATAGGCCGAGAACGATTACGCGCTCGCGCGTTGCCCGGCTGTGGGGGGGGGGGGGCTTGGGGGGCCCAGGAATAGGTCACCCGCACAATTGGGTTCTCATTGTGCATCGCCGCGCACCTTGCAATATGCAACGGCGCATGTAAAGCGTACACGGCGGTCGCCGACATAACCTTCTGTGCAGCCGGCGCGGCTATCTCGCTCTCGCAACGATCTCCAAGCTCCCAGAGACCACGGCGGATCTCTCGCCCATCGTGTAACATGATCTACTTAGCTCGGGAGCCCCCCGCACGGTGTATCCAGTGGGGCCCGTGCGAATACCGCGTCCAGTACCCACGGTACCTGGGGGCCGCGGTGCAGCAAACGTGCATATGGGACATTCCACCCCGTTTCAAGATGGATTTGAAGTCGACATGTCTGATTTGATTCATTATTTTTTATAAGCTTAGTTGGATCCTCGACTGCACAAAAAAAATTGTTTGTTTTTTTATTGCTATTTTTATTTATTTAATACATTTTTAAAGTGACATGTCAAACCCCATAATTTAAAAATCTGATAAAATTCAGAAAAATACTTTGTTCAATAACACAATTATCTAGCTTACAGCCAAAGTGGGTAAAATCTTTCTTCCCATCCTTTTTAAGTTTTTTCGATTTAAAAAATTATTAAAAAATCGAAAAAGATCAATACTCTTAAAAACTATAAGAAAAAGAGTCATCGTCACTTTGGCTATAAGTTAGATAATTTTATTATTGAACAAAGTATTTTTCCAAATGTTATCAGATTTTTAAATTATAGGGTTTTATATGTCACTTTAGAAATTTATTAAACAAACAAAAATGGCAATAAAAAACAAACAAATTTTTTTTGTGCAGTTGAGGGTCCAACTAAGCCTATAAAAAATAATGAGCCAAATCGGGGAGGTCGAGGTCAAATTCAGGTCGAAACGGGGTGGAATGCCCCATATATGAAACGCGCACGTATGAAACGACTATTGAATATGTTATAAATTCTGTCCTGCGCTATGCGGCGGCTATGGGCGCTGCACATGGGCACGTCTGACACAGTCATCAGTTGGAGTTCACGGCGCGGCTGGTCGAAAGCCGTGTGTATGCACGTTCTATCATTGCACCGGGCGATGTATGACTCGTGTATAGAGGCGTCTTTGTTGGCCGCATTGACGCACGTAGATCAAGTGCTGGGAAGTCGTGTTGCACGTGGGAAATAATACGGGGTCTGAGGGTTTTTTTTTAGTTGGGGAGATATAGGTGAGTAATGAGTTGTGAATTTGTAGGTTGCTGCTGGAGGTCGGGAAATCGGTTGCGGTTCAGTGAGACGATTTCGTTTCAGGGAGTCGGAAGGAAATTTTAGGTTACTTCAGGGAACCTTTTGTGGGTGGAACCTTTTTTTTGTGGGTGGAACCTTTTTTGTGAAATCGATGAAGGGTTCGATGAAGGGTATAGAGTTTTTGTTTCAAAGCTTTGAGGTCTCTTTAATTCGGCCAAAAGGCTTTCCAGTTTCTGTGTCTTAATTGAGACGATCATTTCAGGATTGCAGGACGAATTTGTTGCATATTTGGAAAATTTGTATTATAAAAAGTACGCGTTGTTGTTGATGTCCCCATCGTGTGTCCTACAAACATAACCACCGAGTAAGGCGCGTAGCGGGTATAAAATACAAAACGAGCGATGTCTCGTCGCGAACTGCCAAATAACTTTCCCCCCGGTCCAGCAATTACCCGGTTTTCATAAAAGCCTCGAGGCCGAAGCCGAATTATAGCGGATGAGGTGAAGGGGGGGAAGGATGACCCACCGCAAGTGTCCCAATTGTCCGCTAATTTCTCGGCGCAGGTGTCACGTTTGGCTCGTTATTTTTTGGCTGTCATTAAAATTCTATTAACTTACATTTTTTTTAATTAAAAGAAGAAAAAAAAACGTGGTTTACCTCAGCCTCCTCTGTGATCGTTAAGGAGGTCCTGTCGTATAGTCTTCATTTCGCATAAATTCGAGAATATTGAGAGAGAATTGTAAACACTTCTCGATGGTATAAAAGTTTGAAAAAATTCATGCATGTTCAAGGTACTAGAAATATTAATTTGGCATAATAATAATTGTAAAATATTATTAAAAAATTGTTTAACAAATATCCCGGTGACCCAAATTTTTTTAATGAAAATTATTCGTTAATTTTTCTAAATACGTACGAATTTTTTCAGATTTTTTACTTAACTTTGAAATTTGCGTTTTTTCACCCCACAAAAAACACAAATTTCAAAGTTAACTTAAAAATCTGAAAAAATTCATACGTATTCAGGAAAACGAACGAATAATTTTCATTAAAGAAAAAATGTGGGTCACTGGGATATTTACTAAACAATTATTTTTTTCGTCAATTGCTAATAACATTTTGAAATTATTGTTATGCAAAATTCATCTCTTCAGTACTTGTAATGTGTATGAATTTTTTTAGATTTTTATACCATCGAAAAGTGTTTGCAATTCTCTCTCATTTTTCTCGAATTTATGCGAGATATTTATGGGATATTTGCTAAACAATTTTTTTTCGTCAATTTGTTAATAACATTTTGAAATTATTATTATGCAAAATTAATCTCTTCAGTACTTGTAATATGCATGAATTTTTTCAGATTTTTATACCATCGAAAAGTGTTTGCAATTCTCTCTAATTTTTCTCGAATTTATGCGAAACGAGCTCTATACGAAAGGACCACCTTAAGGGGGCGAAAGTGATCTGGCTGGTGGTTCTGGCTCACCTTCGCGCTGCAACCGGACCAACGACGAGCGGCATAGAGGATCGCGGTGCATCCCGCGCGGCCGATCCCTGCGCGCGCGGCCGCTGGGACATTAAGAAATAGTTGTGCCGGCGTATTATTATATGGCGCTTTAAATGGTAGCGATAAATTACCCGCACTGTTCCTCTTTGCTAACCGCAATCGCCATTTAAACGGTTCGCAGCCGCGGCGCACGATATATATATATATATATGTAGTATATGTTTGTACCCCGATGCTATATAGGGCAATTCCGGGTGAGATAACCGCCGGGCGGGCGAAATGGCCAATTGAAGGGACATTTTTTCCGAGCCGTATGCCGCGGCTCTTTCGTTCCCGGTGATAATTTTTGCCGTGACAACATTTCGCCTTGACACGATCTGGAATTTACTGGGATTTAATGTTTCGGAAAACGTGGAGCGACATTTTAAAAATTGTTGCTGAAACTATAAAATATTTATTACAAAGTAGGATTTATTAGGAGTCAGAATTTATTGGAAATTAGAATTGATTAGGAATTTGAATTTAGTAGGAATTAGAATTTGTTAGGGATTCGAATTTATTAGGAATTAGAATTTGTTAGGGATTCGAATTTATTAGGAATTAGAATTTAATACGAATTCGAATTTATTAGGAATTAGAATTTAATAGGAATGCGAATTTATTAGGAATTAGAATTTATTAGGATTTAAAATTTATTAGGAATTAGAGTTTATTAGGATTTAAAATTTATTTTGATTTAGAATTTAATAGAATTTAGAATTTATCAGAAATTGTTATTATTATATATTACAATTATTATGATTTATTAGAATATAGAATGATTTGAAAAAATACAAAATTAGTTGCGGAATAAAAATGTATGGCTGTTATTTTTTATTTTAGTCTATTTTTATTGTAGATAATTTTGCCTCGTCTCGATCTAGAAATTTTCTGAAAATTAGTTATTGGGAAAATGATGAGAGAAATATTTTTGTAGTTGCAGTGACTATAAAATATTTGAGGAATAAAATTCCGCAGCTACAAAGTTTGTTGCGGAATGAAATGTGTGGCTGTCATTTTTTAGTTTCGCGGGTCTGAATCGCATGGCAATATTAAGTTACGACCGCGCGTACGTGCAGAAATATATTACACGGGTGTCGTACCTGCGAGGTGTGTTTTACGCCCGACGTCGCCGAGTCGCAGGACGGGTTAACATCGCGAACTCTTTCCGTCTCTTTTTTTTCGTACTCACGAGCGCCAGGACAGGAGTGACGTAACGAAACTCGACGTAATGAAGACAAATTGCTTGTCACCACGGCTAATTTCTCGGAGTTGGCGACTATTCACTTTTCCACATTTACGGGGGAAAAACAAAATCGTCGAGTGCATCCAGCGAGCGTGAAAGCAAAAGTTTCAGGTTTCAACGTCTGAACGTTGTGAAAAATGACTGCAGATTGGGACACTTTGAAACAGTTTGGGAATTTTAAAAACCTATGGAAGAATCTATATTAGATCAAATTTAAATAAATAAAAAACCAAATTACATGAAATTTAATTAAATAAAGATCCACAGTACATGAAATTTATTTGAATAAAAATCCATATTACATCAAATTTGATTAAATTAAAATCTAAATCACATCAAATTTTATTAAATTAAAATCTAAATTACATCAAATTTTATTAAATTATAATCTAAATTACACCCAATTTAATCAGATTTAAATCTAAATTGCATCAAATTTAATGAAATTTACATCTAAATTACATCAAATTTAATGAAATTTAAATCTAAATTACATCAAATTTAATTAAATAAAACATCTAATTAATTTCAAAGTCCAATTGCCAAATTTCCCTCATAAATTCCATCCAAATAAATCTCCCTCAACATTCTACAACTGCTGACCAAAAATTCGTCCCCAATATTACCAAAAATAATTATCCCAAAAACCCCATAAATTCCTCCTTTCCCAAAATCCGAAAAAAAAAATTCACCCCATGAATTTCAGGTCAATCCGGAGCCTCAGCAAACACAGCTGAGCCTTCACGACTCGCCTGTTACAGACTCGGTCGATAAATCACGAGATAATACAAATTTCTCTCCCGGCGCTTTCCCACTAATTCCGCAAAATTAGCCCGACGCCAGTAACTCCATATCGGCGAACGTATTACACGTAGCCCGGCAGATGGAAATCGAGTTAGTTCTTTATTTTTTTTTTTCTTCTTCCTCAGCATTCTCGTTCCACCCGTCTCGGCCGGTAAACGCGGATTACCTATGAACCAGAGCGGCGGCGGCCGGGATACCCGGTACGGTACTTTCGGATTCTTACGGCGTGCCAAAAATGGCTCGAGCCAATTAACGTACGAGGTGCCCTATTCGTGCCGTTACTCCTAACAACTCTCGGGGTATAAGGATCATGTCGCGGGTCCGCTGGCTGCGCGTCGCCCCGTTGCCCACGACGACGACGAGGAGGTTTGTCGAGGCTCGTCGAGCAGCCGCCACGGAGCGAGGGAACCGAAGGCGACCGGCAACATTCGAGCCAGTGCATTGCTCGCCTTTATAGCGGTATTTCATTTAAATAAATTTAAATAATGCCACCACGCGCTCCGCGAGCGCGGGGAACAATGCTGAATCAATCGTAATTGTTAATAATCGTAATGCCGGGTCGGTGGAGCCGAGCTTGACGGACGATAAATGCGAGGACTGTAATTCGAGGTTTTTTATTTTTATTTTTTTTATGGTTGGTTTGTGATCTATGACTCGACGCACTTCGATTGGTATTCGTTACCAGATGTTGTTTATGATGGGTGGTTTGATTTTGAAAAACTTTGTGGGGTGTTATTGTTACGGGAATTTTTTTTTGTTGCTGAATAGACGATTGGTGGATGAATAAATAAAATGGAAATTTTTTGGTGAAAAATAAAAAATTGGGCTGAAAGGCTGATGAATTGTTAATTAAAAAAATTAAAAGCCTACTAGAAAGTAGAAAGACACTTCGATTGGTATTCGTTGCCAGGCGTCGTTTATGACGGGTTGTTTGATTTTGGAAAGCATTGTGGTTTGTTATTGTTACGAGAATTTTTTTTTGTTGCTGAATAGACGATTGGTGGATGAATAAATAAAATGTAAATTTTTTAGTGAAAAATAGAAAATTGGGATGAAAGGCTGATGAATCGTGAATTAAAAAATGGAAAGATTATTAAAAAGTAGAAAGACACTTCGATTGGTTTTCGTTACCAGTTGTAGATGATGACGGGTGGTTTGATTTTATAAAATATTGTGGGTTGTTATTGTTACGGGAATGTTTTTTTTTTTTTTTGCAAAATAGATCATTAGTGGATGAATAAATAAAACGTAGATTTTTCAGCGAAAAATAAAAAAATTGCGATAAAAGGCTGATACATTGTGAATTTGAAAAATGAAAAGACTACTGAAAAGTAGAAAGACACTTCGATTGATATTAATTACCAGACGTCGCTGATGATGGGTGGTTTCTTTTTGTAAAATTGTGGTTATTTGTTGTTACGGGAATTTTTTTAACTGCAAAATAGGGAATTATAGTGGATAAATAACTAAAATCTCGTTTTTAGTGAAGAATAAAAAGATTGCAATAAAATCCTAATAAATTATATTATTTAAAAAAATGAAAAGACTTGCAAAAAGTATGAAAAATGTGGTTACTTATGATTATGAAAATCTGTTTAGTTTCAATATGTAAATAATTAGTAGATGAATAAGAAAAATCAAAACTTTTCAACGAATAATTTTTTTTTAAACTCAAAAAATGATTAATTTAAAGAATGAAAACACATTTAAAAAGTAGAATAAAATTTTTCTGCAGATTTGTTGAATTCTTGTATTGATGTTTTCCTCTTGTATTTTTCGGTCTGGACTTCAGGTTTTCCAATTCTATTTCAATTAATCTAATATTATTTAAAAACAATTTTCCAATCAGCCGCATTTTCACAAAATTCCAATTCCGCTTCAGTCAGCGAGGAATCCGCCGGAATGCAAAATCCACGGGCGCAATTGTGCCCCACATCACCCGAATCGTTTTCTCCGCGTTCATTACAGGCGGTCGAGGCCCTCTCGCTCGTTTCCTCCGTCCTCATCTGGTCCCGAGGACCAGGCAGCGCGGTGTCCTCGCGTCGTCGTGATCTGGTTACATTGCTACCCGTTATGTCGAGAGGCTCGCGGTGCATTCTTACCCCGTTGGACCGACGAGCCGCGCGGCTCATCCTCCGGTCTCTTTGGCTTTCCACGTCTTTCGCACGTTCGTCTCTCCGTTTCTCTCACGCTCTTCAGTTTCTATCCCGCTAGCGCGTCCCATGTGCAGCTCTTCTCGCCCGCGCGTTGCCCGCGTTTTGCTCCTTCGATACAGGACAAAAGTGGCGAATATGGACCACGCGCCATGAAGGACCAATTCTTATCGACCCACGTGTGGATTCTTAAATTACCCGAGATTTGAGTTTCTCAAATAGTACGTCAACGATTTACAAAACATTTTATTTTATTTTATTTTATTTTATTTTATTTTATTTTATTTTATTTTATTTTATTTTATTTTATTTTATTTTATTTTATTTTATTTTATTTTATTTTGTTTTATTTTATTTTATTTTATTTTATTTTATTTTATTTCATTTTATTTTATTTTATTTTATTTTATTTTATTTTATTTTATTTTATTTTATTTCATTTTATTTTATTTTATTTCATTTTATTTTATTTTTTGTTTTTTATTTTTTATTTTATTTCGCTTCTATTATAGGCTGCCCCCCATTTTTGCTCTTATCTTTTGACACAAATTTAAGACAAAAATAAAATCGAAAACTTCTTACGTGAAACTTTTGTCATAGTGAGGCAATTTAGGTGCCAAACAATCACAACAAAATTTAACTGCGCGAGATTTTTTTTTCCCTCAAGAAAAAGTGGACCATATTAACCCCTTTTAGTCTGTACGTGGATGTCTATGCTCCTCGGGGTCCCGTCTCTCGCTGTTGCACTCGCGGCTTGTATCACCGGCTACAGGTACTCGCTGTGTGTACCACGGACATCGGGCCGTCTCTCTTCCTGCTTTCCACTTTACCCCTCATCGCCACGACTCCGTTGCTGCCGCTGCTGCATTTCTCGCTGTTGCGACTGGTGCTTTTGCTGCCGGCAATACGAATCGGCGAGGTCTCCGCGACTCCTTTGCATGAAATTACAACTCTACCTCTGGTCGTCCCCCGTGCACCGAACGACCGTAGAAAATAATGTCCCGGTCTGTCTGCACGAGCCACCGGGGCTGACTTCACGCTGATCCTGCACGAATTATTTTTTTAACGTATCGCACGGCAATAATTAACGAAAAAGTTCTGGAAACCGTGAGACCCGACGCAGTTGAGGTGATATAATTAATTTGCTTTTTATTACGAAAATTAATTATCACTGCCAAATGATCTTAAAATTATCGCCCTGTTTTTTATATTCGTAAATTTCATTAAATAAAACTGTAGCCCTCTTTTTTCATTTTCTTAATAATTTGCGAATATTTAAAAGAAACTTTTCGCCTTGTTTTTTATATTCGAAGATTTCATTAAATAAAATTGTAGCCCTCTTTTTTCATTTTCTTAATAATTTGCGAATATTTAAAAGAAACTTTTCGCCGTTTTTTATATTCGAAAATTTCATGAAATAAAATTGTAGCCCTCTTTTTTTATTTTCGTAATAATTTGCGAATATTTAAAAGAAAAATTTTGTCCTATTTATTATATTCGAAAATTTCATTAAATAAAATTGTAGTCCAATTTTTTTCATTTTTGAAATAATTTGCGAATATTTAATAGAAATAAACACGAAAATCTTTGCGTTGTCATTTTATCGTAATATGCAAAAAACTCGACAGTTTTTTTTATCACTTTAAACCTTCCTGCTACCCTTAAGGGGGGTGAAAAAATTCGTCCACCATTTTTCTCTCGCTCAGTCTTAAGCGCCATTATTTCCATCTCTCTCGCACTCGCAAAGATCTCGTCTTCCCTCATGAAGTAAAAAAAAAATCAAACCTCAAGCGCAAGAAGAATCAACACAATTTTCTCGACCTTCCAGCACCGCCGGACTCCCCTTGATACACAATTAATTATAACCATTCAAAGAAACAACATTTCGCCTCTTCAAAGCCGCGCGCAGCGCCGCTCGAGTGACATTATATAGAAAAGTAACGAGTACGCGAGGCTCAAAGGGAGCCTCGGAGCCTCCGTTCCGAGTAAATCTCCGTGGTCCCCGCGTGGCTCCCTATTAGAAGCTGCGCGATCAGGCGGAAGTCGTTGCGGATTTTTTTGCCACGCAGCGCGCGAGAGCCGCCCGATTGCGCGCGCGGGCAACGATCAAAGCGCGAGCGATCGAAACCCCTCTCCGTCTGTCTTTGGTACCGATCTTCTGTATGCCCTTTTCCAGGAGGTTTTATTATACGGGATTGTCCGGTCGCGTTCACTCACGCGCGCGCATCCTCTGCCTCGAATTATAATCAGTTACCTACCGGCCGGACTTGTGACTACTCGCGTGCGCCGCCTTTGTCTCCACGGGCTCGATCGGTAAAGATGAGAGAGCTTCGCGAGCCACCCGAGAGATCCGCCGCTCGCTGCGGATCGTATTTCCAGATAGATCTCGCGAGCGGATAATGGGACGAGCAAAAACGATCTCGAGGCGGAAATATGCAAGTTGAGGATATTTAAAAATCGGTAAGACCTCAGAAAAAATCGGTAAGATCTAGGAAAAATCGGTAAGATCTACGAAAAATTGGTAAGATCTACGAAAAATCGGTGAGATCGACGAAAAATCGGTAAGATCGACGAAAAATCGGTAAGATCGACGAGAAATCGGTAAGATCGACGAGAAATCGGTAAGATCGACGAAAAATCGGTAAGATCGATTAAAAATCGGTACGATCGATTAAAAATCGGTACGATCGACGAAAAATCGGTAAGATCTACGAAAAATCGCTAAGATTTACGAAAAATCGGGGAACCTACGAGAAATCGGTAAAACCTACGAGGAATTGGCAAGACTTACGTAAAATCGGTAAGATCTACGAAAAATTTGTAAGATCTACGAAAAATCGGTAAGATTTACGAAAAATCAGTAATACCTACGAAAAATCGGTAAGATCTATAAAAAATCGGTAAGATCTACGAAAAATCGGTAAGATCTACGAGAAAGCGGCAAGACCTAAGAAAAATCGGTGACATTAGTGCGTAGGACAAAAATCGGTAACATTAATACGCATGATAAAAATCGGTAACTTTAGCAAAATTAAATTTTGAAACAAACAAAAAAATTGTGAAAAATCTCCTGCACAGCCAATTCATACAATCCCGTTGCACACAAATTAATTAACCATGTTAAAAGCACCACTCATAAATCTCCAGCTACCGAACGTCGACTTCCGCACCTCGAAAATACATTTAAAAAAAACATAACCACCGAATCGTTCCCTCGGCTGCCGTAATTAACCGCACGGAGAGCAACAATTAACCGTACGAGGAACGAAGTTACGCTCGCCACGTACGTTCGACTATGTAACGCTCTCGGACTGCACCGAGAAGCGAGCGCGAGCGGGCAGTTTCGTAAATCTGCAACACCGTCAGGCCGCCGTTTCTGACAGACACGCGGAACGAGTGTTCTCGGAAATTTTACAACTCCGTCGCTCGCCTCGCTTCATTCGCCGCGTCTCTCGCGCTTTATCGCGAACTTGTATATAAAGCTCGGGCCACGACGGGGAAATTAAATCTTGGTCCATGCGCGCGAGTACCGCGCGCGATATTTACAGTGCACCGAGTTTAATATGGAGACGTATGCCGAGCGTAAACCAGTGGGGAGTCCTCGACGCTTTCGCGCGGCGTCTCCGCGGCGCGAACACCGCGATGATTTTATACGCGACCGCTGCGGAGAGCGAGAGAAACCCACCTCGACATCATTGTAAATATCAGCGACTATAACGGCCTCGTAAAGAATTCCCGGCCCTCCGCCCTTCCAACGGCCGCGCTGTGCATGCACAACGCGCTCTCTGTCGCTCTCACTCCCTCCTCGCATGTGGTGCGCCACTGGGTCGCGAAAACCGTCTCCTCTTAATCCACCCGAGTTATATTCGGTTCGATTCGCGCGAGGTTCGTTGACCTTATTGTCCAATTTTAATCGTATTCAAAAAGTTTAAAGCAATCGAAAATTGTGACCCCTAAATGAGAAATCATTTAAAATGATATAATCATGTATCTAGGATTTACAACAACAACAATGTTAATAATAATAATAATAATAATAATAATAATATAATTCATAATTTAATAATAATATAAAATTATAGCCGTTTTTAATTTTTGTATTTTTTATTTACTTTTACTATAAATAAACGTGGTTTATTTTTTAAAGCAATAATTTTGTCATACAGACTAATAACAATAATAATAATAATAGTAATAATAACTGATGTACAAAATTAACATAAAGATGTATAAACTAAATAAAAATTTTGATGCTGTGAATATCTTGAACATTATTAGTACTATACGTATTCATCTTTTTACAGCTGCAATAATTTATGGTAAAAAGTGATTGTACCAATTAATTCTGAATCTCGCGAGCAGAAAAATTCGCCACCGATTTATTCATTAGCCTCATTGGTTGTTGTTCTAATTACATCGGTAATTATTTCGTGTTTTTCTTGTTAAAATCAATCAAATATCTATTATACTCGGGTCTTCCTCATTGCCCGTCATGTAATTCGCGCAAGCTCCTCGCAACACACACAGCGCAGTGTGGCGATAAGCACGAGGATGCTATTGGCTAATTAACACTTTCCGATCTTGATGATTACGAGCGGCAATTAATATCGTGGCATCGGTTCGTACGTATGTGAATCCGTGTTTTTTTTTCTTTTTCGCGAGCAGTGCCAGCGGTTTCCACAGCGAAATTAGAGTCTATCGTGATATTTAACGACGACCATATCGCCGCCTGCAACCGACGCTCCTCGCGCGAGCGCTCGTGATGTGTTCTGCTCTCGCGCTCGTCGCCGCGGCAGCGATGAAGCAATTAAATAGCAATTCGTTATAATTATTGGCGCATTTCTGTTTGCCCCGACTCTCTCGATACTTGCTCAGCTGAACGCCGAGGCTCGTTTTCACTTCGCGGAAGAAAAAAAAAAACATTTATATGCGCCGCGAAACGTAAACAATAACACAATATTGCGCTTCGCCGCTTCGTTGGCGCGGAGAAGTCGACTAGAAGTGCTGAAAATGGCACGATTTTTATTTTGAACTCCCGACTGACCTTCTTTATTTTAGCTGAGAATATGGACTGCGTTTGTTGAGTCACTGAATCCAAATATGACATAAAAATGGCAAATTCAAAATGGCGGATTGAAGAGTAACAAAATGACAACACACTGATATTTTGGTTCGTCATTTCGTGTCTTGAATTTCCCAATTTTGACTTCACATTCGTACGCAGCGATCCCAGCAATCGGGTACCACTTGAATTTCAAATCGGAGCAATCTAAAATATTTTTTTAACGTCAGATTTAAAAAAATCTACTTTCAGTCATATTTGAACTTTTCTTGATCTCGTCAGGAACTGATCAGGGCCTGACGAGGCCCTGATCATCATTCCTGATCATCATTCCTGATCATCATTCCTGATCATCATTCCTGATCATCATTCCTGATCATCATTCCTGATCATCATTCCTGATCATCATTCCTGATCATCATTCCTGATCATCATTCCTGATCATCATTCCTGATCATCATTCCTGATCATCATTCCTGATCATCATTCCTGATCATCATTCCTGATCATCATTCCTGATCATCATTCCTGATCATCATTCCTGATCATCATTCCTGATCATCATTCCTGATCATTATTCCTGACCATTCCTGATCATCATTCCTGATCATCATTCCTGATCATTCCTGATCATCATTCCTGATCATCGTTCCTGATCATCATTCCTGATCACCATTTCTGATAATCATTCCTGATCATCATTCCTGGTCAGCCCCTGGTCAGTTCCTGATCAGGCCCTGATCATCATTCCTGGTCAGGCACCTTAGTCAGTTCCTGGTTAGGGCTAGGTTGGCCCTGTCTGGATCCGAGCAGGGCCTAACTTGGACCTGAAAGATATCACGTGACCTGGCATCTTTCTCTCTGGTAACCCGACCAACACTTTTCGCCCCCACGAAATCGAAGCTTCCGCCTCTGCGAGAGCCAAAAGGTAGTTTCACCGAAAAGCCGAGCCACGAATTTTTCGAAAACCGCGTGTTGTGTGTGTGTCCCACGTTCGAGAAAACGCCAGCGCGCGCATCGGTGACAAACGAGCGGCGATAAGTCAGGCGAGCGCGCGACGTTCCCCCGCGGGTAACACGATAAGCGCATTAAAGAATGTCAGCCGGCGAGCGTATGACTCAATAATAAAATATACTCGCGGCACAGGCCGCGAGTATCCGGATAGTCTCGGTGTGTTCACTACGAAATGGAGAATGTATATCTAAGCTGCCTCATCTCTCCGGCGTATCGTTTAATGTTAATTAGAATGCGATATGAGGACGCGAGAGGAATAGCAGCGCGGCGTTACACACGCAGGTGGACGCGGTTCACTCGTGTGTCTGACTCGTCGTCGTCGTCCTCGTCGTCTCCTCGCGTGTACGGCTTATAAGTCACGTGCCCTCTAACACTTAATCGACTCTTTTATATCGACTTTCATCGCATCAATTTCGTATATACGAAGAAGAAGAGGTCCGGCCTGCGTTATAACTCCGCGCCTACTCGGCGACTCGCGCTCGTAATAGGTTGACTTTTCATTTGCATATGAGAATCCAAGCGCCGAGAGCGCGCGGGTCTCGATCCCAGTAAACGCCGCGAGAGTCCTTCGTCTCCATAAACTCACACAACACACACGGAACACCTCGTATTGGGGCTCACCTTAGATTCCACGCTTCTCGCTGTTTACGCGAGTGAAAAAAAAAAAAAAAAAAAAAAAAATGTCGAACAGAGAGAAAAAAACGAGATAGAAAAGAAAAAACATGGCGAATCAACATCGTCATTATATGCAAATATTTTAAATACCAACGACGTGGAAGAGGCACACAATACGAGCATATATACGTGTTTGTTATGATACTCGACGAGCGAATAATACCCGACCTCAACACACGTGGAACACGATTTTGTTAAACTCGCTAGAAGTTACGAGCGTGTAACGTGTTCGGCCTGGCCAATGTTTTGCCGCAGATGTTCCCAGCGGGATTTATACTGTACGAGTCGTTGTGGGATACGAGGAATCGATGGATTTACGATTGAGCTGCAAACGATTTTCATTAGGCAATAATGGATTTCATTGGCGCGGTGCGATTTCTCAATGTCTGGTGGTGATTTTGCATTTGGCGTTACATCGAGGGTAAAAAATATGTGGCGTTACATAAGGCCCTAGTCAGGCCTTGGTCAGGCCCTAGTCAGGCCCTAGTCAGGCCTTGGTCAGGCCCTAGTCAGGCTCTAGTCAGGCCTTGGTCAGGTTCTAATCAGGCCCTAGTCAGGTCCTAATCAGGCTTTAGGCAGGCCCTGATCAGGCTTTTGTCAGGCCCTGGACAGGCCTCCGTCATGCCTTGTTCACTTCCTGATCAGACTTTGGTCAGGTCTTGGTTAGGCCTTGTTCAGGTCTTGGTTAGGCCTTGTTCAGGCCCTGGTCAGACCTTGGTCAGACCTTGGTCAGGCCTTGGTCAGGCCTCCATCAGGCCTTGGTCACTTCCTGATCAGGCTTTGGTCAGGCCTTGGTCAGGCCTTGGTCAGGCCTCCGTCAGGTCTTGGTCACTCCCTGATCAGGCTTTGGTCCGATCTTGCTCAGGCCTTGCTCAGGCCTCGGTCAGGCCTTGCTCAGGTCGTGGTTAGTTCCTGATCAGACTTTGGTCAGGCCTTGGTCAGGCCTTGGTCAGTTCCTGATCAGGCTGTGGTTTGTTCCTGGTCAGGCCGTGATCGGCGATATGTTGGCCCGACCAGTTCCCGATTTGCGCCCGGCGAGACATTCTACGGGGGACCTCAAAATGTGGCCTAAATCTGCCAATCGATTTCGGAAAAAATACATTCAAAAAATTTGCGTTTCCAGCCAAGCCAACATTTTTTCCTGATCTTCGTGGATCTAAAGATCGAAGGTTTCACGATTGAGCCACAAACCATTTTCATTAAGCAATAATGAATTCTCGTATACGCGAGCGTCGACTTCAGAAAAAAAGAGGAAAGAAAGAAGAAAAAAAAGAGGCATTCCACCGACGCGGCGCGCGATTTCTCAACGTCTCAATTCGTCGAAACGCCGGGAGTGGACGGACGATAAATTTATCGAAGCGCAGAGATATCACGAGCGAGCGTCTCAAGCCCGATCGCGGCCGACACGCAAGAAGCCGGTGAGGATGAGGAAGAATAAAGCGGAGGAAGGAGTCGCGCTATACGTGTCTATTTGCCGGTGAATTATTGCCCGTGATACTTTGGAATTTCAGATTCGGACGAGCCGAGGTGGCCGCCTGTCATCTCGGGCCGGGAACCCCGGCGACGCCGATACCGACTGCAATCGGTATTAATGGGGGGACACGTCGGACGTCGAGAGGCTCGAAGCTCGTCGGTTGATATCCGAGCGCTAGTGAGCTACTCAAGAGACGACTCGCCACGTCCTATATGGCACTCGCGATATATAAAGATCGTTTCGACGCCCGCCGATCGCCTGAAAAAAAAAAAAAAGTATACCGATTCGCGACGAGTCCGAGAGGGAGAGATCGACGCTCAGCGGGAATCCTCGGTGCAAGCTGGACGGGGTTTCGCGAGTCCGCGGAGAAAACTTGTGTGCGAGTTTTTCTTGTGCGTTATAAAGAATTACGCAGGCTCGTTTAAAATATTCCGGCGCACCGGAATATCCCTCGGGCGACTATTCAAATCGATCGGCGATTTATTGCCGCCGAAACGGGGTTACCGGGGATCTCTATCGACGCCATACGTTTTTTTCTGACCCACTGAGATACGCGACGAACGACGCGGGGTTAGACGTCCTGAAATGATGTCCAACGGTTGGACAGGTTTTGCTACTTAGTCGCGGCAATGTAATGTACTTTGTCGGGTTTTTCTAACAGTTTTTCAACTTTTTTTCTTCTAATTCTAACAGTTTTTTTGTGGGATTTTTCTAACAATTTTGCAAACTTTTTTTTGTAGTTCTAACAGTTTTGTAAACTGTTGTTTTCTAATTCTAACAGTTTTGCAAACTTTTGTTTTCTAACTCTAACAGTTTTGCAAACTTTTGTTTTCTAATTCTAACAGTTTTGCAAACTTTTGTTTTCTAATTCTAACAGTTTTGCAAACTTTTGTTTTCTAATTCTAACAGTTTTGCAAACTTTTGTTTTCTAAATCTAACAGTTTTGCAAACTTTTGTTTTCTAATTCTAACAGTTCTGCAAAGTTTTGTTTTCTGATTCTAACAGTTTTGCAAACTTTTGTTTTCTAATTCTAACAGTTTTGCAAACTTTTGTTTTCTAATTCTAACAGTTTTGCAAACTTGTTTTCTAATTCTAACAGTTTTGCAAACTTTTTATTTTCTAACTGTAACAGTTTTGCAAACTTTTGTTTTCTAATTCTAACATCTCTGCAAACTATAGTTTTCTAATTCTAATAATGTTGCAAACTTTTGTTTTCTAATTCTAACAGTTTCCGGCATATAGCTTTTTTTTCTATTTTCTTATAGTTTGTTGTGGATTTTTTCTAAGTTTTTCGACCACGAGAATATAGAAAATTTCTAAGTATTAAAAATTGCAAAGGAATAAAAATCCTCGAACAAAATTCCTCGTGTAAAAAAAAATGATTTACAAATCGGCGATACGAGTTGTCAAGTCGCAGGGTCGATAAATCCGACAGCGGCGATCGAGCGGCGAGCATTTGTTTGCGTTCCTAAAACTCGAGTGCCTGAAGTCTTATTGCCGGGATGGGATCGATTTACAACGAAATCATTGGTGCAGTAAACCCGGGACAGCTTTGTCGGCGTTGCGCGCGAGGGATCTCGCGCTCGCGCTCGCGGGGAGTTAAAATGCCTCTGGTGCGCGCGGAGTTAAGTTGCTGGAAGAGTTCGCACTTAACGTGCCGCAGCAGTCGTCGGGGCTGGTAAGTGCTGTCGTAGATTTAGCGCGCGGGAATCGACGACGTGCTATAGCCACTCGTTTACTTCCGAGTGAGCCGGGGCAGCAGCCCACGCAACCGATCACCGCCGATCGACGACTCTTTCTTTCCCGGCTCGCGAGCCGCCCGCTCGTGCGCGCCGGGGATCTCTCGAGCCAGAACTCGAGAAAATAGCTTCGAGCACATCAGAAGCCTCGGCAACCGGCCGAGTGCGCCAAAGTGCATCGGCACATCAGCCGCGCGCATTACACTGTCGACTTCTGCACGGAGAAACGAGTCTGGCGATCGTTGCCACACTCGATTCAGCGAATTTCGTTCGTTCTGTCAGTCTGGGGATTTTTCAAACATCCACTCGGCAGTCGTGAATTCTGGGTTACGTTTGTTTAAGTTGAATTTTTTTATGTTTTTTATTTTCTATTTTTTATTTTTTTCTATTTTTTTTTTATTTTTTATTTTTTTTTAATTTTGTTTTATTTTTTATTTTTTATTTTCAGTATTTTTTAAATAATTTTTTTTTCTTCAAATTCAATTTTTTTTTAAGTTTTTTATTTCCTCTTTTTTTGTAATCATTTTGTAATTTTGTATCGTTTAGCTGTGCTCTTAGGGAATTTATCCCTGATTACTGAATAAATTCATTTTATTATAAATTCAAGCTATTAAAAATATTTGCAGATTTGCAGTATCCAGAATTTTGTTCAAGCTGGTATTTTAATATTTAATTGATGAGTATTGAATAAAATAATAGAACTTTTATATCAAACTTTATAATATTTCTCATATTTTTTGCGAAATGTTGTAATTTTTTCTACACAACTTGGATATTAAATGTAATATACCGATTTATGTGCACAAAAATCGTTATCTATAATGAAATATCACAGTAAATTTTATTAGCGGTATTGTAAAAATTGCCACAGCAGCGATATAAACAGAATTTGCTGTATCGCGTGTGGCGAAAATTACCAGATCCTCCTCTCCGTGCGGCAGGGCAGCTGACGGTACCGGAGTTGCGTGCCGGCTGCAAGTCCGGAGCGAAAATCGATCTTCCCGAGCGCTCGGGGATATCGATTGCGATCGAACCGCGGGGACCGGTCAATAAATTTCCCCTATCCTCACTGTCGTGTCGACGATGGATACAGCGACGCTCCATCTGTCAAGACTCGTCGGGCTGCGCCAACTACTCGCTCCACGTCTCGGCGGTACCGGCGATGCAAGCGACCGGCCGATCGGCGAATACCGTTGTTTCTGTCCGCGCATTCCTCCTCCTCCTCCTCCTCCTCCCGCCGCGGCTCTCGATTCGCCTCTCGGCGGATTTGACGAGCCGTCCGCCGCGCGCTTCCCTCCCGCGATGTTCCATATGTCCCGCGCCAATTCGACTCGCCGATCTCTCTTTCATCGCGAGATCGCTACGGAATCGATTTGTTGCACCCAACACATCCGGCGATCCGCAAATCGTTCTGTATCCATTTTATTCGTCGACGTATGATGAAATGTGAGTCTGTTAATATTTACCAGATTTTAGATTTCAAGTAATCCAGTGAGAACAAAAATTTAGCTGTCGCCAAAACGATTAGCAAATATACCGATACCTAATTTTCTTGCTTCAACAGCAAATTTAATTTGCTTCGTCAGATTTGCCGACAGAAATTTAATAGCTGACATCGCTAATAATTTGCGATGTCAGCTAAATTAATTCACCATGGTAGAAAATAATTTGTTGGGTTATCAAGTCAACCCAGATCTGCGTTTCTTGTTTCCACAGTAAATTATTGTTTGTTGAGACTCAAAATTAGTTGCTGGTCGAGCAGCAAAATAAATGGCTGGTCCATCAAAAATGGCTCAACAATTAAACTTTTGCTTAGTCGCCAATATAATTTTTCTACATATGATAAACACGGAGAAATCGCGTCTCAGTCCTGAAAACGTTAAAGTGCACGACCATCAATCTCGAGTCCACGTGACCGCATTTTTTATAGTTTCGGTAACTAATTTCACGTACACAAAAACTATTTCACGCTTGCCGTATTATTTTATTGTTATGGCGCCCATAAAATCGTCGTTGCAACGTGAAATTAGTTGCCGAAACTGTAAAAAAAAAAATGGTCACGTGGACCAAAAATTAACGGCCGTCATTTTATAGTCCCCAATATACCACATTTTTTTCAATGTGTGCGTCGATCGATGCTATTCGTCTCCTTCGAAATGATATCCTGCCTCTCATCCTCCGAGCGCTCATCGCCCTCGCCTCAATCCACCGGGTCATAAAAACCCCCTCCACTTTCCTGCGGTACCCACGTGTAAGTACCAACTTTGAAGAGGCGTATATAACACCTGCCCGACCGTAACGCAGATTAGTCGAGAAAATTACGAGCCACGGTAAATCTACTCGTCGCATTAAAGCGGCGATCTAGATAAATTCCAGGAGTCTCACGCCTAGGATTTATCTCATTCACCACGGTAAAGTCGACCCCGAAAAAAAAACTCCTCTCTATTCAGAGTCCACATAACGGTCCATTAGACCTGCTCAAAGAAAGGAATATTTTAAAAATTTGTTGCTCATCGAGATTCTTGAAATTTGATGCAAGACAAAAGTTGTCTCCAAAAGCGACGTCAATAAAAAAAAGTATTTACTGCCTCTGGATTCCCCAAATTTATTTTTAAAGCCCAAAAAATTAAAAATTCGCATTTTAATGGAACATTTGGATATGATGCATTTTTTAATTAATCGTAAAAAAAAATCGCCTCGAAGTTTCACGAGAACTTTTATTCGCCTGAAATGTCCGACGATCATCAAAATAAAAAACCCCCACTTTTTCGAGCAGGCCCGAAGTACCAGCATTCGCATCCCGACCGTTTCGTTCGAGATCTCCGCGCCGCGAGCGAGCCGAAAAAAAAGTGTCTTTCAATGTATAGGAAACGCCGGGTAGACGGCGCTTGCGCCACGAGTTTACCCGGTCGCCAATAAGAATAATACCGCGGGTCCCGTCAGCAGCGTCAGCGCTGAAAGAGCACCCGTATCTGCAGCCGCCGGCGCTTTCTGGTCCGCTTTTTTCCGCGGCACATCAATGAGCGCCGCGCGCGTGCTTTGCATCCCCGGCGCAGGCTGAATGCACCGCGGCGGAATCGGTTCTAGCTCGGACACTCGCGGAAGTCAACTGCTGCTTCTGCTTCTGCTGCTGCTGGCGCTGCACAACTGCGGTGGACTGTCACACTGCGTATGGGTTATTAGATCGGTATCGCGAGCTCTCACAGTGTACCCCGTACACACTGTGTACACGCTATAAGACACCGTGCGGCCCGCGCGCCGACTGACAAGACTCTGTGAGAACTCTACGGTACTTTGAATTCGTGTTTCTCGGGCTACTATCTATGCAGCCGCAGCCACACAGTCACCGCGCGACGTCGCCGCGCCGTACGACCGGGCATCTGTTTCGTTGCCGCATGAATATACGTACGGATGTATGCGGGAAGAGCAGATATCGCTGTACCTGTGCCTGCAGTTTCGTGTGTGCTGTACGTGTACAGGTCGTGCCAAAAGTAATGAGGATTTGCGCGTGACTGTACGACAAGGTGGCTGATGACCACCCGATTGCACTTGCGAAGTTTGAGCGTCCTGTGCCTGGTAGTTTAGGAATGGCGAGCGATTGAAGATTGTCCAATTGCAGTGCTCTCCCCACTCCTCGGCCCAGAATGAAGCGCTCTGATTGGCCAATTTCAATCGCTTATCATTCCTAAACTAATAGGCACGGAGTGTCCAAATTTCGTGAGTGTGTTCGGATGGTTTCCAGCTAATCCACTGTTGAGCCTCGTTACTTTTGGAACGACCGGGCATCTGTTTTCTTAGCGCATGAATATACGTATGGATGTATGCACGAATAGCAGATATCGCTGTACCTGCGCCTACAGTTTAGTGTGTACTATACGTGTACAGGTCGTACCAAAAGTAACGTGGATTTGCGCGCGACTGTCCGACAAGGTGTCTGGTGACCATCCAAATACATTTGCGAAGTTTGGGCGTCCTGCTCCTAGTAGTTTAGGAACGACGAGCGATTGAATGTTGACCAATCGCAGCGCTCTCCCCACTCCTCGGCCCAAAATGAAGCGCTCTGATTGGCCAATTTCAATCGCTTGCCATTGCTAAACTAATAGGCACGGAGCGTCCAAACTTCGTGAGTGTGTTCGGATGGTTTCCAGCTAACCTACTATCGAGTCTCGTTACTTTTGGAACGTCCTGTGCATGTAAATGTGTACATGGGATGGGGCATACGGCTCAGCTTTCCTGACCGACATTTCAGGCGGCAATTGAAGCGAACCGCGGCTCCGGTGCTCGGCTGTATATCTAACGCAACATAACTTTGCTCTCTAACGAGCGTGCAATTATTCTGGAACAAATTCGTTGAGTTAATTATCGTGACACCGCGGTGCGATAAATTATATCAATCGTTAAACCGCGCGCTTGTGTTTATCGTCACGGGTGAGACGCGCAGGCAGATGCTGGATCTGCGGCGAGGATAAACGCGGAGTTAATATCGCCTCGCTCGTCAAGGGCTTCGTAAATTTCCGCCGTAGATCGGCGTCTCACCTGGAGGGGGATGGAATGATAATTGATCGAGCGTATTCCGAGCTTTGACTTTCTAGCCAAAAGTGTCACTTTAGTGAACGCCTATTCGAGGCTATTTATTCTAGAATTGATCGCATTTCTCTCTTTCCTTGATCACCACCGATTCTGCTTGTGCTTTGCCTCCGTAGCCTCAAGGATCTCACACCTACACTGAGGATCCAGTTTTCTCCTCGTTCACGAAACTCCTAGTTTCTCCTGATTTCGCAACCTTTTCCCGAAAATCGGGCCAGTGATTTTGGGTGGGCCTACAAATTAACGTGGGCTGTAAACCACGAGCGACGGGAAATACGAGGATTCGGTAACAAATTTATCGATGTTCGCCGGCTATCAAACCTGGGACGCCTGCGAGCTGACGGTCCAGGACCTCATTCCGAGTCTCGCTATTAATGCTTTTAAAGAGTTGTGCAATTAATACGCAAATATTTGGTATCTGCCAATCATGTAGGTTTGTATAACTATAAATTTCGTCTCGGTTTCAGAAAAATAAAATAAAATAAACGACTACACATAAACATATAAATTCTGGACACGGAATAGGAACAAATAGATCAGCTCGTTAATTGACAGCTGATGGACGAATTGGCGATCGACTATCGATCGTGGTAACAGACAGTTTTGGCTCGATCGTCAACGTGCAATCTGGTATCATGGGGAATCAATTAATTAGCGTCGCTGCGTGACAAAAATAATCGCGCCAACAACGAGTAACTGAGTTACGAGTTATGTCACTCGAACACTACAATATGTGTACTAGTCGTCCGCACTTCATAATATTGTACCTGGAGGTACGGACGAAACAGTTGCGAGGCGGCGGAGCGAGATGACAAATTGGGTAAGATGACGAAGTGCTTAATTTACGCAATTAACCTGTAGGAGGTAGGAACGTGTCCGACGAGGCGAGCACGTACCGCGAGAGAGTGAATCAGACTCGTCTCATTGCGCTCCGCGAGGCTGCCGAGCCGCCGTCGTTGCGGCGCTCGGTGGTGCATCAAGTGCGGACAGACAGCGCGGATGACGATCACGGCGCAAAGTCGTTTTGCACTTTGGTTTACACGGTGCGCGGGATACGCGACGAGTCATTTGTCGCATTCTGAAATTCAATTTTGATTGAGTCTATTTCGAAGCAATATAAAAAAATATAATAAATATCGTTAAATATCGTTAATGTAATTGTAGTTAAAATTCTCTGTGATAAAATTTAGTAAAAATGGATTACGATATAATTATTATATACATAAATGTAAAGGGGTTAAACCCGTCTAATAAATAAATAAGTAAATAAATAAATAGATAAATAGATAAATAGATAGATAATTAAATAAATACATAAGGCTAAAGGACCTCGGTCGAAGGCCAATTGGCAATGTATGAATAAAAAGTATAATTTATAGGTTACAAAACAAAATGTATTATGTTTATTTATATTGTCAATAAAGCACGATTACTACTACTACTAAATAAATAAATGAGTAAAAGAATAAATAAATAAATAAATATATAAACATATAAATACATAAATACATAAATACATAAATAAATACATAAATAAATACATAAATAAATAAATAAATAAATAAATAAATAAATAAATAAATAAATAAATAAAAATACTGTGCAATAAAAATACACAAACCTTAGATCATCGATTTCTGTTCATCGATTTCTCTGAGTTAAAGATGAATTAATCCCCAATCAGCACCCACGATTCACTGCGTGAAGTCTCGGTAGTTCTGATAACTATAAAGCGACCGTTTTTTTTTTTTTTTTTCAAGTCCACGCGAGTGTTTTATAGTTACTGCGCCTAATTTCACGTTACAACTATTTTATAGTTGCGTCGACTGTAAAATAATTATTTAACTAATTTCGCTCGTCTCGCTAATTCCAATTTACCTATAAAATAATTATTTTATCGTACGTGACGACTATAAAAAGGATGTTGCAACGCGAAATTAGTTGCCGCAACTATAAAAGACAGTCGCGCGGACTTAAAATTGATGGCTGTCGTTATAGTTACCGGTGCTTAGATTTTTCCCCCGCCCGAGTGTCGTGTCGTTTATTGCATAAAAGTTTACGGGCGCGAAAAAAAAAAAACTTTGGCACTGATGTAACTAGCGTGACGCGCGAAATCCTCGGGAATCTTGGTTACAAAATCTCGTCAAGGTCGCCGCAAAGGCCGAAAGTACGAGTGACCATTTGTGTGACGTAAAACGTCTTTGATTAGAAAAGCAAAGACAACCCTAACTCATATGCCGACCATAAAATATCACCGAGATAATCTCCACGTATTTGGACGTTCATGGGACGCCTCGTAAAGTGTCTGTGGGATATTGATAGGGTCTCCAAAAATGTGTCCCACACGACATTGAACCCCTCTCTGTGGCGTTGGCTGCTGTATCCCCGAACGGGTCTGTTTTGACCGTCCGGCGTTCACGGGGCTATTGACAACCTGTTGCTGCCGGCTTTAGACAGATATTTTATCGCGCGAGACATAAAATAGATTATCTCCCGGTTATTTTTCACATTTTTTCATCGTGCCATATTACGATATTTCACAAATGGATGTATCAATATGTATTCGCAGCCTCGGCCAGCAATTTTGCCAGCAAAGGTCTCGCATTTAATCCAATCTGCAGAAAAAAAAAGAATATCTATGAGCACAAATGAGGCGAGACGCTGAGGTCAATGACTCGTTTAAACGTTTCTTTCCCCTGGACGACGTGACACACGGCTGATGATCCGTCTCTCTCGTTCATCCTAAGTGCCTCATGTTCTCATCTCTTTCCCATCCGTTGATGTGTCACAACGTCTAAAAACCAGCGGCGACTCGTGCGAAGATTCGCCTTATAATGCGACAATTAAAAAACAGTCCCGAGAAAGACCGGGCGACACGCGAAATTGTCGCGACACACCAGGTTGAATTCCGTGAGGCCAGAGTCGGATGATGACCACGAGACGAGTCGCCGATGAGCGGCAATACGCGTGGTATACTGAAAAGTCTCTCTCGGGAATCCATCGCGTATTGCGCGTCCTTGGTCGATCGGCGAACGGTCGATCGATATCGGCATTGGCACGAGACCCGGAACTCGACGTCCTCCGTCGTCTTCTTCGCCGTCGCCGTCGCTGCTCATCGTCGATTGCCACGCGAGGCGAATCGAACGAACACGATGACCACGACTCGTTTTCAATCGACTTTGAGATTAAGTGGAGTCGAACCATTTCCCCCACCTCGCGCGTGTCTCCAACGTCTGCGACTGCAGTCGCGGCCGCACGGAACGACTGCTAATGGGATTTCAGAAATTCGATTACACGGATGAGACGACGGTTTTCTGATTGTCGTTATTGCGGGAGACGTATATGTCGTCGGGCTGCATGAGCCGCATTAAGTTGGAACGTCGAGACGAAGTCTGCATTTTGTTTGCCGTTTGTGTTCAGAGAATTGCGTGTTTTGGACGGTTTCAAACTGGTTTGGAGTTGTTATTTGGACTATTCGCAGATAAACCAGGACATCCTATGATGCGAAACTGCGCTTGGTATAAGAGGATTGACGATAAGTAGACAGATATTATGGGCAACGTGAGACGTCTGTCTGTGTTGCCCAGTTGACTATTTTTGATGGTTTGGAACTGGTTTGAAGTGGTTATTTGGACGTATTTGAATGAATGCAGGACATCCTATGATTAGAAACTGCATGCAATTTAAGAAGATCGACAATAAGTAGCCGGATATTCTGGCCAACGAGGGTTGTCTGTCTGTGTTGCATGGTTGACTATTTTGGACCGATTGGAACTAGTTTGGAGTGGTTTTTTGGATGTGTTCCAGTTAATCCAGGACATCCTATGATTAGGAACTGCATGTGATATAAGAGGATTTACAATAAGTAGACGGATATTCTGGCCAACGTGTGTTGTTTGCCTGTGTTGCCTTTTTGACTGTTTTGGACCAATTGAAACTAGTTTGAAGTGGTTATTTCGATGTATTCGAGCTAATAGAGGACATCGTATGATGGGAAATTGCATTTGATAAGAGCGATGACAATAAGTAGACGGATATTCTGGCCAACGTGAGTCGTCTGCATGTATTGTTAACTATTTTAAACGGATTCAAACTGGTTTTAAGTTGTTACTTGGACGCATTCGAACTGATCCATAGGACATCCTATGATAAAGCACGGCTTGTAATACAACAGGATTGACAATAAGTAGTCAGATTTTCCAGCCAACCTATGTGATGTCAGGCTGAGCTGCCTAGTTGACTGTTTCTGATGATTTGAAACTAGTTTGAAGTTGTTATTTCGACGTATTCGACCCAATCCAGGAAATCCAGTGACGAGAATCGGCGCTACATGTAACATAAGTGGACTAAGGTTTCGAACCGAGATCTTTTCCGTTCCTTTCGTGGCGTCCCGAGTCCAGAGATTCTTAATTATAGCATTTTACGATCGACCGAGCTTTCAGACTTCTATCGGTGGATTACGGGCGTTATTTACGAGCGATAAAGAAGCCAGAAGTTGCGGGGAAAATATATAAAACGAACATCTCCGATTTCGGTTGTGATAGTCGGAGGCCCGCGTGTTACGTTACACACGAATTCACGTGTGCACGTATACCTGGCTGCTAATACCCTTCACTAATATACCCACGAACCTCGAATCAACGCTCGATCATAGACGATGGTCTCCTCGATAAGGCCGGAACCCACCTAGGTGGGCTCGGGCTTGACGACTACGAATCGTGATCGAAGCGCGATTACTCAACGCTTTCGGTGCGTGTAGTCGATTTTTGGAATCGGAAGTTAAATTTCTCTCGCGGGCTTCCAAACTCCACTTACTTCAATCATTTTTTTCCAGCCGTATCCGAATTGAACCCAGCACATAAAAAATGAAAATAAAAATGAGGAAACGCTAAATTAACGCCGAGACATAGAAGTTAGAAATAAATATATATAAATAGATAAAGTTCGAAAATAAACTGATAAAATCAGAAAATAAATAGATAAAGTTAGAAAATAAACTAATAAAATCAAAAAATAAATGGATAAAGTTAGAAAATAAACTGGTAAAATCAGAAAATAAATAGATAAAATTAGAAAATAAATATATACAGTTAGAAATACATGAAAGCGCAGATCTTCTGGAGGAATACGGCCAGATTTTTATACGAAATTAATTTTTCACTGACGTCGATCCAGCTTCACATGTTACCCCAGTCAAACGTTCCCATAACGCCCGCATCAATGTTCTCCGCTCACGTCCATAATCGAAAGACCATTTCTCGACGCCGAGCCGTAAAACCGAAGCGTCCGGGGAGTTTATTAATATCGAATTAATTTCAATTCGCCGACCGCGGAAAAGTTCACTCCATCCCCGAGCAATAAAACAATTCACGGCCCGCGCGATGTGCGCGCATAATAAAATTCGTAAAAATTCCCCGTTAGCGGCCCGATAACCCGGGGTAATAGATAGTAATTATTACCATAAAATTCCCGGCCGGATAAAATCTCCCCGGACGAGCCCGTTAATGGGCGATCGCGGCCGAGGTGGAACTTACGGTCTCGGCGTTTCTAATGCCGCTGCTTTTGGTAATAAATTTCATAACGCGCGTTGTACAAGCCCGATGACCCTAAGCCATCACCGAGACACCGAAACCGAACGTCGTCGTCGCCGCTCTTCGTCCACGGTAGTGCGGGTCGTGCTTATTAATGGGAAGCGTAGCCGGTGGATCGCCTTAAGGTGTTGCAAGAACGACCGAGCTGGAGATAGTTCGCCGGACCAGGTGAGCCACGTGACCTACACACATTCGGAGCTCTCGGGAGTCACGTGTGAACTGCGAGCCTGGATTCCACGCTGTACTCGCTGCATGAACGGTCGTGGTTCAACGCCGGCTTAATTTTAATTGATCCGACCCGACACCCGGATCTCACGCCCATAAATGACCCCCCGCGGGTGCATCGACGTTTTGATTAATACAAGTGGGACAAAAGGTCTGGGAATATCGATGTTTATTGGCTTCTGCTTTCGATATTCGATTCTAAGTGCGCGGGGAAAGTCTGGTAGTGGTTACTATAATGTAACTGCTGTCAATTTTTAGATTATTTTTTTAATTATGATTTTTTTTAACCATGAAGTTAATCAATTTTCGTAATATTTATACCATTTGGCAACCTCAAACAAAATTCTATTTATTGTATATGAAGTTTTTGCTGAAAGTTCCGAATTTTTCTCTTAAAAAAAAAAAATTCATCGAATAGTAATCCGATTTATAAAAAAAAATCTACAGCCAAAAAACTGTACAAAAAATCGTTTTAATTTTTATCTCTGTCCCTGCAGTCAATTTTTTGGTACCAAAACTTTTACTGAATGTAGTTCAACATGTTATAAACGTTCTGTAAAATATTCACCCTGCCTTTTTTCTGAGCTGTCAATTAAATGTTACGACAGATAAAAATATATTGTCACTACCTTCAATTGCGTATATCTTGGGTGCCAACAGATAAAAAAAATATGACCAGCCCTTCCGAACCGGAAAAAAACGCTCTTTCTAATAAATTATACAGAATAGTAATCCGATTTGTAAAAAAATCTCTACAGCCATCTTAAAAAATAAAAACTACTAAAAAATCGTTATAATTTTTTCCTGCCCTTAGGGTCTACAAAATATTATCAAAAACCATCTTAAACACAGTGCAACGTGTTACAAACGAAAAAAAAACCACAAAAACATCTACAGCCAACTGAAAAAATAAAAACTGCTAAAAAATCATTCACATTTTTTCCTACCCTTGCGGTCTACCAAATTTTATAAAAAAATAATCTTAAACACAGTTCAACATGTTACAAACGTTTGGAAAAATGTCCAACTCGCCTTTTTCCTCGCCTCGCTTTCATCCCAAATATCGCCCATAGAATCATAATAAATCCGTGACCCAAAGCCGGGACGGGATTGAGATTACGAGATACGGAAACCAGGTGCGCCGATCGTCGCTCCGCCTGTCGCTGCCCCTGGGCCACGCGTAACGAATCGGCCCCGCGCGCGCAGGTTGCGCGCCTGCGCAGAGCCGAGTGCAGCGTGTGCGCGCGCACGGGGTCACCGCGGCGGCGGCGGCGGCGGCGGCTCTCGGCTCTCGGGCCTAATGAACGCGATACGAGAACGAAAGTTCTCTCGCTTTCCCTGGCGCGCATCTCGCGTCCTCGCGAGATCGGAACCCGACGACCCTGTTTGCCTCCCATTCTAAAGTCCCCCGCGTTTTATTCTCCAACCTGCAGCGCGCCTACGACGCGTCGTCCTACCTGCGCCTTCCTGCCGCGACACCGCGCGACTCGCGTCTCCCGCAATTACTCGCGCCGCCGAGTCGCCCGGTAAACGCTTCGAGCGCGAGGGCCCGATTACAATGATCCATCGCCGGTGCCGCGTAACGTGTAATTACAAACCAAACGCGGGGCTGACCGGATCGCGCGCGGCGGTCGCGAATCTTCGTTCCATAATCGGCCGGGAGGAATTCACCGGAGGGGCCTCTGCGAAATGATTTTCGAAGGTCCTGGTCCACTTTCTCGTCGTCGGCCCGCAGCGCCAAGAAGACACCGATTTTGATGCACCAGAATCGTCCTCAGCGTGTCGTCTATATGTGTTGTGTATTATTTTCTCTGTGCAAGAAGCGAAAAAAAAATTGCTGTCTCTGTGATGATGTTGCAGGGCCCTTTGAGCAGTTTGGGAAAATTCTCGCATTCAAATGTACAGCACGGATTACGAAGACCGTTTGCTTGTGGTATTATTCAGGCTCTTTTATTATTATATTATTATAAGGGTTAAATTAGGTAGGGTTAAGTTAGGTATGGTTAAGTTAGGTAGGGTTAAGTTAGGTATGATTAAGTTAGGTAGGGTTAAGTTAGGTATAGATAAGTTAGGTAGGGTTAAGGTAGGTAGGGTTAATTAAGTGGGGTTAAGTTAGGTAGGGATAAGTTAGGTAGGGTTAACTTAGGTACGGTTAACTTAGGTGGGGTTAACTTAGGTAGGGTTAAGTTAGGCAGGGTTAACTTAGGTATGGTTAAGTTAGGTAGGGTTAAGTTAGGTAGGGTTAAGTTAGGTAGGGTTAAGTTAGGTAGGGTTTAGTTAGGTAGGGTTAAGTTAGGTAGGATTAAATTATGTAGGACTAAGATAGGTAGGGTTAATTTAAATAGGGTTAGATTAGGTAGGTTTAAGTTCAGTAGGTAGGGTTAGGTATGATGAAATATTGTTGTTATATAGCGAAATATATTGTTATATAGCGATCTCTATATTGGTGATATATAGACGGCGGAGTTGTTTAATTTTTTTATTTTTTTTTTATTTTGTTCGCGTTGCATCAAACGATTCTTGAATGATTTTCGGAGGTCTTGGTCCACTTTCTCGTCTTCCGCCCAGCATCCAGAAGACGGTGATGCCGATGCACCGGAGTCGTCTTCAGGGTATCGACGACGCATTGTGTATTGTCTTCTCTGCCTAAAAAGGCGAAAAAAAACCTTTGACTCTGCACTCAAACTTTGCGCACTTTGGGGGAATTTCCAAGTCCACAAAATATACAGTACAGACCGTGCGGACCGTTTGCTGGTGGGTATTATTAAGCCTCTTTTGCCTGGTAACCGTTAACGAGCGATGTTACCGCGTTGGATTTATCGTCTTGGGAAGAGGGGAAAAAAAACAACGCTTTTGAGTTTCGCTCTTCGCGGGGTCGCGCGAACGAAGCGTTGATGAAGCAACGAGCGATTTTCGACGATCGCGGGTCGTTTGCGGAGACGGCATAAAGCGTCGCTTAACCCAGTTTCGCGAAAAATCTCCGTCCGGCTGTGTAATCAGGGGATCGTTCGACGATGAGGAGGGATTTTCGCGTGGGATATATTTTATGCATCAATTTGGCGTCGTTAAGAACGAGCTGGGCGAGGTCGCAGGTCCGAGGTCACTCGGGTCACCCGGGTCGTCTTCGCCTGCGCATCGCGATTTCCGAGTGACGTCAACGGGGATCTGCACTATCTGCCCACACAGAAAACATACGAGACATTTTCAAGACGACCTGCACATCATTTTTTTTTTTTTTCGATTTCACCTTCGTTTAAGACGTTTCTAAAGACGTAGTCAAAAACTGCTATAAAACCAGTTGTGAATCCCCAAAGGGGGTCAAATGTGAGGCATGAAAAAAAAGATGAATCATAAGCTCTACTAGAAAATCGGTAGCATTAAATCCGGCCCAAGTGGGGCCCTGGCGGGGCCACCCTGGACCTGATCAGGCCCTGATCAGGCCCTGACGAAGCCGGATGTAACGCCACAGATTTTCCCCCAGAGTATTTTTATAGCCGATAAATTAATTCTTAAGAATTAATCCCAATGGGATTAATTAATCCCAATGTCTTGAATTTCAGGATAATCTTTTCTCATTAGCTGAGGAAAAAAGTGGTCAACATAGCTATAAAGCCAGTTGTGAATCCCTTAAGGGGGTCAGATGTGAGACAAGAAAAAAAAGATGAATCATCAGCCCTTGTAGAAAATCCGTAGCGTTAAATCCGGCCCAAGTCAGGCCTTGGCAAGGCCACCCTGACCCTGATCAGGCCGTGATCAGGCCTTGACGAGGCCTGATGTAACGCCACAGATTTTCCATCAGTGAGTTTTTGTATCCGACAAATTATTTCTTAATCGAAATGTCTTGAATTTAAGGATAAATTGAACTCTTTCTCATCGACTCAAAAAAAAAAAAAAAAAAATGGTGGTCAACAGTGGGACTTATTGTTAGGCCGCCATTCCAGGGTCAACCGATCTCACGATTAAGACATGGAAACCACGAAAGGAAGCAGCAAAGTCCAACGATACCACCAGGAGCCGATCGTACGGCCTGCAAAGCCGAGTATACGAAGTGAACTTGTGCTACCTGCGCGGCGATATGAAGAGACGAACCCCCGGACAACCGCGAAAACGACGCTGCGGACGAAGATCTCATTCTGGTAGTCGAGGAGCTACCAGCGACGACCCAGCGAGTCGTGAGACTCGTGACCCAACGGCTCTATACGATCCCTCGGCCGATCTCACGATCGATCTGTCTCGCTCCCCGGTTCGCTTCCTATCCCGCGCCGGGATATATGGCAACCATATCGATTCGTGAGCCCACCAGTTCTGTTCGAGTTCTTGTTTCGCTTGTGCTTTGGGTCTCGATGTGGAAAAAAAAACGAACGACAACAACAACAAGAACGAGATAGAAAAACCGATTGTGGTCCGCCATATCCCGGTGGGTTTGGAACACCCGCATCGTCGCCAGGACTTCCGGATGTTCGGGTCGTGACACTCGACCCTTGAAAAAAAAAGAAAGAAAAAACTGGTGATCGTTTACTCTGCGGTGTTTCCATTGAGTTGAGTTTTCTACAAATTCGCGTGTCTTTATTTGAGTGCTGAACCCCAAGTGAAAAAAAAATATCGTTTATACGAACCACATTCGTATCTAAAAAATATAATATCGTTCATAGGAACCATATTTACATTGAAAAAAAAAAAAAAACATGTCAGCCTCCTTAACGTCGCCATTTTTAAATTTCGATTGAACAACTAATTTTTTTCAGACGTCCCCCTTCAAACCCTACAACTTTCATACGACTCATTTTTCGATCGGAGCCCTATTTTTCGAGACAAATCGGGTGTAAGATTAAAATGGGACACCCTCTATATTCCATATTAAATTTGTATACAATAAACACAGATAATTAATTTATGTCTAGAAGATATAAGAACTTTATAATTTATATGTATGGAATTAATGATGTATTATGCGCTGTCTATATACAGATCGTATAAAAAATTATGGGTCTGTTTATTTGTATGTTCATTATATACAAATTCAATATGGAGTATAATATGATTTACTGTGGAATATACAATGCCCAATTCCATAGATGAGCGGTGTATATAATCCATATATATTTTTTTCACCTGAGACGTGACCGCACGATAAAAATCTGGAAGATCTGTTGAAAGACGTTTAAAGGCCGAATTTTAGGTCATCAAAGTTGAGTTTATATTCGCCTTTTCCTTAATTAAGTTCGATCAAGGAACGAAAGGGGAACATACGGGGAGTGGGTATCAGAAGTTAAATTAAATTATAATTTAATTACCGGGCGAAAAACTTCCTGTAACGGCAAACTGATGCAACTCGTTTGCCACGGTTTTGCCATTCAAAAATTTTTATTACTGCTCACAACTGACCGCGTTCTCAGCTTGGAGGCAAAGTGAAGGACAGGGGAAAAGAAACCAGATTGAAGAGCGAGACTTTCCGCCTGTCTCACGAAAATGTTAATTGCATTAATTCCTACAAAACATCAATTACTCTTTATCGAATTTTTACATTTATTCAAATTTCTAAAAAAAAATAATTTTGTCATTGCGATTTTTTTAAATCACGTCACAATTCCCAGGTTGTCTTTACTTCACCTACAAAAATAATCAGTGAGTGATGACAAATAGATTGCTGTATTATCAAATTTTTCGTTGTCGCAGCAAAATGTTTAGCTACCACAGCAAAACTTTTAGCTACCACAGCAAATTTTAGCTACCACAGCAAAACTTTTAGCTACCACAGCAAATTTTAGCTACTGCAGCAAAACTTTTAGCAACCACAGGAAATTTTAGCTACCACAGCAAAACTTTTAGCTACCACAGCAAATTTTAGCTACTGCAGCAAAACTTTTAGCAACCACAGCAAATTTTAGCTACTATCGCAAAACTTTTAGCTACCACAGCAAAATGTTTAGCTACCACAGCAAATTTTAGCTACCACAGCAAATTTTAGCTACCGCAGCAAAACTTTTATCTACCACAGCAAATTTTATCTACCTCAGCAAAACTTTCATTACTATTTTTCTCTCTGCCCAACTAAAAAAAAAAAACACTAAATCAAAACCCCCGTTTATCGTTCCTTATACCAACATCCCATTTTTATTTCCTCTCGAGCCTCCCGAACGGATCCTCACGCGCCGAAGACGAGCCACGTTCAGCGATACTCTGTGATATCCCATCGGGCCAATTTATCCCCCTTATAACGATAAACCACGCGCCGGCTAATTGTGCCACCATCCGATACCGCGCAATAATCTCCTCCCTCTTTCGCCGCACGCCCGCTAAGTGCTTTATACGAGGGCAAATATCATTTTCCTAATCGCATACTCTGGATCTCGCGCACACATCGCATATATAGGGTGTAACATAACTATTGTCTCAACCGTGGCACTTAGATAGATAATGACGAGCTGAGTAAAAAATCATTGGGGTAAAATGTCGTCCGGTCAAAATTGACAAGGTGAAAACAAGTTGAGAACAAGGTGAGAACAAGGTGAGAACAAGGTGAGAAGAAGGTGAGAACAAGGTGACAACAAGGTGAGAACAAGGTGAGAACAAGGTGAGAACAAGGTGACAACAAGGTGACAACAAGGTGAGAACAAGGTGAGAACAAGGTGAGAACAAGGTGAGAACAAGGTGAGAAAAAGGTGAGAACAAGGTGAGAACAAGGTGAGAACAAGGTGAGAACAAGGTGAGAACAAGGTGAGAACAAGGTGAGAACAAGGTGAGAACAAGGTGAGAACAAGGTGAGAACAAGGTGAGAACAAGGTGAGAACAAGGTGAGAACAAGGTGAGAACAAGGTGACAACAAGGTGAGAACAAGGTGACAACAAGGTGAGAAAAAGGTGAGAACAAGGTGAGAACAAGGTGAAAGCAAGGTGGGAAAGATGTTAAGCAGCCCGATATTTTGTTGAACAATTTTGTCACATTGATTCAACTTGCAACGCTTGTAACTCGGTCAATTTTGACCGTACGACATTTTACCCCAATGCTTTTTTACTCAGCTCGTCATTATGTATCTAAGTGCCACGGTTGATACAATAGTTATGTTACACCCTGTATATTCCCATGTGTATTTGTACACGTGAATCACGTGCCTTGGGTGTGGGTTCGGGTTGCCCGAACGCCCCCTCGTCTCGGCGTGTCTCGTCTTCGCCGGGGCAGCCGAGCAAAGGGACGACGACGTGATGCCCTGACAGGATAGGCGAACGATCGGCTCTTCCTCTCCTGCCTCCTGCGCTCCACGACCTACCATAATTCCCGCAGATAAGCGTAACGAGCGTTTGACCGTACGCGCGCGAGCACACAGAATGCGCCCCCCCCCCCCCCCCCGTCCGCAAGCAGAGGCCCCGGGAATGGGGCACGGGTTTTATGCCGCGGGAAGGTTAAGGGGTACGCGCATCGCCGGACACGCGTTGCCCGTTATGTGTGTATCCGCGCGTATTAGCTCTGCTCGGCTTGCTCTCCGCGCGAGCGTGGAGCACACTGGGGTTTAGGTGCTGCATGTATATGGGGCATTCCAACTAGGTGGATGGTTTCGACCTGAGTCTTATCCTTGAGCCATGCTATTCGCATTTTTTTGTAGGATTAACATGAGTCAATAAGCACTGATTTATTAAATTTTTTTTTTACATTTTTACTTATCTACGATTTTTTATAGGAATTTTTTATGCAATTTTTTGTGGGATTGACATAAGTCAATAAGCACTGATTTATTTATTTATTTATTTACACAATTTTACTTGTGTATGATTTTTTTAAACAAATTTTCGAACGACGTGTTTTGAATATACCTGAGAAGGTACTGAAGGAATTATTTTAGAGGATAGAAATGTTGGCATCCGGGCCAAAGATTACTTCCATTTTTTCGGCCTTTTTTTCGATGACATGAAATGGAAAAAGTTAGAAGAATTAGTTTCTAACTTTTTCAAAACGGAAAAAGTTAGAAGAAATAGTTTCTAAATTTTTCAAAATAGAAAAAGTTGGAAGAAATACTTTCTAACTTTTTGAAAATGGAAAAAGTTAGAAGAAATACTTTCTAACTTTTTGAAAATGGAAAAAGTTAGAAGAAATAGTTTCTAACTTTTTAAAAATGGAAAAAAGTTAAAAGAAATAGTTTCTAACTTTTTCAAAATGGAACAAGTTAGTAGAAATAGTTTCTAACTTTTAAAAAATGGAAAAAGTTAGAAGAAATAATTTCTAACTCTTTCTATTTACGATAAATAGCGGTTAGAAAAAATTTGCAGGCAACACATGACTTTTGAGATATTTATCACATTTTTTAAACATGTTAAAAAATTTGTTTAAAAAAACGTAGACAATTAAATATGTGTAAGTTTTTATTTTATAAATTAGTTGTCTTTAGAGTTACGTCAATCGTATAAAAAATCGCGGACCCTATTGGAAGGGTCAAGGGTCGAAACTCCGTGGAATGCCCTATATGTATGTATACATATATTTATTTATGCAGTATGTGTGAATATATATGGACGGAGTCGAAGGTGTAGAAGACCGGAGTCGCGTTACCCTTGCTTACTTGGAGCTGCCTGCACGTAATGAGTGCCAGAGTCCCGTGAGGGAATGAAACCCCGCGAGCCTTAGGTACTCGGTATTCGCCTTATAATGCCACGCTAGTATGTGCATGTATGTACTACCTGCTGGTGTACTGTACAGCCGTGATCGTGCCGTGCGAAAACAAGTGCCGATCGCTCCAATTACCCTGCACAGTCTTTCTCACTTGGTTCACTTTCCTCCTTCTCTTCTTCTTCTTCTTCTTCTGCTTCGTCTTCGGCTTATTTGCCTCTGCTGCTTCCTCTGCTCTGCTTCCCCTTTGCCCTTAGAGAGGGATACAAGAGGGACCGAGATGAGGGCATGAAACATGGGGATCGGTTGGGAGATGTAGGACAGGTTAAAAATTATATGATATGAGCGCGGAACATGTGAGTTACTCATAGAGATTTGATACGGGTGAGTCCGAACCCTGAGTCACGGTTTTATGGGGAATTTATTTTTAGACGCCTTTGAGGGACAAATAAAAAATACTGGAAATATCATGTAAAATGTATGAAAGGTTTGAATTGAGCCATATGTATGTAAGGTATGGTTAGGTTATGTTAAGTTAGGATTGGTCATCGTGATGCAGTTTTTGACGTCTTTGAATTGCAATTTTTAGACGCCTATGATAGTCAACTAGAATACAGGAAATTGGATGTGAAATGTATGAAAGATTTCACTTGTGTCAAATGTATATAAAAAATGATTAGGTTATGTTAGGTTAGGGATGGTCGTTGTGGTGCAATTTTTGACGTCTTTGGATTTCAATTTTTAGACGTCTTTGAGGGTCAACTAGAATACAGGAAATCGAATGTAAAATGTATAAAAGATTTCACTTGAGTCATATTTATATAAGGAATGATTAGGTTAAGTTAGGTTAGGGTTGCTTATTGCGAGGAATAAAAATTAGGACAACCCACCACAGATGTGATACAGATGTGCAGTCGGGTCTGAGGGACCGGAGGGCGATTCAGGAATTAATGGAGCAAGAGAGAACGGGATGACGACAGGTATGGAAGGCCCGGGTGACGTCTCACTCGCCGGGTTCCCGCGGCCGCAGAGACATATGGAGCCCGGATTCTCGAATCCTTGATTTATATGAGGGCATAAGGTATAACAGCGAGGACTGGAAAGAGAGAAATAAGGATCGGGCGGCCTCTGACATTCCCCCGGTTGAGGCTGAGTAGGCCGACGTCGTTCTGGGCCGGAGATTCACCGGAGATAAGTCTTCCAGCGTGGAGTGGGATCTTCGGTTGAAGGCAGAAAAAGAGGTGGGACTTCGGAAACTTCACGCGGTCATGGGGATCGATGATTTCAGTCACAGCCGGAGCAGAAGGCCTGCGGAAAGTCTTGAAGAAGGTTGGGAAGACTTTGCTCACCACTCCAAGAATTTTGCTCACCATTTTGCTAACAAGAGTTTTGTTTACCTTAACAAGAATTTTACTCACCATAATGAAAATTTTGCTCATCACAAGAATTTTGATCACCACAATGACAGTTTTGTTACCGTAACAACAATCTTGCTCACCGTAATAAAAATGTTGTCACCGTAACAAGAATTTTGCTCACCTTAACAAAAATGTTGTTACCGTAAGAAGAATTTTGCGTACTGCAGCAAGAATTTTGCTCACCCCCATAAGAGCTTTGTTACCGTTACAAGAATTTTGCTCACCGCAACAAGAATTCTGTAACCGCAACAAATGTATTGCTAATCACAATAAGAATTGCGTTACCGTAACATGAATGTCGCTCACAACAACAAGAATTTTGCTCACCGCAATAAGAACTTTGCTCATCACAAAAAGAATTTTACTCACCGCTATAAGAACTTTGCTCACCACAAAAAGAATTTTACTCACCGCAATAAGAACTTTACTCACCACAACAAGAATTTTTCTCACCGCAACAAATATGTTGTTACCATAACAAAAATGTTGTTACTGTAACAAAATGGCTTGCTGTCCCCATACTAACCGATGAAATCAGTTACACTAATAAAAGCTGTGCTGCCCTATCCTATAATAGGTATATACTGGGTCAGGTCGACCTATCATCGGTTATCTAAGAGACCCAAAATAATGCTCCCTGGCGCGCGGTACGCTCCTCCCGAGGAATTCCCGGAGAAGCTCGATATCTCTCGATCCACCGGATTATTCGTCCCGTCGATTCCACGGGCAGGGTATACGGGCGATGACAAAACCCCCGTGGCTTCGGTGCCCTGAAAGAAAGAAAGAAATCTACGAAGAGAAAAAAAAAGTGACGCATGGCGGAGTGTCAAGAAAAAGCGAGAAACGGTGGACCATACCGCATATACGGACCACCGAAATTCCTGGCGCGCGTCGTCGTCGCGCTATCTCACAATCCCCCGACTTTTCGGGGATCCTCGGCAGTCATTAGCCCCCTTGTCATTCCTCGATCTAGACGATATAGCTCAGCTGTTCGCCTCGCCGCGGCCGCGGGCCTCCTCCTCGTTTCTCATGTCGTGATCCTTATTTTTTATAAGACCCCGACCGTGGGATTTTTTTCAGCGGGCCTATCGATATCGCGGTGACCTCCGCGTCGCCCGCGCTAGGCTTATTTGTCACCATTTCGGTGGACTCGTACCCGCAATTAATATACACCGTCCGCTCGTCGTGATGCTAACCGCGAGAACGGAATTGCGTCAGCTTACCTCATATGTCAACCTGGCCTGGCCGCACCTATGCGCGCCGCTTTGGTCCGATTTCGATGAGGAGAAGGAGAACGATCCGAGTTCATGGGGTCTGTATTGCTGTTCCCCCTGGCTGTCCTGCGACCGGGAGGTCCGTCATACTTCTCTCCATACCATTCGGGATGCTCGAGGTTGACACCAAAAGCGCCGGCGAGGTCAAAGTTACACTTTCAATCATTGGCAAAAGCGACCTGTTGACCCCTTTTGACGAATCCATTTATCCTCATTCAGCTCAACCTTCTTTGTCTTCATATTTTTATTCTAGACGCTATTGTAAAATTGTTGCGACGGATTTCATTTCAAGTCAATGGCGCAACGTTACAAAATTACTTTTATTTCTTTCAATCTGTATGGTAAGACAATTCGTAGTCATCAACATGCGCTGACAAGTCATTTGGGGCTCATTACGAAGATCTGATTGGAGTCCTTGTTGGCGGCTCCCTGCCGCCGTCTCATGCGGGACGCCAGCATGGGGGTGAATAGTTCCGGCTCCAGTTCCTTGCCGGGACCCAGGCCGCAAAAGCCCAGAGCGACGCTAGCGATGTATCCACAGATGATCGTGGTCACCAGGCCGATTGGTGATATCCACATGTAGGATAGGCGGTTCATGTAGAAGTAGTCCATCTCCGCTGAGGCCCTGAAAACGACACAATGCCTTAGTCAAACATTCTTGATCACTGCCACACTGCAAAACCAAGCGAGTTGCAAGTTTTCGTTTGTCGTTTCTTCTATCTTTTACATTGTGACGAGTTTTCACACACTTTAAGCTTGTTTCTTTCAGATATGATTTACCATGTAAATGCCAACTGGCTCTTTCTTTCAGATATCACTTACCATCTAAATGTCAACACGCTCTTGATTTCGAAAATCATTTACCATATAAAAGCCAACGCGCTCTTCCTTTCAGATATTATTTACTATGTAAAAGCCAATCAGCTGTTCCTTTCAGACATCATTTACCATGTAAATGCCATCAAAGTCTTCCTTTCAGACATCATTTACCATGTAAATGCCATCAAAGTCTTCCTTTCAGACATCATTTACCATGTAAATGCCATCAAAGTCTTCCTTTCAGACATCATTTACCATGTAAATGTCAACACGCTTAAAGTGTGTAAAAATTCGTTACAATGTAAAAGACAGGAGAACCAAAACACTTTCAACAAGCTTGATTTTCAGACATCCGCAAGCCGTGAACGTCGTCTCACTTGAGAGCAAGCAGTTTCGCCTGGTAGATGGTGGGATCCACGTTGCTCGAGTTCGAGCAGTTGTCGATGGAAACCGGAAGCTCGGGAGGCATCGGCTTGGGATTCCCGGTGATGATCCACGTGGAGAACGCCAGGCCGAGGAGGGTGCCGATCACCGAGCCCTTCTCGTTGGCCCTCTCGAAGAATATCCCAAGACAGAAGAGCCCCAGAACCGGACCGCCCATCGCGCCGTTTATCATCACCGCGAGTTGCATCAAGCTGCCCAGCTTGGAGGCGACGTAGGCAACGGCCACGACGAGTACACCGCTGAGAAAGCTGAAGAACTTGCCGAACAACGAAGCGGTGCTGTCCGAAAGTTCTCGGCTGAATTTGGCGTAGGCTGGCTGTATGTAGTCAGCAACAGCGATGGCGCCCAGCGAGTTGAGCGCGGCTGAAACCGTGCTGAGCGAGGCGCTGAAGACTCCGGAGATGAAGAGGCCCGAGAGACCCGGTATCTTGTACATTCTGACCTTGGCGAAGTAGGGCATGACCTGGTCGTAGGAGACAATCTGCCCGGAAGCCACTGGATCGCAGCCTTGGAACCAGGAGTACAGAACGACACCCGACAATGAGGTCAGGACGGACATACTGACGATGATGGGGGTGCTGAGGAAGAGTGCGAACTGGGCCGACCGCAACGAGCTGTGAAACATGTCATATTGGGCACTGAAGAGTCTTCATGACACTCGCTAAGTGTTTGACAAGGACTCGGTGAACAAATGTCACTGATTGACTAGTAGTTTGCTTGCAGGTCTGCAAAGGGATTCAATGGTTCTTGGTTCTTCAATGGAGGTGTCCGAATGACACCTCGTCACTTAGCGAGGGTTGAAGTCGAGCCTGAGACGATCGCCAACCTTACCTGGCTACAAGAAGTCGTTGGATGGCAACTTGATTCACGGCAAAGTTGGTGAGGTAGAAACAAAGCCCGCCAGCCGAAAGAGACCAGAAGGTGTGTCGCACGGTTGGATCTGGATCAAAGCTACGACATGAAAAGAGGTTGCATCAAAGTTCGCATGAACGCCGAGTTGCTTCGATATCAAGGTCATCAAGGTCTGTGTGTACTTCAGCGCGTTCAAGCGGCCGTCGACCCTGGCTATCTCCCAGATTTCCTGAATTCCACCCTCAAAGTCGGAGCAAACGACGCCGATTACCGCGAGCAGGGAACCGAACATGAGGAGACCCTGAAAAATGTCGGTGGCGAGCACCGCCTTCATCCCGCCAATGGTGGAGTAGAAGGTGCATATGAAACCCACGACGAGGACGACCCCCATGCTGGGCAGCCCGGTTGTGGCTTCCAGGGCGAGCGCCGGGGCGAACAGGACGACCCCCGTGTAGAGGAGCATCTGGACGATGTTGGCCACACTGGCTACTAATCTTGCCATGACACCGAAACGCCTTTCCAGGTACTGCAAAATCACAATAGCCAATCACTTTCTTGCAGCTGCATCAAGATCAGAATAGCCAATGTCTTTCTTGCAACTGCTTCAAGATCAGAATAGCCAATGTCTTTCTTGCAACTGCTTCAAGATCAGAATAGCCAATGCCTTTCTTGCAACTGCGCCAAGATCACAATAGCTAATCTCTTTCTTGCAACTGCATCAAGATCACAATAGCAAATCGCGTTCATGCAACTGCATCAAGATCACAATAGCTAATCGCGTTCATGCAACTGCATCAAGATCCCAATAGCCAATGTCTTTCTTGTAACTGCATCAAGATCACAATAGCCAATGTCTTTCTTGCAACTGTATCAAGATCACAATAGCTAATCTCTTTCTTGCAACTGCATCAAGATGACAGTAGCCAATCACCTTCTTGCAACTGCATCAAGATCACAATAGCCAGTCTCTTTCTTGCAACTGCATCAAGATCACAGTAGCCAATGTCTCTCATACGGTGTGGAAAATCACACTGCAAGGCTGCATCTTGAAACTCACCTCATAGACACTCATGTTTTGAAGCTTAAAGAAAACTGGCAAAAACAAAAAGGCAGCCATCGGTGTGCCCATGGAAAATCCAACATTCACGATGGTGAACGAAGCCCCGTTTATGTAGGCTTCGCCGCTTATTCCGAGCATCCCTATGGCTGACATGAAGGCTACCATCAGGGCCACAGACAGCATTGGTACGTTCATCGAATGATTTGCCGAGAAGTATTCCTAGTCGAAATGCGTCGTTGGTATTATTCTCACTTGAAACTGATCTTTGGAATCACCCGCAGAATTGCAAACATTGAGTAGAATTTGGTATTAAAAATGTCTTCATCTTGTTGTAGCTGTATGGCTGTCACTTTTTGAATACGTCATGGGAACAAAATGTCTGTGCTTCTTTCGTCAGTTCTGAGGGTGATTCGGCTGCACCAAATTACAATTCGCTTACCACCGACGTTTTTTGACGACCGCCACTGAATCTGTAGTATACTCCGATCGTCGCGGAAATCATTAGGACGACACCGATGACGGTGTAATCGGGCCATTGTAGAGATCCTTCGACTTCGTCGGCGGGCTGACGTTTTTAAACACATCACAAAAATAATTGTTCACTTCGAAATTACGATACTAGATAGACGTATCAAATGATGATTGAACTTGATTATGACCAGCGGGTTTTAATCACGACACATTAAAACATTTCCAGGCTAAAGTTTACACGATACACGTATGTTTTTGCCTCATTTGATCTTAATTTCGTCTCTGCACTCTTTTCACGCTTCCTATATTTTTTGTTGCTGTATCTCTTTGTTGCTGAAATCCTTAAGGTTTCAGGGATTCCTTAGGGATTCAATCACGACACATTAAAAAATGTCCAGGCTAAAGTTGACACGAATCACGTATGTTTTTGCCTCATTTGTTCTTAATTTCGTCTCTGCACTCTTTTCACGCTTCCTACTGTTTTTGTCGCTGTGTCTCTTTGTAACTGAAATCCTTAGTGAATTTGAGTCCCAGAATTAAAAAACCCCAAGCCCCAGGATTTAATCAAATACTACTACTACTTAAGGGTGGATTTTTTGATGAAATTGTTTAAAAAAAATTTTGTATGTAGTAAACAGATCAATAAAATTATATGCCAAGTTTCACAAGTTTTCCATTGTATACTTTCTTCACAAAAAAATTTCCAAAAAGCGGTAAATTTTGCGAAAAAAAAAACAATCCCCCCTTAAAAAAAAGATACTCACGTCCATCTCAGCCACACCGTAGCGCACCGCGGCTCGACGCTTTCACAATGCACTGCCCGAGCAACAGGTGAATTCCTCGAATTGCAATGAATTCAGAGAACTCACGGCGAATTCAGAGTACCGCAGTCCGCGTTTGTAGTCATAGGTGAATCAGTGGTTAGACTCGGACTACGAGTGTCATGTTGATCGAGAGTCGCGTGCCGCGAATGTATATCTCCTGCTCGGCCGATAATTACATTAATTGTCGGCTCGACATTGTGCGTGGCGACGATGAAAGACCCGACCGCGCAAAGGTTATGTGGTTTTATTGTGTCGCGAGGCGTTTCCGTGACTTGACACTCTGTCGATTCTCTGCCATCTCACTAAGTCCCTCGCTTCACAAAGCAAACTCATTTCTGGTACCGCGGCTATTGTCAATCTGTATATCAAGGGCTTCGGTGAAGGTAAGGACAACCGAGATTGACCCATGACGCAGGTTGAACTTAGGATTTTGTCCCAGGACCCTTTATCTGATTTTTCATCCGTGTGGATTGCCATCGACCTTGACCTTCATTCACCCTCGGCGTTTCTCATGCCGTCTCTTCCATCGAAAATGAGATCAATGTTATTTATGGTTAGATATGGTTTATGTTTTTCTCCTCAAGGGTTCGTATATAACCTTGTAGGAAAATACATATTGTAACAACATAAAATCATTAAGGGATCATCACAGGGTGATATTTAAAAAAAATCGACCTTGACCTTCATTCACCCTCAGCGTTTCTCATGTCTCTTTCATCGAAAATGAGATCAATGTTATTTATGGTTAGGTATGGTTCATGTTTTTCTCCTCAAGGGTTCATTTATAACCTTATAGGAAAATACATATTGTAACAACATAAAATCATTAAGGGATCATCACAGTGTGACATTTAAAAAAAATCGACCTTGACCTTCATTCACCCTCAGCGTTTCTCATGTCGTCTCTTTCATCGAAAATGAGATCGATGTTATTTATGGTTAGATATCGTTCATGTTTTTGTCCTCAAGGGTTCATATATAACCTTATAGGAAAATACATATTGTAACAACATAAAATCATTAAGGGATCATCACAGTGTGACATTAAAAAAAAATCGTTTCTCATGTCGTCTCTTTCATTGAAAATGAGATCAATGTCATCTATGGTTAGATATGGTTCATGTTTTTCTCCTTAAGAGTTCATATATAACCTTATAGGAAAATACATACTATAACAACATAAAATCATTAAGTGATCATCACAGTGAAACATTAAAAAAAAATCGTTTTTTTCATTATTGAATAGTATACACTGTTATAAACATTCTCTCAAATTTTTAAATACAAATTCGAATTACTTCGAATGGACCTGGCATCGCCGATTGAACTTAAATAAACGATTTATATGAGAAGTTGACACTTCAAACGCGTTTATCTCGAAATGGTGTTTTTCAAAACAGTGTCCACTTTCTAGGGAAGAGCTTTCAAGCTATCCATTTCAAATTTGTACAGAATATTCTTCTCGTCATTCTCTATAGTCCTATGGAAGCTTTTTTTAAATCTTCCTATTTTTTTCACGAAAAACTGTCGAAAAAAAGGCTAAATTCGACATATTTTGTTCAAACCGCCGCCATTTTGTCAAATAAAAAAAAGCCTCCATGGAACGTAGCGGCTTTCTTACAGATTAATAATCTTTTTGAAATGTTTTATTCAGATCAGGATTAAGGCGGCAAACCTGGACACCATGCAGGACCTTTTTTTAACCGGACTTTAAAATAATTTATAACAATATTGAACAATAACTAAATCAACTTACAAAAAATAATTTTGTACTCTTCATTAGTATCTTGATTTGTAAAAAAAACCAGACAGATTAATTTATTCTAACCATTAAAAAAAAAATCGCGAAAATGAGTGACTTTTCGACGGGTCCAACTGCGAAGATCTCTTAAATAATTAATTTATTATTTACATTTCATTGTAACATCATGGGAGTCAAGATTTAATTGACGTCTATCATAGAGTGGATTATCGTCTATCAAAGTCCCGATTAGCCGTCGCTTGAACTGACTTTAGAAAGGCGAGTCTCACCATTTCACCAATTTTCCCAATGTCCTCTTGACCCCTCCACGAAAATAATAGAAACGTCCCATTATTCAAATTAATAGAAACGCAGGGACACATTGACCACGTGACAGATCGTGTTTTATTAATCCCCACCGTAGTTTTCTCAAACCCTGGGAGTCCGATGTCGAAAATACGTTGTTCTCTCATTGCTGCTCGCGATGAGAAATCACTAAACCTTTTTTTTTTTTCGAAACGAGTCTCAGGCGGTCCCGATAGACACAACATGGTCCACTCTCTGCAGGAACGGTATTTCCGAAAAGTCAGATAAATCGACGAGATTCAAGATACACGCGTGGCGCCTTCGCTCCCAAAGTGAGACGGGACGGCAAAGTATAAAAACGAGACGAGGAAGAGTCGCGTCTTGTATTCTCGGCCGCGCGTTATCGTCATCATTTCCAGCGCCACATACGACGTCGTAGCGTGAGTTTCCAGCCCTTCCCACTGGCCGCGGCTCCCTCGCTGTGTCGTAACTTACCGGCGGCTCAACCGAGAGCCAAGCAGATGGCTATCCGAGTTCGTGCGCCACGTAAGTAAAACAGTCTGAAAAATTGTTGCCGGTCTCATGAGGATCGAGAGGTTTCTGAAATGTCTTTTTTTCGTAATGTCACGAAGCCACATAAATCATAATTGAAACGCGACTGTCGTCCATAGAGAAAACAGAATTTGTTGCTGCCGTAGCAAAATCGATAACAAATATACCGATACCTAATTTTCTTGCTTCAACAGCAAATTTCATTTGCTGTGTTAAAATTGCTGACATCGCCAATCATTTGCTGTAGCAGCAAAGTGAGTTTGTTCTGGTAGTAAATAATTCGATACGTTAGCAAATTAAACGAATTCTGCATTTTTTATTTCCAGAACAAATGCTTGATTGTTAAGACTGCAAATTAGTCACCACACGAGTAAACTAAATGTTTGGTACATACAGCAAAAAAATGTCTAACAAATAAACTTTTGCTGTCTCATCAATATTATTTTTTTCGTGCACGGAGAAAAAAATTGTTGCCACAGCAAGACACTTGCTGCCATAGAAAAAACGATTAGCAAATATACCGATACCTACTTTTCTTGCTGTACCAGCAAATTTAATTTGCCATGTTAGATTTGCTGACATCGCCGATCATTTGCTGTAGCAGCAAAGTAAATTTCTCCTGGTAGCAAATAATTCGTTAGGTTACCAAATCAAACGAGATCTGCATTAGTGGTTTCCAGAGCAAATGCTTGATTGTTAAGACTGCAAACTAGTCGCCACACGAGCAAAACATATAATTGTTACATACAGCAAAAAATGATCTACCAAATAAACTTCTGCTGTCTCATGAATATCATTTTTCATTTTGTCGTCTCTTTCCTGCAATCACGAGTCCATTCGGCCCAGCATAATCCTCCTGATTAAAATAATAATGCGGTAGGCTCAGAGTGTGAAAAAATCTCGTTCACGCCTACTGCAAGCGATTTCACCGATTGTGTCCGAGAAATGGGAAAAGGGATACACGGCGCGACCACTGGAATTGCAGAAACGAGGCAGACGGCGAGGCGAGAAGGTGGAGATCTCATCTGTTTGCGCCCGGCCTACGTATAGTTTCCTCCATGTGCGTGATCCGAGGTGCAACCACCTTCGGTGTCCGTGTATCCTCTATCTTCGGGCCGCAATATACATTACGTGAACGCGGCACACTTATACGTGTTATTATATCACGTATTGGTTGCACACGCGGCGCGTCCACCGTGTATGCATTACGCCGGTTGGCGATCGGTACACGTGAAAGTGTTTGGGATATCGGTGGTCATAATACCGAGAGCGAATCGATGCTCTACCTACCTGTGACTACCCACCAGCTACGTGGATATGGCTTCTACAATATAATACAGAAAATAGATACATGTGGATACGAAGCATTCCAGCTCAAATCTGCATCCATTTTTTCACTCAGAAAAAAATGAAAAAAATGGTGTAATTTAAATTGTAACCATTTAATAACTCTAGAATATGCAAAAAATATGAAAATTTTATTATTATTGTATTATATTATTATTATTAATGTTATTATTTATATTTTTATTTTTATTATTATTATTTTCATTTCTATTTTTATTTTTATTTTTATTATTATTATTTTCATTTCTATTTTTATTTTTATTGTTATTATTATTATTATTATTATATTTAAAAAAACAAAAAAATTTCGTAGGAAAAAAATGAAAAAAATAGTGTAAATAAATTATAACCATTTAATAACTCTAGAATATGGTTTTAAATGTGAATGTTTCGTACAGGATTGTTGTGCATTTTTTAAATTTATAAGTCGTATCTAATATTTGTATCGTGCAATTTATTTTTCGAAAATATTTCATATAAAAATTGGCTGATCAAATAATACAATAAAATATCACGACTTTTGGGATTATAGAAATCGTATGAGAAATTGGAGGCAAAATCTCAAAGGGTGAGAAAATTATGGATCACTCGCTTTGAGCCGGGGCACCCCGTACATATAAATATACACTTGGCGTTTTCTGTTATAAACGCCCTTACAAGATAGGTCGAAAAAGCGCGCTGCGCCGACCGGCGCTATCTTCCGGCCTGAAGATAACTAAAACGCTTTTGACACTTCGCTGCGCCGCTACATAAACCGTGGAGATACCCGGGAAGGTCTTGCCCTGGCGTATTGCTTTCAGCGCTTCGCGATCTTGCAGATCACACTGCAAAGGCTAACTAATTATATTATGATTCTAATATCACGTACATTGCGCAACAATTATGGAGTGAGAAGTCGAATATAAAGTTTACATTCAGATTAACTTAGGTTTAAATCAAATATTTAATTAATCATTTTTAAATAAGATCGAGTAAAGTTTAAGTCAGGTTTTAAATTAATTTTCTAATTATCAAAATAAGATAAAAAATAAGATTGAATGAATTTTAAGTCAAGTTTTAATTAATTTTTTAATAATAAAAAATAAGATTGAATAAAGTTTAAGTCATGTTTAAATTCATTTTCTAATAATTAAAAAATAAGATTGAATAAAGATTAAGTCAGGTTTAAATTAATTCTTTAATAATTAAAAAATAAGATTGAAGAAAACTTAAGTCAGGTTTAAATTATTCTTTAGTAATTAAAAAATAATATTGAATAAAGTGTAAGTCAGGTTTAAATTTATTGTTTAATAATGAAAAATTAAATTTTTTTTTTATTAAAAAATAAGATTGAATAAAGTTTAAATCAGGTTTAAATTAACCTTAGAATAAAAATACAGGACTATTTTTTTATTTACAGGTACCAAAAACTCGATAAAAAAAGAGGTCCATTCTGCCCCACTCCCCCCGCCACCCGAGGTGAAGGCGAGCCGGGCGTGCGCGATCGATCGCGCTTTAGCAAAGAGCGCATCCGCTCGTAAGTCGTGCGATCCGCCGATACGAATCTACCGCGATGTAATATTTAGCCGCTCGGTTGCGCCGGTGGTGGTGGCGTCGGCGGCGCTCCCCATATGCCGCCGGACGCGAGAATGTACGAGCCGCGTCGAGAGCCACCGCGGCAATCCGAGAATGAGCGCCGAGACCGCTGTGGCTATCGCGTACCCTCGAGACTCCGCAGCGTAGAAGAGAAAATCTCTCGGATCGCCGATGGCATCGAACTCACCGACGTTAAAGTTCACGAACGTAGAATTTATTGTGCGCAACGTGAATTAAAAAGCATCGCAATTAATTAAAAAGTTGTGGCAATTATCGCCAATCTAAAAAAAAAAATTGATACACGAATGAAAAAATAATTCACCGACGTTAAAGTTCACGAACATAGAATTTATTGTGCGCAACGTGAATTAAAAAGCATCGTAATTAATTAAAAAGTTGTGGCAATTATCGTCAATTTAAAAAAAATTGATACACGAATGAAAAAAAAATTGTATTTTTATTGAATTATAATTATCGAAGGAGAAAAGTCACTTTCAAAATCAAAATTTCGGTGTAGAAACAGACAAATTTCTCTGTGGGATATTTCCTTTAGTTCACCTGTAATTAAAAAGTTGTGGCAATTATCGCCAATTAAAAAAAAATTGATACACGAATGAAAAAAATTGTATTTTTATTGAATTATAATTATCGAAGGAGAAAAGTCACTTTCAAAATAAAAATTTCGGTGTAGACACAGACAAATTTCTCTGTGGGATATTTACTTTAGTTCACCTGTAATTAAAAAGTTGTGGCAATTATCGTCAATTAAAAAAAAAAAAAAGTTGCAAAGTAGAACTTTGCACACTGCTTCCTCATTAATTCCCCTTTTTCACAAAGCCACCTCTATGAAGAAGCTTATTTATTAACTTTGGCTTCCTCATAGAGGAAGCTTTGTGAAAAATGGGAATTAATGAGGAAGCAGTGTGCAAAGTTCTACTTTGCAACTTTTTTTTAATTTGAACAAATCTTTGCACTTTTTTTAAATTTGAACAAAAAAAAACTCCGTTACAAACACCGTTACATCTAATTTTGATTAGATACAAAGTTTTGACTTACTTTAATAACTTTTCTATAAGTTACAGCGAAAATCTTAATTTTTTCAAAAATTCATAACAGCGTAAAATCCGAACGACTTTACCGATCGTCACCAAATTTTATACGTGGCAGCGCTGTATGTTATTTTTTGACTGTTCAATATTTTGGTTCAGTTGATGAGATTCGACGTGATATAGAGCAAAATTTATTTTTTTCGAAAAATTCAAAATTCTATAAAACCGGAACCGCTTTACCGATTTCGCTGAAATTCAATACCAAACAACATTGAACGTGTCTTTATTTATGATGAAGTATATAGCTGAGTCGTCGAACTTTTACGAAAGTTAGAGCGTTCACGCCATTTTTTTGAAAAATTAAAAATTCGATAAAATTTGTATACATGGATATATTTAATTTTAAAAAGATGTGAATTACAGAGGATTTAATACTCTACTTCCGTGCCAATTTTTAGCTCGATCCACCATGCCATTCCTGAGTTATGAACAATTGAATGTTCGGTGCCTGGACCATACATACATACACACACACACACACACACACACACACACACACACACATACACACATACAGACATATTTTCTAGACCACTTTTCTCGACGTTTTAGGTGATTCTAAGTATATTAACATGAAAATCTCGAAAAAAAAAATTTTCACGAAAACAAAGCTTCCTCTATGAGGAAGCAAAAATTGATACACGAATGAAAAAAAAATTGTATTTTTATTGAATTATAATTATCGAAGGAGAAAAGTCACTTTCAAAATAAAAATTTCGGTGTAGACACAGACAAATTTCTCTGGGGATATTTACTTTAGTTCACCTGTCGCGAACGCCTCGATCATCGCGATTAAAAGCCTTAAGAGGATACTTAGCGTAATTAGTGGTGTTCGCTACGTTCAAACTGTGCGTAATAATCAGCATGGGATGCTGATTAATAGGAGTAATATGAGGAACCGCGTGTCGCACGTGCCGGCTTCGAACTTTCACGATGGTAATTTTTTTTTTTTTTTTTTTACCACCCTGAAGCGAGTCTAGGAACCTCGGTAGCTGCTAAACAATTTGTGCGCGAACGACTCATTCGAATGGCCGCGATTTTCGTATCTTCAATCTATCATGACAATTATAAACCAATCACGCGTGAGGCCGAATTTAATTACACGCTGGATATGCGACGCGGATGCTTGGCGTAGGTCCACAATGGAAAACAGGTTTTACTAACGTTCGATGGTCGGTGGGAACGACCGGAGATAGCTAGAAGTAGTGATAAATGTAACGTGGACCGCAACAAACATGTCCGAAACCTTTGAACTTAGTTCAAGATTTTTTTCCTGTCATTTTTCATCGTGAATTTATTTTATATAATGATGACTGAAACAGAAAATGAAAAAATTGATAGAAAATTGTGCAAGCATGCAGCAGGGAAATAATAAACGTAACGTGAACCGCATCAAACATGTTGGAACCCTTTAAACTTAGTCCAAGATTTTTTTTCTGCAATTATTCATCGTGAAATTGTTTTATTTTATGATGACAGAAACAGAAAATGAACAAATTGATAGAAAATTGTGCAAGCATGCAGCAGGGAAATAATAAACGTAACGTGGACCGCATCAAACATGTTGGAAACCTTTGAACTTAGTTCAAGATTTTCTTTTCTGTAATTTTTCATAGTGAATTTATTTTATTTTATGATCACTAAAACAGAAATTGAAAAAATGATAGAAAATTGTGTTCGCATACAGCAAGGAACTAATAAATGTAACGTGGACCGCAACAAACATGTCCGAAACCTTTGAACTTACTCCAAGATTTTTTCTTTCAATCATTTTTCATCGTGAATTTATCTTATTTTATAATGACTAAAACAGAAATTGAAAAAAATATATATAAAATTGTGCTCGCATACAGCAAGGAAATAATAAATGTAACGTGGACTCCACCAAACATGTCCGAAACCTCTGAACTTGTTCTAAGATTTTTTCTTCCTGTCATTTTTCATCGTGAATTTATTTATTTTACGGTGACAAGTTCAGAAAGTGGAAAAAATTATAGAAAATTGTGTTCGAATGATTTTTTTTTTTCTAGTCCAACAATTTTTATCATGCATTTATTACCTTTTATGATTATACCAAAAACCAAATCCGAAAAAAATTCATAGAAAAAAAGTACCTTAAATAATGAATTTATAGTCCGTGATGTTTCTATTTATTTAACCAAATTTAACTGGATGGACGATGTCGAGACATGTCTTTTCCACTGGGGTCGATCTCGACCCCGCGTATTTTCCACGTTAGTCAACGACCCGACTACCGTGTCGTCCGTCGCGAGTCCCGATCCCGGGGAACCCGGGAGCGCGCGCTGAAAGATCAGAGTCGCTTGTCGACTCGCCGAGCAAGTTGGCTGCAGCTTCTGCGCTGCCGGCTCGGCCGCGCCGCGCCGGTGCGGTTCGCGACCGCAGCGCAGTCGCAATTTATTGCTCGATAAACAACCCCGGTGTGGGTATATCCATCGGCGACGGCCGCGGCGCGACTAACAGCTGGGACGTTGCCGATGATAGCGGGTTGACCGTCGGCGTCGTCGGGACTCAGGAACTATCCAGTCTCGCACCAGTCCCGGAAATTCTGTCGGCGACGTCGTACTGGCTCGCTCAGAAATTGTCAGCCATGTCCGCATCATTTTTTTTACGTTCCATTTTTTCATGTTTTTTTAAATTTTTTATCGTCGGCAGCGTGAACATTCAGAAACTATCCAATCCCGCGCCAGTTCCGCATTACATTTTCCTTCAATTTTTTTCCACCATTAACAACAAAAAAAAATGTCACGCACGTCCCAATAATTCTGCATCCACCATAATAATTTACCCTCCGGACCCCGAAGTGATTTCCGAATTTTTTTTCTTAGGTTAGATAAATATTTTGATAGGTTAGAAAAAATATTTTGTTAGGTTAGAAAAAATATTTTGTTAGGTTAGAAAATTATTTTGTTAGGTTAGAAAATTATTTTGTTAGGTTAGAAAAATATTTTGTTAGGTTAGAAAAATATTTTTTCCGGTTAGAAAAATATTTTGTCCGGTTAGAAAAATAGTTTGTCCGGTTAGAAAAATATTTTTGCCGGTTAGAAAAATATTTTGTTAAGTTAGAAAAATATTTTGTTTGGTTAGAAAAATATTTTGTTTGGTTAGGAAGATATTTTGTTAGCTCAACAATATATTTTCCTCAAGTAGCAACAAAAATGTGCAAATTCAGCTACATTTTATTTACATTGGCAACGTGACGACTATCTGGGCCTGACTTGGGTCGGATTTAACGCTACAGATTTTCTTCCAGGGACCATCACAGCGAGGTTGTCCCCATATAATCCTCATGTACCTCATTGACGCACTGCGCAGTCTCACTCGATCACCAGGCACCGCGTGCGCGCGCAGCGAGCCCGAAGCGGAGGAGCGAAAAGCGGCCGATCGCGTCAGATCGGGGCCGACGTCGGCCGAGGAAAAACTAGTCGCGGTCCCATAGATCTCGCGAGCTCTCGCGACTCCGCAGAGGGCGACAAAAGCGCGGCGACTTGTTCGCTCGCCGCTCTCGTACCTTCAAGCGCCCCGCGCCCTTTTTTCCGCAATACTTTTTTTCTTCCTCCCTCTCCCTCTGTCTCTCTTCCGCCGTGTGTCACCGATTCGCCGGTTGCCTACGCGGGGGGCTTCGCTAATAAGCCGACGCCGCCGGCGGCGGCGCTGCGGTCGGCGACGCGCGCGCAGCACTAACTGCGAATGCGCGTAACGCATGTCAAGCCACGGACGCCGTTCGAACGAGCGGAATATAGGGGAGTATGGGGCAAAATGGGACACATAAGCGAAAAATAATCTTACGACGACACCCAGAGTGTTTTTTTTTACTGCTTTTTACCCAAAAACTGGATTTCAAATATAATTTTTGGATATCGGAAAAAAAAATTATTTTGGGGCAAAATGGGACGCGTAAGCGAAAAATGGTTTTACGACGATACCCAAAGTGTATTTTGACTACTTTTCACCCAAAAACTCGATTTCAATCGTCGATTTTGAACATCGGCAGAAAAAAAAACTGTGGGGCAAAATGGGACGCATAAAGAAAAAATGATTTTACGACAATACCCAAATTGTATTTTGACCACTTTTTACCCAGAAACTTGATTACAATCATCGATTTTGAGCGTCGGTACAAAGAAAAAAGTTGTGGGGCAATATGGGACGCTCCCCAAATTCGGCAGTGTACGGTTTGGTGCACCAAGTGCTACTGGACGTCATCAGCGTTGGTTGCATTTTGTCCCTAACTGAAGGTGAGACACGGACGTAAGTTTTCTACACGAAGAAAAATGTTTTGTTTCCGCAAACAAAAAAGTGACGACGAATGCATTTATTCGTTGTGTTAGCAAAATGTTTTAACAATGTAAATAATATGTAGCTGAACTTGCAAATTTTTTTGCTACCTAATGAAAATATTTTGTTGATCTAACAAAGTATTTTGCTAACTTAACAAAATATTTTTCTAACCTAACAAAATATTTTTTCTAACTTAACAAAATATTTTTTCTAACTTAACAAAATATTTTTCGAACCTATCAAAATATCTTGCTAACCTAACACAATGTTTTGCTAACCTAACAAAATATTTTTCTAACCTAAAAAAAAATTTGCTAACCTAACAAAATATTTTTCTAACATAAAAAAAAATTGCTGACCTATCAAATTATTTTGCTAACCTAAAAAAAAAGTATGCCATTTTTTCGTATAATTTTAATGGTTCAATTGAATTTTGTTTTAGAAACGCGCTTTTCTGAAAATGTCGCAACGTCCCATTTTGCCCCGTGCAATCATCGGAAATGAAAACAACGACTGTCCCATTTTGCCCCGCATTCCCCTACGCCTGGATGTACCACACGCACTTTGTACGCACGGTGCCGTGCGTGGTCCGTGTATAAGCGGCTCGCGTCAAGCTCTTGTATTACACGTCGCGACCATCCGATAATTGGACGCGATTTAACTTTGCCCGCGCTCGTGCGCACCGATCCGGCTCTCGGTGTCGGAAGCTTTCATCGTGCGACTCCTCTTTGCGACCGCGGAACGGAGACACCGGATGGTTTGCTTTATTCTCATCGGTGCGCATTACGACGGCTAAACGGACTTTGTCGACGCAATTTTTGTCGAAGAGCTTTTTGCGCGACGTAATTAATTCGTGGGAAAGCCTGTCGTGGGTTTTTATCCGCTCGGAAACTCGTCCGATTGTCTTGGAATCGTTGCAGTCGTCGCGGTGGAAAAAGTTGGTGTCAGGGTTTATCGCGAATGTCCGATCGATCACCGTCCATTTGTTTTTCCATTTGTTCCTGCTGGTGATTTTTATCATCTTCAATGAAAAAAAAAAAAATTAAGTAATTTTTTATTCCGTTGTTTAACGAATTCAACATTTTCACTAAAATATTTTTTCAACATTTTCACTAAAACATTTTTTCAACATTTTCACTAAAACATTTTTTCAACATTTTCACTAAAACATTTTTTCAACATTTTCACTAAAATATTTTTTCAACATTGTCACTAAAATACTTTTTCAACATTTTCACTAAAATATTTTTTCAACATTGTCACTAAAATATTTTTTCAACATTGTCACTAAAATATTTTTTCAACATTGTCACTAAAATACTTTTTCAACATTTTCACTAAAATACTTTTTCAACATTTTCACTAAAATATTTTTTCAACATTTTCACTAAAATATTTTTTCAACATTTTCACTAAAAGATTTTTTCAACATATTCACTAAAAGATTTTTTAGTGAAAATGTTGAATTTCACTAAAGAAAAATAATTAAAAAATTGACTAAAATATTTTTTAGTGAAAATGTTGAATTTTTTGTTGAATTTTTTTTTTTTTTTTTTTTTTAAATAGATTACAAATTAAGAAACGGTTGGATATTTTTTTAAGCCTCATCGAAGTTGAAATCCGGTCAATTTACTCATATCCGGGATTCCTAAGTAATCGTCGTATCACAAAAACAAGAAAAATATTCATCGCGACTTCATCGAAAATTCGCGCTTCGTTTTTACGACATGGCTCGTCTCCCTTCAACTCCCTCCAAAAAAACGTGGGTTTGGCAGTGACATCCCGAAGTCGTTCCAGAGTCCAAAACTAACGCGCGCTCCTCATCTCGTGACCCCCGGGCGCGAGGAGGACCCGACAAAACAGCCGAGAGAGCGCGCGGCATATAAATCGCCGATAATCCGTTCCCTCTTTCCACAAATTCCCCGCATTATAATTGTCCACACACACAACGCCCGATGGTGGCACAAATACGGCCGGTATTTTTCTATGGGTTTTTGGTGCGTTATAAAGTCCACTTAATGGAATAATTTCGCTATTAATCAGGACTTTGTTGGTGAGGCCGGAGGCCGGCCTGTGATAGATACACATGTAGAAGTGGAAGATGCCACCGCTTGGCCCCCGTTGATCCCTCCGGTTTCTCGTCGCTCACCATATCGCACTCGTATTATATTCGTAGCTATCCACAGCGACTGTATACAAACTGGGTCTCATCTTCACGAACCGGACCAATTACGACGTTCCCAGGATTTTCTCCGCATTTGGGCATCCGTTATTCCGCCGCGTCGCGTTCGCCGGGCCTTATGCATATACCGGGACGCGCGAGAAATATCCGAGGCACGGGAGCTTATGTGGTTACAGTGTTATACATAAGACGCTTCTTAATTTCTAAATCGGTCGTGCAGGACGAGACTTGGTAATATTTACGACCGCGGGGATGTTCTACTCGAAAATATTAATGCATCTCGCTGTATACCAGACCGTTAATTAAGTGAAACTTGGGTGGTGAAATTATTGTTATTATCATTGTTATTATCATTGTTATTATCATTGTTATTATCATTGTTATTATCATTGTTATTATCATTGTTGTCATCATTTTGATTGTCATTGTTTATATCATTATTGTTATGATTGTCATTATCATTGTTGTTATTATTGCCATTACAATTATTGTTGTTATTGTTATTGTCATTATTGTCATTATCATTATTGATGTTATTGTTATTATCAATATTGTTGTTATTGTTTTTATCAACATTATTATCGTTATTGTTGTTGTTGTTGTTGTTGTTAAAATATAGCAAGAGACTTAGTATTAATTAAAGATAAAAAAAAATTGCCCGGAACAATAAAATTTCGAAATACATAACAAAGTAGTCAATAATAATTCGTAGTAAACTGTCATAACTGATTTTGGAGACCGACTGAGGGAACATCGAGTTAATATTCTCTCGCATAAAAAATAGTTCATAAAAAAATTGTTGCACACTCACAGAAGATAAAGGTGAACAAAAATTAACATTCTTTTTTAGATTCAAATAACTGTCGGATTTACGTGAGTTTATCGTTATGTATTTTACTCAACATTGACCTGCTGATAATTGTCTCGTATTTCAGGCAAACGGCCGATCGAGAAGCAAATTTCTCGGGGTAGGCGTGAAACTCTCCGGGCTTCCAGTTCGGGAATCGGATTCGAGGCTATTTAATTTCTAGCAGTTCCCGTAACTCAGATCCGATCGGGAGATTTTTGCGCGACTCGCGAAACTAGATAGCAAATTTCGTGTGCGTGGACAATATAAATTCGTCGTGACGGTAATCACGGTCGTGGCCGTAAGTAACCTCGGACGCGAGATACCTGCTATGATAAGTGTACACCGAAGTGGTCCACCGAAATATTCGCGCGCAGCGGGCCGAAACGTTAGTTTTAGGATTGGAGGGAAGACGCGCGCGCGGGCTTAACGACCAGTTCGCGAACGATTTACAATCCTGCGATTCCGGAGTGCGATTAAACGGCGCGGGTCTCGGGAGATTTCGGTCGGCCTCGTTCTATCTCATTCACTCTCTCCCTCCGTCTCTCTATTTCTCATTCTCGGTCGGTTTTATATGTCTTCCCGAGAAATTCGAAACGTCGCAATTTCGCGGCTCTATAATTTATTTTTTATTTTTTTTATAGTCCCGTTCGATTTTTATTCCACGATTCTTCTCGGTCGGACAATTGCATTAAATCAGGAGCAGCATCCATTGCTGGGCGATGAAATAACGTGTCATTATTTTGTTGAACTAGTTTGAGTCATTCTGGAAGTTGACATTTGAGTTATTTTAGAATTGTGTGTGCCTTGGGGACTTAGAATAATTTTGGCTTGGATGTGTCATTTGACCCCGGTCAGCTTGCGCCTGGAGGTTTTATAGCGGGACTTAGAAACGTTCAGCTCGAAGTCCCTTAGGGGACTTAGAAAATTCCAGCTCCTAGTCCTTTGGGAGACTTAGAAACATCCAGCTCCGAGTCCCTTGGGAGACTTAGAAAAATCCAGCTCCGAATCCCGTGAAGGTCTTAGAAAAATCTAGTTCTGAGTCCCTTGGGGACTTAGAAACATCCAGCTCCGAGTCCCTTAGGGAACTTAGAAACATCGAGCTCCGAGTCCCTTGGGGGTCTTAGAAAAATCCAGCTCCGAATCCCTCGGGGGTGTTAGAAAAATCCAGCTCCGAATCCCGTGAAGGTCTTAGAAAAATCCAGTTCTGAGTCCCTTGGGGAACTTAGAAACATCCAGCTCCGAGACCCTTGGGGGTCTTAGAAATATCCAGCTCCGAATCCCTTGGGTGTCTTAGAAAAATCCAACTCCGAATACCTTAGGGGTCTTAGAAATATCCAGCTCCGAGTCCTTTGGAGGGCTTAGAAAAATCCAGCTACGAGTCCCTTGGGGGTCTTAGAAAAATCCAGCTCGGACTCCCTTGGGGGTCTTAGAAAATTCCAGCTCCGAGTCCCTTGGGGGTCTTAGAAAAATCCAGTTCTGAGTCCCTTGGGGGTCTTAGAAATATCCAGCTCCGAATCCCTTGGATGTCTTACAAAAATCCAACTCCGAATCCCTTAGGGGTCTTAGAAAAATCCAGCTTCTAATACCTTGGGGGTCTTAGAAAAATCCAGCTCCGAGTCCCTTGGGGGTCTTAGAAAAATCCAGCTTCGAGTCCCTTGGAGGTCCTAGAAAAATCCAGCTCCAAGTCCTTTGGAGGACTTAGAAAAATCCAGCTCCGAGTCCCTTATGGGTCTTAGAAAAATCCAGCTTCGAGTCACTTGGAGGACTTAGAAAAATTCTTCAGGCTTCAGTTTTTATAATATAGAGGAACAAGAACAATAACAACAACAACAACAACAACAACAACAACAATAATAATAACAATATGAAGAAGAAGAAGAAGAAGAAGAAGAAGAAGAAGAAGAAGAAGAAGAAGAAGAAGAAGAAGAAGAAGAAGAAGAAGAAGAAGAAGAAGAAGAATAGCATCACCAATAATAATAACAAAATCAATGAAGAATGAAGAAGAGGCAGTCGACATATTTCCCGACAACACTTCACCGTGTAAACCTCCGTGGATATAATTTCTGCGAAAACAAGCCAAAAAACAAAATAAAAGACAACCACAAAAAAAAGGCTTCGACGCCGGCGACTAGCCAGGTCGGACGGGATTTATGAAAGCGGCTACGAGGGCGTTAGCAATTTAAAGCGAAACGATTCATAACACACAGTGTACTCCCTTATACGTGGAGAGTCGCGCGCGTTCGTGGGTGGGATTGCGGTACACACGGTACGCGGCCGCTCTCGGTCGTGTCCGTGCGTTGGACTCTCGCCGGGTCCTCAATGAAAAATCAATATGCCATTGTGGACACTGCGTACGACCCGGTGGTGTAATTCACCGATATACGCCGTGGTGGTGCCTGTGTATACATGGGGTTTGTGTGCTCCCCGTGTGTCTCCAAAAAACGGAAATCACCTTGTTCGAACGCTCGGTTATGTATACCGTCGGTAACAGCGACTGTTCCGAGGCGTAAGTATCGGTCGACCGTGTACGAGGGGTATTATCTGCCTACGCCTAGCGTAGATATATATGGTGTATATATGTATGTAGTATATATATATATGTGTGTGTATATATTTACCGAGCTGGTGCAGAGCTGCACTTATATATTGTAGCGCGGGGATATCTGACATGGCGTTTGAATGAAAGTGTACACAGAGCGCACCGATCGTCGCAATAGTGACCCTTAATGATCTTCCCACTCACCCGGCACGATTCATCCGGTTCGTGTGCGCGCCGTCTGCCCGAGGATTGTAGAAAGCTCCGCGCGCCCCGACTAGGTAGAGGCTGCGGTCGGTGTCCCCGCGAACGACGTGTTCGCGGAGTTTCGTTGGAGGTATTGGCTGAATTTGATTAGCGCCGGGGGGATTGTTTGTTGGGAGTGTTGGAGGGAGGGATTTGTGGGACAAATTGAGGGGTGACTTGGGGGAGGAGGGAACGGGGATTGGGAAATTTGTTGGGGTTTTTTTTTGGGAATTTTGAGGTTCAGGTTTGGTGTCAAGATTGATATTTCTGAGTATAGTATGAAGATTGATATTTCTAAGTATGATATGAAGATTGATATTTCTAAGTATGATATGAAGATTGATATTTCTAAGTATGATGTGAAGATTGGTATTTCTAAGTATGATATGAAGATTGATATTTCTAAGTTTGATATGAAGATCGGTGGTTCTAAGTTTGATATGAAGATCGATAGTTAGAACTATCGATGAAACTTAGAAGTTTGATATGAAAATCGATAGTTCCAAGTTTGATATCAATATCGATAGTTCTAAGCTTGACATGAAAATCAACAGTTCCAAGTTCGATATCAATGTCGATAGATCTAAGTTTGATATCAATATCGATAGTTCTAAGTTTGATATCAATATCGATAGTTCTAAGTTTGATATCAATATCGATAGTTCTAAGTTTGAGATCAATATCGATAGTTCCAAGTTCGATATCGATATCGATAGTTCCAAGTTCGATATCGATATAGATACTTTGAAGTTCGATATTAAGATCGATAGTTTCAAATTCGATATCGATATCGATACTTCCAACTTCGATATCAATATCGATAGTTAAAAGTTCGACAATGATATCCATAGTTCAAAATTTGATATCATCATCGATGGTTCCAAGTTCGATATAAAGATCGATAGTTCTAAGTTCGATTTCAAGATCGATTCTTCCAAATTCGATATTAACATCGCCAATTCCGAATTCGATATCAAGATCGACAATTCAAAGTTCGATATCAAGATCCATCCTGCGTTCCAACTAAAGTCCAAAAATTCGACCCTCAACACTAATCAACGCCTCCGAATCAAGAAAGAAAAAACTCAATTCCTTCAACATATCCCAGCCAAGAAAGAATCATCGGTTGACCCGAGAGGTTGATACAAAAGCTTCATAGCTCAGCGTCAAATATTCGGAGGGTACTCGCGGCGCGCGGCGTCGCGTTCAGGGTCGAGAATTCCACCAGTCGCGTCTCCCGACCCTTTCACGATTCTTATCCGGCTAACGGGGCAATTAAAACCGTGGAAGGTCAGATTTTTCAGAAAGCATCGCGCGCGCGCGGCTAGGCTCTACACGGCCGGCTCTTCGAGAGCAAGCGACGCGCTCTCGCCAATCGAATCGGTAACAAACGATTCGAGATACGGTCGAGAGAGCGCGCGCGGGGTTCACGCCGCGCCACGACCACACACGTTCTGGGAGCTCCGCGGGCTTCGCGCGCGACGACCGCTCATCCGCGTGAACGAGGACCCCGCGCGCCCTGAGGTAATGTTTCTTTTAAGTGCGAACACAAATTGTAACTGAGACGATCCGGGCCTCGGCCAGCGGGAAGCGCCCGAAAAAAAAAAAAAAAAAAAAAAAAAAATAGGGACCTCTTTTACCATCAGTCGGTCGCTACGCTTGCTGTGTCCAAACTCGCGGGCTGTGCTGCTCCCTCCCTCTCCCCCTCTGCAGCCGCTCTTCGTGAAGAAACGACATTCGAGAAACGGCGCGGATCCGATTTCAAAAGTCATACGTTTGGATTCAGGATTACGGGAAGCTTGGGACCCCAGCGCGCGCTTTATATTTCGATTATATCTCCGCCGCGGCGTTCGCCTCCCGGAATCCTCGTTCCCGCCGCCGCCGCTGGGTTTATTAATAATCACAATTAAACGTCCCGGCTACCGAAAAGACGTTTTCTCGCACCTTGGCGAGAACGCGATCGAGCGGGATTTATCGAGAGTAGTACCGAGTATAAGCGGGCTTTGCGCGGGTCTTTACGGCGCACTCGATCGCGCGAATAACGGGACGTTTGGGGCTATATTTGGAGCGGGAATGTTTCATTTGGGGTGTAAAAATTGCGCGATTATTTTTTATCGTCGCTCGTTTGCGGCGAATTTGCGAGACGTTGGACGGCGATGCAACGACTTTTTTTTTCTTTTGTTGAAAATCGCTACGGGCAGTTATTGCGATCGCCATTTTGTCAAAAATCGATATATTAAAAATCGGCTACGACAAAGACAAGAGATAGTATCTATTTTAATATTCTTTTTTTATTTTTTTGTTTCAGATGATTTTTGACGAAACGCCACTGGGTATCAATATGGAAGGTTTTTTACGGCACTTTGTAGACGACTCAAGAACTTCATAAATTTGCAACACTTTTACATGAAAAGAAAATGAAAACTTTCTCGAAAGTATATATTTTAGCTAGAAGAAACCCCGGTCCGATAATTCCAATAGATTCCCCGAAAAAAATTCTCGAAAATTACCTATTTTTTCCCCCAAAACCCGATTTTCGTCGAAAAAAATCGTTTTCTTGGATTCTAAGTGCTACGAAAAATTAACAAATCGAAATTTAAAAAATCCTCCCAGTGTTACCTTAAGAAACATTTTTTCATTAAATTTCATTAAATTTAATGATTAATTTCATTAAATTGAGCGAGAAAAAATGATTAATGAAATCAATTTATTTAATTTCATTAAATGATTAATGACATCAATTTCATTAACTGATTAATGAAATCAATTTCATTAAGTTATTAATTAAACCAATTTCATTAATTTCCTTAATTTGCCTAAATTATCATTTGCCAATGAAAATTCAGGCAAATACTTTTCAAATGTTCCATTATTACATGGAAATTATCTGAATAAAATAACACTATCTGTATCCCAAAAAAAAAAATTCTGAAAAACATGCCTTGTTGTCACCGAATTAACCTTACTCCACCCCTTAAAAATGCCGCCTCCACAATAGCGACACGCGTGGCGCGCCCTGGCGGCGACGCGGCGCGCGCCGCGAGTAACTCGGGAGCCGCCGCCAGGCGGCGCTGCCCACGCCGGCCGGCCGGCTTCGCGAGGGCTCAGGAAGGTCGCGCGCGGTTCAGAGAGTCGCACTACATCATCGTGAGTATCCCTGCGAGTCGCCGCGCCGCGAGAGACACTATCTTAGCCCTCCGCGGAGCGCTTTCAGCGCTCGGGACGGAAATAGCGTTGTATACGAGCCGCGCGGGGCATTTAATAGAGCGTCTCACGGGGACCACCCCGGACGCCGATATTCCAGGAGTGGGCCGATATCCTCGCGCGCTCTCCGCGCGGACAATAAAGTGGATCGAGATAACGCGTTATCGCGACCTATTAGATAGAGCTCAGTGTCCCCCTTCCCCCCCCCCCCCCCCCCCCCCCCCGCGTCGGCCGGATTGTAACTTAAGAACCAGCGAGAAATTCGCACCGATCGGCAAATCGGTGCGAATGGAGGGAGGTGGAGGGGGGGAAAAAACGCCAAAGCCGATTTCGCGCTGAGGTTGAGAACCCCGTTGTCATCCTCCTTGTTGCGCTGCGCTCGGCTTAGAGACCACGCGGAGGTCGCGCATTCGCGAGCAGGGCTTTATGATCCCGCGAGCGCATAGCACAACCGGTTGTTTCTTCTTTTCAATACCTGCACCGACGCATGAGACTCCTGCGAATATATATGTGTATATAATATATGTGTTTGTGGTGTGTACCGTGCGGTACACTTGTGCGTGCGCGAGCGAGGGATTGAGGATAAAGTGCAAACGCACCTTGACACTCGATTGTTGGACGACGTTGGTCATTGCGGATTTGGAGATTTTTTTTTTACATTTACATTACATTTTATTTCTTTATTACATACATTACATTATTATATTTATTTATTACATACATTACATTATTACATTTATTTATTACATACATTTATTTATTACATACATTACATTATTACATTTATTTATTGTTTACATTACATTTTTATTTATTTATTTGTTTGTATATTTTTGTATTTTTTATTTACTTTTTTGTTTTTTAGTTCTGTATATCAGTTTTATGTATGTATATATTAGACGATCATAAATTATACGTGAGAATTTTTACAACAAAGAAATGGACGCACTAGAAAAAAATTTGACGTAATATGCGTAAAATTCGATTTTACGCACTGCCTTCGGTGCGTAAAATCGAATTTTTACGCACAGTTTGTAAAATGGAAATTTTACGCACAGTGTGTAAAATTGAATTTTTACGCACAGTGCGTAAAATTGAATTTTTCGCATACTACGTAAAAAAATATGGTATGCCACACGTGCGTAAAATCGTCTTTTACGCACTAGTGGCATAATATACCATTAAAAAAATATATTAAATAAATTCGGTTGTGATCTTTAAATATTTTTTGCTCTCATTGACAATTTACGAGAACTTGTTTTTCATTTCACCCGAAAGATTAAGCAAACCCGTGAGCCGATTTCCGCAGCTAATTACGATCGGTAAATACGATGATATCTGATGCGTCGAGGCAACATTCGGCTGAGATCCGCGAGATCTAAACGTCGCTGGGGTGTGAAAGATGACATCCAATTAAGGCTCGCGGAGTCGCAACGACGACGCCGACCGAGTCAAGTGATCCCGATACGCAAATGGGATTTGCGAAAATTAGGTCATGCGTCATCGGCTTGCGGCGAGCGATCTTCCGCTCGGGAGAGAAACTGGTACAACCGTCGCGGATTTTTATCATTCGCCCGAGCGATCTTCATGGGGGATCCTTTTTCTCCTCGTCGTCCTTTCGGCCCCGGCAGGACGATATATTACGTCTTATTATGCCCGTGTAAATAGCCGGAGTGTCACTCGATATCTTCGCCGATCAGGCGACCGAGACTCTTTCGCCTCCGGTTTCGTCAGCGCCAACTGTCGCCGATCATAAAGCGTGTAAATTTATTCGGTCGTCCATTACGCAGACACGAAATGGCGAACGGTGGTCAGCCTACTTTATTTTCAGTTCTTGGTACCAGAAATATCGACTGCATCCTGAAAATAGAATAATTTATGGTTTCACGGATTATCACAATGTGAGATTTTTACGTTCAGTGCTTATCAAGACACAAATTTAGTTCATGTCTTCATTCGAAGCTTCCATAGTTTGGATTCATCACAATGTAATATTTTTATGTTTAGTGCTTGTCAAGACACAAATGTAGTTCAGGTCTTCATTCGTAGCCTCCATAGTTTGGATTCGGCACAATGTAATATTTCTATGTTCAATGCTCATCAAGACGTAAATTTAGTTCATGACTTCATTAGAAGCCTCCATAGTTTGGATTCATCACAATGTAACATTTTTATGTTCAGCGCTCATCAAGGCACAAATATATTTCATGTCTTCCTTCGTAGACTCCATAGTTTGTATCATCAAGACGTAAATTTAGTTCATGACTTCATTCGAAGCCTCCATAGTTTGGATTCATCACAATGTAACATTTTTATGTTCAGCGCTCATCAAGGCACAAATATATTTCATGTCTTCCTTCGTAGCCTCCATAGTTTGGTTTCATCGCAATGTAATATTTTTATGTTCAGCGCTTATCAAGACACAAATGTAGTTCAGGTCTTCATTCGTCGCCTCCATAGTTTGGATTCATCACAATGTAATATTTTTATGTTCAGCGCTCATCAAGACACAAATGTAGTTCAGGTCTTCATTCGTCGCCTCCATAGTTTGGATTCATCACAATGTAATATTTTTATGTTCAGGGCTCATCAAGACACAAATGTAGTTCAGGTCTTCATTCGTCGTCTCCATAGTTTGGATTCATTACAATATAACATTTTTGTGTTGAGCGCTCATCAAGACATAAATATATTTCATGTCTTCATTCGTAGCCTGCATAGTTTAGATTCATCACAATGTAACACTTATCAAGGTGCGGATATGTTTAACTAAAATATTGGCTACGCCGTAAAAATTGAATTGTCCACACTTTCATCGGCATCCTTTTTTCGGATTGCAGCCACCATCATTGGAAATCACAGTGTAAAATATTTTTAGTGTAGCCCATTACGTCTTCGTTTGTAGCCATCATAGTTTGATGTTTCAAGTAACCAGCGTGGGTATCGATAAACCAGCTTCAACATATAATTTCAGGCCAATTGATTTAATTTCATTGAGTCAAAAAGTCACGATATTTATATATTTTTTTTCACACGTCAATCAACATTCCATAAAATCGTATACAAATTTTGAAGTCAAACTAACCGCAAACTTATAATTCAAATGAATTCTTCCTTTTCCTTCGCAGGATCCGATTTTTGTTTTCCTTCCACATTTTCATCAGTATCTTTTTTAGTGGTAACATATTTTTATTGGAACTTTTCCTACGTCTTCATTTGAAATCGTCATAGTTTGTTGTTTCAACTCACATGGAAATATTTATATGTGAAATATATGTCACCGGAAAGCAGTATATGTTGCATATATGTTGTATATATTTTCAACACATTCAATATAAGATTCAACAAATAATTTCATGCCAATTGATTTCGTTCCATTAATTGAAAAAGTCACGCTCCTCATTTTTTTCATACGTCAACATTCCATAAAATCGTAAACAAATTTTTATCTCCAACGTATCGCAAACTCACAACTCAATTTAAATCCCTCGTTTTCCTTCGCACGATCCGATTTTCGCGTGCCGATTGCGACCGATCCACCCGCGGCGCTCCCGAATGCGTCTCAGTGCCAACGAGGCCGTCGGCTCGTTCCACTATTTACGTAATATATATTTTCCAAGCTGGCCGGCGCGTAGTGCGCGGTGTGCGCGTGTCATTACCACAGATACCGGTCTTCCGTCGATCCTCGGCGCAAGATATGCGGTGCATCGGCGATCGGGTGAGCCGCGAGGATCGCGTGGAAAACGTCGAGGCGTGAGAAGAGGACGGAATGACGAAAGACGCGCGCGGGATAAATAAAATTGATCGCGCAACGAGAGAGATGAGACGCTTTAAATATTTGTACCGTAAATCGATGATGCTCGGTGATGGTGTAATTATACTCGAATCCCGAGAGATCTCCGATCTTCCATATTAATGCACGCAAGCCGGTTTCTTTATTTAGCATCTTTTTTTCTTTACCTTTTTTTCCTTTTTTTTATAGAAGACTTGCGCACGTGAAGCAGTAAGTTGCGAGTATAACCGATACTGGATACTCCATTAGCATCACATTTTTTATGGTTTTTTATGGTTTTTCCGCGCCCCGCTTTCACGAATAATACAAAGTAATGCGGGGAATAATGTAAAGTTAATTTGAAAAAATACTCGCAACGAGTTTGCGATGCAGTTGGATTCCACTTTTTTTTCGACTTCACTCGATCCAACTGGTCGTTGTGACTCACTCGATTTGTTGGTGTGGAGACAATTTTTTTTTTTAAGTACTCATTTCACCTGTTCACCCTCACTTCCAAGGTCACTTTGAGGTCGTTCCGCACACACGGGGAAAAATAATCAGGGAGTGATAACAAATCAATTTTTATAGTGTCGAATTTTTTTTATCACTGCAGAATTTTCAGCAATATTTTCAGCTACCACAGCAACATTTTCAGCTACTACAGCAACATTTTCAGCTACCACAGCAACTCAGCTATTACAGCAACATTTTCAGCTATTACAGCAACATTTTCAGATACCACAGCAATATTTTGAGCTACAACAGCAACATTTTCAGCTACCACAGCAATATTTTCAGCTACCACAGCAACATTGTCAGCTACCACAGCAACATTTTCAGCTACCACAGCAACATTTTCAGTTACCGCAGCAACATTTTCAGCTACCGCAGCAACATTTTCAGCTACCACAGCAACATTTTCAGCTGCCACAGCAACATTATCAGCTACCACAGCAACATTTTCAGCTACCACAGCAACATTTTCAGCTGCCACAGCAACATTTTCAGTTACCACAGCAACATTTTCAGCTACCACAGCAACATTTTCAGCTACCGCAGCAACATTTTCAGCTACCACAGCAAAAATGTTGTCACTCCGTTGATATTTTTCTCTTTGCAGGCAGAGGCGTACGCCATACTTGCGCATGGGATGAAAATAAGTTGTCGCCACACAGCAAGAATCTTGCTGACCGAGTAAAAACGATTAGCAATTATATCGACACCTAATTTTCTTGCTCCAACAGCAAATTTCGTTTGCTGTGTCAGATTTGCTGAGACAGCAAACGAACGTGGTTGCTGTATCAAATAAACTTTTGCCGTCTCACCAATCCCAATGTTCCCCATGTGAAAGTTTTCAAGTGGAATCAATACTAACGATTCCACCGCATTAAGCAAAGTCGAGACCGATCAGATAAATCGATTTCCAGCAAGCAAAAAAAAAATCCCCGACCTCTCAATTTCTCGACCAGAACTTTCCTGTCGCACCGCATTATGACGACACGTGGCGCAATTCGCGCGGTGTCCAACGGCGAATAAAATCGGAGGTTAAATCGCCGTCACCCCGCGCGCGGAACCTGCTACACGGTTTCTCGTCGCGCGAGATGCGCGGATAACGCGCGCGATTGAAGGAAAAGTGATGAGCGCGCGCTTTAAGTCGAGGTGAGATGGGAATTGAGACAAGCGACTGCGGAGATGACTCTCGCCGTGATGATCCCGAGGGCAAATTCCTGACTAACGAGTAATCCTCCTGTTTAGCATTGAAATATAGTACGCGATCCGATTCCATGCGGCGCGCATTGGCACATAATCGCGAGAGAGCTGCGCGCGAGCGAATGAGGCGAATAAACGTGGAGACGGAGCGAGGAAAACAAGAAGAAAAAAATATGTGCAGCCAATAAACGCGCGTAGCCGGTAATATGGCGCTCGATTAACGTTACACATTGTCCGCGTAATTAGTCACGACCGAGCGATCGCTACCGTCGTCGGCAGGACCTGGTTGGACGTGTAGCGGAAGATTTTCATTAAACCGCGTGATCCGAATTGCTTTCAACAAGCGCTTTCTAGTTGTAATTCTTTAATTTAGTTTTATGTGTTTATTTATTAGACGGGCATGAATTTGGAAAAAGTTTATTACATAACATTTTATTTATTTATTACATAAATTGCATTACATTTTATTCATTTATTACATAAATTACATTACATTTTATTTATTTCTTACATAAATTACATTATCACATTTATTTATTATTTACATTACATTTCTATTTTTTATTATTTGTTCATTTACTTTTCTATTTTTTTATTCTTTCATTTATTTGTTTATTTTTTAAATTCTTTATGTTGGTTTTATGTATTTATATATTAGACGATCAAAAATTTGAAAAACGTACAACAATTATGATGAAAAAAAATACACCACATACAGAAGAAGTGTCGCCATCTGTCAACAGTTTTATTTTTTTCAAAGATTATATGGTAATTTTTGTCATAACCTTCCCTTTTGTTCAGCTTCGAAAATAATTATTTGTAGCCTGCTAAAAAAAAGATTAATGTTACACATTGTCGGCGTAATTAGTCACGACCGAGCGGTCGCTACCGTTCGGGTTGGCCGTGTAGCGGAAGATTTTCATTAAACCGCGTGATCCGAATTGCTTTTAACAAGCGCTTTCTATTAGCAACGACTCGCTAACACAGAAACACTCATGACACATAGACACCGATACGACTCATGCGCTACCGGCGTGCGCCCTCTTCCTAATAGCTATCATAACATTGATGAGCGCGACCCGTTAGACACGTCGCTATCCTCGACATTTCGCCGCCGCGCGAGTCGCGCGCGCGCACGCGCAATGGGCTGCGCGCGCAGCCCGATTGATCCCGCGCGAGGTCAGACCACGCGGAATGCCGCTCTGCTCTCTGATCCGCTCCGCGTGATCCATTTTTCGCGACGCGGAATATATCGGAATTGTGGGTCGATGTCTCGGCCTCTGGTTTTTTTTTTTTTTAATGTCGTTGGTGATCCAGGTTACACTGGGAATTATTGCTGGAGGACCGAAGTTGTAGATACCTAAGTTTTTTGGAAATAAATAAGGATAATTTAATTTAAGGATTTTAATTTTGGAATATAATAAATAATAAATTGTAGTATAAATCAAGTTTAGACTACAATTGGTTTTACTTTTATTAGTTAGGTAATAATAGTGACATGGAGTAATTGTGATAAAATATGCACATTTTTTAATGACTGCGAAGAATATTTATTTTGAATAAAATTTCATGGTTTATTTTCATTAAAAAATGGAGAAATGCGGTTGATACAGTTTATTATTTTTAAATCAGACCTACAAAATTAACTGTATTGTAACGTTTATTTGTTAATCTTATAAGGATTTACAATTGTTATCTAGATTACATTTGGATCAGGGATTTATTACCGGTGGGTGATGAATATTTTTTTGTAATTCTTTTCTAGCTGGTTAAATTTGGAGACTTTTTTATGAGTGTCACGGTAGAATTTTTGGTTATCCTGCTTCACGTTTTTGATGCTATTTATGCCTTCCAACCTGCCCAGGACTCGGCCAGGGATATTAGTTGGTAAACAGAAACGAACGTTTTCATTTTTGTGAAAATCGAAACTCGGTAAAGGGGGAATCTGTATTTTTTCGAAACACCATCTGATCGACTGAACCGGTTGTTTGTATAATCTTGAAATCTTACCGCAACACACTGTAAAAATAGTTTCATATAGAAATCATCGAAATGTCAAATTAGCAAGTTGGTCTAAAAATACTCATACAACGTAAATAAAAATTAATATACGCGATATTTGTAATCTAGACGTTGAAAATCCATACTGCAAATATTTGCATTACGATTCATTATTCAAAACATCACAAATATCACGAATATTTAAATTTTTCTTTACCTATCAAGGGAAGGGTATAGAGTTTTTTATGTTACAACTTTCAACCCTTATGAACAATTATTTTATTGAATTTCCCTTAAAATCCCCTCAAATTTGAATCTCAATTATTATTTTCCAAGATATTTAAGTACGAAGAAACTATAATATTAAATAAATATTTGAAATAATAACAAATAAACTGTTTAAAAAATATAAATATTTGATATAGTAATAATTAAATATTTTTAATAATAACAAATAAAATGTTTACAAAATAAATAAATATATAAAATAATAATAATTAAATATTTTGATTTGTGCCGAAAAAATGTCCCAAATTAAAACATTTTTTGCACCTAAACACCAGTCTCAACTTTTCACAGCCTGAAAGACTTCAGTCTGCAGTTTCCTAAAAATGCGTCACGAGGTCAAAGTGCGCTCGGAGGGAAAAGTGCATGGCGAACGAGAGTAGAGCAGATTCGTGGCGAGTGTAGACAGAGGAAGCGGCGCATCTCGGCTACAGCCTAGCGAAGAGCTGGTCCCCTCTGACCCGACGCGATGGCAAACGACTGGACGTAAGAAGCGGTGCCTGATTTACGGCCGCGCGGCTCCGGCGGAGTCTGCGTCGCGGACTGCGGGCGCGCGGCACATAAGGCAAGATCTTCTTCCGCTCGCCCGGGTTCTGCGACGATGTTCCGACCGCGGCGAAAGCTCGCTCGTTCCTATGGCGGTGCGAGCGAGCGCGTCGCCGGGTTTCCCTGCACAAGCGGGCGTAACGGCGAGGAAAGAGAACCAGGAGTTTGCGCGGAGCTAAACGCCACGGCAAACTAAAGCACTTGTTTAAAAATAGCCGGGCGATAATGCGGCGTGGTCGCGGCTCTCGTGACTTTCTCGTCGTTGCCGGGAGTTTTGTTGGCGCGAATTTACGAATAGTTTCGGTAGGGCAGATTTTAATCATAATTTATATATGATAAAAAAATAAATCGCATTTCTAATTCTTAATTCAAAAGTTTCTACTCCAATCTGCCTAACCTGAGTGAAACGAACAACATGAAAATATCTTTTGATACAGAAATCGTAAGTGCATAAGAAATATAAATACTAGAACTCACGAGATGTACCTGAAAACTTGAAAAGTGTTTGATATTTAATGCTTTACGTACTTCAAATACTTGGTACCTCAAACACTCAGTACTTGAAGTACTCGGTACTTCAAGTATTTAGGGCACTTTGTACCTATAATACACGAGTACTTCAAGTACTTGAAGTACTTTGCACTTCAAGTACTTTGCACTTCAAGTACTTTGCACCTCAAGTACTTTGCACCTCAAGTACTTTGCACCTCAAGTACTTTGCACCTCAAGTACTTTGCACCTCAAGTACTTTGCACCTCAAGTACTTTGCACCTCAAGTACTTTGCACCTCAAGTACTTTGCACCTCAAGTACTTTGCACCTCAAGTACTTTGCACCTCAAGTACTTTGCACCTCAAGTACTTTGCACTTCAAGTACTTTGCACCTCAAGTACTTTGCACTTGAAGTACTTTGTACCTGAAGTACTTTGCACCTGAAGTACTTTGCACTTGAAGTACTTTGCACTTGAAGTACTTTGCACTTGAAGTACTTTCTGGTACATTACCCAGGTCTGCTTCCAATATACTTCAGAAATACTTCAGATACACTTCAGATACACTTTATACATACCTTGCGCAGTTTAATTATTGATTGAAAGAGAATGTATTTTATGCCGATTTTTTTAATTCGGCATAATTCATTTCATAGGTCAATCGATATGAGATGGCCTGTCAATGATTAATGGCAATAACTGTAAGACGTAACCCGGCACTCATCTCACATACACAGTGCACTTCCGTCAGACCCGAGAGCCCCGTGGCCGGCCGGGTCCCGTCGTTTTCCATCTCTCGCCGGACTCTCGTCCCGGCCTCTCGGAAGGATTTACCGCACGACAGTGTCTAGCGGTGCAGTAGCTCAGCGCGAACCCCGGCCGAGCGAGTTTACATTAATGTATGAGGGCAATCGTAAAACTTGATGTGTACATACGTCTCGATGCGGTCGCACGCGCGCTCTCACAGCGTTCGCGGGTCGCGATCGAGAGATTTTCTCGTACGAGACGAAAAAAAAAAAAAAAAATCTGCTACATGCCTCTCAAACGACGCGTCGCTATAGTTATAGGAGAGTCGCTCGAGCGACTCCCCGATGAAACCTTTTTCAGAACTGACTATCGGCGATCTTCGATCCAGGGTAGACTCGACGCAAGACCGAAACTGTCGGGTTCAGTGAGTTGAAAAAAAAATAGATGCGAAGATGAAAAAGAGGCGGAAGAACGCAGCACGGAAGCGGAAGAGGGTGAGAGAGTGAGAGAAAAAAAATTGGAAGCTTACGGCGTAGTTTGAATGGGTTGCCATACATGGAAAGGCTGAGGAAAAAAAGGCACTGCAAAAGGATCACCAATTAACTATTTTCGTAATTAGTTTCTTGGCACTTGGTAATTAGAAAAATGTCTCTAAAATCATGCACGACTATATTTTTACAGAAACATTTTTACAAATCAAGCAGAAATGAGAAACACTATGACAGCTTTTTTAATGAGTAAAAAAGCTGTCATAGCTTTTTATAATTATTTAATTAGTAAAAAAGCATTTTAATTAGCCGGCCAATGACAGCTTATGACAGCTTTTTTAATTAGTGAAAAAGCTGTCATAGCTTTTTAAAATGATTTTAGCACTTAACTACTAGCCACTTGGTAATTAGAAAAACATGTCTTTAAAAACATACACGAATATATTTTTACAAAAGCATTTTTACACATCAAGCAGTAGAAATGAAAAAACAGTCTGACACATTTTTTAATTTGTCATTGCCAGCGAAATTTTATATGAACGTTTCAAAGCTTGCGTAATACGAAAAAAAATCATTTTCACAAGCAACAAATACAAATATTGCAAAAAAAAATGTTCCAGTGGTTCAAATAATGTAACTTTCAATACACCATAGCAATTAAGCTTAGGCGCCGATTAAAAACCAGCCCCAACTCTCTTTCAACATTTACCACTTATCTGAATCGATTTTTTAAATTTTTTGTGTCATTATGTATACGGGTACCACAAGGATGAATTTCGTGCCCATCGGTTCGACTTATGCCGTGCGCTGCTTAAGCCTCAAACTATCTTATGTTTCGTGCCCGGGCGGGTATTTATCTTAGGCGCAGAACCGCGGAGACGGAACGCATCTAAATCGACGAGGATGGAACCCGGGTAAGAGGTCGGACGAAGAGGTCGTTCGGTAAATTGGTCGCGTCCCCTCGGCAGCGTAGCCGTTGATCTACGGCAACGGAGACGCAATACTTATGGAAAGGTTACCCGCCGCGCGCGCGTTCGATAAAGCGCGCGCGCGTGTGCTCGGTGCTCTCCTGTCCTCGGGAAGCCCCCGTCCGTGCGCCACCTGATCGTAAATCGTATGCTCCTGGTCTCGCCGAGATGCGCGCCTTCTAGGCAGGCCAGCGCCGCGCAGGACACATAAAACTGGGTAACGGCTGCGCCCACACGGCGAGAAGGATCTGGTACGACGGGTGAAAAAGCCCGGCGTCGTCGAGGCGATTGGATTTTCAGCCGGCGCCGACCTTATTTGTTGGTAATAGCAACAGTGGTGAAATTATTGGTGAGTTACCTCAAAACTGTCGACACATTATGATTTATTTACTTATTTATTTATTTATTTATTTATCTACATATTTATCAATTTATCAATTTATTTATATATTTATTTATGTATTTATCTATCTATTTATCAATTTATCAATTTATGTATTTATTTATTTATTTATTTATTTATTCATCTATCTATTTACCAATTTATCAATTTATTTATTTATTTATTTATTTATTTATTTATTTGTTTGTTTCCTTTTTTAATTTTTAATTTAGTTTTATGTATTTATTACACTCATGAATTCGAAAAAAGTACAATTATGACAGAAAAAAATACACCACATAAATGGAAAGGTGTCGCCATCTGTCATCACGTGAGGGATTTAACGATAATTTTTTCCACACACGAGAAAAGATAAATCCTGTTGATACGATAATTGTCGGAAAATCGAGCACTCGTTGACAGGTGGCGCCACCACATATAACACCGACTCGATATTAGCAGTTTTTTGTCCAAAGATTATATGGTAATTTTGATCATAACCTTCTCTTTTGTTCAGCTTCGAAAATAATTAATTGTAAACGAGTAAAAAAAAATGCGCAGAAGAAATCGCAAAAATATAGCTCACGGATGCGACCTTTTATTTCGCATCAACATTTATTTTATTAAATACCCAACATATTTTTACGAGACGCGAATTAATCGTCGCAATAATTCCGTGGGACGCGCTGTCATTTGTTATTTGTCAGTGCCGGCCGGCTGGACTCGCGCAAACGGACTTTGAGGCTGGGCACTCGAGAGCGAGAATGATTCACCTGTTGACGCTCCAGTTGAATGGCACACAACACCGAATGTATAATATTGACTGGCAGACATCACCGAGGACGCCCGAATTTTTTTTTGTTAATATTACGAATCTTTCGTGGGATGAGAAAAATTATATTAATAGCTAATGAAAGTCATCGAGATGAGTTCGTTCATGTTTATTTTTTTAATCCACCTATTCCATAAGATTCCTTTGATTTATCTCATTCTATTTTTTCCCCACCGCCAATTTAATTTTTTATTTGTTTATTTATTTAGTCATTTGTTTATTCGTTTATTCATTCACGTATTCCTTAAGGTAACAGAAAAAAAGTCTATTTAATTTTGTGGTAAAAAAATGTCTATTTCATTTTTTTAAATCATTTTTATAGTGTCTTCTATATGTACACATTAAATATAAGTATCATTAAAAAAACCATACATCGTTTGCTCGAAAAAAATTATGAAATAATGTTCGCCTTAATTCTGGTCTTTTGCTTTAATTCTTTAATTTAATTAATTTATTTATTAGACGTTCACGAATTTGAAAAAAAGTTCAACAATTATGTAACATAAAATACATTTTTTCAAATATTACGATTCCTACGTGCGTGATGAGAAAAATAATATTAATAGCTAACGAAAGTCATCGAGATGAGTTCGCTCATGCTGATTTCGTTTCTCTTTTTTTAATCATGAATTTGAAAAAAAGTTTAACAATTATGTAACACAAAATACATTTTTTCAAATATTACGATTCCTACGTGCGTGATGAGAAAAATCATATTAATAGCTAACGAAAGTCATCGAGATGAGTTCGCTCATGCTGATTTCGTTCCTCTTTTTTTTTTTAAATCCATCTGTATCCACAGCCTTCCTTTGATTTATCTCATTCTATTTTTTCCCCACCACCGAAGGCTCGACCGCAATTATCGCGAACAGGAACTGGTTATTCTAATATGACTCATTAATATAAACGTGTGGATGCGAACGCGAGTGATCGCGGAGTAATTCAGAGACGCGGGGTGAGGTCATCCTCTCGCCGTCTCCCACACTGCGCGTATTAAGGTAGTCCTTGCGCCTGGTATCGAGTTCGCATAAGTTTTCGAAAATTAAGAGACAATTGCAACCATTTCTCGATAATATAAAAATCTGAAAAAAATCATGCAAATTAAAGGCACTGAAAAAATTAATTTTGAATAATAATAATTCGAAAATGTTATTAACAAATTGATGATAAAAAACATTGTTTAACAAATATTTCGATGACCCAAGTTTTTTATTTGTGATAATGATTCCTTCGTTTTTCCGAATACGTATGAATTTTTTCAGATTTTAGAGTTCACTTTGAAATTCGTGTGTTTTTATAGGGAAAATATGTGAAAATTCAAAGTGAAGTCTAAAATCTGAAAAAATTCATACGTATTCAGAAAAACGAAGGAATCATTTTCATCCACAAAAAAACTTGGGTCATCGAAATATTTGTTACACAATGTTTTTTTCGTCAATTTGTTAATAACATTTTCGAATTATTATTATGCAAAATTAATCTTGTCAGTGCCTTTAATTTGCTTGATTTTTTTCAGATTTTTATATTATCGAGAAATGGTTGCAATTGTCTCTCAATTTTCGAAAACTTATGCGAACTCGACACCAGGCGCAAGGACTACCTTAAGGGGATACAGACGCGGATTCTGTGGATTATCGCAGCGCGTTATACATCTGTGAGAAAACTCGCGCGCACCTCGGACGCGGACTTGATGAAACGCCACGCGTTACTATACATCACTATCGTAATTACCGCTCGGTGATGAGAAGAGCCAAGTGCGCATCCGCGTGGTGAGTGGTGAGCTGCGCAGCGCCTTGAGAGAAGGAGGAAAAAAAAATATATTGAGAGAAATAATGCGAGGGAGACGTTTACACGGACGAGCTGATGATTCCATTGAGGCTGCTGCCCGGCACGTGGAAACCGACAAACGGTAACGCGCGATATGCAATCGCGGAACGGAATCGCATTAGCGAAATTGTTTGTTTGATTTTCGCATAAGATCGACTTGATGGCTCTGAAATCGCATAAATTTGAATCGATTTGTGAGGGTAAGAAAAATGACGGCAAACGCGTTTATTTGTTACATCAGCAAAAGATTTTGGGAGATTAGAAAAATAATTGGCAAATTTAGAAAAATTATTTGCAAATTTGAAGAAATAATTGGCAAATTTGGAAAAATAATTGCCAAATTTAGAAAAATAATTGGCAAATTCCGAAAAATAATTTGCTAATTTAGACAAATAACTGACAAATTTAGAAACATAATTGTCAAATTTAGAAAAATAACTGGCAAATTTAGAAAAATAACTGGTAAATTTAGAAAAATAATTGGCAAATTTAGAAAAATATTTTGCGAATCAGCAAAATATTTTTGTTGTCAGTTAAATATTCTGCTGACCTAAAAAGTACCGAATTTGTTGTCACTTTTTTCGTAACCCAAAGAATATCGTTTTATCAGTGCTAAAAAATTGTGCTGATAAAAAAATGTAGTTACATGAACTAAATATTTGACTAACCTAACAAACAAACGAATTTGTTGCCACTTTCTTGATGACTCAAGAAAAATCTATCAATGCATTAGGATGCTTAACGATCTCCAAGGCTGCACTAGAATTTCCAGGGGCAGAATTATGAACCAAAAAATTACGAACTAAAATTCTGCACTCAAAGTTGGTCTGCGCAGTCTCGTCTAAAATAAAAATAAAAAAAAACATTCACGTCCACATCAACAAGGCCCAAAGTTCGCGGAACGTTCCCAGATGATATAATTCACATTGGATCGCAGTTTCGCAAATTAATGATCGGTAATTTAGCAGAAAATCGCCGTGCGCCGTGGCCGCGAGATTGTGCGCTGTAAAACCACAAGCTGGACGTCGAAAAGCCTGTCGTCGCTAATCCCGAGGCTGCGATAGGATGGATAGACTTTCGAACGGTACTCCCGACCGGAGCCACAGATGTGGATGTGGAACTACAGTGTTTCAGCCGACCTCGAAGTCGAAGTTCACGGTCCCGGCGCTGTACCGAGTATCGCCACGAGGTGAGGCAATAAAACCGTCAGCGCTGCAGCCTCGAGATCGATAAGACTCTGAGACACTAAGAGGATCAATTTTTTGGTACCGAAATATTTCATTCATTTTTTCGCGTGGCAAAGAACAAATAATTAAATAAAAATATTCGATCACAAAAAAAAAATGAAAATGTGAAAAAGTGACCCTGATAGTCTGCGCCATTTATTTTTACCCAATTTATTTGAAAACAAATATTTGTACCCAAATATTTCATTCATTTTCTTTTCCTCATAAAGAGCAAATATTTCAATAAAAATATTGTACCACAAAAAAAAAAATATGAAAAAGTGACCCTGATAGTCTGCGCCCTTTATTTGTACCCAATTTATTTGTAAACAAATTTGTGTACCCAAATATTTCATTCTTTTTTTCGCATCGCTAAGAGGAAATAATTAAATAAAAATATTGCACCACAAAAAAAATGAAAATATGAAAAAGTGACCCTGATAGTCTGCGCCATTTATTTGTACCCAAATATTTCATTCATTTTTTCCCGTGGCAAAGAGGAAAAAATTAAATAAAAATATTGTACCAAAAAAAATAATGAAAATGTGAAAAAGTGACCCTGATAGCCTACGCCACCTCTATCCATACTGGAAACTACCAGGGATACGGCAGGTGGTACCCAGACTCGCGCATGAAAGTCACGACCTGACATTTCGCTCGCAACTGCGTCCAGGTCCTGGAAGCTGGGGTAACGCTCGTGCGACATTCGAACCGGGGATAGATCTGACTGTCCCACTGAATCACCGATACAGGTTGCGTGTTTGCAGGTTGTGTCGACTTTTTGTTCGGCTGCTCTGGAAAAGCGTTTTGAAAATTAAACGATCGTCTTCGTCGTTATTTGCACAAATATTAAATCAAACGCCTATAAGGTTAATAAAATAAAACAAATATGTATAAAAATGTTAAAATTAAAATAAAAAGAAAAAGGAAAAGAAAGAGAAAAAGAAAAAGAAAAAGGAAAAGAAAGAGAAAAAGAAAAAGAAAAAGGAAAAGAAAGAGAAAAAGAAAAAGAAAAAGAAAAAGAAAAAGAAAAAGAAAAAGAAAAAGAAAAAGAAAAAGAAAGTTATAATTTGAGAAACTTTCTGTACATTTTTTTACCTTAAAATTATAATTTCTAATTCCCTGTATTAAAAATGTTAAGAATAAAAATAAAATAAAAAGAAAATGAAAAAGAGAAGTAAAAGAAAAAGAAAAGAAAAAAGAAAAAGAAAAGAAAATAAAAAATAAAAAGAAAACGAAAAAGAAAAAGAAAGTTGCTTAGTTATAATTATTTTTCTGCACATTTTCTGTACCCTATAAATTATAATTTCTAATTCCTGTATTGTAAATTGCCAATTATAATCGTCATCAATTATGGCCCTTCACCCTTAAATTTTCTTATTTAAACAATAAAATAAAATGTTTCATTCCAACGACGCCCGTTCTTGATCAAAGATTAATCTATGCGTACCCCAAGAACCATTTGTACTATATTGCACCCATGTATTATAATGTTCATAAAAATCAGGTCTGCACATAGCTGCGAGCCACGATTCCGTCTTGTGTGGATTTGCACGGTTTGCCTTCGAGTCGAGAAGAATGTGTGCTCGGGTGCACTGATACAATACGCCCAGTGAGAGTGATCTCGTTCTCGAGAGAGAGAGAGACTCGTTGATATACCGACACCGTTGGCGAGCGCGCGGCGTTCAGCCAGCCCCTGTAATAATGCATATTACTTCCTCGAATTGCGGGTGGCGTGGCTCGCATTCGAGCGGAGAGTTCACGCCGCACACCGGATTGTGCATATCGTGCCGGGTCTCCGGCGCGCGGGATCTCCGTACTGACGAGTTTCACATAGCCTTCCCGATCGCGATATCCAGAGAATATCGAGAGACTCCGTCGTGATACGCTCCGATGCAAATTCATACCGCGACTCCTGCGTGCCGCGAAAATCAACAACTCACCGTTCGCACTGTTGATTCAATCTGACGATCATTCGGTTTCCACGATTTGGCCGCGCAAGATTTTTGCGACGGCCAACCGCAAATTGGTTTCGCGTCTGGTTACACTTGGCGTGAATGTGACATGTTAATTGCTCGCAATATAACAGACGGCAAAATGCGTGTAAATTATTTGAGGTTGTAATGTCTTTGTGAAAATGTAATTTTTTAGTAATGATTCTTTTTTGGAAATTTATATTGAACTGATTTTAAAAAATATATTAATGAAGTTTTATCATAAGGTCATAATGTAATTCTGATAAATGTAATTTTTTAAGTAAAAAAAATGGTTTTGAAAAATGTCATTTTTCAAGTAAAAAAAATGATTTTGAAAAATGTCATTTATCAAGTAAAAAAAATGATTTTGAAAAATGTCATTTTTCAAGTAAAAAAAATGATTTTGAAAACTGTCATTTTTCAAGTAAAAAAAAATGATTTTGAAAAATGTCATTTTTCAAGTAAAAAAAGCGATTTTGAAAAATGTCATTTTTCAAGTAAAAAAAAATGATTTTGAAAAATGTCATTTTTCAAGTAAAAAAAAAATGATTTTGAAAAACGTAATTTTTCAAGTAAAAAAAAAATAATATTGAAAAATGTCATTTTTCAAGTAAAAAAAAATAATTTTAAGAAATTTCATTTTTCAAGACAAAAAAATAATTTTTCAGTCAAAAATGTAATTTTTAGTGTATTTAAATTAAACTAATGAAAGAAATTTTAAAAAGTTGTACAAAATTATTTGTCACACCACTTCACGATGTACGAAAAGGGAAATTAAATATGTAGGTCATGAACCTGCCGACAGGACCCGGAATGAACCACCAGCAAAAAAAGTTTGTTTATCGCAATGGCAAAATTCCACGTGTAGCATAAATATTGCTGCACTCGACGGTTTTTTTTCCGCACGACACGCAGGACCCAAATTGCGGAGCGCAATAAAGTAACGTAAAGTCATAAACAATGTACGCGTCATTCGAAATACGTGACGCTAATTAGAATTTTTTTTCGAGGTCTTAATGTGATTCTGAAAAATATCTCTTTTTTGGTAATTATTATTTCTTGGAAATTTAAACTGAACTAAATTTAAAAAAATGGTTACTGTATTATTTGTCACACCACATCACGATAATTCTGAAAGTAATTCTGAAAAATATCACTTTTTTCATAATTAATATTTGATTTTATTTAAGCTAAACTAAATTTAAAAAAATTGGTACAGCATTTGTTTGTGACATCAATTCACGCTATACGAAAAGGGAAATTAAATATATAGGTCACAAACCTGCCCACGGGACCCATCTGCAAAAAAAGTTTATTTACCGCAGTGGCAAAATTCCACGTGCGGCATAAATATCGCTGCACCGCACGGTTTTTTTTTACACAACACGCAGGACCCAAATTGCGGAACGCGATAAAGTCACATAACGGCATAAACAATGCGCGCATCATTCGAAATTGGTGACGCTAATTAGAATTTTTTGTTCATTCGAACCCGAAAAAAATTACCTCGGCTGTCAAACCCTGCAGCGCTGGCGCTTTTTAAATTGGCGGCCTTCCGCGAGTGACGACTGCGCAGCCAAATTTTTTTTTTCCCGCTCGACGCGTCGCTAAATAAATCAGGGAATGAGGCATAAAGCGAATGATTTTACGCACTAACGACCGGTTAACCCTCGCGCCGAATTGAAAGATAAATTCTGTTACGCATCGCGGGCAGGCGAATAAAATAGTCGCCGAGAAACCTCGGCAATTTACTCGATATTATATACATTATTTTTTATGGATCACCGGCGCGGCATATAATGAGGCGTCGCGCGAGATTCTCGGAGGATGGGAAAAAACGAGAACGCGTGAAAGTCGAGCCGCGATTCCCCCAAAAATCCACTTTGCCGTGAATTAATACGCGGAACGCGCGACGCCCACGCGCTCCGGTCTCGACCGAGAAACTTGCGTCAAGCGAGTCCGTCGTTCGATATTTTACATAATACGAGAAACCAGAAACCAGAATAACGTGCGTCATGTTTAATCTGGACACTGACTGCCTGTAACACATTGTTTAATATGCAATTTTAGGAACTAAATTGAAATAAAAAAAATTAAAAAAAAAAACCAAGATGAAACCCACGCGGTGTCAATGAGCCAATGTTGAACATCTGCTGGCAATTTGCATCGTAATCGCAAAACTTTTGACGAGATTTACTTGGATCAGCCAAACGGATGAAAATGAAATTCGGTGGCATTTATTGAATTTTGTTTGTGACATAATTCCAGATTTGTGACTAATACTTTGCTGATTTGCATCTGTTTACAAAAAATAATACAGTCTAGAGGCAAAATGTCCGACAGAAGGAGAAACCAGAGGAAAAAATACAGAAAGCAGAGGCTGCAAAATAAAACCGATGGCATCCAACATAGTCGAATGCAGAATTGTAAATCCTCATGTGAAGTAATAAATGTTACATTATGTTTTGTTTTGTAAATGTAATTTTTAAATAATAACCTGCGGTCATTATAAAATGATGCGATAACAATTGAATAGCTGCATAGGTACCTCATTGAAAATAAAAAAGTTGTGAGCAATTGTGAATAAAATAGAAGTAAAGTAATTTTCGGATTCGAAAAATGTGACGGCACATTTTTCGCATTTTTTTGTGGCTCTACGTTTGTTAATAACAATCCACACATTAGAACATCTGCTTAAAGCAGATCGATAGCATAACCTCCCTTTCCATCAATGACCGGAGATCTCGAATGCCTGTAAAAAAAAAGATAAACATTAATAACAACATCACATTTAACAACATCAAGACAGGGATAAATAGAAAAAAAAACCCAAATTGAAATGAGAAGATAGTATCGATAATAAAATGATTCTGAAGAGGCCCCGACCATAGGGCGAAACGTAAAACGACGAGGAGTTATTTGATGAGGCCGACCATCGCCGAAGCTGCAGCACCATTACAATTTACGGCCAGGGTCCCAACAACATAGTGAACAAAATAGAAGAGCACGACTTTCGTAATGCATTAGCCGCATTTTTTTTTTTTTTTCAAGAAAACATCCGTGTAATTTTATTGAAGATAAATATCCTTAGCAACCATTAAAAAACCTACACATATAACAATTACTCCATGTTACTAATATTAAGTAATAATTACAAAACCAATTGCACCATCAACTCTATTTCTAAAAGTTTTAGGGATTCGCAGCTCTGGTTTCAATGCCGTATTCAAGGTCAACAATCCGCCTGTAGAAATTCTGCCAGCCACGTTATACAGTCAAGCGCCAAATGGCTTCAAGCACGCAACCAATTAACTTTTTCATCCCGAACGATGATTTCGGTTAAGCAGTTACGGCCGCTCGCGAGTCTGTTTTGCGGATTTCGTCATTTCATCGAGCGTCGGTCATCAGCAAACGGGGTTACAGTCACAGTTGCAGTATCGTCTAGCGCCCGCGCGTGCCGATCGTCATCATGGAACAATTTTGCGGGCCCTCATTAGCCGATACGAATCGCGCAAAGTAGCGTTGACCGGCGATATACCCACCGACCACTGACGTCTGTCATGCGATATTACCATTCGCATAAGCATTACCTCACATACAGCTCAGACAGCTCTTCTTTCTTCGCTGCAAATCCTTAAGGTAGTTCTGTCGCTAGAGTTCAATTTCGCATAAATTCGAGAAAATTAGGAGGGCATCGCACCGACTTCTCGATGGTCTAAAAATCTGAAAAAATGCATGCACATCAAAGGTACTGAAAAGATTCATTTGGCATAATAATAATTCTAAAATGTTATTAACAAATTGATGAAACAAAAAATTGTTCAACAAATATTTCGGTGACCGAATTTTTTTTTTCGATGAAAATGATTCTTTCGTTTCCCTGAATACGTATGAATTTTTTCAGATTTTTTAGTTAACTTTGAATTTGGGTGTTTTTTTATATGGAAAATTCAAAGTTAACTCAAAAATCTGAAAAACATTCATACGCATTCAGATAAACGAAAGGAATCATTTTCATAAAAAAAATATTTGGGTCACCGAAATATTTGTTAAACAATTTCTTTTTTCATCAATTTGTTAATAACATTTTAGAATTATTGTTATGTCAAATTAATCTTTTCAGTACCTTTAATGTGCATGAATTTTTTCAGATTTTTAGACCATCGAGAAGTCCTTGCGACCCTCTCTAAATTTTCTCAAATTTATGCGAAATTGAACTCTAGCGACAGAACTACCTTAAGCAGCTTTTGGCTTTCATTTCAGCATCGTGAGCATCGCATCAGTGTTTTTTTGCTGTTGATCACCATTTTTACTCCATTTAAACGTATTTCAGCCACACGATTAATCCAACTAAGTGAGCGGTTGCGTGCGGTCGTGGTATTTAAATATAAATATTCCTGCGTCATAAGGTCGTAAAGTAGGATCTGCGGTATCTGTAGCCCATAAGCAAAGGGCCAACGCCTTGACTTCCAAACCGGGACCACCGTTACATGTTACAACGGAACGAACACTTGAGGAGTTCATTCGGACAGTGAAGAAGGCGTCAGAAATACCATCATCAATGCCCACTTTCTCGTTTCCATGCGGCTCAATCGGAATCCTAGCTGCTCAATCCTGAGACCCGAGGATCAAGAAAAACCGAGACAGTGTGCTATTGAGGTAGTCTCCCACGCAAACAGGAACACAGGAATAAATATACATAGCGTGCGCACGTGCGTTAGGATATCGTGCGTGCGGCAAGCGGCACCTCAGTAAGCGCATATGGTAATGACAAGCCGGGAAACACCGGCCTGGCGCCGCGAGGAAGACCCTGGATATCGTGGTCTGGACTGCGGCTGCACAGCAGGTCAAGATGGAGCAGGACTTGCAGGGGATGCGCTTTTTTCGATGCTACTCGGAGTCAGGAACAGTTAAGGTATTCCAACGTTATTTGAAGAAACATTTCCTGGACAGAATTTGGATGACCAAAGAAAATTGCAGGTCAGGATGGTGCAGGATTGGAAGGGGATGCGCTTGGTTCGATGCTATCCGAAGTCTGGAATAGGTAACATGTTCCATGATACATAAAACATTTGCTGGACAGATTTTGGATGACCAACGGGAACTGCGGATCAGGATGGAATAGGACTCAAAGGGGATATGCTTGTTTGGATGCTACCGAAAGTCAGAAATAGTTAACATGTTCCATGATACATAAAACATTTCCTGGACAAAACTTGAAGGACCAACGAAAATTGCAGGTCTGGATTGTAAAGGACTCCAAGGGGATGCGCTTGTTTTGATGCTACCCGACGTCAGGAATAGTTAACATGTTCCATGATCCCTAAAGAAACATTCGCTGGACAAAATTTGTATGATCAATGAAAGCTGTAGGTCAAGATGGAATAGGACTCGCAGAGGATGCGATTGTTTCGATGATACCGAAAGTCAGGAATAGTTAATGTGTTCCATGATACATAAAACTTTTGCTGGACATAATCTGGATGACCAACGAAAACCACAGGTCAGGATGGAACAGGACTCGAAGGGGATGTGCTTGTTTCGATGCTACCTAAAGTCAGGAATGGCTAACATCTTCCATGATACATAAAGAAACATTTCCTGGTCAGAATTTGTATGACCAATGAAAACTGCAGGTCAGGATGAAACAGGACACGAAGGAACTGCGTTTGTTTCAATCCTGAAGTCAGGAATAGTTTCCCTAGTTTCTGCAGACAAACGTTACCTACAGATACAACTTGAACTCAGCCTAAAGTTTCAACCTGAAGTGAGGAACAGTTTCTCTAGTTTCTGCAGACAAAGGTTACCTACAGAAACTTTAATTGGACCAAATCGGTATGAACAATGCGAATTGTAGTTCACAATGGAACAGGACTTCCAGGGAATGATCTTGTCTGTACTGCCAGAACTCAGTATGAAGTCCATTTTCCACTCCGACACAGCAATAAAACCTCATTCAAGTCTCTAACTCACAAATTCCCGAGAACTGCAAAAAGCTGAGACTCCACGTCGTCTCCCACCGCCCCTAAAATTCGCAAGTTCACATTACCCAGAACCAGCGTTCAAGCTCAAGCGAGAGGATGTTGCCTCGTTTTTTTCCACTCCCGTGGAAGAGTTACATGACACCGGGGCGTCGTATAGGTGTTCGAGGACGACGACTAGAGGAGAGCAGCGAGTCCGGCTGGAGGATTGAGGATCGTGTAGTCCGAGGAGCCTAAGGAGTCGCGGTACCCACGTTCTTACGTCCCTCGTGGTGATGTTTGCGATGGGTATAACGCCCGGGGCCTGCGGGACGGTAATGCCATCTTCACGAGTTCGCAGCCGTAAAATCGTGAATTATTAACACTAATATGTAACACCGTGGCCGGCGGTACAATCGGCTCGGGAACGGGTTGGCTCTCTTGTCGACCGTTTGCGATCCTTTCTGACTGCCACGGACAGCATAGGCCATTCTGCCCGGACTGTCCTGGACAGGGGAGAACAATTCATGCCCTCTAAATCTCGGATGGAGGCACCGCGAGTTGCACGAGCCACGTTTGCGAACGACTGTACTGGCCGGCTCGCCGTTGGTGGTTTATGTCGATGCCATGTTTACGCCTCTTCGCACTGCCTGGGAGTTCGCTAAACGCAACTGAAGCACTTGTAGCCGCAATGATTCGCTTTAGTCTATCTCGGCCTTCCTGGGTTGACTGAAACGGTCCGTGCAAAAGCGGCGGCAGGTCGTTTTATTGGTGCACTGGGAGGACTTGGTGGCGATGGCTGCAACAGGAGTGTGTGAACGATTCCCATACGGTGTCGTAAACACGGTTTATTCGACCTTGAGGGTTGTGATGCTTCTATGATTTTTTACATCCCTGGAAATTTGTTTTCAGCAGATTAAGTTTGTTTAACATGTTTTCTGTTTTCGCGCAGGGTTTCCTGAATTTGTTGCCATCTCTTGTTTTTGTGTTTAAGGATTTGTCTTGTCTAATGCAAGAAATATACAAATAAATAAATAAGTAAGTAAGTAAATAAGTATGTAAGTAAGTAAGTAAATAAATAAATAAATAAATAAATAAATAAATAAATAAATAAATAAATAAATAAATAAATAAATAAATAAATAAATAAATAAATAAATAAATAAATAAATAAATAAATAAATAAATAAATAAATAAATAAATAAATAAATAAATAAATAAATAAATAAATAAATAAATAAATAAATAAATAAATAAATAAATAAATAAATAAATAAATAAATAAATAAATAAATAAGTGAATAAATGATTAAGTGAATAAATAAATAAGCGAACAAATAATTAAGTGAATATATAAATTAGCGAATAAATAAATAAGCGAATAAATAAATAAGTGAATAAATAAATAAGCGAATAAATAAATAAGCGAATATATAAATAAGTGAATAAATAAATAAGCGAATAAATAAATAAGTGAATAAATAAATAAGTGAATAAATGAATAAGTGAATAAATGAATAAGTGAATAAATAAATAAGTGAATAAATGAATAAGTGAATAAATAAATAAGTGAATAAATAAATAAGTGAATAAATAAATAATTAAATAAATAAATAAATAGATAAATGAAATACTTTAATACCCCATATGAATGTGAAGAACTTTTGTACCAAATCCAAGCCAGAAAATTTGCCAAAGGCCACTGATTAATATGGTCGCTCCCAAATCCGTTGTTGAAATTCTTCGCCAACGGATTCGGTTTATCCGGGGTGCTGAGACACACACACGAAGGACAGCGGAGATCCGAGCGGAAGCGAGAAGACGGGAGAGTAATGGCGATGGCAAAGATAGATAGATAGATAGATATTAAGGACATGGCTGCGCCGAGACGGATAAAGAAGAGGAAGAGGGAGTGCCTTTCGACGTACATATTATGCAGCTCCGCTTGACACTCAGCGCGAAACTGCATCGCGACGAACCCGTGGGCGAAAAACCGTCAGATAACCCGGGGGATCATTCGTCTCTGACCTTGGCGCATGCGCATTTTTTTTTGCGGTCTGTTGAAGGAAGACGACTCGAATTTTCTTGTCTTCTAAAATAATGATGAAACTCCATTTCCTACATTCTAATTGGTGTCAACATTGTTTTAAGTGATAACTAAACTCAGAATTTTGGGAAAACAAAAAAGGTGACTATTCAAACATAAAATAGCTTCATGTTTCTATAATTGAAAACAATTTTGATTTCATAGAAAAATCCCGGGTTTTTAGACAAAATGAAAATTGAAAAAACCAATTTAAAAAAATTATACAAAATTCCGAAAAATTTCAAACGTATTCAGAAAAATGAATGAATCATTTTTATTCTAATAAAAAAGTTGGATCGACGTGTAATTTGTTGAACAATTTTTTTTTTCATTAATTTGTCAATAACATTTTGATATTATTATCATACAAAATCAATCTTAGCAACACCTTCCATACGTCTAATTTTTTCAGATTTCTATTTCATCGAGAAAGGTTCAAAATTCTCTTAAAATCCCAGGTTTAGCCGGACGACTACCTTAAGACTTATTTTTTAGAAACTCGCGAAGAGATTTTGGCGGGAGATTTTTCGTCGTGGCGTCGCTTACAAATGGCCTTAAGGAGCTTAAAGCTGCGCGGACTGGTTTCCCGGACAAGAGCAACGGGCGGCAAACTGTTACAGCGGTAAGTGTGGAATAGTCGCTTCGCTTCACGCGCTCATTAACGCCGAGCGGAGTCGTGCTACGTTTCTAATTATCCGTTTGCCGCTCGCGAGTTCCCGGAGAAAGAGAAAGAGAGAGAGCATCGCTCGCGGGCCAATCGGCGGCTGGTCAATCACAGCCGCGCGTCGTTAGCCGGCCGCGCTCGCCTCGCATTTGGTATTGTAAAAAGCCGTATAGGATCGACGTGGCCCGGCGTGGCAAAGCGCGAGCGACTCCTCGGGAATTCCGGGCGACGAGGCACCGACGACGAATGTAAAAGTTTGCGGTACGCGCGTGCGCTCCGCGAACCGCGACATGCGTTTGAACTTGGAGAGAAATTTTAATTATACCGTAAGCACAAGTGAAATTACGGCGTTAAACGTGAATTTAATTTCCCCACCGCCACTTTAGATGCGGGACTCGTTGTTCGCACCGTTTTACTCCGTGGAAAAAAAAAACGGTTTCCCGTTTGGGGTAAAAGTGCGGTGAATATTGATCGACGTGGTGCGACGGACCAGGTGGTAATGACAGGAAATCGCGCTGGAAAGACTCGAGAGGTGATAGAATATTGAGAACACGGGTGAAACGTGTGAAATTTAAAAGAAATAAAATTGCTGTCCGATTTGTAGACTGAGTAAATTGTATTGCTGAAATTGCTGATAAGTTGCTGACAAGAAGAAATGGTGTTGCTGGCATTGCTAATCATTTGCTGAAAGAGCAAATAACATTGCTGACATTGCTAATAATTTGCTCACAGAAGAAATGGCATTGCTAACATTGCTAATCATTTGCTGACAGAGCAAATAACATTGCTGACATTGCTAATAACTTGCTCACAGAAGGAATGGCATTACTGACATTGCTAATAATTTGCTGATGGAGTAAATGGCATTGCTGACATTGCTAATCGTTTGCTGACTGAGAAAATGACATTGCTGACATAGCTAATCATTTGCTGATGGAGTAAATGGCATTGCTGACATTGCTAATCGTTTGCTGACTGAGAAAGTGACATTGCTGACATAGCTAATCATTTGCTGATAGAGCAATTGGCATTGCTGCCATTGCTGACCATTTGCTAACAGAGCAAATGGCATTGCTGACAGAGCAAGTCGCACTGCTGACATTGCTAACAGTTTGCTGACAGTGCGAATCAATTGCTGACATTGCAAATCAATTGCTGACATTGCAAATCAATTGCTGACATTGCAAATCAATTGCTGACATTGCAAATCAATTGCTGACACTGCTAACAGTTTGCTGATAGTGCAAATGACATTGCTGGCATTGCGAATCAATTGCTGGCATTGCAAATTAATTGCTGACATTGCAAATCAATTGCTGACATTGCAAATTAATTGCTGACATTGCAAATCAATTGCTGACATTGCAAATCATTTGCTGACAGAGCAAATGGCATTGCTGACATTGCAAATCAATTGCTGACAGAGCAAATGGCTTTGCTGACATCGCTAATCATTCGCCGTAGCAGCAAAATGAATTCGTCCCAGCAAGAAAAAATATGTTAGCTCATCAAACCGATCAAGATCCGCACTGTTTGTTTCCACAGCAAACGCTCGTCCGTTAAGACCGCAAATTAGTTGCCGCACGATCTAAAAACCTCTCCAAGCTCCAACATCAAACAAAGGCGATACGAATTCCCGTGCGCATCTGTATCAAAATTGCGGCCGCGTCGAGCGCTGCAACTTTTCGCGCTGAAAACGAGCAACGTGCCGGACGGACGTCTGGCGCGGGTCGCGAAATATATCCGGAATTACAGGCCAGCCCCGCGGTTGCGAGTATTAAAGTCCCCACGGCGCGCTGGAAGCAGATGAGGAAAAGAGAAAGAGCGAAAGAAATTTAAAAAAAAATCAACAACGATGAACGAGAGGGGTTTGCGGAATTACGAGATCGAGAATAAGACTCGGGAGCCGTCGGGGAGCGAGAGAAGAGGAAGAGAAGCGCGGAGCAAAAAAAGATCGAATGCTAACCGTAATAACCAGTTAAACGTTTCAGGACACGGGGGGATCGAGTCGAGCCTGCGCAGTGGGCGGGGGTTCTAAAACTAATATCGAACGAAACCCGGCAATTGCGGTCGCGCACGCGCGGGGGACGAGGGGGGGGGGGGGAGGGGGGCGACTCATCGCTACCGGCGTCCGCGGAACAGCAGCGCCCTCGCCCGCCGCCCCGCGACACCGCCGGCCACGGCGGGAAAGTATCCTTACCGGCCGGTCCTCCGCTCGATCGAGGTGGATCGTGCAGTCGCGCAGAAGTTCGCTTCAATAATCCCGGCGGGGCGTAGGACTAATTTTGAATGCCATTATTAGTTGGCAGAAGCCGCGACCAGGATTCTCGGATATATTTTTCTACGGGGCGGTGGATCGTACGAAGGGGGGAGAAGTCCATTTGTCGGTAACCACCGACGGGGATTGTTATTTGTTTATTTTTCACGGAGTGAGATCCGCTATTTGTCTTTCTCTCGCTTTTGGATCATCAACAGCAGTATCGTCAACGTTCACCACCACCACGACTGCCACCGCCACCATCCGATTGTCCGGGGAATTGTCTCGATCGCGTTGCAGACAGATTTCACGATCTCGGCGTATCTGTCAACGGCCGTTGGGTGATTTTATTTGGTACCAACTGTTCCTAAATTGTTCAAGTAAATTTAGGAACATTTAGGACATCCTGATTTGTTTCAGTGAATTTAGGAACATTTAGGATATCCTAAATTGTTCCAGTAAATTTAGGAACATTTAGGACATCCTAAATTATTCCAGTGGCTTTAGGATTATTTTGGACATACGAAATTATTCCAGTAAATTTAGGAACATTTAGAACATCCTAAATTGTTCCAGTGACTGTAGGAACATTTAGGACATTCTAAACTATTCCAGTAAATTTAGGAACATTTAGGACATCCTAAATTATTCCAGTAAATTTCGAAACATTTAGGACATCCTAAATTATTCCAGTAAATTTAGGAACATTTAGGCCATCCTAAATTATTCCAGTAAATTTAGGAACATTTTGGACATCCTGAATTGTTAAATTTAGAAACTCTGTTCCTGTTCCTAAATTTACACTTGGAAAAAAATCCAAGTGGTGTCATCGAGAATCGAACCCCAGACGCCTGGTTGACAGTCCAGGACTCGATCCCCTGTGCCACTAATCGCTTCAGTTTACAGTAACTAAAAAAATAGTCACTCGGACCAAAAATTGTCACCACAATTTCTCCGAATGTGTCTGAAATGACTACATATGAACGCAACATTCATTTCATTAATTCATTATCATCAATATTTTATCATTAATTTATTTTAATTTTAATTTTTATTTTTATTTTTATTTTCATTTTCATTTTCAGTTCCATTTTGTAGCGAATGCAAACATTCATTCCAAATGCGTGTCAACCCGACCGAGCCCGCCACACGAATCCGCGCTGCAGCCGAGCACAATGGCGCAGGCCCATTATTAACGAATACGAGAATGAGACTGAGGGGAGAATGGCAGCAGAGGCAGAAGGAGAAGTAATCGAAAGACGCCAACGCACATACTATTACCGCACGCGGTCGCTACTACCCGGGAGCGGACTGCGTGCTGGCGCCACCTCGACCGGCCCATTCGCCGATTCAATCGACTCGCGCCGGTCTCGCCGAGTGCCCATCCCGCATTATGCGCCACAGACTGATATACATAGATGTGTCTTCGCTGCATCCCGCGCGGTCGGTCGCCCCTCGTGGCCGGGAGTAGCGGAGACCGGGGCGCGTTGGTACAAATGACGTCGTAAATCGACATTACGATGCGAATTTTTTGTCTACTCTAAGGCCTTTGTTACGTGTTGGCAATTTTTCCGTCTTTATAACTAATTACTAAAATATTAATAATCTGTCTTTCTGCTATTCCTACATTACAATCCCGATTCAATAGCTTCTGTAAATGATCCAATGTGGAGTTTTCCCCTCATATCGGATATTCGCCTTTTTAGTTAGGTAGGGTTAATTAGGTAGTGTTAAGTTAGGTAGAGTTAAACTAGGTAGCGTTAAGTTAGGTAGGGTTAAGCTAGGTCGGGTTAAGTTAAGTAGGGTTAAGTTAGGTAGGGTTAAGCTAGGTCGGGTTAAGTTAAGTAGGGTTAAGTTAGGTAGGGTTAAGTTAAGTAGGGTTAAGTTAGGTAGGGTTAAGTTAGGTAGGGTTAAGTTAGGTAGGATTATGTTAGGTAGGATTATGTTAGGTACGGCTAAGTTAGGTAGAGTTAAGTTAGGTGGGGTTAAGTTAGGTAAGATTAATCCAAGCTTGACGGCTCTTTTGACATGGAATGCTCAATATATCCTACACAGCGGCGGCGGCGAGATCTTTTTATAGTACAGAGAGACAAACAACGAACACGACATTTTGTAAATTTGTTTTAAATCATTAATCGAATAAGATCCCAAAATAAATAGTTAATTCGTAACAGCTTTATTGGTGAAAATCGTCAACACAAAAAATAAAAAAATAAAATGCCAATCAAAAAGTGTTCCAATGAGCCCCGGTCTCCCCTGTCACACGTCCGGGTGGACATGAAATCCGCCGATTCTCGTACCCACGATTCCCTCGACCACGTTCAAACCGATCCCGGCCGATCGTTTGTGCCTCTCCGCTCATCACCGGTTTTCCTCGTGCACTTTCAGGATCGGCATCGACGCTGGAAATCGCGGCAGCGAGCAGAGGAGTTGCAATTCCATTATTGCGCCGCGCCGCGGTACACGACTCATTCTCTCTATCTTTACACGCGTTATTTTTTTTTTCTTTCTTTTCTGTTTTTTTTTTTTTTTTTTTTTTTTCGTTTCATTGACTCGTTGCGGACACCGCGGCAACACTTGGCTCATTGATTCCCAGTCCCGGCGTCTCCAACGCGAATTCCTCGGGCTGCCTGCTGCCTACCCACTTCCCACCCTCTTTAGCTCATTGTGTACCGAGAGCGCTAGGATCGCGCGCGGCCCCGAGGCTGAAGCGAAACCGGAGGTAAACTTGTGGATTATACACAGCGGTATCAATAGTCACGCCGACCAGCCGCATGAGATATTTCGCACTCGCAGATCTCAAACGTTGTTACGTGTACAACACGGTGGGGGATTTTTTTTCTTTCGGGGCGCTCAGTCGTGTGACTTTCGGGATTATCGTGGGCGCTCTTCCCTCGTGCAAAATGAGCGAACATAATCGAAGCGAGGAGATTACTGGAGAAATACAGGAAATCGAGTGAGTCACCCTGCGAGAGTCACGGAGTTAATACCCCCATCGAGTTAATGAATAACGAATGATAACTATATTTCTATTTATCACCCGGTCGTTCAGCGGCGATTCAACGTTTCTCATGAGCGAACCGGACGATGTGGATGCGGGGTGCGGATTTTTCGTGTTCGTGGGTTGCGAAATAGTGAATGTTGATGTCAAAACTCTCGTGTTCTCAGGCCAGCCACTTTCGTCCAAAATTGGTGAAGTGGTTTGAGGTGTAAATGATTTTGCTGTATTAAAGTCGTTTGGAGCTTCACTGAGAAAATTATGTAGGGCTAACAAAAAAGTGAAAAAAGTACATTTATTTGTTTGGTTAACAAAATATTTGGATATGACTAAAATGTTTCGCTGAATTCGCAAATTATTTTACTAACCTCAAAAAATATTTTTCCAACCTTAACATATATTTTACTAACCTCAACAAATATTTTAATAACCTCAAACAATAATTTGTGAACCGCAAAAAAACGTTTTATTAACCTCAACAAATATTGTACCAACCTCAAAAAACATTTCGCTAACCTCAGAAAATATTTTTGTAACTTCAAACATTTTTTACTAACCTCAAAAAATATCTCACTAACCCCAAAAAATATTTGACTAACCTCAAAAAATATTATACAAACCTCAACAAATATTACACTAACCTCAACAAATATTTTACTAACCTCAAACAATATTTTGCTAACCTCAAAATCATTTTACAAACCTTAAAAAATATTTTACTAACCTCAACAACATTTTTACTAACCTCAACAACATTTTTACTAACCTCAAACATTTTTTAGTAACCTCAACACAATTTTTACTAACCTCAACAAAATTTTTACTAACCTCAAAACATTTTTACTAACCTCAAAACATTTTTTAGTAAACTTAACAAAATTTTTACTAATCTCAAAACATTTTTTGCTAATCTCAAATTTTTTTTTACGAACCTCAATAAAAAGTGTACTAACCTCCCAAACAATCTTTCTAAACCTAACCAATAAACTCATTTAACATACCTCAATTTCTGCAAAATTAATCCACGAACAAAAAAATCACAGTGATCGCTTTCGCTCCTCATCCCCATCGATGACCCACCAAAAATCCCCCCAAACCGAAGGGTTAATGTTTGACCAGTACCACCTCAAAACCCCCATCGCAACGCCCTTCATCGATCCACAGGGCGAGAACGAAAGTGCCCGCGAAAGAAAGGGAGTCCGTTCGGTCTCGCTTTCTTCCCGGCCCGAGAGCTGTCGAAGCGCGCAGCCGCAGTGCGTCGGACCATTAGGCAGCCGTTGTGCGCAGTCGCCGGGGCGAGTGTATCGGCGCGTCCGGCCCGCGCGCACGCTCCAAGTCCCGCGCGCTCACGTATAGCTTCTTTGATGTCGGCCGCTCGCTGCGCATTGTGGATGCATTATAATGCGCAGCCCCCGCGAGCGAGCGAGCGAGAAACTCAGTTCTCAGCTCATTTTGTTTCTCGCTTTATTCTTTCGTTTTTTTTTCTTTTTTTTTCTCTCTCTCTCTTTTCGCTTTCTTTCTCCCCGGGCCCGCCCGATATGTTTGTATTGTGCCGAGTTGCGCGCCGAGTTCGATAATCAAAAGTACCTGACCGTATGCGCGGGTATCGCCTAAGATTATATGAATAGAAAGGCGCCGGTTGTGTGATACGTGATGGGCGTTTGCAATTGAAAATCGTATTACGTAAAACAGCGGCAGAGCCCGACGCTCGCGACGTTCCCGGTCGAACGGGGAACACGAGACGCTCGGGCATTATGTTTCTACCGCTGCACTTCCTATGATGCATGCGAGTTATATTTTCGCAACCCGGCTGTTTCGCCGCGCGCGCGTTCGATTTTAAATTAAGTGCGCGGGGCAAAGGTGCCGTGTGGCCAGTGGGAAAAATGGAATAGAACGCGGAATGTGTGCGCTCGGTTATGCTGTGCAAATATCGTCGATCGAGCCAACGATTCCAGGGGCTGCGTTCGCTCATTGTTGTGGCGAACGCGAAAAATGCGGCGGGAGGAAATTTATGTGTAGCGGATTTACGGGGATTTTTCTGTGGGTGTGGCTCCGCGTTTCCGTGGGAGAAAAATGTGGGGTTGGTTAGTAAATTGAGTGGATATTGACAGTTGGTTTTTGTAGTAACTATTTTTGGTTATTAAAAAAAGTAACTTCTTGTGAGTACGGATGAAAAAAAGTTAAAAAACTATTGTTCACATTTGAAACCAATTATTCATTAAAACCTCAGCCTCTTTGAAGCACGAAAAGATATTATTTGATTGAGTTAAAGATGTGCAGAGATTTTTTTTATCACCCTTAGTGTCACCCATATAACGAGGCTCCATGTACTGAAATTTCTACCACAATTTCTTTTTATTTTGTTGTGTATTATTTTTGCTTTTTATAATATTATTATTTTATATTATTATTATTATTATTATTATTATTATTATTATTATTAAAAAATGATTTAAAAATAATTTTTTTAATGATTTTTTTTCAATTTGCGAAAGATTGTTGAATTTTTTACTTTTTGTTGAATTTTCTTGGTTTAACTAGAAGCTATACTATTGAAAAATAAAAAAAATGGTGGGTTCTTTGTTTCAGATGGAAATTGCGACCTGCATCTTTCCCGCCGCACGACAAATGCACACTCGTGAGGCGCCTCGACGAAATGCTTGTAACAGGCATAATATGACATGTATCTTAATGAAAAAAATTGAGAAGACTATTAAAATATATAACAATAAACCCTGAAAGTTTCGTTTCAATCGGATATTTATTTCCTTCCCAAAAAAATCCTCGAAAAAAATCTATTTTTTGAAGCCTCTATCCCACTTTTTTAAAGCTCCCCCCTTAACCCTATTATTATTGTACTTTTTATTCTGATTTTATGTTTATTTTTTTAATTTATTCTGATTTTATGTTTATTTTTTAATTTATTCTGATGTTATGTTTATTTTTTTTATTTATTCTGTTTTTATGTTTATTTTTTTATTTATTCTGATTTTATGTTTATTTTTTAAATTGATTCTGCTTTTCATGTTTTTTAATCTTTTATTTATTCTGTATTTATGGTATCAATCGAGTTCCATCTATGTGCATAAAATGCATTTTTGCGTTACATCGAAGAGTAAAAAGCCCGCATTATTTCTTTTCGGCCCGGATCAGATTTGCAAAAATTTACCTCACTACATTGTAGAAGCGCCAAAAAATAATGAGTCGCGGGTGAATCGCAGACGAGTTACCGGGGCGCTCGGGTCGTATACACGAGACGAGCGAGTGGAGCTTCCGCGCTACGCGAAGAAGCGGCGCCCGGTGAATCGCCGGTGCGAGGGAGGCAACACACGGGTTCCCCGGCCGCTCTGTAATTTGCGCGGTCGTGCCCGGGGGATCCGCCGCCGCGGACCACCGCGCCTCGGTCCTCAATGATATTCCGGCGCGGCCGCGCGCTGAATCGACGGCGGCGCCGGAACCGGGGGGGATGAAGAAGAGGGAAGCCGGAGACGGAAAACGAGAAAAAGGAGCGACGTCGAGGCGGACGAACGAGCGAAAAAGATCCGTCGTACGGCCGCGGCCGAGAAGCCCTTTCTTGTTGAATCCGCGGCACAGGCGCCACCGCTATCGTTCGCAATTATGCCGCGCGGCGCGCGGAAGCCGGTATTTTAATCTCAGCCGGAACACAAGTCGAAGGGCGGAAAAAATATAATAAGTTTTTTTTTTACACTCGGGCAAAAACCGAATCTAAGCAGTCACGTAAACTCGCGATCATTGCGAGTTGAACTTGCACCGAGGGAGACGGAGAAAAAATTGTTGGGCTAAGTTGTAAAGGCTGTTTTCATGAATTACCGAATAATATATTTATTTCATGTAGTTTCCATAGAAATAATTTTTTTTTGGAAGCAAATGAATATTATTATTTTGTGATACAACATCGAGATTATTCTGCGTTGTGGATGGGTTCCGAAAAAATGGCTAAATCAGTTAATAAAGGCTGTTTTCATGAATTACCGAATAATATATTTATTTTACATGAATTCCACAGAAATTTTTTTTTTTTTTAATGAAAATTATAAATATAATATCGTGAAAAAACATCGTGATCATTTTGTGTTGAGAGAGGATGCAGAAAAAATTGCTATATCGATTTATAGAGGCTGTTTTCATGAATAACCGCATAATTAAAATATTTTACACAGATTCCACAGAAACTAATTTTTTTGGGAGAGAGATATAATTATAATTTTCTGAAAAAAAAAAACACCGAGATCTTTTTGCGTTGAGGATGGGTGCTGAAAAAAATTGTTAAATCAATTGATAAAGGCAGTTTTCATGAATCTCCAAATAATGCATCTATTTAATTTTTTTAAGTGTATTCCACAAAAACTATTTCGTTTTTTTTTTAGAAAAAAAAAAAACAATCTCCTGATTAAATAAATAAATATGCAAAAACACTGAAACAACATTTAACATTCATAGAAACCAAGTAATGAAGTACTTTGCAATTAGTTTCCTTTCACCAACCTCCATCGGTATTCAGCAAAACGAAAGTGACTGCAGTCCGCAGAGTCCCGTCTACAAAAACGTCAATCGAAGCACCTGCGTCCCGCACGATCAGGTGAAGCCTGTGCCGTGCTTCGACTTGTGCAGACGCGTAAGAAGCATCGACAGCTTTCAGTATACGAGGGGTGACGATCAATTTGTCAGAAGGCAGCGAACCACCGAGTCCTACGTTGCACCCGGTATCGAGACTGCGCATCAGCTTGTTATTAGATTTCCATCGAGATCCTGAATCCCCGCTACAGACATTCGATCCGGGTAAACTCGAGTGTATAAAAAAAAAATGGCTCCTAGTCGCCAAGTAGCACAGAGCCAAGAAGATGCAATCGCGACCCTACACGGCCGTCTTCACCTTCTGCCGCTTCGTCCAGTCGTCCCACTGTTCGCCTCTGTCTAATTGCGTTACGACCGCGCGGCCATTCCACACATATCCATTTCCATCCTCCATACGTACAGGCGGTACCATTTTTACGTCAACATAATTTCCCAACGTCGAGCCCAGAGAGAAATGAAAAACAACTGCGACGCGATTAAAAAAAAAAAAAAAAAGGAGCGAGGGAATAACGAGGATGATTATGCGATCCTCTCGGGCGTCGATTGTGTCGTGTATCGAAATGTGGCGTCTCGATTGCGTCACCGATGAACCGAGGAAGACCCGCGAGAGACGCCGCCGCCTGGTAGAAAGCACACTAATCCTAACCGACAATCATTTGTCAGGTGAGGAACGTACAGCCCGATGGTTCGTTGATCTCGCTGCTCGCACTTGCCAGCCGTGATCGTCTCTTCTGCTGGCTCTCGTCGCTGTTGTTGTCGCACATCTGTACACTCGGACCTCGGTTTTGCGGACGGGTCGGGACCGGAAGTCCGCTGGAAGGAAGATCCCTGAGCTCCGCCCCCTCGCGGCTATTGGACGGCTGCGACGCTGCCGCGCCTGCGTCGCGTCGATACACAAAATATCCCGGTGGGATATTTTGTGTGGGATATTTTGTGGTGGGATATTTTGTGGTGGGATATTTTGTGGTGGGATATTTTGTTGTGGGATATTTTGTTGTGGGATATTTTGTTGTGGGATATTTTGTTGTGGGATATTTTGTTGTGGGATATTTTGTCGTGGGATATTTTGTCGTGGGATATTTTGTCGTGGGATATTTTGTCGTGGGATATTTTGTCGTGGGATATTTTGTCGTGGGATATTTTGTCGTGGGATATTTTTTCGTGGGATATTTTGTCGTGGGATATTTTGTCGTGGGATATTTTTTCGTGGAATATTTTTTCGTGGGATATTTTTTCGGGGGATATTTTTTCGTGGGATATTTTTTCATGGGATATTTTTTCGTGGGATATTTTTTCGTGGGATATTTTTAGCGGGATATTTTTTGCAGGTATTCATGGATTATTTTTATCACGGTCTTCTCGCGTCGATCATTTGCCCGTTTATTTCCAAAAATCACAATCTCAGTCCCCGCAATCGGGGTCCGACTGTAAACCGTGTCCCCCGCGCCGCACGCGAGGGGGGGGGGGGGGGGGGAGGGAGCTCAAAGAAATCTTCCGCGTCGTCGTTACACGTGTACGGACAGCTCGGACACCGCATCGCCGTTATTCGTTCGTATCGTTCGCCGCAAGCGCTAATGGCAGAACGCACAGAAGGTTCTAATGGCGCTCGCGGTACCAAAGAGTGACATTTCTATCCTCGTGTCCCGCGCGCGGCGTCAGGCCAGCCGGTGTGTGTATCGGAGTCATATAGAGACGGATACGACCCCGCGCGGAGTTAACAATCCCGCGACGGGTCCGATATTGATGGCCCCGCGCGGAGAAAACGGCCCGGGGATTTATTAATCTCGACGATTAACGGCCGGGATCATCTCGACGCGAGAGACCGAGAGACGATTCTATCGGGCCGAGAATTGTGGAGCCAACGACTGTGGCGGACACGACCGCGAGACTCATCCCCACCCTGAGCGCCGAGAGGGGCCATAATAGGAAATACCTGCGACGACTTTCCCCGCCTGCTTCGACGTTTTCATATACTTCATTTCTCACGTTGTTAATGTATCCTTTACACTCGGGCCCCGTTCACGGATATTTCACGGTGTTGGCTGCGCGAGGCGACGCGCCACGGGTGATGATTATTGTGAGCGGCTCGGTGGATCCCCGTGATTAACGAACTAGGAAATTGTATCGAATGACCGGTGATTAGCGTGGTAATTATGCGGCCGCTTAGCGAGGGGAAGAGGAAGGGGAGGGGGTTGTTACTCGTTACGCCTGTGAAGCTTGTGTTCAATCGGTTTGCGCGAAAAACAAAGAGGGAGATTGTAAGACATTTGCTTCCAATTGGGAGTAATCAGCGATATACGAGGATTCTATTTATCGGTGCGTGAGCTTGATGAGAATGTTGGGGCGATTATGTTGAACGCTTGGTGAAGGAAACTTTTTTTTTTGCAGTTGGAGAAATGTTGGAATAATTGAGACTTGAAATGGAAAAAGGAGTTTGAGACACGTGGATTCAGGAAATTGTGATGCACTAAATAATTCACAGCAGATTTTGACGCCTCATAATTTAGTCGTATTTAAAAAAAATTATTAATTTTTCGAAATTTCCAATTGACAGTAAAAAAAATTATCACTTTTTTCGCCACGTTTAGTTGACAATCAAATAAACATTTTTGCCCACTCCGGTTGACAATCAACAAAATTATCATTTTTTTTGCCACTTTCGGTTGACAATAAAAAATATTTTTATTTTTTTGCCACTTTCAGTTGACACACAAAAAATGATTACTTTTTTCTCCACTTTCAGTTGATACACAAAAAATTATTACTTTTTTCGCCGCTTTCAGTTGACAGACAAAAAATTGTTAATTTTTTGTCAATTACAGTTGACAATTTAAAAAAATTAATTTTTTGTCAATTGCAATACACAATCAAATAAATGAATTTTTTGTCAATTGCAGTTCACAATCAAATAAATTATTGATATTTTGCCAATTACAGTTGACAATCAAAAAAATTATTAAATTTTTGTCAATTACAGTCGACAATAAAAAAAAATGATTATTTTTTTGTCAATTACAGTTGGCAATAAAAAATAATTTTTTTTTGTCGATTACAGTTTACAAAAAAAAAAAGTTTGACAATTACATTTTACAATCCAAAAAATGGATTATTTTTTGTCAATTACAGTTGACAATTAAATGAACGATTAATTTTTTGTTAATTACGTTGACAAAATGAATTATTAATTTTTTGACAATTCAAGTTGACAATGAAAAAAATTTTTTTTTTGTCAATTCCACGTTATCAATGAAAAACGCGCGTTTCACGAGGCCTCAACGGTTCGACCTACCTGGCGACGCTTCAGGACCCTCGCGGGCCGCGAGCCGATTGTCTTGTTGAATATTCGCGCAATTGCAAATGATCCCGCGAGTGGCGCGTTGTAATAGCGCGAACGCGCCCGCGGTGCGTGGCAGAAGCCGCGCGAGCCGAGCCATAAATCACGGGTTCGCAATGCGAACACGACATGACGCGCGGTTTGCGCAGCTTCGTCGCGTCTCATCGTCTCTCTTCATGGCGAGACGGAAGACCACGCGGTGCGCGGCGCGGCTACCTTCGACCCTCTCGGTAGCCCGGGCACCGAGCCAATCGACGTGCCGGTTTAACTTACGCAAATGCATTCTCGAGAGCCGCCGCCGTGCGAACGAGTCGATGTTGTTGCCAGTGCGATGGGACCGCGACGGGCGAAAGCGCTCGCCACACGTATGGGACACACAGCTGGCAACGTGAGCGAATGAGCTTAACCGCGACTTTCGTTGCACACGTGAAACTTCAGTTTCAGGGCACCAACGCTGGGAAGACGTAATTTTGTGGGCTGAATACAGTGACGACGAATCGGTTCGTTTGTTATTGGTTAGCAAAATGATTTTCTGAAGGAACTAAAATATGTTGAATTTACAAATCATTTTTTGGTGACCAAACAAAAATATTTTGTTGGATTTGAACATTATTTTTGGGCCACAAAAATGTTTCGTTGGATTTGGAAAATATTTTGGCCCCACAAAAATATTTTGTAGAATTTGGAAAACATTTTGGCCCCCCAAGAATATTTTCGTTGGTTTTGGACATATTTTTGGCTGCACAAAAATATTTTGTTGGTTTTGGACATATTTTTGGCTGCACAAAAATATTTTGTAGAACTTAGAAATTATTTCGACCCCACAAAAATATTTTGTTGGATTTGGGAATTATTTTGGTCACACAAAAATATTTCGTTGGATTTGGAAATTATTTTGGTCACACAAAAATATTTCGTTGGATTTGGAAATTGTTTCGGTACCGCAAAAATATTTTGTTACATTTGGAAATTATTTTGCCCCCACAAATATAATATGTTATATTTGGAAATTATTTTGCCCCCACAAATGTAATTTGTGGATTTTCAAATTATTTTGTTGTTAACGCTCTAAGACATTTTGTTCAGTTTGCAAATTATGTTGGTAAGCATCCCAAATATTTTATTGAAGCAGGAAATTATTTTAGTAACCCTGTAAAATATTTGATTGAAGCCGAACATTATTTTGGTAAACCCACAAAAATATTTTGTTCGTAAAAGAAAATAATGCATTTGTTGTCACTCGTTTATTGAACAATAAAAATTATTTTCGACCGCTTAGGTATTGCATATTGTTTGCATTTGCTTGAATCTTTGGACGAAGTGTACGCGAGTGTCAGTGCGCGCAGTCCCGGAACACGCATGTGCACTTAATTATCATACTAGATAGATGGATGTATATAGACGAAGGTACAGCAGCGGAGTCGCAACCGCCACTTCATCTTAATCGTTTTTCAAGGACTCGGCTCGCTCGCTCGTCCTGGAATCCACCTGGAAACATTAATCGAGTCGGCACGACGAATCTCCCGGTGCGCCCAAAGCCCGGCGCACCGACCGTTTCACACCGGGGCCCCGCCGTCTCCCTTTCACCCGGGGACCTCAACAGGGCGCAACAAGCTGCGTATAAACGCAGCGGCGATTTGTCGAGCACACATCGCCTGCACTGTACAGGTCGTACTAAAAGATGCAGATATCAAAACGAGGGTTAATACTCTTTATATTCTTTAGTTGCAAAAAAAAAAATGTGTCCCTTGAACTAAAAATGAATGCAAATATAGTTTATCATAATAGTAATAAAATATAGTAACTCAATTAATATAAATATAAAAATTAATATAAAAATTAGTATAAAAATTAATATAAATATTAATATAAAAACATAATTTTTACAATTACATAAATGAATTAAAAAATTATGTTGTATTTAATTTTTGGTACATTTTTTAATTAATATAACAAATAATTTTTTTAATATTTTCGCCATTCGTTACAGCTACGAATTCTGTCGCATTTTTGCGTGCCTGCAATCGACAATTTCTTGTATCACGAAATTTGTTACAGCCGACATTGCACTACGGACAATCCACCAGCATATGGTGTCGGTATGACCCGAAGCGGTTCACAGCTGTGCATCGGGTCGTCCTTTCTGTGCACCGACTCGCCACGCGGTAGAATGATTGATAATCGATCGGCTGAACTCGCCTGGCCGCGCCACCCCAACCGCGAACACCGAGGCCTCGCGTATCCAACGAAGATGAATTCGTTCTACGTTCAGGCCTAATTGTGCGCAGTCAGTGGTCCAGCAGTCGAGCTGCAAGAGGATCGTGGAGATGGGGAGCAAAGAACTTCCCTTGATAAAGCTGAGTAAAGTAGAGAAAAAGGTAATCAGTCCCTTTTAAGGTCGAATTTTTGGACTCATGTTCGATCTCAAGATCGATCTTAAGTTCCGAGTTCGATCTTAAGTTCCAAGTTTGATCTTAAGATCCAAGTTTGATCTTAAGATCCAAGTTCGATCTTAAGTTCCAAGTTTGATCTTAAGATCCAAGTTTGATCTTAAGAACCAAGTTTGATCTTAAGTTCCAAGTTTGATCTTAAGATCCAAGTTTGATCTTAAGATCCAAGTTTGATCTTAAGATCCAAGTTTGATCTTAAGATCCAAGTTCGATCTTAAGTTCCAAGTTCGATTTTAAGATCCAAGTTTGATCATAAGATCCAAGTTCGATCTTAAGTTCCAAGTTCGATTTTAAGATCCAAGTTCGATTTTAAGATTCAAGTTCGATTTTAAGATCCATGTTTGATCTTAAGATCCAAGTTCGATTTTAAGATCCAAGTTTGATCTTAAGATCCAAGTTCGATCTTAAGTTCCAAATTTGATCTTAAGATCCAAGTTTGATCTTAAGATCCAAGTTCGATCTTAAGATCCAAGTTCGATCTTAAGTTCCAAGTTCGATCTTAGTTCCAAATTCGATCTGAAGTTTCAAGATCACTCTGAAGTTCCAAGATCGATCTGAAGCTCCAAGTTCGATCTCGAGATCGATCTTAAGATCCAACTTCGATCTTACGCCCAAAAATTCGGCCTTCAGCAAACAATCCTATCTAGCCTCGAAAATCTTGCCCATCCCAAAAACGTCTCCAAAATATATTCGAAAAATAACACCACGATTACGCGAAGCTCCCTAATGACTTTTTTCCCCATTCAGCGACGCCCGTCGATCCGCAACGATTTCACGAACCCGAACGAACGCCCCGGGCATTAATTCCACGCGACCGATACGCGGCGGCGTCTGCCGGATAAGACGATGATCGATAGACGCGGCGCGAGCTGCCGGTCGCGCTGATCGATGGATACATCGATTGTTTTTAACGATCGCACCGCGTCAACCGCTCTCGCCGCCGGAAGAGACCGGTAATTTACGTCACATATCCCCGCGACGAGTTCTTCTCCCCGACACAAGAAGCGGTATGTTCGCTATTTAGTCTAAGTAGGAAAAAAAAACAAATTGAAGAAAGTGACGAACGAGACAGGTGTAATGGCTTTTCGGGGATCGAAGAGGCGTCGCCGACGTCCGATCATCTCCGTGTCAGTGGGACGACGAGTATTGTTTGTCATGATCCTCGGAACAATTAAGGTGGTACGATCGGTACAGTCCCGCCAAACGTGAGTTTCAAAAAAATATTTCGAACACTTCTCGACGGGATAAAAATCTGAAAAATACCAAACACGTCGAAGGTACTGAAAAGATTAATTTTGCATAATAATAATTTCAAAATGTTATTAACAAATTAATAAAAAAATGAATTGTTCAACAATTTACACGGTAACCCAACTTTTTTTTCTGATGAAAATTATTCATTAATTTTTCTGAATACGTATGAATTTTTTCAGAATTTTGTCTAATTTTTCAAAATTGCGTTTTTTTAAAGAAAAATGAGGGGCGAGAAACGCATTTAAAAAAATTTAGACAAAATTCTGCAAAAATTCATACGTATTCAGAAAAATGAATGAATAATTTTGTCTAATTTTTCAAAATTGCGTTTTTACAAAAAAAAATGTGGGGGGGAAACCGCATTTAAAAAAAATTTAGACAAAATTCTGAAAAAATTCAGACGTATTCAGAAAAATTAATGAATAATATTCATCAGAAAAAAATGTTGGGTTGCCGTGTAAATTGTTGAACAATTCATTTTTTCTTGAATTTATTAATAACATTTTGAAATAATTATTATGCAAAATAAATCTTTTCAGCACCTTCAACATGCTTAATTTTTTTCCGATTTTAATCCCATCGAGAACTGTTCGAAATATTCTCCGAAACTCACGTTTGACGTGACTGTACCTCTCGTACTACTTTAAGGGACGAAATAGACGAGGCTCGATCGCCTCACGCGCGGGATTTCATATCATTACGGACTTCGTATATACGCCGCATCGACGGCTGTCGACGCCTCGCACGAAAATCGGTACACGATAATTATGACCGACCTGGGCGTCGAGTCGCATTCCTGGAAGGTCTTTTCCCCTCCCATCCCATGGGATACACGATAAAGAAGAGCCGAGTCGGCGCAAGGCGGACATGAAGCACGTATTACTTTGTGCAGCACATGTGGAGGATCGTTGAGCACGTGCAGGATTCTCAAGCGATTGACAACTCGATTCAGCCGCACGACGACTACAAGCGGAAGAAACAAGAGGCTCAGCGTCTTTGATGTTGCCCATCGGCCGGACGCTGAAGCTAACGGTGGGGGGATGACAAAAGTATGATCAAAGGACATGACGAAAGTGATCAAAGGGGCGCTCGACACGACGACAAAAATGATCAACGCTCGCGGATGACACAAAAATGATCAGCCGACATCTGCCGACTCACCTACGACGACTGAGGAAAAATCGGTTGGCTCGGCGGGGGAAATAAAGGAGAGGATGATACTCGAGACCCCCTCGGCGAGAGTTGAATGATACCCAAATGAGGCGTCGTAAAGTAAAACGATCCCATAAACGCGCCATTCCACTTGGCACCGGCGAGTCGCGCCGTATGACTTTAGGTGCCTTCCACACGTATATATATATATATATATAATTATATATCCCCGCGCCGAGAGTTCGTCGCGCACACTCGCGGCGAGTCCCGGCTGAACTTCCCGTATGATCCACGTGTCACCCTCGATATACGACGCCGTTTTGTACTCGCCGCGTATCTGTCCGCGGAATCTGCTCGCCGTGAAGAGTGGTGTACACAAGCCTCGCGGTGTCGACTAACGTACGTACGAATGCGGCGGGATGTAGTTGCACGTAAGGCGATTCCGGGGAAGATGGTTGCACCATATTATATAAATCAGTTCATTTTTTACCCCATTTTCTATTTTTTGAAATAGCAAACCTCAATTTTTTTTATTTGCACGTCCGAAAATTTTTTAGATGATCTGAATACTTATGGGGAATCAGACGCGTGGTATTCTTTATACGAATTTCTGTAACTAGCTCTTCAGTGCATGTTATAAAAATATTTTACCGCCACCATAATCATCATAGGGATATGGTCAATAATAAGGACATGGTCCATAATGGGGACGTGACCCAAGTCAACACAATTTAACCTTACCTAAACCGTAGCTAAACCTTACCTAAACCGTTGCTAAACCTTACCTAAACCGTAGCTAAACCTTACCTAAACCTTACATAAACTTTACCTAAACATTACCCAAACCTTACCTAAACCATACCTAAACCTTACCTAAGTCTTACCTAAACCTTACCTAAGTCTTGCCTATACCTTACTTAAGTCTTACCTAAACCTTACCTAAGTCTTACCTAAACCTTACCTAAGTCTTACCTAAACCTTACCTAAGTCCTACCTAAACCTTACCTAAGTCTTACCTAAACCTTACCTAAGTCTTACCTAAACCTTATCTAAACCTTACTTAAATCTTACCTAAATCTTTTTGTTTGTTCTCCAGGACGAAGTGGTGCGAAAACAGAACCGTCTCACCCCGAATCACCCCATAATATGCGCATTCGCTAACTGGCTGCACTGTGTCACGTCTGCAGCGCGGCACAAGCCGTAACTCGGTCACACATAGTATCTTATTGGCGCGATTAATGCGCCCGTAATCCCGAAGTTTATCTTAAAGGAAATTTACCGGCAACGCGAGATGCACTTGTTTCTCGTGTGTACGTGCGCGGTGCAGCGCCGTGCGAGCGGTATAAGGGCGAATAAAGTTATACATCACGGCGGGGGCTTCTTCTGCTTGGTTGCACTTGATCTCCGCTGATGCGTGCGAGGATTTCGTTCCCGGGAAACATTCGTGGATACTCACAGTCTCGGTTTTCAACGATGAACAGAACTGGTAGAAAAAAAATTGCTGTGGTTATCATCTGATATTTTTTATCATGAATTTGCAAGATTTTATTGGTGCAATTGCTGAACATTTTTATTTTCGTTATGTTCAGACAACTCGGGCCTCTTAATCCAACCATAAAAATCCTCGGTTGGTCTGACAATTAATAGTCGTCACTTAGTAGACGCCAGAACTATCACTATTATTCGTCTGCACTATAAAATTCCCTTCACGTGGCGAGTTTAAATGTCACTACAATCTTTCCCGACGTGAGAAATATCGAAAGATCTCGAAACGTTATATTGAACGCTGTTGACTCGCGGTTGTTCCAAAGGCTACGCAGAGAGAATCCGTATGGAAACCGTCGTAAAAAAACTTCCACCAAATTTCGTGAACGCCCCGACTTGAATGTTTACGAGAGCGACACTCATGACTCTACGTACCAGAGGATCGACACGATATTTAGAAAGTCAGGAGTCACCGCGCAATCTCTCTTGAAGCGAGAAATAACGAAAGAGGTGCCGAGAGTATCAAACCCAATGCGGCGTTACATCAGTCTCGTCCACCCGGACTTGTCGCTTTTTTCGGTGAATCATTTCACGAGTGACCCGGTCGGACGATTAGGCGAAGGTCGTGGGGAGGGGAAAAAAAAAAATTGAAGATGGACGCTGACAATTAGCCCCGGGCGATAAAACATTCCCGTCGGTAGGTCGAACTGGTCCTCAATGATAATGCGGCTTGGCCACGCTACGCTTTTTTTTTCTCTCGACGCCGGGCATAACCGTTTGCCACCGTATTGAGGGGGCATTAGGTTTATTAGGGTCGCACGCGGGATCTCGACGAATTAGTCGAGGAACGCAAATTGGCCCCCGGCCAAATTCTTCCGCTTTTTTCCACCTCGTTCCAGTCCCTTCACCGCCTGTCCTGGCCTAAACACAGCTATTTGGTGAACCGACTTTGGAGGAGGGTGACCCGTGTGCCGGAGCACCGAGCAGCTGGAAACAGGTGGATGCAATCCATGGGTATCACCGAGTCGGTGTTGCAAAAGTCGTCATGAATCCAGAAATCGATTTGTGGTATTCAAGCCCAGCGCTATGTGACACGAGTACCTTGAACGTGTTTCTCACGGTTTCGCTGGAAGACCAATTAATTGCCTCATTAAGAACGGAGTCTTAGAAACCAGTCATGAGATACGGGCGTGGAGGTCCGAAATCGTTTTCGGGCTAAACCCGGTTATTAAACGTGGCTTAATGATGCGGCGAGCCTATGATACGCGTTCTGATGTAGTACGTAACGCGTTCTTGACACCATCAAACGTTGTGCCAGCCATGACTTTCAAGAAACCTCGGAAAAATTCATATAACGCTTCGAGTCATAACGAATAACTTGTCCGAAGTGGTCGTTTTGCGTACGATTTGATTACAGACACATCAAACACCCTCATAGTCTATTGTGAATCTCCGAAGATTAATGGAGTTCAGGAAAATCGTCAGGAAAATCTTCTTGCCACCATCAAACATTGTCAAAGCTATGACTTTCAAGAAACTTCAGGAAAATCCACATTACGCCTCAATTCACAACGAATAACTTGTCCGAAGTGGTCGTTTTGCGTTCGATTTAATTACAGACACATCAAACACCTTCCATAGCTGATAGTGGATCTTCAGTCAGACGTGAAGATTGATGGAGTTCAGGAAAATCGGCAGGAAAATCTTCTTGACACCATCAAACATTGTCAAAGCTATGACTTTCGAGAAACCTCGGAGAAATCCACATTACGCCTCAATTCACAACAAATAACTTGTCCGAAGTGGTCCTTTTGCGTTCGATTTGATTACAGACACATCAAACACCCTCTACAGCCTATAGTGAATCTCCAGTCAGACGTGAAGATTGATGGAGTTCAGGAGAATCTTCAGGAAAATCTTCTTGACACCATCAAACATTATCAGAGCTATGTCTTTCGAGAAACTTCGGAAAAATCCACATTACGCCTCAATTCACAACGAATAACTTATCCGAAGTGGTTGTTTTGCATTAAATTTGATTATAGACACATCAAACACCCTCCATAATCCATAGTGGATCTTCAGTCAGACGTGAAGATTGATGGAGTTTAGGAAAATCTTCAGGAAATCCAGGAGACTGTGAATGCAATAACGAAAAACTTGCCACCAAGATTGGAGACAGCAGCAGATCAAGTGGACATTACAAAAATTCACACTACGCCTCAATTCACAACGAATAACTTGTCCGAAGTGGTCGTTTTGCGTACGATTTGATTACAGACGCATCAAACACCCTCCATAGCCCATTGTGGATCTCCAGTCACACGTGAAGATTAATGGAGTACAGAAAAATCCCCAGAAAATCCAGGAGACTGTGAATACAGTGACAAAACCCTGCCACCAAAATAGAAGACAGCAGCGGACCAGGTGGTCATGCGCCACAGTCGTCAATATTCGGACCCACCGGACAGATTGATGGAGGCCAGGAAAACCAGGAGAAAGCGTGTGGCAATAAAACTCCAGCTACCCCGATTCGAGTCAGGCGGGTCATGTGGCATCATGGTCCTTGGGATTCGGACCCACCCGACGGTTCGTCAGGCCCGGCTCGTACCTGTTCGGGTCGGTCCGGGCCCCGCGGCGTTTCGTAAGTACTTCTGGTGTGCCTATCATTGACGTATTGACAGACGTGAACAAATGACACAGCGCCGGTGGGAGGCAAACACGTTATCCGACTAACCAGGCGTCGCTGCGCGCGTTTCTACGGACGATATTTTACGGGACCGGCGCAACGCGACTGACAAAGCAACACTGCGAGCCGGTGACTCGAGTATCTCGCGCCCCCTTCGCCCTGGTCCGGCGCATTATCATATTATGCTCGTTTGTAACTACAAATTGAGTTACCCCCGGGTTGAAGTAACGCTCCGGTCTTTTGCCCTTTTTGGCTCGGCGCGACTTCGTCTTTCGTTTTTTTTTTTTCGGACCGCAGCGTCTCGCGCGCGCGGGCCGATATAAATCTCGGTCCGTTAGGAATTAGTGCGCGGCGCTGCGAACGGGCGATGCTTCGAGGGGATCGATGTGCGGGTTTCATGCGGGCTGCGAAGTCGAAACGATTTTCGGATCGTAAACGCTGCTGTTGGTCGTGACAGTTGGATCGAGCGGATGGTTGAAAACCGTTTTGATGGATTTGTTCAGTTGTTTTGTGGGCATGTTTATGGTCAAGAATTCGCAATAATGAACTCACCTAGGTCGTTTTTTGCTTCCCCGTAAAGGAAGCTTTGGTTTCGTGACAACAAAAAATGGTTGTTGGTGTTTTCATGTACAAACGTGACTCAACGTTACCTAAACCTTACCTAAACCTCATCTACACCTTATCTAAACCTTACCTAAACCTTATCTACACCTAATCTAAACCTTACCTAAACCTTATCTACACCTTATCTAAACCTTACCTAAACCTTATCTACACTTTATATAAACCTTACCTAAACCTTACCTAAACCTCATCTAAACCTTATATAAACCTTATCTAAACCTCGTCTAAAGCTTGTCTAAACCTTGCCTAAACCTTGTCTAAACTTTGTCCAAACCTTATCTAAGCCTTGTCTAAACCTTGCCTAAACCTTATCTAAACCTTATCTAAACCTTATCTAAACTTTACCTAAGCCTCACCACCAAAAATTACCCCTATTTTGCATGTGCTGCAAAATCGGTAAATAGGTTGGAAGCTTCCACAAAAATACCTGAAACACACAAAGAAAACCTACTTTTCGGCAATGCGCTCGCGGCTCTTCCGGGTGGGAGCCCCGCCCTTACATATTCGCGACGCTGATGACTAATCCCTGATTTCGCGGGACAACCGTGCGGAAACTGTTACACATTGTCCGTTGTTCGGTGGATGTGGTGGTGAGTCGAGTCGCGTGGGCGAAATATCCCGAGAGTCTCTCTCGCCGGTTGTCCATACGCTCGGGGGTCTCGCGCGACGACGACGACGACGACGAAGTGAGAAAGCGGCGAGAAGGGAGCGAGCGGAGTCTCATTAGACGAGAAGCGAGCGAGCCGGCTGTCGCCTCCGTCGCCAATTTCCATTTCACCTCCACGTCTTCGTCTCCTCTCGATGCTTCGCCCTCGCCGCAGAAAGCGAAAGACTCGGGCGGTGAACCAGAGAGAGAGAGAGAGAGAGAAAGAGAGAGAGACACATCTTTTTGTCCGCTCGCGCCAACATCGAAACGAGAAGCCAACCGCGTAGGTCGAGACCGTCATTTTTCTCAAAGCGCCCGGTCGTCTCGTCGCAGCGACAGCGCGTGAAATAAACGACGGAAACAACCGAACGTACTCGCTACACGAAATGCCACTCTGATTTTTCGACTCACGGGAGGTCGGGAGACTTATTGCCGCTCGGGTCTGTCGCGACGCGGACAAAAATTCGCGACGTCGGGGCGGGAGAAGGAAAAAAAATGGAGGCGCTGCGTTCTACGGTCGAAGGACTCCGATGTGGTGATATAAATTGCTTCGTGGATGATAAAGCTGTAAATATGGGGAATAGCGAATTAATAGGGTCAACAAAAACGCCCTAATAATTTACTGGCACTGGCTTGAATTTTTGTTTTTAATTTGGTTACATTTTTTGGGATTTTTAAATTATTTTATTATTACCGAACCTTTGTGGTTATTATTTTAGGAGCAGAATTACAGGTTGGTTGCTAATTAATGGTCGGGTTGAACAATTAGTCGACTGCCAAAAAAAAATTTACAATCTTATGTGTCAAGGTTGTTAACTATAAATATTTCTACACTCCTGTATTGAATTAAAAATATTAGCTGACGAATTGAATTTTGGGCAATATAAATTTGCAAACCTTTTTAACAGTGCAGTAAAAATTTTGCAAAAAAAGGCGGAAACAACCGAAATGGTGGCGGCGACCAGGAGGCTTCGGCGTCCCGCACCGCGGGCGAGGGGGACAAATTATTCGCAATATCCTGCGGCCGAGCGTTTCCGACATCGTCGCACTCTCGCGACTCGGATGGGATCTCGTCATACGCGCGTGTGTCGTAGCTTCGCAGAGCGCGCGGCTGCCGCGGATCGCGGGGCTCGGATCGGATTAGCATAAATCCTCGTGGGAGGACAATAAAGCCCGAGCGGTTAATGCAATAGCGCCGAGAGTGCTCGACGACGAAGGTTTCGCCGATATATTTATATATGGGGGAGACCGGGGCAAAATGGAACGCCGGGGCGGAATGAGACAGTAATTTTTTTCATTTCGCATGATTTTACGGGGCAAAATGGGACACCCCGATATTTTTGGAAAATCGTGTTTCTGGAACGCAATTCAATGGTACCATTGAAAATATGGAAAAAGCCTACGAATTATCTGTACAATCCATGAAATTCCCTTTTATGCGAAAAAAACAGGCATCTCAAATAGGCTACTGCAAATCACAAAAAAAATTTGCCGTCGAACAATTCGAAAACTTAAAACCACTATGTGCACATCGAATACCACTTATCTCACCCGGACACAAATTTTCGACGCACACCATAATTGAGCAATTAGAAAGAAAATTAGCAACGTCAAAGAAATGTAATAGCTCCGAAAAAAATAATAAAATTCCGTATACACAAAATAAATTGCGTCGTCTAAATAAAATATGAAAACCCAGACTGAAGAACTGTGGTCGATCACCTTTGGCATAGCTGATTATAAAAATTATAAAAATTATAATTACTGTCAAAAGAAAATTATAACATTGCCAATAAAATAAAAAATTGTACATTGCCGAATTTGGCAAGCGTCCCATTTTGCCCCATATAATTATCTTTTTTAACCGACGCTCAAAATCGATGATTGGAATCGATTTTTTGGGTGAAAAGAAGCAAAAACACACTTTGGGTATCGCCATAAGATCATTTTTTCCCTACGTATCCCATTTTGCCCCATGTTCCCCTGTATACCGATATACAAACGCTTCATTCTCATCGTCCACTCGCGCCTCGGAACTCGCCGGCTCGTTCGTCGATTCTTCTCGACGTCCGCAAACGTTGCTCAAGATACCGCAGGACAAACGGACGGAGGGAGGACGGGGGGAGGACGAGAGGGGAAGGGGGGAGACACGTCGAACGAGCGAATGAGAATTGAGAAAGAATGGGAAAAGAAAGAACTTCCTCCCCGTCTTACTCGTTTCCGGTGCGGCCATTTAGGGTCAGCGGGGGTTGACACGAGAGGTCGCGCGTGTTCCAATTACTCAACGACGACGCCGGTTGGCTGGGTGACGCGAATCACCCACCAGGGCATCCGCCGCGCGAGAATTCGCTGAAAGATCGCGCCGCCGCCATTCACTCCGGGTTAGGAAGGATGCGGCGCGTCGATGCACCGCGAAGCGTTGCTCGGCCGATGACAAAGACCGAGACAATCGGGATGTGGGAGGACGAGGGGACCGTTTAACTCCGCCGAGAGCTATTTTTATTCCGTCCGGATATTCTCGGAATTATGCGCTGGACTTTGCGGCGTCGATATAAGGGTCATCGACTGACGCGAACCGCGCTGAGTAATTGATGCGGATGGAAAGGTGTGGGGAGAAAGAGAGACTGACGAGAAAACATAGAAAATTGTTGGGACGAAGCTGAAGACGAAATCTTGATTAATTGAAAGCCTCTTTTTTCATTTCATGTGAAAACATTTTTTGCAGAACTCATTCTGTCGTAAATGTCCTCAAAAAGTATTTAGGATCTTTTAAAACTTAAGTGAGATGGCAAAACTGTCTTTACGAAGCCAATCCTAAAACTACTCCAAAACTATTTGTTATCACCCATTTTATCACCCATATTGTCACCCATATTATCACTCATTTTATCACCCATATTGTCACCCATATTATCACTCATTTTATCACCCATATTGTCACCCATATTATCACCTGTAGTGTCATCCATATCACCCATATTATCACCCATATTATCACCCATATTGTCACCCATATTGTCACCCATATTGTCACCCATATTGACACCTATACTGTCACCTATATTGTCACCCATATTATCACCCATATTGTCACCCATATTGTCACCCATATTATCACCCATAATATCACCCATACTATCACCAATATTATCACCCATATTATCACCCATATTATCACCCCTATTATCACCCATATTATCACCCATATTATCACCCATATTATCACCCATATTATCACCCATATTATCACCCATATTATCACCCCTATTATCACCCATATTATCACGCAGCTCCCTCATTACTTTTAAACCTCACTTTTGACACCCTCAACGCACTCAAGTCCCACCCGGCCAAACCTCCGCGCGTATTTCGATCCCCGCGAACGTTCGCCGCAAAATGTGTTACCATCTCTCCTCCGGCTTTGCTCATCCGTGTTCTCGCGTGGATCTCGCGCCGATCGGGCCGCGCACAGCGTTACCCACATCCTCGATTCCTCGCGCGAGCGCGAGCAACCTTTTGGTTTTCACGCGAGCAAGTAGGAAAGACAGACGCCGCGGCCTGGGCGCGAGTAGTCGAGGAAAACCACCGTGGCGCTATTTATTACGTTGGCCACTACGTTAATATCAACGGGGTACATTAATACCGATCGGCGGAGGCCCCGAGAAGCTGAGCCACGAGGAGGGCACACACCGTGGATATTGATAATATCGTTATGGTATTATGTAACGGGTAGCCAATTACCAGGCGTTTGTCGGTGGTTTATCACGATCGTTGCCCGATGATCTATCGAAATGGAATTTATGCGGGGCCAATTATTTTCAGCGTCTCCTGGCTCCGAAGTCGTCGTACTCGTCCTATTCGTCGATCCTCCTCCTCCTCTTCCTCGTCCTCGTTGATTCTATGTACGACTTGCATGTATTAGATCGCTGTGTACTACAAACTGTGCGAAACGATCTGTACCTGTATGTATGGGGTATTTCATGGCTTATCGACAGGTTCATGACCGTCTTCTTTATTTTTGTTTATCCTTTTGGGATTTGTGGGGAAATATTAAAAAGCTCTCTGGATTTTTTTTTCAGTTTTTTTTTGAAAATTGATTTTATCATTATTAAAAAAAAAATTGAGTTTCTCAGAAACTAGGTTGACCATTTTTTTCAATTATATGCAGTAAATTTTGGTTAAACAAAATGTTGAGACTGGTCCGAAAATGGACGTAGATTAGAATCTAAATTGTAGATTGTACCTAAAATGTATAAATAAAATAAAATAAAATGTTGAAAAATGGGACTAAATTAGCAACTAAAAATTCAATTGAATTTTGAAAAATGGGTCCAAATTAGCAGCCCGAAATTAAATTGAATTTCGAAAAATGGGTCTCAATTAGCAGCTAAAAATTAAATTGAATTCCTGTATATTTTAGCCCATTTTTGCGCTAGACCTAAAAATGTTGTTTTCGAACACCAAAAAATGTGCAAAAATTCATTGACGTAGTTTTCGAGAAATTAAAGATTTGGGCAATGATAAAGACACAAATTAAAAAAAAAAAATCTGAAAAAAGTTCCGGAGGGCTTTTTTCATATTGCCTTACGACGTCCGAGGATAAGAAAAAAAATATGCGGGTCACGACCTCGTTGATAAGCTATATGGAATGCCCCATATATGCGGCGCACGTACAACAATATTTGCCCCCTCAACCGGCGAATAAGCTCGCGAGTTCTCAACTAGTAATCCATTGGCGTTCGTCGATTCTCGGTATTCGTTACACCAGATAAACCGGGAGCGATAGTCGTGGCGAACACGGTAGTAATAATATTAAGCTCTCGGGTGGTTCGAGCCGGGTTCGATTACGTTTCGCGCGGCGACTGACGGTTCGCGTTTATGCACGACAGAGTGTAAAACAGATTCTCACTCGTGTCGACTCGCGTCTTGTCGGGCCGCCGTGATCTCCGCGGAATTTTTCGACACCACCGCGCGGCTACCGTCACGATCCAGTTCGACGAGACACGTGTCATAAATTCACTTGTTATGCCGCGGTAGGTAATGCGGATTGTGTGTCGAAACGCCGCGGGCGTTGCCCTTTCGTATCGAGCGATCTACATGGAAACTCTCACTTTGCCTCCTGCGTCTATACCTGCGGCTGCAGCCGAATTTTCGTGCATCGACGCGGCACACGAGGTGGCGAGATGGACGAGGAAAAGGGCAGATCTCCGGCCGGCAGTTTTCACTCTGGTAATTGGGTATGTTTGGTGCTGGTCGTAAAATTGTGGATAGAGTAAACTATTGTGGTACGAAATACTTGGATTTATTTGTGGGTCTCGGTCTGTCGGTTTGTCAAACGAAAAAGATTTTTTTTATAATAAAATTGTATGGAATCTCAATACTTTGTTCATTTTTAGTATCGTAAAAAAATAATCAAATGCGAAAAAATTTCAGAAATCTTATTTCAGTCGTTTTTACAATGATATAAAATTATTGTAGTACGAAATGGTATTATTTATGTACGATTTTCGGTCTGTCGAGAAATAAAGTTATTTATTTTGTAACAAAGTCGTATGAAATCTTAATACTTTTTTATGTTTTCCAGCGTTTTTGTCAAACAGAAAAAAAATCTGGTGGAAATTTTGTTTATTTTTAGTATCGTAAAAAAATAAATAAATGCGAAAAAATTTGTGAAATTCCGTTTCAATAATTTTTACGATTATTGAAAAAGATGCAAAGTAGAGCTTTGCACATTACTTCCTCATTACGTTCTCTGAGGATTATTTTTCGTCTGTGGAAAATTTCAATTGATTTTGTGATATTTGACACGAGTCAGAGCAAAACGTAATTTTTCTGAAAAACTAAAAATCCTACAAAAATCAGACCTATTTACAGATTCACCCCAAATTCCATACCAGTCATCCTTCAACATAGTTTTATTTGTAACAAATTATTTAGCTCGATATATCGAGCTAAATCAATTTTTCTAAAAATATTCTAAAAAAAATCTCTAATAATTTCTCTACGAATCAAAAATTGAATAAAAATTAATCTAGCGTTCCAATTTTTTTCAAAATATTCACAAACAAAGATGTCTACCTGCCCTACATGCCTGCCAAATTTCAGCTCGATCGACGAAGCCGTTCTTGAGTTATCTCAGTTTGAAAACCATTTTTTCTAACTCACTTTTCCCGACGTTTCGCATTCATCTAACTATCCTAACATGTAAATCTATAAAAAAAAAATTCCCCTCAACCAAGACTTCCTGCACGACGAATCAATAAATCATCGCAACTGCGCTACAAGCTGTTGAATCAATTACCAGGCCGTCAAATGTCGAATCGCGGCGTAAGCCGGAAAATCTGGCGCGCTAATAAAAGGGGGGTGCTGATCCGGTCGGCCACGTAAGTCGGGGGGGGATTCGTGCGAACCGCGTGAAGGCGGCTGTATATAATCGGCTTTGCGGATTGCGCTCTATATGCGTCCACCGCGGTTGTTCGCGTGAGTTCGGCTCGTACAGACCTCAAGGAGCAGAGAGCTAGTTATACCTTCTGCTCTCTCGTCGTATCTTTACGGCGCGGCGCATAATACCCGACGCCCGCGCCAAAAGCGATACGATCGAGTGATACCGATCGCGATGCCAGCGTCGGTGGCTTTTGCCCGAGCCGTTTACGAAACGCCGCGCGCGCGCGCGCGAGCGGAGTTCGGTTTCATATAAAATCCTCGGCGCTCTCCGACGTATATCCGGCGTGTTGCACACAGGCGGCGCGCGGAGCCTCGGAACCTACACGCGCCGGTGTCGGGCGACTCTCCGCGCTCTCGGGTAATTATCCGCGGATCTATTAGTGAAGCCAACGTCTGAGAAACCGAGAGAACGACGGTCCGCAACACCTATACGCCGGCAGCCTGTGTACAGGGCGATTCAGAAACGTCTTTCTGAATAAAATTTCGCTATTTTTTAATTTGATTTCTAACTCAAGATCGATCTTGACTTAACTCAACATCTATCCTACGGTGACTAAACACAAGATCGATCTGAAATAAGAATTGAGTTCGAATTTAAGATCGACTTTAAATTCGACCTTAAATCGTGAGATCGACCTTAAATTCGACCTTAAATCGTGAGGTCGACCTTAAATTCGACCTTAAATCGTGCGGTCGACCTTAAATCCGACCTTAAATCGTGAGGTCGACCTTAAATTCGACCTTAAACCATGAGGTCGACCTTAAATTCGATCTTAAATCGTGAGATCGACCTTAAATTCGACCTTAAATCGTGAGATCGACTTTAAATTCGACCTTAAATCGCGAGATCGACTTTAAATTCGACCTTAAATCGAGAGATCGACTTTAAATTCGACCTTAAATCGTGAGATCGATCTTAATCGATCTCTGAACTGAAACAGCCATATTTATCATCAGAATTGACTTTTCTGATTTAAGGAGCTCTATTGTATTTCGATCAATCATCATACCAAAAAACCATAATAAAAAAAAGTTACTCTGATTTTATAGTCATTTCTTGTGCAATTTTACAATGAATGGGATGTATCTTTCTGCTCACCGGGGAAACGGGAACCAGTTCTGAATTGCCCTGTACATGCAATATATATTTACATATTGTCATCCTGCGCCCTGTTTCCACCCACGCCGAACGATCCCCGCGGACAATATATGCCTATGGACACGAGTCTAGCTAGAGCCGAGGTACCGCAAAGAGTGTGCAGAAAAGGCCGCCCGCGGCTGCGCTCACGTTCACGCTCGAGTTACACGTTTGTACTGTACGTATAATAGCCTCCGTTACACACGTTTATACGTTTATGCGTTTATACGTTTATGCGCGGGAGGAACGAGGGGAGGAGGAGGAGGAGGAGGGCGACCACCGATCGTCGGGTATAAACGTGTAATGCTGGCGATAAAGACGGATAGAACGAGGGAACCGAAGAAGTCATCGGTCTGGTGTTGCGGCTTGATTGCTCATTCTTGCCTGGCTCGGGCGCTTGGGTGGATTAGCGCAAGCGACTTAGCCTACTACCGACGCATTCCAATCGGCTGATTCCGACGCAACCGATTCGAAACCGATTTTCCAACGCGTTGCGAAAAATCTGCGGTGAATCTGCGGCGCCGTTTTTCCGCAATTTTCTTCAATCGAGGGCGAGAAGATTTCAAAACTGGAGGACGTGGAGGGATTGCGCGGTGGGTGTGAAAAAAAAAGATCGCGCAGATCGGTCGGCAATATGCCGCAGTCGTTAAGGTATTTTGTTACACAGCACGTGTTACAAATTACGTTGTAAAACAAGCGAGGTAACGCTCTAATCCTACGAGATATCTTTATGAGGGAGAATGGTATACGGCGAATGGTCAGTGCTTAATGCCGACCAGGCTTTATTATTGCTCGCGGGGAAACGCGAAAGTCCAATCTGCAATATATTTCCGGACCGGCCGGCTGACTTAGGTACATTCGCGTTTTTATATTACATTCGGACTCTTTGTACGATGAAAATATTGCAACAAAGTACCTCAATGTATTCTCATCTTTTCAGCTTTAATTAAATGTACAATTTTTCTTATCTTTTCATTTTCCGATTTAATAAGAAGGGTTCTTTTTTAATAACAATAATAATACAACTGTCAGAAATACACCCAATATACATTTTTTGGTCCGTTCTCATCGACTCCATCCAGAAACCTCCAAAAACGCTGGAATGAGCCTCGTTGCTCACCTATGCTCACCACAAGTGGGTCGCCTCACCCCGAGGCTCACCTCGATTTCACCGAACTGAGAAATGTCAGAAATACATCCAATATACATTTCTTCGTCCGTTCTCATCGTCCCCGTCCACTCACCTCCAAAAACGCTGGAATGAGCCTCGTTGCTCACCTCACAACTCCCCAATGCTCACCACAAGAGGGTTGCTTCACTCCGAGTCTCACCTCGATTTCCCAAAGTGAGAAATGTCAGAAAAACATCCAATATACATTTCTTCGTCCGTTCTCATCGACTTCTTCCACTCACCTAAAAAAACGCTGGGGTGAGTCTCGTTTACTCACTACGCAACTCCCCAATGCTCACCACAAGAGGGTCGCCTCCCCCCGAGGCTCACTTCGATTTTCCAAAGCTCAAACACTGCGAAATCGAGCGTGCTCGACGGTCACAATCTCGGAAAGCTTCTCGGCTCAGCCGGAGTAACGTCAGTCGCGACTCACCACCGCGTACGAGGCGAGCGTACGTAAGTCCTCCATACCGGGTTGTACACCTATACGCGACAATGAGGGTTTCGTGGCCCGAGGGCTCGCACGAGCTGGTATCCACGGACAGTCGTGTACCTCGAGAGCGCATACACATATATATATATAAAGTATGGTACCCGGGCGGCCGTCCGGCGCACCGCAGAAGCAGTTACACTGATTGCCATGTTTTCAAACTCGAAAGAACTCCTCCCGTGGTGAGCGTGGTGAGCGCGCTCACTTCTCCCCGTGGGAACTCACGAGGCCGCAAAACGCCGCGTCGGACCACGCACGAATATATATATATCTCCCTCTCCATATATATATATATAAGCACATATAGTTTACCACACATAAGCATATATCCATGTGCATGTAACAACAGCGCAGGTACTGAGGGATAGAAGTAGCTTATATACTAAACGCTCGGTGCACGCGGCGAGCCACGAATGTGGTTTGTACGTATAAACCACCACGTAACGTCTAAAGGGCTCTGCTTTACTCTCGCCCCTCACTCGTGTCGTCCATTTTCTCTCTTTCCTTCTCTCTCTCTCCTGCTCTCGCGAATCGGTCGGTTCGCCGCTACCGCGGCGAGTCGCGGCCGGGTATAACAGCGTATAGCGACAAATTGTACGTACTGCGGATCACGAGAACGAGGATACGCGGGGCAAAGACGCGAAAACGAGCGGAGACCGGTTGGTTTATCGCGGGATTTCTGCTCATCACTCGGGAATTAGCTCGCGGTGGAATATATCCCTCCTCCCTCTTCGTGTGTTTGTGAGATGTGTTGTTTGCACTCGTGAGTTTACCGAGTCTTGTGACATTCGTGGTGTGCTAATAATTATAGGTATACATTTTTTTCGTGGAACATTTAATATTTTTATTCAATTGAGTTCGATCACACCCTGGTGGAAAATCTGTGGCGGTGAATTCTGCACGAGTCAGGCCCTGGTCGGATTTTGATGAGGCCATGATGAGGTTTTGGTCAGGCCCTGGTCGGGCCCTGGTCAGATTATGATGAGGCCCCGGTCAGGTTTTAATGAGGCCATGGTGAGGTTTTGGTCAGGCCCTGGTCAGATTATGATGAGGCCATGTTCAGGCCCTGGTCAGGATTTGGTCAGGATCTGGTCGGGTTTTGGCCAGGCTCTGGTCAGGTTTTGGTCAGGCCCTGGTCGGGTTTTGGTCAGGCCCTGATAAGGTTTTTGTCACACTCTGGTCAGGCCCTAGCGGGGCAAATGTGGCCCTGAGCAGGGCCTGACTTGCGCCGGATTTAACTCAGGCGCAAATCGTCCGAACCGCCTGAATAGGCGAGGGTAAGATCGCTGAATTGCACTAATACATTTGTATCGCGTTCTTTTCCCAGCCTCAAGTACGAAGCTCGCGGCAAAAGAGACCGGTGCCGGTTTAGCCCCGCGAGCGGTGCAATACGGGGTGTTAAGTGCGCGATAATTCGAGCGCGGAGTGTGGAATATGTAGCGGTCGCTAATGGTATCCCACAGCAGGTGAGTAACGCGAGATACGGAGCTAGCAAAGTTCGATGTAAACGGCGAGTTAAGTGCGCGCGAAAAGGGACGCGCGGTCGCGCGAACTCGCCGCGTGTGCAGAGCGCAACTCGCGGCGGAGAGTGGCAAGAATTTATCTCGTTGTGGAAAGTAACGCGCGACCCGCGCGCCGCGCGGTGCTCGACATACGAGCGAGGCGTGTGAATAAATTCGTAGCTACTCATTGCCACGACTCGCGGGGAGCGAGAGAACTTATTCCACGATACGGCCGAACGCTCGGCCGCGACTTCGCCGACCCGGAAGGACTCTCGGCGTGGCGCGGCTATACATGTGTTATAGATGCGAAAATATACTCGAGCGACTCACCGAGATCTTCGAACGCCTCTATTCTGGGTTTTTTTTCACGGTTCTTCGCAGTTACAACGTTCTAATGGTCCCTTATGGAGGCGATTCTGCGTGGACTGTGTGAACTGAGGTTGTAAATTGAATGTACAGGTGCGATGTAAAATTAATTGATTGTAGGGTGAACACGCTGAAAGTATAGCAATTTTTATCATTTGCTGTAATTTTACTGTCAAATAAGGACGTTAATTTTGACAAGTTTGTTTTTATTTCATTTTTGAAGTACCGCAATTTTAATAATTTGCTTTAATTTTAGTGTAAAGTAAGAACTTTAATTATAACAAGTTTGTTTTTGTTTTATTTTAGAAGTACTTTAATTTTTATAATTTGCTTTAATTGCACTGTAAAATAGGGACTTTACTTTTAACAAGTTTGTTTTAATTTTATTGTTGACGTACAGCAATTTTAATAATTTCATTTAATTTTACTGTAAAATAAGGACTTTAATTAGAACAAGTTTGTTTTTATTTCATGTTAGAAATAGTTAAATTTTAATAATTTGTTTTAGTTTTACTGTGAAAAGGGCACTAATTATAACAAGTTTGTTTTAATTTTATTTTAGAAGTACTTCAATTTTTATCATTTGCTTCAATTTTACTGTAAAATAAGGATTTTTATTTTTACAAATTTGTTTTTATTTTATTTTAGAAGTACTTTAATTGTAATAATCTGCTTTAATTTTACTGTAAAATAAGGAATTGAATTATAACAAGTTTATTTATTTATTTTAATTTAAAAGTGTTTTGATTTTAATAAATTCGCTTCGATTTTCCCGTAAAATGACACGAATTCAATTTAACTTCTTTTTTCCAGTCCACGTGTCACGAAACAAGATCGAAGTGTGGTCGAACGGCAGCGATGAGATCGTCAGAGCGATCGAAATCTGTGGCGTGTCGAGATTTGTACACGAGATCGATTCGAGACGCTGACCTGCTACCTGCAGCCCGCAGGTCGATCACGTAACGTGAGGAAAACACGGAGATTCGACCCTCGGTCGCTGCGAGACACCCGGGTGACTTTTGGGTCCCTCAAGCCTCGTCAACGGATCAGCAGATGCCGCAGATTATTCTGCCGCTCGACGCGCATAATTATGTGGCGCACGGTAGGTTCGAGCGCGTGCGCAGACTCCGTAGCTACCCCGAGATCGGCGCGGATAGTCCGGCCCACGACGAAACCCCCGGGGGGAAACCGTTCGCCCATTTTAAATAGCGCCTGCTTACATCCATCTTGGCACCCCCATTGTCTTTCGTTTCGTCGCGAAAATCCTGAAAACGTGACCACGCGGCATAATTTCTCAATTTTTCAACCGGAGATTTTCATCTGGAATTCTGTTTTTTTTTCTTTCCCAATTTTTGCCTTCGGGTTCGTGGAACAGTCTCCGGGGATTTCGAACTAATTTCCATTCAACCCTTGGGAAATTTGGCTTTCGTTCGAAGTTCGACGTCATCCGTGGATACTCAGTTCGACTAATTCTGGCGACTGCGAGTGGTTATAAAAAAAACGTGAAAATCAGAAGCAACATTTTTTAATTCTATTATTAGTGTCAACATTTTTCCCATTTTTTAAATAATTTTATTTGCCTGGGAACTCCAATAAAAAAATAGTAAAAAAAAAACGAATGCTTCAAAAATCCTGAAAAACATCTGCAAGACGTAACATATCTTTCTTAGTCGAAAATTTGTAGCGTTAAATCCGGACTAGATCCAAAAAGTTTGACAAATGTTCTACCAGTGTTAACAATAAAATAAAAACCTAAACTAAAAACCACCTGAAATTTTAGCCTCCCCAAATTTTAAAACACCTTATAAATCGCGACTCCGACTGAATAATTTTGTTCTCAGTGAACAACTCTTTTTTTCACAAAAAAAATGTGCTCTCCTCCCTCGTGCTAAAGAAATAGTATATTATGCAACAAGTGCGTAAAATACGATCGCTACTAGTGCGTAAAATCTTACGCACGTGTGGCATACCATATTTTTTACGTAGTATGCGAAAAAATGCCATTTTACGCACCGTACGTAAAAATGCCATTTTACGCACTGTACGTAAAAATGCCATTTTACGCACCGTACGTAAAAATGCCATTTTACGCACCGTACGTAAAAATGCCATTTTACGCACTGTGCATAAAAATTCCATTTTACGCACTGTGCGTAAAAATTCCATTTTACGCACCGAAAGTAGTGAGTAAAAAATAATTTTACGCACCGAAAGCAGTGCGAAAAAAATCATTTTACGCACCGGAAGCAGTCCGTAAAATCGAATTTTACGCACCAGAAGCAGTGCGTAAAATCGATTTTTACGCATCCTACGTAAAAAAAAAATATAAAAAGCAAAAAAGTGTGCATAACCGGGCAACGCCCGTCGGTGATGGTTGAGAGTCACTGGGCCGTGTCTGCGACCCATGACCCTTCGCCCACACGAGGACGCAATGCATTGCGCGCCCGATGCGCCGCTCTCGCCGATGCACCGGCCGCGCGCTAGGGGCCACAGAGGGGTTTAATCCTCTCCGTTCGTCCGTCCGTCGTTGCACCGCGCGCGCGAAAGATCCGGGGGGTTCGGTCACCGTGCGCGCGCTGCCCGCGCAGACCGGGCGTTCTCGCACGCCCGGTGTGCAACAGGTCGACGCCGGTGCGCGCGCCGCGCTCGATGCAACCTGCCGCTGCGGCGAACTTGTCGCGACGGCAAAAATCCACACGGCCGAGCGCGAGAGTCGTTCCCAAGAGCGCGGATTCGCACGGCCAACGAGCCCGGTGAATAAATGCCGCGGGCTTTTGTTAATGCATTTCTCAGGTTAAAATAAAAACACTAATTATTATTCTTAACCTGAACGTTTTTGAGGATCTCGTTTGACCAATACTTATTAATGGCGAGTCATTTAATTAAAAAAATAAACATTTTTTAATTGCTTTTTTGGAGGATTTTTTTTACAGTAAATGTTTAACAGCATCGCAAGTAAAAAGTTTATGAAAAATTGTTTTTTAACAGCTTCGCAAGCAAAAACTGTATAAAAATTATTTTTTAACAGCTTCTCAAGCAAAAGCTGTATGAAAAAGTTTTTTAACAGCTTCGCAAGCAAAAACTGTATAAAACAGTTTTTTAACAACTTTGCAAGCAAAAACTGTATAAAAATAGTTTTTTAACAACTTTGCAAGCAAAAACTGTATAAAAATAGTTTTTTAACAACTTCGTAAGCAAAAAATGAATTAAAAACAGTTTTTTTACAGCAAATGTTTAATAGCATCGCAAGCAAACAGTTCATCAAAAACAGTTTTTTTACATTAAATATTGAATAGCATCGCAAGAAAAAACTTTATCAAAAACAATTTTTTGATAGCAAATGTTTAACAGCATCACGAGCAGAAATATAACTACGCTGGAATTCAGATTTTTTCAGACGTCCTGCTGCGCTTTTTGTGCACGTTTATTGCTTCATTTTTAATTTTTCCATTAAAGCCATTAAGCCTTTAGTCGTCATTATGGACATTAAAAAATGGCCACAAGATCCAATATTTTTTAGGTGCCATTTGTGGCTAAAAAAGCATCTAACGATGATTTCCTATTAATCATATCACGACCTTTAATTACACCTATTTATCAGGTCCAAAAAACGACCTCCAGTAAAATCATCAAATCCACAAAATGCATTTATTTCCCTCAAAAAAAAAAAGAAAAAATCTCACGAAGTCGTTGACTCCAACTAATCTCACAGGAACAATTCGCAAACGAAGTCTCGCCATTTCCGTCCCGGAGTCTCGCATCAGCATCAGCATCGACGGACGCGGGTTGGTCGCGGAAACCACAAAGAGCGCAGAAACTGCAATCGCGACCGGGAGCGTCGCGCGATATTCCGCAGCTTTCGCGGCTTTCGTGGACGCCTCGCGTGATCCGCCCGCTCGATCCGCATATTATTCCGCTCGGCGCGTTTCCATTGGTCGCGAATCGCACGCGAATCGCCCGAGCGAATAGCGCGCGACAGTCGCGAATCGACGGGTGCGCCGCGGTAGCGCGCGAAGCGGGCCAGAAGTGAGATCTCGGCTCGTTATTAGGCCCGACGAGAGCCGCGGCGACGTCGGCCGGTGGTTTGCACCGGGCGCGGAATTGCAGCCGCAGAGAGCCAATCTCGCGGAGAGCGCTCGGCGGAGACTCGCGGCGCGGTTCAACAGTCGCGAGCGGGACGCCGCGGCGTAACTGGCGTCGCCGATATTACAGACCATGGCGGAGGAGGATCCCGGCACCGGGTCGCAATGCGGGTCGTGCCCCATCGAATGATACGCCGGTTGCAGTGGTGTTCATCTATTTTTATCTCGCGATACTTTTACCCGTCAGCCGAAGAAACGGACTCGGGCTGGTGCTGTTGGACTCAGTGTCGGTGAAACTGGGTGGTGTCAACGATAGTTCCTTTGCATATCTGAGACTTAGCTTTTTTTCTTGGGTTTTGGCACTCGTGGTTATACTGATATTTGTCTAGCGTTTGTCGTTTTGCCAAAGTCCAAAAATTGATTCGCAACTTTTTTCGGTTTGCGCATCATGTTGTGGGTTGGGATGGCATAACATGATGCGTCGTGGTTCAACGTTGCAACTTTAGGTAGGATTAGACTTTAGCTAGGGTTCAATTTTTGCCAGGATTCAACTTTAGCTAGGGTTCAATTTTTGCCAGGGTTCAACTTTAGCTAGGGTTCAATTTTTGCCAGGGTTCAACTTTAGCTAGGGTTCAATTTTTGCCAGGGTTCAACTTTAGCTAGGGTTCAATTTTTGCCAGGGTTCAACTTTAGCTAGGGTTCAATTTTTGCCAGGGTTCAACTTTAGCTAGGGTTCAACTGTAGCTAGGGTTCAACTTTAGCCAGGGTTCAACTTTAGCCAGGGTTGAACTTTAGCTAGGGTTCAACTTTAGCTAGGGTTCATCTTTAGCTAGGGTTCAACTTTAGCTAGGGTTCAAATTTAGCTAGGGTTCAACTTTAACTAGGGTTCAACTTTAGCTAGGGTTCGACTTTACCTAGGGTTCAACTTAGGTAGGGTCTTAGCCAATCAGGATTCCCCTAGCGCAAAGAACTGACCAGTCTCATCTGATCCTCCCTGTCTACCAGGCCGGTCCTCGGGAGGTAAGCTGAGCTATCGAATGAGTTGAACAGTTCCATAGCCCTCGTGTTAAGGAATATAGCGCAGAGCCCGGCTCAGAACGAGTGAAGAAGACAGAGAAAAAGGCAGACGAAGAGAAAGAAGAAGACATAGAAAAAGACAGACAAAGGAGAAAGAAGAAGACAGAGAAAAAGGCAAACGAAGAGGAAGCAGAAGACACAGAAAAAGACAGACAAAGGAGAAAGAAGACGACACAGGAAAAGACAGACAAAGTGAGAAAAGAAGATGGAAAAAAAGTCAGACGAAGAGAAAGAAGAAGGCACAGAAAAAGACAGATAAAGTGAAAGAAGAAGACAGAACAAAAGGCGGACGAAGAGAAAGAAGACATAGAAAAAGACAAACAAAGTGAAAGAAGAAGGCAGTGCAAAACACGGACAGAGAGAACGAACAAGCCAGCGAAAAAGCCCGACGAAGCGAGCGAAGAAGACAGCGAAAGAGACAGCCGGGGGAGAAGCGAAATAGAAAAAGACAGACGAAGAGAAAGAAGAAGTTAGAGAAAAAGACAGACGAAGAGAAGGAAGAAGACACAGAAAAAGACAGATAAAGTGAAAGAAGAAGACAGAACAAAAGGCAGACGAAGAGAAAGAAGACATAGAAAAAGACAAACAAAGTGAAAGAAGAAGACAGAGCAAAACACGGACAGAGAGAACGAAGAAGACAGCGAAAAAGCCCAACGAAGCGAGCGAAAGAGACAGCCGGGGGAGAAGCGAAGAAGTGAGCCAAAAGGAACGAAAGGTAAAGTGAGGAAAGCGATGTGTGTTGCAGCGAGAGCCGCACGAGCTGCGGCAGCGGAGAATCGCGGGGCCCCGGCGCGGCCAATGAGTTACGACTGACCCCATAAATCGTTCGCGGGTCACACGGTAATTGGCGGGCCCAATTCTCGCACCCAATCAACCCGCCGGGTTCTGATGTACGATGACGTCATGCATTACCGACGATTTACGCGGGAAAATTAGGTCTCGCCGTCCTCGTCGCACCTGCGAGTTTTTCGAGAGGTGGAGAACGAGAGAAAGAGAGACGGGAGACACGGCGATTGGTGGAGGGGGAGAGAGGCGAACTCCTCGTCGATCGGTCGTATTAACGCTCCGATGGTTTACGAGGCGACTGGCATTTCGTCTCACCCTTCGTCTTTTCAGCCGCGGTCGTTTTTCCTTCGGCACTCGGCAGCGTCGCCGATATCGTGTAAATACGGAACGCCGATATTAAAAGCCAACTATTATCGTTAAACTAGAACGAATTGTGTGTTTATTGGACGTCTGTATCACTTTGTAGCTAAAGGTTTTCCCCCCCGACACGACAAAAGGTTGGCGGAATGATATTCAGACAGCTGCGAATTATGCGACGTGCTGCGCACGTGAGAAACAATCGTGGCTGTCGAGGTTTTGGACAAATGGAAACGGCGTTGGGAATGGAATTTCAGAGTTTAATATTTCATCGCCGGTAGGGTGATTTTAATTGTTGTAGTTTGTTGGACGTGTTTGATGCATTCACTTTGGATGATTTTTCTTCGTTTATCGCATTTTTTTAGAGGAAATTAGGGGTGAACGTCACAATTTTAAAATATTAGAAAAAATTTGGAAAAAATTCATATGTATTATAAAAAATTAATGAATCTTTTTTTTCAATCATCAACCGTCTTGCTCTGGTCTTGACTTGGGCCAGATGTAACGCTGCAGATTTTCTACCAGAGACCATCAATATACTGAATTTTTTTTCAAATTTATATGTCATTGAGAAGTGTTCGAAATTATCTTAGAAACCCAAGTCTAGCCTGTTTGTACTAAGACTGCCTTAAGGTCCCAGACCACCGTAAATAATTTTTTTTTAGTTCTTTTTTTCATTTTTTCAACCTGGTTGAATACATATTTAAAAAACTATTCATGCAATTTGCATGTACCAAGTTTTCAAATGTTCGAAAATCCAGTCTCTATGGCACCACGTAGGGATTTTTTTTAAAGGGCCCCCTTCTATTTTTTTTCATAAGCGATGAAAATTGTCTGTGTAAATGGGTAATAAAATTCGCCGTTCCGCCATTTTATTTACATATCGAAATTCCCCTACTTCATGCTCTTAAGACTCGAATAAAAAAATGTGTGTAGTGTCTTCTATATGTATGTATTGAATATTAGTATCAATAAAAAAACTATTCATCGTTTGCTCCAAAAAAATTATGAAAAATACTGGTGATCTGGTGCCTTAAATTACTTTAATCTCAGTTAAAAGCTTCACTAAAAAATTACTTTTATTACCAAAAAAATTAAACCGTAACTCCACTCCATTTATTAATTCACCAATCACACCTAAAAAATGATTACAAGTCAACAAACTTTTTTTTTCCCCCAAAACCCCCACAACATCGACAATCCCGTCCACCCAAAAAACTGGAAGACCCCAATTTCCAGAGAGCCAATCCCAATCAATTAAATTACCAACAGTGACTGAGCACATCAGGCCCAAAATTTTCGTCGACATACCTCACACCAAGAGATCCAAGATCCAGGCCCCCGAATCACCAAATTGTCTTTCCGGGCCTCGTCGTTCCAGTTGCGGCTTTACGGGTCGATTCCTCCCGGTGAATTCACATATGGCGAGCAGCGAGAAAATAAGAGAGTGGCTTCGTATATAATGATACGGTGCTCGCGTTGCGGGCTCTCCTCGGGAGGCGACTCGACTAGAGCGAGTAAAATATGAAGACTTATCGGACGTCGGGCATCCCGACGTCCTGGCCGAATATCTCCGAGAGTTCGGTTACGGTGGATAATCGTCCACGATCAGCCGCAGGGCGACAGCGAGCGTGGCTCGAATCCCATAGAAAGCCTGAGATTTGTCGCGTCGTTAGGTGAACGAGATGCGCTTCTTTTTTTTTTTTTTTTTTTTTTTTTTACTTGACTGGAAAGCATCGCCGTGGAAAATCACCGCGGCTACGTCATACGATAGCATAATTAATTACGCGTGATACGTTTCGGGTTACTCAGTAGAGCGCGTTCCACTCGAAAGGGGGAACTTGGCATTTCGAGTATAAACACTCGGAGTTTATACGGTACCTTTATATCCACCGCTGTGGTCGCCTTTTCCCGTGATATTCCGATCTCTCACGGGATACGACGGCAATTTGTTCGAGTGAAACCGAGGAGCGGGGAAGGTCTTGAATGAATATCGAGAAAAGTTTCTGAGTGGGTATGATAAAAGTGGGGCCGGGCGGCGCCGCCCAATGTGGAACGTTCTCGGTGTAGGAATTGGGATGAATGTTTATTAGGAACTTTTGGTAGGTTTGCAGCAACATTTTTATTCGTTGATTAATATCGACCACTTTTATTCTACGATTTAAGGTAAATGTTTATGAAACATTTTTGAATTAATTTTGTAATAAAAAATTGTAATTCATTGATCAATATTGACTTCAACTAAAAGTTTATCACGTGGAACTTTTGGCCGCTTTGCAACAAAATTTTTATTCGTTGATTAATATCGATCACTTTCAGTCTAGGATTTAAGCTAAATGTAACTAATTTTGTAACAAACATGTAATTAATTTTGTAACAAAAAATTGTATTTCAATTTATCAATACTGACTTAAATGAAATGGTTATCACGTGGAACTTTTGGCCGCTTTGCAGCAGAATTGTAATTCGTCGATTAATATCGACCATTTCCATTCTACGATTTAAACTAAATATTTATGAAGAACTTTTGTAATTAATTTTGTAACAAAAAATTGTATTTCAATTTATCAATATTGACTTAAATGAAATGTTTATCACGTGGAACTTTTGGCCGCTTTGCAGCTAAATTGTGACTCAATGATATGTGCAGATTTCTGTTTTATTGGCATATTTAAAAATGTGGATTAATGTTTATTGGGCCTGAAAAAAGATACACATTATTTACTATTTGTGACCTGAAAAAAAAATCTATAAATTATTTTCTAATTCCCCTTTTCATCCTCCGTCGACCCGACATAATTTTCATAATTCATTTAGTGGATGAAAAATGCGATCTTTAACATTTCTGTGTTTCTGTCACGTAAGGTTATCAATAAATAACTTTCTAATTTCTCTTTCCGAGGGAGACAGTAAAGCGACATAAAATACCGCTCTGCGAGCCTCCTCTGCGTTAATTAAAAACGCCCATGCGGGTCGAACCGTTCAAAAACCGATGTTAAGGTTCCAGAGGTTTGATCATATCGACTACGCTCATCAATGGTCGAAATTGATATGACTGAGGTTCACGAAATTCATGTTCGACGGATTGAAGTTCATAAAATCGAAGTTTCTCGGGTTGAAGTTCATAAAAACAAATACATCGAAATTAAGTTTATAAAATCGAAGTTCATCGGGGTGAAGTTCATAAAATCAAAGTTCATTGGTTGAAGTTCATTGGATTAAAGGAACTTCCTAGGAACTTCATAAAATCCTGGGAACGATCCTAGGAACTTCATAAAATCTTAGAAGGATCCTAGGAACTTTATAACATCTTAGAAGGATCCTAGGAACTTCATAAAATCTTAGAAGTATCCTAGGAACTTCATAAAATCTTAGAAGTATCCTAGGAAATTTATAAAATCTTAGAAGGATCCTAGAAACATTATAAAATCTTAGAAGGATCCCAGGAACTTCATAAAATCTTAGAAGGATCCCAGGAACTTCATAAAATCTTAGAAGGATCCTAGGAACTTCATAAAATCTTAGAAGAATCCTAGGAATTTCATAAAATCTTAGAAGAATCCTAGGAACTTCACAAAATCGAAGTTCCTAGGATTGAAGTTCATAACAAACGAACAAATTAAGGTCATCAGATTGAAGTTCATAATACGAAGTTCATCAAATCAAAGCTCCTAAAATCCAAGTTCATCGGATTGTCGATCACAAAAAATGAAGTCCGAGTATACTTCCTTATATTTGTATCACAGCGTCCTGATGCTCAGTCCCGTTGTCACCCGAACTAACTCAGCAGAGCCAGCCTACGAAAAGCCCAGAGAAAAATCTCTCAAAGCGCTTCCGGACGGTTGATGATTGCGGGTCCGGAATATTGCGCATCGCGGTACTCGACTTAGACGACGACGACGCGAGGAGGACGAGAAAACGCGGAGAGGATGCGTGCGCGCGCCCATCCACTTGAGCGCGAGCAATTTGCCGAGCTCAATTTGCCGTCCCCGTACGCTCCTAATTCAAACTGCGGGTTTCGGTAATACTCGTTTCTCCTCTACCCGTCCCTCAGCACCGACGCTCCGAGGCACCGAGCGTCGTTTCTCATGACGTTACAACGAGACGACGAGTCGTGTATCCCTCGGCCGAGGAAGAGGCTGCGGTGACCGTGCACTCTGCACCGACCGCAAAACTAGCCTATTATTCTCAACGAGTGTCGGTGCATTCTTGTCACCGATACGCGACTCTCGTTTCCTCTCGCGAAACGACTGCCGTTGCTCCGCCACGGACGTTTCGCGTCGCGGCTCATCCGCCTTCCTGTTTCTCGTTATCCTGGTCGCAGTCCGCAACTGCAGCCTGTTTTTCGATATTTTTAGATTTTTTGACAACAGCATTCATCCTATTGCTATTTTTGGATATTTTAAGATTTGTTGGACAGTCGACAAAACTGATTCCAAAACGATAACTCACCCCAAAACCTGCCAAATATCCAAAACTATCCACCCTCCGTGCACTAAAACCTCCCACATCCAACATCACAGCCATCACATCCAAAAACTCACTCAAAAACGATCCTACCAAGAAGCCTCCTTGAGTCTCCCAAAACCTGCCGAATATCCAAAGTCCAACATCCAAAACTCACAAACCTTCATTCACCAAAATCTCCCATACCCAACATCATCCAGACGTCACATATCCACATAAAACCCGACGCTCTGATCTCCTCCCAGCTAAATCCCAAGACCAAAGAAGCCTCTTCGAGTCTCCCAAAACCTACCGAATATCCAAAGTAAAACATCCAAAACTTACAAGCTTTCATTCACCAAAATCTCCCATACCCAACATCATCCAGACGTTACACATCCACATAAAACCCGACGCTCTGATCTCCTCCCAGCTGAATCCCAAGACCAAAGAAGCCTCTTCGAGTCTCCCAAAACCTACCGAATATCCAAAGTCCAACATCCAAAACTTACAAGCTTTCATTCACCAAAATCTCCCATACCCAACATCATCCAGACGTTACACATCCACATAAAACCCGACGCTCTGATCTCCTCCCAGCTGAATCCCAAGACCAAAGAAGCCTCTTCGAGTCTCCCAAAACCTGCCGAATATTCAAAGTGAAACATCCAAAACTCACAAGCCTTCATTCCCCACAATCTCCCACACCCAAAATCATCCAGACGTCAAATATCCACATAAAACCCGATGGTCTTATCTCGTCCCAGCTGAATTCCAAAACCAAGAAACCTGTTTGCACCTCCCAAAACCTGCCAAATATCCAAAGCCCAAACATCTAAAACCATCAACAAGCCTCCATTCACCAAAATCCCCAAACCCAACATCATCCAAACGTCACCAATCCACACAAAACCCGACGCTCCGATCTCCTCCCATCTGAATCCCGATACAGTTAGCGTTGAGCGCATGCAAGTGCAGTGCCGACGGAATGCATATTTCGCCTCGCCCACGCCGGGCCGGCTGGTGGGTCCGATTGTTCCCAGGATAGCAATGTCGGTGGCTCCGCGTGGCGCGGCGACCGCGGTTCGCTTCTTCAGGAACGACCGCGGCCCGTGTGGTCCCGGTTAGCCCCGGTTAACCAGACGACTGTTCAGCCTCTCGGCTGCGCCTGTATATACAGTCGCGCACCAACACACACACACGATGCCTGCCTAACGCTGCTGTGCTTTCCTTTCCTTCGCAGCCTTCTTCCTCTCCGCCTGGCTGACGTTTAACGCTTCTCTCTAGCGGTGCTGCGCTCGCCCAACCTTCAGCCTGGATACCCGGCATAGTTATTCGCCTACAGGTCCTGCGATCTCCGCATCCAGCTCAACCTATCCCGGTTCGAGCTCCTTCCACATGTCTCGCTCTATGGCTTTTTCCTTCTAACCGCCGCCGTCGCTGCTGCTCAGCCTCATCCGATACCTTAGAATAATCCATCTTATTCCATCCTACGTCCATTCTGTTCTGTCTCTCCAGCCTCTTTTTCTCTTTCTCATCTCCGTGTCTTCGTCTGTCGCTCTGCTCTTTGGTACGGCAAACTTTCATCTTCACCCGGCTGCGTTTCACGGTGGTGTTTTTTTTGTTTGATTCGCTTCTTCTTAGTCCTAGCGCCACGCGCGAACGATGCTGTAAATGCCGGAGGCGCGATTCCCGGTGTGACGCATAGCAGAGCCACCCTGAGAAAACGCCCACGATCGGGACTCCAGCGCTGGCAATGACGACCCGGGGAATAACTGCGAGATTGCATTGGATGGGGCACCGTTAGTTATAAGCTGAATAAGCTGAACGCCTTTGGGTTACACCTGATACCTGGATTATCCAGGCGCAGGTTGGACGCTGCAGGTCGAGTCACCTTTTAGGATGATAGATACAGACGATTCGCTTTTGAATATAGGATGAATAACTGTTTTCAACTTTGTTTCAGGCACTTTAAGGTAGTCCTTGCGGATAATATTCATTTCGCATAAATTCGAGGAATTTGGGAGAGAATTGCAAACACTTCTCGGTGGTATAAAAATCGGAAAAAATTCATACACATTAAAGGTACTGAAAAGATTAATTTTGCATAATAATAGTTCGGAAATGTTAATAACAAATTGATGAAAAAAACAATTGTTTAACAAATATTTCGATGACCCAAGATTTTTTTTCATGAAAATGATTCCTTCGTTTTTACGAATACGTATGAATTTTTTCAGATTTTAGAGTTCACATTGAATTTTCACATATTTTCCCTATAAAAAACGCACAAAATTCAATGTGAACTCTAAAATCTGAAAAAATTCATACGTATTCGGAAAAACGAGGGAATCATTGTTATGAAAAAAAAAATCTTGGGTCATCGAAATATTTGTTAAACAATTGTTTTTTTCATCAATTTGTTAATAACATTTTCGAATTATTATTATGCAAAATTAATCTTTTCAATACCTTTAATGTGCATGAATTTTTTCAGATTTTTATACCACCGAGAAGTGTTTGCAATTCTCTCCCAAATTCCTCGAATTTATGCAAAATGAATCTTATCCGCAAGGACTACCTTAAGGTCTTCATGTGATTTGCTGTATAAGCGGAATTTCTGTTATTTTATTTTCTATTGTTGTATTTTTTCTATTACCACTTAACAAAAACGAAATGTTTTTTTTTCTTCACGAAAAATTCCTTGCGGTTTTTTCGAAATTTGTTTGGTTCTGAATTTCGTAAAGTGGACCAGTGAAGAAATTTGTATAACTAGAGAAGAAATAGGAAAAATTATCATAAAAAAGTTTCATTCTTTTTCTTGCTTTAAAAAATATATTTTTACCGGTTTTCCACAAATGCTTTATGGAAAACCATCAACAAAAACAAGAAAACTGGAATTAAATTAGAATGGAATTGGAATAGAATTAATGGAGACATTAGCAACCTATATTTAGGCATAACGGACCTCCTACCAAAGCATATCTAATCATTCCTATAAAATCCTGCCTCACCAAGCCCGTTAAGGTCGTAAGAAACTCGCAACGACAAACCGGAAGTAGTCTACGCCTGGTGCAGCATCTAAGGCAGGCATTGCAGCCCGGCGAGGCTCAAAATCCGACAATTTCTATTCATCACCAGCGACGCTCCGAGACATCAGCTTGAGGCAGGTCGAGGAGGCTCGGAAACCTGGAAAGCCGCGATTTATCGCCTCGACGTCGTCATATCCAAGCATTTCCCAAAACGGAAGAAACGCACGATTAAAATTCAACCGTATCCCCATCTCCTACCGAGAACCCCATGGACACCGGAAGCGGACGCATCTCCCGCATTGTCCATAACTCCGATGCAAATCGATCTCTCCCACCGTGTCATCCACGTTTCATCGACGCCCACGTGATTGAATTAATTGTCCTAAGGTAGCAACGCGACTGCGCCAAGCATCTAAGCAGGAATGACTAAGCGCCTCATCCAACGACCCCGGAATACAAATAACTGACATTCGACATGTCCAACTGAAGTTCCGACTTAAGTTCTACTTGAACTGAAATCCCACCTTAAGTTCCAATTGAAATCCCAACTTACGTTTCAACTGAAATCCCAACTTGAGTTCCAAGTGAAGTTCCAACTGAAGTGCCAAATAAAGTTCCAACTGAAATCCCAAAATAATTTCCAACGTAAATTCCAACTTAAGTTCCCACATTAAGTTACAACTGAAATCCCAATTTAAGTTCCAACTGAAGTCCTACCTTATTTTCGAACTGAAACCCCATCTTAAGATCCAACTAAAGAACCACCTTAAGCTCTAACTGAAGTCCCAACTAAAGTTCCAACTGAAGTCCTACCTTAAGTTCCAACTGAAATTCCAACTTAAGTTCCAACTGAAATCCCAACTCAAGTTCCAACTGAAGCCCCACCTTAAATTCCAACTGAAGCCCCACCTTAAATTCCAAATGAAATCCCAACTTAAGTTCCAACTGAAATCGGAACTTAAGTTCCAACTGAAAATCCAACTTAAGTTCCAACTGAAAACCCAACTTAAGTACCAACTGAAATCCCAATTTAAGTTCCAACTTAAAACCCAACTTAAGTACCAACTGAAATCCCAATTTAAGTTCCAACTTAAAACCCAACTTAAGTTCCAACTGAAATCCCAATTTAAGTTCCAACTGAAGTTAGAATTTCAGTTCCAACTGAAGTCGCAACTTAAAATCCAACTGAAGTTCCAACTGAAGTTCCAATTTCTGTTCCAACTGAAGTTCCAATTTCAGTTCCAACTGTATTCCCAACTTAAGTGCCAACTGAATACCCAGTTTAATTTCCATCTTTCACATTTCATCGATGCCCACGTGATTGAATTAATTGTCCCAAGTCAGCAACTCAACTGCACCAAGCAGCCAAGCATGAATGACCAAGCGCGCCTCATCCAACGACCCCGGAAGACAAATAACGGACATCCGATATGTCCCAACGAGGATTCCGATCGACGATCGCGATCGCGTCGTGGGGGTCAAGCGGAACCGCGACGAGCCGCAGCCGGGAATCGGGTAGGTAAATCAAAGGAAACTGCAATGCAGGATTGTCAATGTGATCAAGGAGGCTGATAGAAGTAACGGGGATTCCGCCATTCGGGATGCAAAGTACGAGCGGATTCCAGCGCGTATAATGCGCGCGACCAAAGTGCCCGGGTTCGGATGATGAAGGATCCGGATTGAGGTGGGGGAGGAGGAGGAGGAGGGGGAGGAGGAGGATGATTTCTCTTCTAGGTCTCGTTGCGCGCTAACTGCGGGAAGAGCTAACTGCGCTCGTGCGGGAAGAGGCGACTCGGAACGGTTTTGAGGAAGAAGAATAAGTCGCTATGTGGCACTGTCGAGAATTCACGCAAGTGATGACCCCGCGGGGTTATTCGCTCTCTCTCGGTACGACTCGCGCGGTCCATAGAGCAGCGCATCCTCCATCGCTGCACGACCTCGTTGTCGTTGTCGACGACGCTCGCGCGAGTGGGACCCGCGACCTCGTCCTTTCGGATGCGAACGAGAGCCGCGCTATACGGCACATGCGCCAAGTGCACCGCGGCCTACCTCCTCGTCCATACGACACCGGGCTCTGTGTTGAGGATAGCGTGGTGGTCGTGTAGAGCGATGTTAGTCGTGTACGTCGACAGGACCTGGATGTGGATGTGGATGCGGCAAAATAAATAGAAATGTGGACATTCTTTTCTGGGGTTGGAAATTTTTGGGTGCTGACTGCGGGGTTGGAAATTCTTGAATGTTTTGCAAATTAAGTTGATGGTGCAACTGGTTTTGTAATTATTGATTAATAATAATAACATGGAGTTATTGTAATATAATTTGTACATTTTTAATGGCTGTAAAAAATACATAAATATTTTTGAAATTCTTAATTACATTTTTTTAAATTCTTGAATGTTCATGCATTTTTTTTTAATTCTTGAATGTTCATGCATTTTTTTTAAATTCTTGAATGTTCTTGAATTTTTTTTTAATTCTTGAATATTGTACAAATTTTTTTTTATTCTTGAAGTTTATTTAATTCTTGAATATTGTTGAAACTTTTTTGAATATTCTTGACTTTAAAAAATTCTTATTCTTGAATGTTGTTGACATTTTCTTGAATATTCTTGAATATTTTTAAATTAAAAATTATTTTCATAAAAATTTGTCTGCAAAATGGAGAAATGCGGTTGATCCATTACGAGCGTAATGGAGCTGTGGCTTAACATCCTAGTTAGGCCCTGGCCAGGCACTTGTTGGCTCTGCCAAAACCCAAGCCGGGCTCCTGACGGACCGAATTCAACGCTACAGATTTTCTATACATGAGAATTTTTTTTAAATTCAATTATTACTGTTACAAAGACTACTTTTTAAATTGTTTACATTACAGTAATTATTCTCAAACTCGTATATTAAATTTAATGAACCGTACTTTATACCCTATAAAAAACTACAGTACCAGAGTACTAAATTAATTTTTTTACAGCGCAACTCGTACATTGTAAAATCCAGTATTACGGCTCGCACTGTAACTCGTGCAGATGCATCATAACCCGGGTTTACAGGGTGATCCAGAATCCCCGCACCAAACGAGTCCCGGAAGTCCGAAATGGTCCCAGAAACGCGTGCGCAAAATTTGAGACTTTGTATTCCCGGTATTTTTTGAGTGAGGACAGATTTATGACAGCCAATCTCAATTCGCCCTCAACTTACTCTCAACTTGAGAACGAATTAAGAGAAAATTGATCGTAAGTTAAGGACAAATTAAGGGGGACTTCAACCTTGGGAGCTACATTTTTCAGGTGCTCACGTTTTATTTGTTATTTTTTGGGGAAACGAACAAATGTAGACGACTGCGGTTTTTTTCTACGTGTTACTTACTTTTTAAAATATACAAGATTTTTTAAAGATTTTTTTCCCCATGTTTTTCGTGTAATAACATTAATAAAAAATCGAAAAATTAAGTTATCGAAAAACCCTCCGTCATTATAAAAAATAAAAAACCTTTTATTTTTGGAATGACCTCCGTCCCAAAAAAAAATAAAACGAGAGCACCTGAAAAATGCAGCTCCTAAGGTAGAAGGGAAAGGGTAGGGGGGGAAGGTCCCCCTTAAGGGAAAGTTGAGATTGGCTGTCATAAATCGGCTCCCATTAAAAAAGTTTTGGGAATAAAAATCTAAAATTTCACACACGCATTCCTGAAACCATTCCGGACTTTCGGGGGCCCGTTTGGTGCGTGGATTCTGGATCACCCTGTACACGAAAGTAGTGCTCGTCCTTCCCAACGACCCGAGCGGCTTAATAAACATTAATAAAAACGTTAATAAACATTAATAAAAACATTAATAAACATTAATAAAAAATCGAAAAATTAAGTCATCGAAAAAACCTCCGTCATTCCAAAAAATAAAAAACCTTTTATTTTTGGAATGACCTCCGACCCAAAAAAAAACGCGAGCACCTGAAAAATACAGCTTCTAAGGTAGAAGTCCCCCTTAAGGGAAAGTTGAGATTGGCTGTCATAAATCGGCTCTCACTAAAAAAAGTTCTGGGAATAAAAATCTAAAATTTTGCACACTTACTCCTGAAACCATCTCGGACTTTCGGGGGTCCGTTTGGTGCGTGGATTCTGGATCAACCTGTACACGTAAGTAGTGCTCGTCCTTCCCAACGACCCGAGCGGCTCGTCGAGCCTCCCGGGACGCCGGTGCGTGCAGTTTCTCCTTGCGTATCTCTTAGTTACACGCGCCCACGATTATGGATATTTCCCACGGGGGTCAAGCGAGATTTTTGCGGATTACGCGAGAGGATCCCGGTCTCTGATACAGAGAGCCGCCCGACGCAAAAACTTATATGGCACGAGGCACGAGTGGATGCCCCGCGTTCGGCATTAAGGGAGTACGTGAGTGGCGACTTCACAACGGCGCGCGGAGAACGAGAACGGGGAAGGCAACGACGACGTCACCGCGTTATTCCACTCCGGTATAAAAGTTCTTATGGGTGCGTCGCGGTAGTCTCGTTTCAAGTTTATCGCTACCGGCGTTATACGTACCGGCGGTTGTGCTGCGGTCGTTACGCGACGACAGCGCTTCTGGGTGGTTGCGACTGTGACCCGGAATGACCTGTGGGACCGGAAGGGATGCACCTGTTTCGGCCATACCCAATGTGGCCATTTTGTAGCCATTTTTTTTTCTTGACTTAGGGGCGAATTTGCAGTTCCAAGTCTGAACTCAAGTTCCAACTTCAGTAGCCACTGTTTTTATGAGTTAGGGGCGAATTTATGGACCCAAGTCTGAACTCAAGTTCCAACTTCAGTAGCCATTTTTTTCATGACTTAGGGACGAATTTGTAGTTCCAAGTCTGAACTCAAGTTCCGAGTTCAGTAGCCATTTTTTTCATGACTTGGGGGCGAATTTATGGACCCAAGTATGAATTCAAGTTCCAACTTCAGTTCTAACTTCAGCATATTCCAGCATATTCTTCGCTTATTACATAATATTTTTATAATTTTATATTTTTCATAATTTTTTTTCGAGCAAACGATGAATGGTTTTTTTTATTCATACTAATATTCGATATGTACATATAGAAGACACTACACCATTTTTTTATTCGAATCTTAAGAATAGTTTGCGGTGTACGCCGCTTCCAAAAAGACACTCTGACGAAGTTGCTGCTTGGTGGTTGACAGCAATTAAGCCATACGGTTCATCTGAAAACACAAAAAAAAAATTATTTATAAACTAGACATATAGGTTTATAGCATCACGTGGGGGAATTTCGATATCTAAAGAAATGGCGGACCAGTGAATTTTATTTCCCATTTTCACAGAAAATGTTCATCGGTTATGAAAAAAATAGAAGGGGGCCTCATATAAAAAAAATCCCTACGCGGTGCCATAGAGACTAGATTTTCGAACATTTTAAGACTTGGTACATTCAAATCGGATGAATAGTTTTAAAAATATATTGTCAGGTTGAAAAACGTAGTTTCGAGAAAAACGCGTTCAAAGTTTTACCAGCTGGAAATCCAACTGGAACTTTAACTCAAGATCTAACTTTTTTTAAAAATTAAATTCAAACTTAGGACTATAAATTCGACCCTAAAAGTCCCACCAAACCTTGATTATTAATATCACAAAGGCAGCAATGTTTTTTGAAAAAAAAAAAAAAACCTTGATGCATCATTTTGACATTTAGACAAAATTCAATTTTTTTCCCGAGTAGCCGTCAAGCCTTTCAAAGACATTTTTTTCAGAAAACCTTTCCTAAAGACTCTCTTCCTCAAAAAATCCAAAAACGTCATTTCAGTGACATAAAAACAACAACCGATTCCCCTCATACCAGAAGCCTTCGACAACCCAAGCACCGCAGTTTCAGTTTCCCCAACGACTCTCACTCGCCATACAAGCCGCCCGGTTCATTTGTTCCACTGTCACTCGCTCACGTCCATATATCCCACTTCACCCCTGACCCCGGTTACAATCCATACGCTCGGCACACACACGGGACGGCACACATTAGCCCCTCATGAATCCGAGCGATTCCGACACTCAGGATAATTGGTCCTCCTTCCATCAGCGATCGCGGATATTCGCGCCACAGAAATTGACGATCTCTGAACGGCGTCCGATGACTGCTCCAAGCCTAGTATATGCGGATGATCATATGTAGGCATCCTATATGTCCCACCGGTGTGGGACGTCCAATGAAGAAGCAGCAGCAGCAGCAGCGCGGAGTCCCGGGCGCTAGAACCGACATCAGCTGGCTGACAAGGCGTATAATTAATCCCTAATGACGCCGGCATAAATCCATCTCGGTGGGTCGTCTTCGCCTGGGCTCAGCGCGACTGTAGCGCCTGCCGCACACGGACCCCGCCATACACGTGCAATTTCGCGCTGTGGACACATCCAACACGGCGCGAGGCGTACAGTGGACTCTCCGATAAGTTGAGGTCGCGGGACCGAAAGCCGATCAGGCCATTCCGATAAGTTAAGATTCGGTGACAAAAAAAATCGATCAACTTTTTTTTCGTTAAATCGATACTTTAAGTTCAAAACGTCACCGAATCGACATATTTTTTTTGTTTTTTCTCCTTCGTCAAACGATAGCTACATGTGTCTAAAGTAAAATGCTATTGGATTTTTGTTGCAGGATGAATACGAAGGCTCCAATCATAAAAAAAATCGTTTAACATTTTTTTGTGAATAGTTAACTGACGAATAAAACTACATGCCAAGTTTCATATCAATCAGCTGTATAGTTTCTTCACAAAAAAATCCCCAACAAGCGGTAAATTCAGCGGAAAAAGACGAGTAGTTAAGGTAGTTCTAGCGCCAAATATTCATTTCGCATAAATTCGAGGAATATGGGAGAAAATTGCAAACACTTCTCGGTGGTATAAAAATCTGAAAAAATGCATGCACATTAAAGGTACTGAAAAGATTAATTTTGCATAATAATAATTCGAAAATGTTATTAACAAATTGATGAAAAAAAAATTGTTGAACAAATATTTCGACGACCCAAGTTTTTTTTTCACGACAATGATTCCTTCGTTTTTCCGAATGCGTATGAATTTTTTCAGATTTTAGAGTTCACATTGAATTTTGTGCGTTTTTTATAGGGAAAATATGTGAAAATTCAATGTGAACTCTAAAATCTGAAAAAAATTCATATGTATTCGGAAAAACGAACGAATCATTTTCATGAAAAAAGACACTTGGGTCATCGAAATATTTGTTAAACAATTTTTTTTTTCATCAATTTGTTAATAACATTTTCGAATTATTATTATGCAAAATCAATCATTTCAGTACCTTTAATGTGCATGCATTTTTTCAGATTTTTATACCACCGAGAAGTGTTTGCAATTCTCTATCATATTCCTTGAATTTATGCGAAATTAATATTGGTCGCAAGGACTACCTTAATTAAATCGTTAACTTATCGGAGTGCCTCGACTTTTCGGAATTCAACTTATCGGAGAGTCCACTGTATATCCGAGTTCGCCAACCCGGCGAGCTTCGTACCAGCGAAATCAGCGCCGCAGCTTTGTCGCTGTCTTCCATTTTCCGTGTTATTTATGCCCGCCCGTCAGTCGCCGCGAATGGAGGAGACCCGAGTCTAGCTCGTATCTTGTATCACACATCACGGCGCGTTTAGCGAGGACGAGAGGATGACACGGACGATCGAGTTCTCGGCATAGGCGGAATCGAGATTCACTATCGCGAGCACACCGCGCACATGGCGCGAGGACATGAGCGCGAGACACGCGGTGGTGCAACCTAATTAGTCAAGTTTAACTAGACGACGAGTTCTTATTCCGTGCCCGGGTGTTTTATGCGCTTGAAGTTGGTGCGTGATTAGGTGCTGGGTGATCAGGAGGGATTGTTGGGTTTATGAGGATGGTGCAGGATTTTTTGTTTTTTTTGTCATTTGAGACAAAGTCTGAGTCGTTTTTGGATGAGTTACCAGTTTTTTTTTGTCTTTGGTTTTTGAAATAGGGGAAGACGGGGCAAAATGGGACAGTCATTTTTTTTGTTTCGGATGATTTTATGGGGTAAAGTGGGACACTGGGGCATAATGGGATAGTCATTTATTTCTTTTCGAATGATTTTACGGGGCAAAATGGGACATTGGGACAGAATGGGACCGTCATTTTTCGTTTCGGTTGATTTTACGGGGCAAAATGGGACAGTCATTTTTCATTTCGGATGATTTTATGGGGCAAAATGGGCTACTGAGTTAAAGGCCGCTCGTCTCGGTAGAGAGAAAAAGAGAGAAAGCGATATTTAATATACGCTCTGGGACAAGTCCCCTTAAGCGCCCAGCAACAAACAATATACAGCTAACTATATACAACAATATACAACTAAACAATGCGTGGTGGTACAAATTCATCATACATCGGTGGTGTTTTCAGAGAAAAATAGAGAGAGAAAGCAGTTAACAGTTTTTAAAATGTCTTAAACAAATAAATAAATAAATAAACAAGTAAATAAATGAATAAATAGATGGATAAATAAATATATGAATAAATAAATAAATAAATATATATGAATATAAATCAAATACTTCTGCTATTTACATCAAGTCAAAACAAGTGAGTAGAGAGAGAGAGAGAGAAAGAGACGAGGCGGCAAAAAACCACTGGGAAAAGGAGGAAGGATGGAAGGAGGGTAAGGGGCGGTTTTCTAAAGAATAATCGCGGCCATTTTTTTCAAGACTTAGGGTCGAATTTGTAATCTCAAGCCTGAACTCAACTTCCAACTTAAGTGCGAACTTAAATTTAAAGGCATCCAAAGTCGTAAGTCGAGTGTCCTACACTTGCGGTCGAAATATTTCCGCGATGAAAGACGGTCACGATACCAACTTAAAGGCCGCGCGTCCCGGCAAAGAGAAAGAGAGAGAGAGAGTAACGAGTCAGCAAAGAAGGGGCCGCGGGGTTCCGTGGCAAGGGGGCCAAGGGGGGCTTTTCTAAAGAAGAATCGCGGGCATATCAGCCGCTCGCACAGCTCTCGCGTCTCTCGCGGAGAGCAGGCACCAGAGAGCGGGAACTGGCGTACCGAATTGATGCACACGAAACGGCATCCCCGGAATGTTATAATCGCGAACCTTTGAACCCGAAAGCCAAGACTCCCACACCCCGCGTGAGTTCTCTTAAACCCCGTTTCCATCGTTGAAATTACTCCCGTAACTCTTCTTCGTGCTAGGCGCGTCGGACACCCCCTCCCCCTTCGCTCCTCTCCTCTCTTTCTTTCTTTCTTTCTTTCTCTCGTCCCTCTCCTCGCGATTCCGGCTCTCGCGCTCGCAGCGCACGCGGCGTCCGATACGCTTCCAGGAACTAAAGAGCCCGGCGCTTACCCGGAGCTCATTTTCCCCCCCGCCACCACCGCCGCCACCGCCGCCTGGTTTCACATCCTCTCCCTCGCTTATCTCGCGCTTTCCTCGCTCCGTCTCGCTCGGCTGTGCCGCACGTGATATTCCTGCGGGAGCGTTTTACGCGTGTCGAAGTATCTTTGCGCCCGTAATACGAGCTGAGAAGGATTCGCGAAGGAGTCACGATCCCGCTTCTGCCGCTTCTGCCGCCGCCGCCGCCGCCGCTGCTGTGTTGCTACTTCTTCGCGAGATCCACGCGGATACCGGGATCTTCGGATCTCTTCACGGAAGCGAGATGCCGATCGTGTACTCACCCTGCCAGTCATCCCACGAATTCGTTTCGCCCCCCGCGCGCGCTGCCACCGATGCAGCAGCAGCAGCAGCAGCAGCTTCGTCTTCTCGTGCTAATAAGTAGCTGGGAACGATTTTTCGCGAGGCGTAACGACGAGCGCCGCGCGCGGACCTTTCTGCGTTCCCCACGCGCGCGCGCGCGCGCGGCATGAGGAGGGAAAAATTATCGAGAGCGTGCAGCGGGTGACTGCGATGCGGAATTTGGAGCTGCGGTTTGCGGGCTTGAGGGACTCGGGCTCGGGATTTTGGAGGGTGGGTTTTTTTTTTGCTTGAGGGGTGATGCGGGTTAATACTGACTCCGGATTGGTGATCGCGGGAATGTTTTTGGTTATTGTACCCTAGTTTCCTGGAATTATCCAGCATCTGAGATTTCTTGTGTTATCCAGAATTTCATAATTAACTAGAAATTTCTAATGATTTAAAATATCCTAAATATCAAGAATTTCCTAATTCTTTTAATTATCTAGAATGTCCTAATTATCTTAATCATCTAAAATTAACTAATCATCTTAATTATCTAGAATTATCTTAATTAACTAGAATTATCTTAATTAACTAGAATTATCTTAATTATCTAGAATTATCTTAATTATCTAGAATTATCTTAATTATCTAGAATTATCTCAATTGTCTAGAATTATCTTAATTATCTAGAATTATCTCAATTGTCTAGAATTATCTTAATAATCTAGAATTATCTTAATTATCTAGAATTATCTTAATTATCTAGAATTATCTTAATTGTCTAGAATTATCTTAATTATCTACAAATATCTTGATTATCTAGAATGTCCTAATTATCCGAATTATCTAGAATTTTCTCATTATCTACCATTTCCTAATCATCTACAATTTCCTAATTATTTACAATTTCCTAATTATTTACAATTTTCTAATTATCTGCCATTTTCTAATTATCTACAATTTTCTAATTATCTAAAATTTTCCAATCATCTACAATTTCCTAATCATCTAAAATTCCCTAATTATCTAGAATTTTCAAGTTATCTAGAATTTCTTAATTATCCAGAATTTCCTAATCATCTAAAATTCCCTAATTATCTAGAATTTTCAAGTTACCTAGAATTTCTTAATTATCCAGAATTTCCTAAGTATCGAGAATTCCCAAATTACCCAGGATTCCCTATTAGGTAAGATTAAGTTAATTTGAATTATGTTTGGCAGGCCTAAATTAGACGTCTATTCACGTTAGTTATCCAGAAAAAAATTGTTGGTTAAGATGTTTATGCCTTTTAGCGCATTCGTTTCAAATGCACCGACTTTTCTGTTAGGAAGTTAATAGTCGCATACGTTAGCCCACTCCCACGTAATCCTTAACCCAGCGACGCAGACAGTCGGAGACCGCGGTGAACTCTCGCGCTCGGCGTTGCAGCCGGGACGGCCGAGCGTGGATCGCAGTGGGCGTTGCAGTAATTAATTTCTCCTTGATAATTAAGATATCCAAGCCGATGTGCTGGCAGATAGCCCAAAGGCACTGCACTTTTTTTCGGCTACGCGGGTCCATCACGTGACCGAGCCAACCGATTGGCCTGAGCGCGATTTGCCTAGTCGACTGAATACATGTGAACTGATCGAATAATTGCAATCCAGCCGATGTCCATTTTCGCCATTAAAACGCTGATACCTTAACATGAATGTACAACTTTTGATCACCCCAGCTCGTCAATAAATTGTACGTTAAATTGAACAATTGTTTTAGGGGTTGCGAATAAGTAAAAATGGATAAATACAGAATTAAAAAATCGTATTTTCTTTTCTTCTCCAATGAGAAGAAAATATTGTTTAATCCAATGAATTTCATTTCCTACACAAAAATTTAGTGATCAGCCGGATTGACACCGCATTCAAAATACACCAAATTTTTTCATTCATAGTCCCAAACATTTCCTGTTCCCATAATCAACCAATTCCTCATCATCAGCAACATAAATATAGGGGCAAAATGGGACAGTCCATTTTTTCGTACCCGATGATTGAGCAGGGCAAAATGGAACATACGGACGTGTTTCTAGAACACAGTTCAACGAAACCATTGAAAATATAGGTAGAAGTAACTTCCCAATTTTTTTATTTTATACTACTGTCAGTTGTCCATTAAACACGATAGCTTTAATAATTTATAACAATTATTATAAATAATCATTAAACCATAAATATTATTTATAATTAAATAATAATTATAAATAATCTGGAGCGTCCCATTTTGCCCTACAAACATCCCCCCTCCCCCGATGCTCAAAATCGATGATCGGAATCGATTTTTTGTCTGAAAACCAGTAAAAAAAAATTCTTTGGATATCGAAATAAAACGTCTAGCTTATGCGTCCCATCTTGCCCCACATTCCCCTACACCTTCTTACTTTTGGGCGTAAGTAAGAATCGGCTGGTCTCACAATTCAATTTTTCAGCCTTGACGATGGCCTCAAGAAAACTGGTTCGTTCAACCCCGCAGCGCGAGGTATCGCAGAGCGACGAACAAGACGCATCGATGTGTTGCGGGCACCACAAACACCCACCACAACGGCTCATTGTGCGCGCGCGCAGTGCTGCAGCCTTTGTGGCGCGGATTATTAATTGTTTCAACGCAACTCGCCGCATATCCAGCGCGCACCTCCCCCGAGCACGACTAAGTAAATACAAGAGGCGTAACCACGCGCGGCGCATGATGTATGAGCTTAAAAGTCCCCACGATTCCGCACACGAAGCGCAGACTCCACCACAATTACAGCGCGCAAACGTGCAGAGCGCTTGCGATGCGCTCAGCGGAGAGAAGGAGGCCAAAGGCGCGTTATCTTTTTCTCTCTCTCTCTCTCTCGCTCCGGGATTTGTTATTTAAGGATGTAGGAGCGCGAAATATTCAATTCGCATAAATTCGAGAAAAGTGCGAGAGAATTGCAAACATTTCTCGATGGTCGGAAAATCGAAAAAATGCATGCAAATTGAAGGTACTGAAAAGATTAATTTTGCATAATAATAATTCCAAAATGTTACTAACAAATTGATTAAAAAAATTGTTCAACAAATATTACGTTGACCTAAGTTTTTTTTTGCATGAAAATTATTCCTTTATTTTTCTGTATACGTATGAATTTTTTCAGATTTTTATCTTTATTAAGATTAATATTGCATAATAATAATTCAAAAATGTTATTAACAAATTGATGAAAAAAAAAATTGTTTAACGAATATTTCGTTGGCCCAAGTTTTTTTTGCATGAAAATCATTCATTATTTGTCTGTATACGTTTGCATTTTTTCCGATTTTGATCTAATCTTTGAAATTTGTACATATTTTCATTACAAAAAAAAACACAAATGTCAACGATTAGATAAAAATCTGAAAAAATTCATACGTATACTGAAAAATAAAGGAATGATTTTCATGCAAAAAAAACTTGGGTCAACGAAATATTTGTTAAACTATTTTTTAAATCAATTTGTTAATAACATTTCGGAATTATTATTACGCAAAATTAATCTTTTCAGTACCTTTAGTGTGCATGAATTTTTTCGGATTTTCAGACCATCGAGAAGTGTTTGCAATTCTCTCGCATTTATGCAAATTGCATACTTCGCATAAACTTTTATCTAATCATTGAAATTTTTACATATTTCCTTTACAAAAAAACACAAATTTAAAAGATTACATAAAAATCTGAAAAAATTCATACGTATACAGAAAAATAAAGGAATGATTTTCATGCAAAAAAAAACTTGGGTCAACGAAATATTTGTTAAACAATTTTTTTTATCAATTTGTTAATAACATTTCGGAATTATTATTATGAAAAATTAATCTTTTCAGTGCCTTCAGTGTGCGTGAATTTTTTAGGATTTTCAGACCATCGAAAAATGTTTGCAATTCTCTCGCACTTTTCTCGAATTTATGCGAATTGATCACTTCGCGCTCCTACATCCTTAAGACCCGGGCGGCCGGCATCACCACCACCACCACCACCACCACCACCACGAGGCATCTGAACGCGCGTTGCCCTCGGTGGATATCGCGGCGTCCCGACGTTTTCCAGTTCAGGAAACGTAATTGGTTTGCGCCGCGCGCTCCGCTTCGCCTCCGAAGATATTTCGCCCCGGCGCAAAAGCGCAAACACACAACACGAGCCGAGCCGACCTTAGCCTTCGATCCTCGATAAGCGGAGAAATCGACTTCCAATGCGAGCCGAGCGCAACCCGAAGGCGGTTCTTATTCGGACGTGCAGACGCGATTCTCCTTCTCGTTTTTTTTTTTTTTCATTTTTTTTTTTCATTCACCATCTCGCCTCCTCCGCGTCTCGCCGCGGAAAAAAGCAATAAGCCCCGCGCCGTATCCTTATTTACTGCGGAATCTCGATTCATTCCTCACCCGCGGGACGACAGCTTGGGATTAGTGGCTGTTGGCGTTAAATTATTTTATCGGCGAGCGAGCGATGAAAACTGAATTTATCGGAGTTCCTGGTGGTTTTCGTGATTCAGGGGATGTGAGGAAGGGAAATTTGTGGCGTTGCTTCGGGCATCAACGCAGCCCTGAGGAGGCCTAGACAAGGCCTTAATAATCATCCGATTTAGAGCATATGCAACGCTTGAAGTTTGTAGCCGGAATGGCTGAATTTATCGGAGCTCCTGGAGGTTTTCGTGATTCAGGGGATACAAGGAAGGGAAATTTGTAGCGTTGCGTCGGGCACGAGTGAAGCCCTGAGAAGGCCTAGATAGGGCCCTAATAGAAATTCGATTTGGATCATACGTAACGCTTGAAATTTGTAGCCGGTATGACCGACGAGCCTGGTGGAAAATTTGTGGCGTTATATGCGGCGCTTCGGTCGGGCCCAGATCAGGCCATGATCAGGGCCACATTGGCCCGGCCAGGGCCTGATCAGTTCCTGACTTGGGCCAGATTTAACGCCAATGATTTTCTACCCGGGGAGCAGGAGGAACAATGTGAAAATTCCGCAGCGTTTTTTCAATTTCCTTAGTAGAAAATTTCTAACGTTACTTCGGGCCCAAATCAGGCCCGGTTCAGGCCCTAGCCGGGCCAACGTAGTCCTGGCCAGGGCCTGACTAGTTCTGAATTTAACACCACAGATTATCTACCAGGGTTAGTAAACATACCGATAAAAAATTCAAAGCGTTAAATCAGGCACAAACGAGGCCTTGGCAGGGTCCTAATCAGGCCCTGGTAGGGCCCCGTCTAACGTCTGACGTAACCCCACAAATCAATCCCCGTGATCGCTAACAAGTGACAGGAAAAACAATGCGCGTATATTCCGCAATGCTTTATTACCCTCCCAACACCCATCATCACCGCAGCCACAATTATTTCGTCCGCGCTTCACGCGACAAACAACCAGCGCGCGGTCTTAATAACCGAAACAATCTCTCGCAATCCTCGTCAGAGACCAATTTCTGCATCCGCGAGAAGCATCTGTCACGGTCAATCTCGTCGTCATCGGGAGGTGGAAAATCGTCGAGCTCGGGATGCGAAAACCGAATCGTCTCGCTGGGAGTTCGCCGTTATTGGAAATCGCACGATCGATCGGTAAGATCGGTGCACGCGGCGTGCAGCATCATTCTTTCTAATTACCGCGCCGATCGTCGTCGTCGTCGTCGCTCGACGTCTCCACGGAGCGGCGCGAGAATTTTCCTACGAAACCTCGTCAAGGCACGTACGTCGCCGTGGAAAATTACCACCTACGTGCGAGCCGCGCGATCTCGCGACGTGGCAAATTACGATTACGGTCGTACAGGTCGCGCGCGATCGACGCCGATACTTATTTTCTATTCTATATAAGTATCCGGGCGAACAGTGTATTACAACGCGGTGTGCGCACCACCGCCGAGCGCGCGGCGCGCATTTGCACCTCGCGCGCGACGCAACGAGACAAAACGCTTCGCTCGCGCGCGCTCGCGGGATTGAGACGGGAAAAACCGGCACGGAGGTTCTGTAACGCAAGCGCGAATCGATTTTATCCGTCTCGATCGCCTCGCATACCCAATTACATTCAATCGCCGTGTAAAAAGGAGCTGTCGTGCGCCGCGGCCGCGCGCACTCTAGGCTCGGCGGCATCCCATTGTCGAGATTACGCGGAGGTTTGCGGGCCGTGCGATCGGCGCGGGAAAACGGGAACAGTGGAGTCTCCCGTAAGACGATTGTGTGTACTTTTGCCGATCGATCGGGTCGGAACGGTCAGCCTTGACCGGGGATGATGATCGGATGATTGATCGGTATTGGTCAGGGACGAAAAATCGGTTTTGACAGGTGGTTGAAAATCGGACTTGGCCGATGATGAAAAATCGGCAATGATCGGTGCTTAAAAATCGGCAATGATCGGTGCTTAAAAATCGGCAATGATCAGTGCTTAAAAATCGGCTTTGGCAGGTGGTTAGAAATCGGTATTGATCGGCGATTGAAAATCGGCAATGATCGGTATTCGAAGATCGGCATTGATCGGTGTTCGAAAATCGGCATTGATCGGTGTTCGAAAATCGGCATTGGTCGGTGTTCGAAAATCGGCATTGACTGGTGATAAAAATCGGCACTGACCGGTGTTAAAAATCGGCATTGATCTTTAATTAAGAATTGGCATTGACCGGTGATTAAAAATCGGCATTGACAGACGATTGAAAATCGGCACTGACAGAGGATTAAAAATCGGCATTGACCGGTGATTGAAAATCGGTATTGACTGGTGCTTTAAAATCGGTATGCGTTTTATGGTTAGGGAGGTACGACTGTAGCAATGATACGGCGTGCAGCCAAAGTACCAGGTACACAAGAAGACCAAGCGCAGTGCAATGAAAACAGTAGAATCCCTCATAAATCGACTTTCGACATCGCTCGCCCCGGCAATCAGCACCGATCTGCCGATCGTGATGGGTAATCTCGAATCGGCCATTGACATCGCTATCTGTTTCAAGATCAGACCGTTACAACAATCCAATCCCAGAGAACCCCGGCCACCAGTCTCTCCGTGCGCGCAGTCAGCGAGTTCCGACTGTAGCAATGATACGGCGAGCAACCAAAGTAGCAGGTACAAGAAGCCCAGCGCGGCAAAACGAACGGTATTTATCACACCTTCCGCCACGGGCAACCCCCGCTTGCAAAACTTCGCCTCGCGAGAGATTCAGTCGATCGGCAATACCGATCGGCTATACCGATCGGCCATTTTGAGAGCGCCCGAAGGTCACCGGCTCAGCACGCATCGAGGGGTCGATCGGCGAAGCCAGGAACGATCGTGATTCGGAGAATGACACCGATGCATATGGCGATCGGTACCGAATCGGTAAGCTAATTTCGAGTATTGTGTCCACAGTCATTATTATTATTACTGCATCATCGAAGCTATCGCGACAATCGGCTCGCGCCAACCAAAGCGGACTTCTCAATACGGTACCTCAATGTGTGAGCTCGACGTGCCGGTTTGGCGATGCCGAACCAGGCGGCTCGTTAGAAAATTTGATCGGCCGTTAGACCGGCTCGACGCCGACGTGCGCCGTGTAAAATGGTCCTACGGTTTATGCCGTACACGTGTATCTGTCCGCATGCAAATTGGATGGACTAACAAGGTCATCCTGGACTCTGGTGTGTTGTGGTGTTATTCGTATAGCGAGGCGATGTGAACCTGTATTTACTGCTTGTCGAGAGCGACTATGTTTGACAGCCTACAAAAAGCACTCGTGCTTCGATCGGTTGTGCCAAACATTGGTCGTCGTGTGCGACACACGATGATCCTAGAGTGGTATTTTCGCGATGCTTTTGTGATTTAGAGCAAAAAAAAAGAAAACAATTTCAATGTGTCAATCACTGCTGGCGGGAAGTTTTCTTGAGGCGTCTGATACCGATTTTTATGTGAAACGCACGGAAAAACGATCGACAGTGTTCTGGACTTTTATATTTTTATGACTAGAATATTGTGAAAAAATTAGCGAGCTAGTACAATGGACATTTAAAAATTCCCTTCACCGCAATTCGCTTGCCAATCTTACCGATATTTTTCGACAAAAACCGATCGCGCCCACCGATCGACCGTTTAGTGCGCTGCTATTGTATCACCTTAAAATAGCAAACCATCAAAATGGACACTTAAAAATGCCCTGCACCCTAATTCGCTCGCCATACTTACCGATCTTTTTCGACAAAAACCGATCTCGCCACCGATCAACCGTTTAGTGCATCGTGATCATCGCAACTGCATCAACTTAAATAAATAATCAAGCTAGCAAAAATGGTCACTTAAAAATGCACTGCAATTCGCTCGCCATTCTTACCGATCTTTTTCGACAAAAACCGATCTCACCCACCGATCGACCGTTCATTGCACCTCAATCGCAGCGATTGCATCGACATATTTTTTCCGCGCTTCTGTGTTGCGAAACGCATGCCGATTTTATCGTCACGCGAGGAAAATCGGCGCTCGGGGGCTAAACCGCGAACGTCAACTCGCGTGTATGGCGCAGTTACGACCCGGGAATTTCTGGATCGCTTTCAGCAAACAGATCAAAGCGCTCCGCCCCGCGCAGATTTATTAAACTCGTCGGCGTGTGTCGAGCGTTTATACGGAGCGTGAGACACGCGTTGCCGGGCAACAAAAGTCGATGCACTTGCCGAGCGATTTTCCACACGGCTCGCGGGCGCGCTCCACGCGAGCTGGCAAGCGCGGTGCGCGCGCCGAATGTTGCCGGCAGCCAAGGAGCCGCCGCAACGCATTTGTATCTTTCTCCGGGTTCGCGAAACGTTAACGCCGACATCTTCATCGCTCGCGTTCGCGATGATGTGGATCGCGCGGCCAAGACGGACATGACACGCGAGTGAATTATGAGGGGGCAACACCCACTTCCTGGAGGTCGATTACGCCGCGCCGCCTCCTCCTCCCTTAGCCGTAATTCTTTCGCTCGGGCGACTCGACCCGACGGTTTCATCGGTTTGCGCGAAAAGAAAAAAAAAAAAAAATAAGCGCACCGAGGGATTTATTGCTGTATCCACATACTTAGAATCTCGTTAGGATTTAAAATGATTACTGAGGCGTTTGCGGGAGACAAACAAGTTGCCAAAATGAGAGCTTTGCTCGTTGCTTTTTCGTTGTTTTTATTTCCCATTTTCATTTTCAAGGGTTGCCGAAAATTGTGCCTTTGATTTTTTATTGTCTTCATTTTTTTAGTTTACTTTTAAAAAATATTGAAGATTGTAGCTTTTCTCATTGATTTCCTCGTTGCTTTATTTGTTTATTTTATTTTTCGAGAACTGCCCAAAATTTGGGCTTTTGGCCAACTTTTTTTGTTTTTTTTTTCTTAAACCATCATAAAAAAAAATTCCTAATGTCCTCTTGGAGGCTACTTGGTCCCTTTGAGTACCTGATAAAAAATGGGGAGAACTCAACCACATTCTTGACATATCGCAGCTCCCCAAGTGTCTCGTTACTCATATAGTACCCACGCCAAGTGCACCTAGAAAAGCCCACATAAATCGTCACACGGGCAAAGTAGTCACACAGCAAAGAAAATGGTATCTTTAGTCACTGATTTCTGATTGTCCCCATTTTCTGCTGTACTTTCTAAGAATGTAAAAAATGGTGGCGTTGCTCATTGGTTCCATGCTTTCATTGTTTACATTACTTTTTGAAATTTTCCAAAAATTGAGGCCTCCGCCCAATTTTTTTTCTTGAACCATCATAAGAAATATTTCCCTATGTTCTCGGTACCTTCGATAAAAAATCAAGAAAATACCAAATTAAAAGACTGACAAAAAATAAAGAAAATCAAAAATCAATTACCTGACAAAAAATCAAGAAAATAAAAAATCGTGTGCCTGAAGAAAAAAAATAAAAAATCGAGTGACTGACAAAAATCAAGAAAATAAAAAATCAGCTGTCTGGCAAAAAATAAAAAATAAATCAAGGGCCCGATAAAAAAATCAAGAAAATAAAATTCAAGCGCCTGACAAAAAATCAATAAAATAAAAAAACAAGTACCTGACAAAAAATCAATAAAATAAAAAAACAAGTACCTGACAAAAAATCACGAAAATAAAAAATCAAGAAAACGCCACAACATTCTCGACATCCCCAGTCCCCCAGGTGTCCCACTCCCCACCTACATCACCCATCACGAATCACACCTAGAAAAGCCCACAGATCACGCGACAGACAAAGCAGCGCCACGCGGCGAGGAGGCTGAACCCTGGCACGGGCGAGACGTTATCGGTTGCAACCTGGCTGCACGTGTTGCGCGCGGTGTGCCCTCCGCGCGCGCTCGCGCCGGTGTCGCTGGGCTGCAGCGAGCGAGCGACGGGGCATTACAACAAGGAGACGGAAAATTCAATTGATATGTAACGCGCGGTGTTACGCGAACGCGCTTCCTTGAAAACGTACGTCGCGCCGGATGCGCGTTCGCTGAGGGGTTCGTAGTATCTTTTTTTTTTTTTTTTCTTTTTTTTTCCTTATGCCACATAGGACGAGCGCTCTGGCTGCCACGGGTCTCATTCCACCGATAGCCCCTCGGGTTGCATTGTCTCTCGGTGCGCCGGCCGCATCGTTTCTTTTATCCCGGCCGACATGTCGAATGCTGGATGCATTTCAATTTATCTGTCTCGCACCGAGAATATTACGGCTCATCGGTGTGTCAGTGAATTCGACTTCCACGGAAAATTGTCATGCGCCTCTCGATCTCGCCCATCGCGCGGCGCGTCTCCTTTTCTTCTCTCGACGTCGCTTCTCCCTTTTTTTTTCTTTTTTTTTTTTTTCTTTTCTCCCTGTGTCGTTTTTTTTTATATCCGCTTTCGATTGATCGTACGCACCTTTTGTCATACGCGGTATCAACCGATCGAACGCGCGCCGCTGACGCCGACGCCGACGCCGACGCCGACGCCGCTTTGTTTCGCGGATCCTTTTGTGAATGCTCGTTCCGAGGATGTGCGGCGCGGGCGTGACGCGTTTCGATGGACTGTCGGTGGCGTTGAGTGTGAGGGACGCGGGAGGCGAGGGAAAATGCGCGCAGCTTCCACTGGGAATGGAAGCTGAGGAGCGAAAATAAATTTATGTGAACGTAAAATAGGAAAAATGAATTACGAATTTGCGTAATCTTGAACGATTTTTCGGATTTTTTTTCTTATAAATTTAAATTTTCTTTTTATAAATTAATTTTTTTTCTTATAAATTTAAATGTTCTTTTTATAAATTAATTTTTTTTCTTATAAATTTAAATGTTCTTTTTATAAATTAATTTTTTTTCTTATAAATGTAAATTTTCTTTTTATAATTTAATTTTTTTTTCTTATAAATTAATTTTTTTTCTTTTAAATTTAATTTTTTTCATATAAATGTTTTCTTATACTTTTTATTTATGATAAATGTTTTTTTTTCTTATAAATTAAGATTTTTTTTTTCTTATAAAAATACATTCTATTAGTTTCACAAATCAAAAACAATTTTTTTTAGTTCCGCCAATACTTAAAAAAGAAACACGAATTTCAATCTTTTTTCGGGCCTCTTGGTAGATTTAGCCCATTAAGGTTATCGTCCCGGTTCAGCTCGGCTGAACGTGGGATCCAATAGAATTCCGTACACTTCTCAATGACACAAAAATCTGAAAAAATTGAGGCATGTGGAATGTGCTGCAAAGATTGATTTTGCACAATAGTAATATCAAAATGTTGTTTACGAATTGATGAAAAAATGAATTTTTCGACAAATTACCCGGCGACCCAACTTTTTTTTCAATGAAAATGATTTATTAATTTCTCTGAATACGTTTTTAAAAATTTTGTATAATCACTTAAAATTGCCTTTTCTTTAGACAAAATGCCTGAAAAAATGCAGACGTCCTCAGAAAAATTAACGAATAATTTTCATAAAAAAAGATGAGTTGCCAAGTAATTTCATAAATGTATTTTTCAATGATATACTTTGTTAATAACATTTTTCATTATGCAACATCAATTTTTTCAGATTTTTGTCATTAAGAAGTGTTCGAATTTCTCTTCGGGTCGAATTTATAGTCCCAAGTTTGATCTTAAATTCCATTTTTTTAAATAAATTCCAACTTACGGTCGCACTTGAGGCAACCTTAAAAAACCTCAAATTCGTGCTTCAAAAATACATCAAGATTTCCTTTAAACATCACATAAAAAAAAACCATTTTATACAGGATGCTGCCCACAATTCTTGCGCTTCATTTTCGCCATTCAGCTTCCACTTCGTAGCGAGGAAGCCGAGCGTCGTCCACTTCACGTGGTGGAAGCTGACGATGGTCAGGACGTGCCGCGCTTCGCACACAGCACGCGCGCTCGCTATCGTCCTTTCAATGTAAAGCGCGTCGAAACGGCCGCACTCAGCAGCAGCAGCAGCCACCCCCGTCGCCGATATACGCCCATGGCGTGTGTTATACGTGATCGAATTCGACAAGTCGCGCGAGCGCGCGAGGGACACAATACGAGTGTCCCCGCAGCAGCAGCAGCAGCGACCGGACACTCGTCGTGCCCGAGCCACCATTTCGTCGATGCGGGAGGAATACGAAAATCGCGTTTCCAGTGACAACGATCAATCTCGTTGCACGAATGCGCCGCGTTCGGCCGCATCCGCTCGGGGAAGTCCGCGACGAATGTGTATTGGCGCCCGGTAATACGGCGATTACCGGGAAATCCGTTCCCGGGATTTATTATCTTTGTGGGGATTTTTTTTTTCTTGTGTTGAATGATTTTTTTCCTGAATCCCGAAGCGTCGCCTGGTGCACATTATTTTTTAAATAGGGATGTGCGGATAGCATTTAAATTGAATTGAACTTCTTGAATTGAATTTGAATTGAATTTGATTTCTAAATATTCAATTCAGAATTTGAATTGAATATTTAGAAATTTGAATAGTCGAATATTCGTGAATAAAATTAATATTCATAAATAATATGAATATTCATGCAAAAACATGATATTCATGAATAATATGAATATTCATGCATAAAATTGATACTCATGAATAATATGAATATTCATGAATATTCATAAATTACTGATTATTTATGGATATTCGTACATTTCTGAATAGTTCCATTGATTCGAATATTCAATTCAGAATGGGAATTAAATTATTCATATTCGATTCGCAATGAATTATTCATTTCAATACGCAATAAATTTAATTGTGTCGCCTGGTGCGCATTGCGAATCAAGTATGAATAATTCGCATGCTGAATTGAATATTCGAATCAATGAAACAATTCAGAAATTTACGAATATTCATGGATAATATAAATATTCATGAATAATATGAACATTCATGGATAATATGAATATTCATGAATAATATGAATATTCATGGATAATATGAATATTCATGAATAATATGAATATTCATGAATAAATAAATAAATAATTAGAAATTTACCAATAGTCATGAATACATTTCTGATTATTTGTGGATATTCGTAAATTTCTGAGTAGTTTCATTGATTCGAATATGCAATTCATAATGCGAATTGAATTATTCATATTCGATTCGCAATTAATTTTTCAGTTCAAATCCCTCAAATCCCTCATTTTAAACTATTATTTGTTTAACAACCTTAATATCTCTTTTATTCATATCCACGTTATTTTTGGCAAAGTGATCCCTTTATGCACGAGGGTATGAGCCATAAATTATTATTCATTTTCTTCTTCTCGAAATAAAATACAAAAAACCGGGAAAACCGAGTTTTATGCTGATTGTTCGCGCGGACTCGTCAGTCAGGTGGAATAGATCGATACCGAGAATCGAAAATCAATCGCGTGGTCCGCGACTATCTTAATGACTCCGAAGCCGCGAGACACCCGGATATCGAGGCGTCATCAATGCCGGAGCCTTGAGAAAATTATTCCGGAGGCCACCGCGAGCGCATCAATGACATATTGCACTATAATAGTTGGAAGCATAACGAGAAAAGTAATCAGCCGCGAGAGAGGCCGAGGCGAACGAGGCGAGGCAAAAGGCGAGACGCACTTCAGCTGCCTGTCTGATCGCAGGTGAATCGCTATTATTCGCGGACCGATCCGCGGCCGCGATTGGAAGACGCGTCGACGCTATTATTAGCGATTTCGATCGTTGTCTATCCGCGACGTGGGAAGGCAACGACGATTTGTTTTTTTTATTTTTGTTGATCTGTTGTTTGCTGATTGACTCGGGATTTTTGCATCGCGTGCTGCGTTCGTCTCACACTTTTTTTTTCAATTTGATTTAATGAAGTACCATTTGATGAGGAAAAAAAATTGAATGTTTTTGTAAGAAACACGTTTTTTTCGTTGATTTCGAAATAAATTAAATTCATTTCACATTATCGTTCATTTAAAAATCTAAGCAAATCAAAGTACAGCAAAGCCAAGCAAATTAAAGTAAATTATGCTAAAGCAAAGTTGAGATCAGTTGTCATTGGGAAGAATTTCATTGGGATTAGTTGCATTGGGACCAGTTTAATTGGCATTAGTTAACACTTGGACCAATTTAATTGGGATCAGTTGCATTGGGTCCAATTTAATTGGGATCAGTTGACAATGGAACCAATTTAATGGGGGTCATTTTAATTGGGATCATTTAATATTGAGACCAATTTAATTGGGATCAGATGACATTGGGATCAATTTTATTGGGATCAGTTGACCTTGAGACCAATTTAATTGGGATCAGATGACATTGGGATCAATTTTATTGGGATCAGTCGACCTTGAGACCAATTTAATTGGGATCAGATGACATTGGGATCCATTTAATTGGGATCAGTTGACCTTGAGACCAATTTAATTGGGATCAATTGGCATTGGGATCAATTTAATTAGGATCAGTTGATATTGCGACCAATTTACCCGGGATTAATTCGGGGGATTACTTGACCGGGGATTTTTTATATATAAATAAATAAATAAATAAATAAATAAATAAATAAATAAATAAATAAATAAATACATAAATACAGAAACATATTTCTGTGTGCAAACATGCATAAAAAAGTTCCCTACAGTTTTTGATACCGACTGCGTCATTTCACTCGCTAATAAAAATCGAAACCGGGCGCACTTTGCTTACCTTTCAACGCCGCAATTACGGCCGATCGACTCGCTCATCGCCTCCCAGCGTGCCCAAACGCCGCGATAAATCCTCACAATTTTTTCCAAACGCCTCGTTATAATCCAGCTATACAAACGACACGTCGCGTCCGCGTCGTAAATATATTCCAAACACACGCGACACAATAATAATCCTCGCGCGGCGCGTGATTAATATTAGGTATCGCGGAGTTATGACGAAAACATCTGCGGCGCGTTTATTTCGCTCGCACAACACGAGCGCGAGATACGGAGAATGTTTCGTGTTTGCACATTCGCTAACTACGTATAATCGCGCTCGTAATATCAACGACTCGATTAAGCCGCGCGAACGGAGGGTGCGAAAGATCGATCGAATTCGCTCGCAGCGCACCAGCTACACCTTCGGCTCACAGCGCATTTTCCACGGGCCGCCGATCATCATCATCGCATCGCCCAGCGTTTTTCCCCTCCGTCGTCGTTGGGATCGCACGACGCGCGAGCGCCGGGCTGTAATTTATCGATTATCCGACTGCCGGCGCCGAACGCCTCGATCGGCCGAGGCACCTCTAATTGCACCGTGTAATCCTCGTAATCGTAAATACACGCGTCGCGCGGTTACAAAGGTGTTGAAATTTCGTGCAGCGCGAGGAGAGCTGCAGAATCGCGAGGCGGCCACACGGAGGAGTTAAGGTAGTCCTTGCGATCGATATTCGTTTCGCATAAATTCGAGGAATATGAGAGAGAATTGCAGACACTTGTCGGTGGTATAAAAATCTGAAAAAATTTGTGCACATTGAAGGCACTGAAAAGATTAATTTTGCATAATAATAATTCGAAAATGTTATTAACAAATTGATGAAATAAAAAATTGTTTTACAAATATTTCGATGACCCAAGATTTTTTTCCATGAAAATGATTTCTTCGTTTTTCTGAATACGTATGAATTTGTTCAGATTTTAGAGTTCACATTGAATTTTGTGCGTTTTTTATAGGGAAAATATATGAAAATTCAATGTGAACTCTAAAACCTGAAAAAATATCTGATATTCATTTCGCATAAATTCGAGGAATATGAGAGAGAATTGCAGACACTTTTCGATGGTATAAAAATCTGAAAAAATTCATGTGCATTGAAGGTACTGAAAAGATTAATTTAGCATAATAATAATTCGAGAATTTTATTAAAAAATTTATGAAATAAAAAATTGTTTAACAAATATTTTGATGACCCAAGTTTTTTTTCCATGAAAATGATTCCTTCGTTTTTCCGAATTCGTATGAATTTTTTTCAGATTTTGGAGTTTACATTGAATTTTGTGAGTTTTTTATAGGGAAAATATGTGGAAATTCAATGTGAACTCTAAAATAAATTAACATACATTTTTCGCATAAATTCGAGGAATATGAGAGAGAACTGCAAACACTTCTGGATGGTATGAAAATCTGAAAAAATTCGTGCACATTGAAGGTACTGAAAAGATTAATTTTGCATAATAATAATCCAAAAATGTTATTAACAAATTGATGAAAAAAAACATTGTTTAACAAATATTTCGATGACCCAAGTTTTTTTTTCCTGAAAATGATTCCTTCATTTTTCCAAATATGTATGCATTTTTTTAGATTTTGAAGTTCACATTGGATTTTGTGCGTTTTTTATAAGGAAAATATGTGAAAATTCAATGTGAACTCTAAAATCTGAAAAAATTCATACGTATTCGGAAAAACGAAGGAATCATTTTTATGAAAAAAAAACTTGGGTCATCGAAATATTTGTTAAACAATTTTTTTTTTCATCAATTTGTTAATATAATTTTCGAATTATTATTATACAAAATTCATCTTTTCAGTACCTTTAATGTGCATGATTTTTTTCAGATTTTTATACCACCGAGAAGTGTTTGCAATTCTCTCTCATATTCTTCGAATTTATGCGAAATGAATATTGGTCGCAAGGACTACCTTAAAGCAGGTAACACGCGGTGCAAGGAGCCATAAGGAGCTCTCGAAGGATCAGCGAGAGAGCCGCGCAAGGAGCCCCCGAGCCAACCTCGCCGATAAATAAATCACGCCCGGCGAGATACGTAATCTAATTCCGCGATACGGGTAGCGAGGGGCGAGAGCCACGAGAGCCGAGACTCGCGGTGTGCTGAGGTGTCTGTCTGTCTGTGTGGCGCACGGAGCGCGCGGAGGGAGCGGCCACGACGCCGGAGAAACAAACAAGGACGTTTCGCGACGCTTATCCTGTTCCCTGGACGCGCTTAGTTATGCTCGGGATGGACGAGATAGCCGCCGATATGTGGGTGGAGGATCGAGATGTAATTATCGAATTTTTTGACGGAGGTGAAATTTTCAATTGTGTTAAAGGAGATTTTTAAGTAAACGGAATTTTGAATTATTTCGTAGTAATATAAACAAAGTTTTTATATAAATAAATAAATAAATCATTTTTTTAATACGTTTTTGACGCACAAGCAGCGATTGAGTGCTTTCGATCGCTACTAGATCGCCACTAGTGTGTAAAATCTTACTTGTGGCATACTATATTTTCTGAGGTAGTATGCGAAAAATTCAATTTTACGCACTGTGCAAAAAAAATCTTTTCACGCACCGTGCGAAAAATTCAATTTTACGACTGTGCAAAAAAAATCATTTCACGCACCGTGCGAAAAAAATCATTTTACGCACCGTGCGCAAAAATTAATTTTACACACCGTGCGCAATATTCATTTTACGCAACGTACGAAAAAAATTCGTTTTATGCACTGTGCGCAAAAATCCATTTTACGCACCGTGCGCAAAAATTCACTTTACGGACCGTGCGCAAAAATTCACTTTACGCACTGTGCGCGAAAATTCACTTTACGCACTGTGCGCGAAAATTCACTTTACGCCCCGTTTGCAAAAATCCATTTTACGCACCATGCGCAAAAATTCACTTTACGCACTTCAGACAGTGCGTAAAATCGAATTTTCCGCACCCCACGTCAAAAAACCCAATTTTTCGCTGCGCCGCATTTTTTTTCAACGCAAAAATTCGCCAGCCACGAGTTCCCCGTTAGCGCCCACGTCTCATTTTCCCAGCTGCGCCACGATCACATTTCTCGGCGCGCGATCCCCGCGCCGACTGCCATATATCTCGCTAACACTCGAGTCACGCTCTCAGGCGCTAGGAGTTCGTTTTTTTCCGCTCCGCGCGCACGTTTCCGTAAAATTCAAGACATACAAAATCGTTCGGCGCGCTCTCGGCACTTATGTAAAAATCCTTGATAGCCCTCAGTGTTATATTTCGCGGGCGGTCGGGACGCGAGACGGCGGCGGGAAAGCGGCGAGCCCGAGTGCGAGAAGCCCCGTGTAATCTCGGATCGAGGCGCGCTCGGCGATCGATTCGCCTCTTCTCACGATCATCGGCGGCGGCTACTCCAGATCGACGGGTTCAGGACCGAAGAGGTGCGGAGGATGTGATTTTCGCTAACGGCGAAAAGTATCGCACCGATCCGCGAACCGATCCTTTGTACCCTCGGCGTGTTATATACTATGTGTAACCACGATACAACGAACCGCAGGGTGTCTTATATATACCTGTATCCAGTTGCGCTAACAAAGTGAGGATCAAATAATAACACGTTGCTATCGCGCGCGCTTTGCGCTTCTTGCCCCGAAGATAGATGGCCCATCGGTGTGAGTGAATAATTTGATAATGGCGCGTCGTGCCGCCGTGGCGAGGCCACGGATGGAGCTCAGCGCTCGTGCGATATCCGCGGTTTGGCTTAGTGCATTTTCCCCCCTTCCTTCACATCGATCACTGAGCTATGGCTGCTCCTTATTTTGCTGGGCTTTCTATATTGGCGATGACACCCCCTGCAGTATTGGAATTTTTTTGAAACTTTTGGAAATGTTTTATCGGTCTGGTGAATCGAGTTTTTCGGCATGAAGTAAAATTGATTTTTTTTCAGTATAATTCAAGCTGATTTCGTGACAATCATTTCTGACACCCTCTGCAGTGTTGGGAATTCTTGGAATTTTTTATTTTGATAGGCTTTCTATATCGTCGATGACACCCCCTGCAGTAATATACATTTTTGGGAATTTTTTATCGGACTAGTGAATTCAGTTTTTCGTCACGAAGTAAAATCGATTTGTTTTTGCAGTAAAATTCAGGCTGATTTCGTAACAATAATTTCTGACACCCCCGCAGTGTTGAGAATTATTGGAATTTTTTATCGAACTGATGGATTTTATTTTTTTGTCGCGACATAAAATTTGGTTTTGCAGTAAAATTCAAGCAAAACCGCGACAATAATTTCCAACACCCTCCGCAGTGTTGGAGGTTTTTGGAAAAATTTTGTCGGACCGGTGAATTGAATTTTTTGGCGCGGAGTAAAGAGTTTGGTTTTGCAGTAAAATTCGAGCAAATCGCGACAATAATATCCGACTCTCCCTAAAGTGTTGGACATTTTTGAAAATTTTTTGTCGCACCAATGAATTGATGTTTTTGTGGCGATGTCAAATTTGGTTTTGCAGAAAAATTCAAGCAAATTCGTGACAATAATTTTCGACACCCTCTGTTTTGTATACTTTCGGAATTTTTTTTATCGAATCGGTGAATTAAATTTTTTGTTGCGAAGTAAAGTTTGGTTTTGCGGTAAAATTAAAATGTTTCGCAAACGCAAAACGGTAATTTTAATTTTGCCCGCAGATGGTAATAAAGACGACTTGGCGACGAAAACAAAAAAAAATCGAGTGCGAATGAAAGAGCGAAGGAATTCGAACGTCCAAGACGACAATACGACAGGACGACAAACGTCGCCGTTTGGCGGGGGCGGCAGACTCCGTCTGCGAGGGTTAAGCCCGGTGGCAGTCGCGACGAGCTCGCCATCGTCTCTCAAAGGAGGAATATTGAAATGCCTCGGTACGACAATGAGTGGCTTCGGTCGTCGGGTATGTGAGGTGAAATACCCGAGGGAGAAGCTCTTGGCGTTCGCGCGGACGTGTTCTGGATACCGCGATCCGCGGTCCTTCGACCGAAGGCCCAACGAGACTCCAAAAGTGCCAACGCCCTCTGCTGTCTGCACTCCTTTTCTTCTTCGATCGCTCGCTGTACGCCTCATTTTCTTCGACCCTCCCGCGACTTCCTTCTCGTCAGAAGGTCTTTTCTTCACGTATTTCTTTGTGTGTCACGAAGCTCGCATTGTAGACCAAACGACAAGCATGACACAACATACGATTAATAAAAATTATTATTGGAAACATCATTTTTCAATCTGGAAAATTTCTGAAAAAAATTCGTTCTCAAAATTCAAGTTTTTTGCCGTCAAAACGAGCTAAATGTACTTCAACGTTTTTTTTCTTCTTTTTTTTTCCACGATTTGTTTGAACTTTACAGGAAAATTGTTTCGAATTTGCTTGAATTATTTGCCGTCCGACTTTTTTATTGTAATTATATTTTTCAATTTTTTTGTATTTATTTGTAATGCAAGAATTCTGGAAGTTGATTTTTTTTAGATATTTTATACTAATAGTATGTAAACGAATTTAGGCTAATTAGCAGATCAATTTTTATTACAATTGAACGAATTTGCTACTCGTTCTAATTCCCAGAGTTCGTTTCCTCTATTCTCACGACTCCCGTTTTTCCTCTCCATTTTTTTTAGTGTGCTTTCTTATTTTTGACGTCTTTTTTATGCGTCCAATTTTTTTTTTCCTAATCTTATCAAAAGGCGATTTTTCAATTCTTTAAAATTAATTTGTAACCTGAAAATTCTGGAGGACGTTTTGTTTTATTTTTTGGTACCAATAAAAGAAGTCTTTGGACTAATTAGCAGACTTTTCTTACACAAGCTCACCGGATTTTTTCTAGGATTAATTATATAGAAAGACGGTTTTTCAATTTTTTATTCATTCATAATCAAAAAATTCTGAACATTTTTCATTTTTTGGTACCAATAAAAAAGATGTGTACTGATAATCAAACTTTTTTTTAAACAAAAAAATTGTACTGATAATCAAACTTTTTTTTATTGTACTATTTTTTTATTTTTGTATAGCTCACTGGTAATTAAAAAAAAACATCGATATGCAAAATTTGCTGCTCGTTGTAATTCCCAGAATTCGTTTCCTCCGTTCCCGGGACTCCGTTTTTCCTCTCGATTTTTTTCTCCTGTTTCCTCCTCTTTATCCGTCTTCGCACTTTTGTTCTCACTCGAGGCTTCGCGGCGTCCATGCGGGTTCCGTGCGATCCCGCGCAAGACGACCGGGGCACGTTGATCGCGACGCGCCCGAAACCCTCTTCCGAGTATCGTCTGCTCGAACTACGTGAGACATTTTCTAAAATCGCTTCGTCTGCCGACGGTTCGCGAGAAATCTCCCGTCCGCCGCTCCGCGCGTCGCGCTTTATTGTTTCGTGGCCACGAGCAGCGTACGTGGCGCGTTTCGTCGAACGCGCGAAAAACAAGGTCTCACTCTCATCTCGGCCTCCTCCATATAACTCCTTCGCTCTCACGTGCTACCGTGCCGCGTGTCGTCAGACACTCTCGCATAATGCATCGATTGGAATACGCGCCGCGGTGAACGAGACGATGAATTTATCGCTCCGCGCGACACTCGAAATAAAAACAGCCGCGACCACCTTGGAATCTGTGATTCTGGATTTTTTTCTTTTTTTTCGCGACCTTGTAAAATTTTGGAGCGACTTTTTTATGATTTAGGAAAGTGTGTTTTTTTCACGAATGACACAAATGGGAATTATGGCAAATTAAAGGTAATTATAATTTTAGAGTCTTTTTTGGTAACAAAATAATGGGCACCTTGGAATCTGTGATTCTGGTTTTTTTTTCGTGGCCTTGTATCATTTTTTAGCGACTTTTTTATGATTTAGGAAAGTGTTTTTTTTTCGCGAATGACAGAAATGGGAATTATGGCAAATTAAAGATAATTATAATTTTAGTGTAATTTTTGGTTAATAAAATAATAATCATAGGACGACTCAGATTTGTTGCCATGTTTTTAAGGTTTAGCAAAATGTTTTTTTTTGCGAATGACACAAATGGGGATTATTGAAAATTAATTGTGATTACAATTTTGGAGTAATTTTTTTCTAAAAAATAATGGTCAAACAAGGACTTTCATTTGTTTTCAATTTTTGTGATTTACAAAAATGAATTTTTTCACGAATAACAAAATTGGGAATTATGCGAAATATGAACCGATAATTTTGTGCAAAAATTACAACAAATTTGATTTTAAAATAATAAATATTCAACATTGATATAAAGTTGCATAGAATTTGTCGTAAACCCAGCGAATTGCAGAGAAAACAATTTGCTCGTTGTGCGGTAGGGGCAGCCGATAATGGAAATTAAGAGCACGTTTGTTTATCGGGCGTTACGGCGCGCAAATAGCAGTTTTGTCGACTTGCATATTCGTGCAGTAGCCACCATAATAGGTCCCGAGTTATTATTGTTGCACTCGTTCAGAAATGCTGGTTCATATCACGATGCGGGCCGAGAGTGGAGCGGGAAAAATCTACATATTTCAGTGCATATTCGAGTGAACGTCGATAAGTCACTGCTGTACGTAATACAGAATAAAATATGAACAGAACAGTCTTTGTTTCCTAGAAAGTGCTCTCGTTCTATTTTTTTTTATGTAACGAATAATTTGTAGAAATTGTGAACTACTAAATGTAGGCCTATAAGAAGTGAAGATTTTACCGAAGGGATTTTGTGAAATTTGAAGAAATAAAAGAACAATTTCTAAAATTTGTGCACTGCTAAATTTAGGCCTATAAAAAATTAAAATTTTAGCGAAGGGATATTGTGAAGGGTAAGAATTGTTGTCGTTCTATTTTTAAACATTTATTATGCAATGACTAATTTGCAGAAATTGTGAGCTGCGACATTTTCGTCTATGCAAAATGCAACATTTTATCGAATGGGTTTTGTGTTAAGAAATGTTTTTTTTTTTTTTTTTTTTAAATAAAAAAAACATATTTTTATAGAATGAATAATATGCCGAAATGTTGAGCTGCGAAAGTTACGCCCATCCAAAATAAAAATCCTATTAAAGGGATTTTGTGAATTGGTAAAAATTGTAAAATTTGCCAGGCCTACAAAAAATGCTCATGGTAAAAAAAATCTTAGCGGATGACCCCAAAAACATTCAATATTTTATTCCCACTATTCCATAATCCCCCCAACATTTTCCAATTATTCAACAATTTTGCAGTAACCACGAAATTAATTTCCGACGTTACTCAAAATAAAAAAAACCCACAGCTACCAATACCAGATTTTTCGCTCAATGCACCACTAAAAAAAAAAAAAAATCCCAGTCAAGGCGCCCGCTTCTTAAAACAAAAACAGCGGCGACAAATGACGCGTCCGTACAGCAGTCATTACAAATTCGACAAGTGGATGCTGCGCGTCGAAAAGGGAAAGCGAGATCGAAAAGATGCCGGGCGGGGAGAAAACGGAAGAGAGAAATGCGGCGGTTGGGCGCCGAATCGACGAGAAAAACGTGCCACTTACCATCTCTTAATCTGGCGCGGATCAGATCGACCGGTGGATCTCCCGGGAGTCCCGGGCGCAGGTCGACCGATCCTCCCGGCGCGCAATAAGGGACAGGTGGGCTACCGGTGAGTTTTCCTCGAGCAGCAGGAAGCCGGCCGCCTCGGCCCTGTCAGTCGGGTAGCCCCGGCGCTCTCGTTATCTGATTCCTAATAACTCTGCGGATCCCCGCGTCACGGAAGAGCCGAGCGGGACCGGGACGATTTATTCACCGAGCGTGACGCAGCGTGCGTCTCTCGAGATGAAACGCAACGTACAACGCGAACCGGAGAGGGAGAGAGATGGGCACCTTTCGCTACTTTCGTACACGCACTTTTTGGTTATGGGTCACGTAATTTTTTTATTGTTAAATTTCTCGTGACTTTTACGGTGAAACCACTTTGTGGGGATCGTAAAAGCGCTTTTTTGTAAATTAGATGCGCGAAATAATTATTAAAAGTCGGTATAATTTATGAAATCATTTTTTTATTATTATAATTTGAATATAATTTTTATTTAATTTTAATATCATTTTTATGTATTTTTAATTTAATTTTAATATCATTTTTATTTAATTGTAATATAATTTTTATTTAATTTTAATATAATTTTAATTTAATTGTAATATAATTTTAATTTCGTACATTTTGTATTTTAGAAAAAAAAAGTGAACCCTGGAGAGATAGATGTGCAATTTTTGTCACTTTCGCATTCGGGTATTTTTGGTTATGGGTCACGTAATTTTTTATTGTTAAATTTCTCGCTGTTGTGGCACATACGGTGAAACCATCTTGTAGGGATTGTAAAAGCGCTTTTTTGTTAATTAGATGCCCGAAATAATGATTAAAAGTCGGTATAATTTGTTTAATAATTTTTTTTAATTTCGTACACTTTTATATCTGATACGGGATTTTTGTGAATTTTTTCAGATTTTTAAATTATGGCTAACAATTTTTTCATTTCGAACAATTGTAACAAATTCAACTATGAAAAAACCAATCTGGAAAAAATGTCGACTTCTTTTTAGAGTTGGGTCAATAACACAAATAATAATTTCGACCACTTTTTTTAAATTAAAAAAATGCTTTTATCATTTCGACCACTTTTTTAAATGAAAAAAATGCTTTCATCATTTCAACCACTTTTTTTAAATGAAAAAAATGCTTTTATCATTTCGACCACTTTTTCAAATGAAAAAAATGCTTTTATCATTTCGACCACTTTTTCAAATGAAAAAATGCTTTTATCATTTCCACCACTTTTTTAAATGAAAAAAAATGCTTCTATCATTTCGACCACTTTTTTAAATGAAAAAAATGCTTCTATCATATCGATTAAGCGAATGAAAAGTGCCAGGAAAATGGCGATTTCCACAGGATACGAGTTTGCTATGTTATTCCATATCGCATTGCAGCATTTTCAACAGCATTTAAAAAAATTAAAAGCGTTTGAAATGAAAAGCGTGGAATTGAAGCTCTTTTCAGCTTCGCTGCTCATTCTTCTCTCAATTTTTTTTTCATTTTAAATGAAAAAAATGCTTTTATCATTTCGACCACTTTTTCAAATGAAAAAAAATGCTTTTATCATTTCCACCACTTTTTTAAATGAAAAAAAAAATGCTTCTATCATTTCGACCACTTTTTTAAATGAAAAAAATGCTTCTATCATATCGATTAAGCGAATGAAAAGTTCCAGTCAAATGGCGATTTCCACAGGATACGCGTTTGCTATGTTATTCCATATCGCATTGCAGCATTTTCAACAGCATTTAAAAAAATTAAAAGCGATTGAAATGAAAAGCGTGGAATTGAAGCTCTTTTCAGCTTCGCTACTCATTCTTCTCTCAGACACCGTGTAACTTCGTTTGCGAGCCCAAGTTAACTGTCCCCAAAGCGGACATAGACGAATATTAAACACGGTGAAGGCAGGTATAGGATGGACCTCCGCGAGGCGTTCCACATCGCCGGATACGCGTGCGCCCCCCTCGCTTCCGGTCGTAAGAAAGTGGAGTCTCCCTCGGTCCTTGGGGGCCCTCCGCGCGAACACGGCGCGCGGCTCATTGCGATGCAGACCGTCGCGACCGCCCCCGGAATATGAAAACAAAATCATATTCCTCGGCCCGTTGCCTACCGATGAGCCTCGTTCGTTTCTCAGCCCGCTCGCGCGTTTGCTTTCGTTACGAAATCGCTCCAGTTCGAACGTCGCTCCTCTTCGTGTCGCTTGACTTCTGCAACAGGAGAAAATTTGTAATTCTACGGCACGGCCACGTGAGAGGTAAAAAAATATTCTGTGCGACCAAAATACGTAATTTGAGACAGATTGAAGTAATTACTGGGTTACCTGAAATATGAGCTAATACATATTTTAGGTAACACAATATAAAATATTAATAAAAATTGATTCACGAATTGATTAAAAATATATATATTTTTCAAGATAATGTAAGCTAATTTTAATTAATTAAATATCGTCTTGTAAAATTATAAATATTTTTTCAAAACGATGTAAGATATTTTTTATTAATTTACAAGGTAAATTAATCTCAAGTAATTTACAATATGAATCAATTTACATTAATTTACAATGTGAATTAATCTGCATTAATTTACATTGTGAATCAATCCAAATTAATTTAAAATGTGAATTAATCCAAATTAATGTAAAATGTGAATTAATGTTTATTAATCTATCATGTGAATAAATCTAAATTAATTTACAATGTGAAGTAATCTAAATTAATGTACACTGTGAATTAATCTAATTTAATTTACAATGTGAATTCATCTAAATTAATCCACAATGTTAATTAATCTAAATTAATTAAATGTAAATTAATCTACATTAATTTTATGTAAATTACGATATAAATGAATCGAAGTTAATTTACATTGTATCGTAAACACAAAATATTTTCCAACGCATATTTACAGGAGATTCAGCCTCCTTTACTCCCTTCGCTGGGACAAAATGGCGGACCAGCATATTAAAGTATCGCCATTTTTTTTTGCTTTTCAGTCCGCTATTTTGAATTTACAAATTTATGATGTCAAATTTGAATTGAAAGCGACCCAAAAAACCCCTCAGCACAGATTGCCAACCAAAATCACAAAAAAAAGTTGTGCCATTTTGGGCCCTTTTAGTCGCTTTTTTCGTGCCAACGATTAGCTTAAAAAATAAAGTTAGGCTTCCATTGTTCGGACAACAAGAAGTGACAAATCAGAGGAAGCGAACGTCAAAGCATTCGAAATTACCCCAACACGTTTACCGGAAACCGCGAGACTCATGCTCTGCTTATGCTCGGCTCGGTGGTGAAGATGCTGCGCCTTATTTTCGTGCAAAATAATAATTCATCTCCTTCCCAAGCGACTGCGAGCGGCGACGTGTATTACATCGTTTGCGAAAACTAGTATAAGTTCTTGCCACTTTCTGTCTCTGCTCTCATCTCGGTCCCCGCAGGATGCATTCTCAGCTTCGCTTCGCCGTTCGTCTCAGCATTTTCCTCTCTCTCCCTCTCGCAGTCGCAAGCTCGTTAACGCAGTGGCAAAACCCACAGCGCTTGGGCGCGTAATCGCGCGGCAATCAAAGCCTGGTTGAGTTGATGACTCGGCATTATAAATGTATTAAGTCGGGAAACAATTACGATTAAGAAACTGACAGAGCAAACAGCGGAGAAACACAGACACCAGAATCTCGTATTCCTTCTGCTTTGCCGCTCTTTTACCCTCAGGAGAATCGCGATTTATAATGTATTTGGTGTTAGAAAAAAAAATTAAAATTCTCACAAAACTTTGTCGATTTAATTCAGAAAAATCGTCATAGTTTTGGCAACTGAAGAAGACACAATTATTATCCATTTTGGCCTTCGTGCAATTATTTTTGCATTATCAGAAATGTATAATGTCGAGCAATAAAAATACTCCCTTCGTGGAATAATAACGTTGTCGAATTTTTAATTCAGCAGAGAATTTTCTAATTCTCTGACAATGTAAGACATTTCTGATTCTATTCCGATTCTAATTTCTAATTCTGTAACAAATTTTTTTTGTATGTTGATTTTTAACAATATTAAAAATGAATATTGTTTTCTAACAATACTAAAAATTAATATAGTCTTCTAACGATATTAAAAATTAATATTGTTTTCTAACAATATTAAAAATTGATATTGTTTTCTAACAATATGTAAAATTAATATTATTTTCTAACAATATGTAAAATTAATATTGTTTTCTAACAATATTGCAAATTAATATTGTTTTCTAACAATATTACAAATTAATATTGATTTCTAACAATATTAAGAATTAGTATTCTTTTCTAACAATATCAAAAAAACTATTTTTTGTTACCAATTTGTTATTAATTTCGCCTTCGCCAAACTATTTTTGCATTATTCGCATTAAATAATTCCGACCAACAAATACTGGTATTTCCGTCCTTGCAAAAATGACGTCAAATTTTTAATTCAGCCGAAAGTTAGAAATATAAAAAACACAATTTTTGGTTCCTGCAGATAACGTAACGAAATTGTTTGTTTCTTTCGAACAAAATTCCCAGCATCGATCAGACACAACGTGTAAAGCGCGGATAAAATCCGGAGTCGTCGAGTCCGCACCGAGATGCATTACAGCTCAGCGTAATTGAGATCTCGTTGTCAGAAGTGCGAATAAACATCCGAGAGGCACGGCGGAGGAAAGGGGAGACGGTTTTATGTGTAATGCCGACTAGAAAGTTGGCCGAGAAGGATAGATTATCCCTCCACTCAATTATTTTCATACCAGCGTGGATTTACCCGTATTATCCACGTACGGACGCCTAATGCCCGCGGGGCTGTACGTCTTTCACGTTGGACAACGCGAGCATATCGTACGTCGAGCCTCGTATCGTTAGTTCGGTGCGGTATCGAGTTTCGTCCATAGGAAAACCGCTTCGATCGGCGTGGGTGCTGCGTGTTGATTGTCTTCCACGCTGTCCGTTCGTAATACGGATCCGCAGCAACTTTTGCACTTGAGCGAAATTAATTCCTTAATTTCGCTTCTTAAGAATAATATTTCCTTAATAATAATTAAGGAAATATTATAATTTCCTTAATTACTATAATTAAATAAATATTATAATTTCCTTAATTACTATAATTAAATAAATATTATAATTTCCTTAATTACTATAATTAAATAAATATTATGATATGATAATTTCCTTAATAAATTAATTTTAATGAAATAAGAAAAGGGCTGTATGAAATTAATCAGAAAATGTGTAATTAAAATAGCAATGACGATCATTAATTTTGTTCTAACAAAAACCAGAAAAGGAAACTTTGTGATTTGATTCACATTTAGTCTACAATTTTTGGGTATTAACGAAATTATTCGCCGCAAAATTGTGACAGAATTTTTTATGTCAATTTTGAAGAGTTGACAAAATAATTTGCAACTAAATTGTAACTGAATTTTTAATGTTAATTTTGAAGAGTTAACGAAATGATTTGTAACAAAATTGCAACTGAATTTTGTCAATTAAGGTTTTATAATTTTTTAAAATTAGCTCACAGACATTTCATTTTCTAATCCATGTTTCCGAGCTTTCAGAACAATTTTCATTACTCCGGGACGAAATCTCGACATTTTTTATACACAAAATTAATTCCATCGAGAATTACACGAAAATAAATCCGAGCTCGGCCCGCAAACAAATAATAACAACACGCTTATCAATACGACCGCTCGATCGGATTTTTTTACTCAACCCGATCACGATCGGCTTGACAAAAAAATTCACGATCGCTGCGCACGCGTAGCGATCTCAATGACGGCATCGAATCGAATTTTGTTTCACGAAATTAATTCCAACGAGAATTACACGAGAATAAATCCCAGCTCGGCCGGCAAACAAATAATAATAACACGCTTATCAATACGAGCGCTCGATCCGAATTTTTTACTCAACCGGATCGTGCGCAGCGAGCGCAATGACAGCGTCGAATCAAAGTGAATAGCTGTCCGTACGGGTTGGAACCTCCTCGCGCTCGTTTGGCCGTCGACCATTCTTGCGTGCCTGGGCAATGCGTGCGGCTTACAAATGCCCGTCGTAGTATTTACAGTCGCCGTTGGCACGGTGTGCGTCGCGCACATGTCACAAGCGATATGTGTCACGTACACGGTGCGCGTGTGTTCAATGTGCACGGATACGGTACATTGTACATCACACAAAAGCCTCGTGTGTCCCTCGCGCCCCCTGTGAGTTACGTACGATTATGACATCCGTGTCACAATCGGTGTGTAATACGCTGTGTACGTAGCTGTACGCACCGTACACGCGCTACGTGTAGGGGAACACGGGGCAAAATGGGACGTGTAAGCGAATGGTTTTAGGCCAACACACAAAGTGTATTTTTGCTTTTTCTCACCCAAAAATGAGATTCCAATAATCGATTTTTAACTACGGAAGAAAAAAAAATTGTGCACCGTGCGCTGCTGGACATCATCAGTGTTGACTGTTTTGGCTTACCGTCCTTTCTACACGTTTCAGTGCTGCACGTGGTCAGTTCTGCACAGTCTGCTCGGTCATTTTGATTTTACACAATATTCGACGCGATGTCCATCCGACACATAATGTGACTGCACATTTCGCTTCTACACAATATTTTACACAATTTCCACCCGACACGTTCTGTATCTACACATTTCTAGTCTCCACAATATTAAGAATCCAACGAAATCCCTGTACTCCATTTTCTAGTTATACACTTTTCGTTTCTGCACATCCCATTTCTACACAGTTGCAGTACTACATCTTCCAATTGTGCACAGATGCCCATCTTTATACACATGACACCGCTACATCAAAGCCTAATCATACACATGTCGCGTCTACACATCTCGTTTTGACACGTCTCATTTCGACTCAACACGTATCTACGCACGTGTAGAACGAAAATGTGTAGGTATTCAGCGTCGGATAGAAACTGCGAATAATAAAATTATCGTATTGGTCTCTGTGTAGAAAGTCGCATGAAAAACGTGTAGAACTGTGTTGTGGATAAAGCGCGCGTGTATAATCGAAATGTGCAGGACCAACTATGTAGAATTAACCATGTGCAGTATTGAAATGTGTAGAAAAGCCGGTTTGCCGACGTCTGATAGGGCAAACCGTCTTTTCTACACATTTCAATACTGCAAACGTCGACGCCTTGTAGTAGATTAGAAAAAAAAATTTAAAAATGGCGATGTCACTTTTCCCTGTACATTTCAATGGTCCCATTAAATTGTGTTCTGGAAACGGAATTTTCCAAATATTTCCCAGCGCCCATTTGGCCCCGTACAATCATCGGAAATGAACAAAATGACTGTCCCATTCTGCCCCAGTGTCCCGTTTTGCCCCGTGTTCGCCTATGCAGCACGCGAGCGCGGAACGCCCTCTTGCGGCTTCGGCCGCGCCACCGCCGCGCGATTTTGCAACTTTTGGCGTTTCCACGCGGGTAATTGCTGGATTCGTAGCGTCATTGACGCACCGCGGTCATCGCGCCGTACGACTCCGTTCGCGTGCGGTACGGTCGCGATATTGTATATTCATAATAAATGCACGCGGACGGACATCCAGGCGCACATGTTTCGCAAATATCCTCATTTATTTGCATTATTGTGCATTGTGTGCGGGACGTTGGCTCGGTTGCTTTTTGAATTATGTATCTTCAGCGTGTGGTTTGTCATATATATGAAAAAAAAACATTTATTAATTATTTACTTCTTTTGCATTTGATATGAGGGTCGATCGTCAGCTTTTTCTATTTCGTGAAAAATTGGTGAAAATTGATGGCGAAAAATAGTTTGCTGAAAAAGAAAAGATTTTTTATTCTTATTTAATTAATTTATTTTCGTGTGTATTTTATTTGTTTAACAATAAATCGTATTATTTTTGTTTACGTATCTCTGACAATTTTATATTATTTGTTATTTTTACCGGTATCCATAAAAATGATTATAAAAATGTTTTATCCTGTGACAAAATAAATAAAAATGTTTTTTAGATTCTATCAACGATATCGCAACGTCGTTATTATTATCGCAACTTCTCTCGTTCCCAATCGACTTACTCGGTGGTGTTAACGCTCGTAACTGAAAATTGATGGCGAAAAATAGTTTGCTGAGAAAACCAGATTTTTTATTCTTGTTTAATTAATTTATATTCGCGTGTATTTTATTTGTTTAACAATAAATTGTATTATTTTTATTTACATATCTCTGATAATTTTATATTATTTGTTATTTTTACCGGTATCCATAAAAATGATTATAAAAATGTTTTATCCTGTGGCAAAATAAATAAAAATGTTTTTTAGATTCTATCAACGATATCGCAACGTCGTTATTATTATCGCAACTTCTCTCGTTCCCAATCGACTTACTCGGTGGTGTTAACGCTCGTAAGTGGCCGCGAAGTGAAATTTCGAATTCCGCGGGATCATTTGACATTTCCATCGCGTGATTTCTCACGTGCCTCGTTCGAGTCGCGTTATTAAAGTTACATTCACACAATCATTTATTTTTCCAGCCGAGCTTCGGTCGTATCGGTCGGTCAAAACGCGGGCTATGATGGGAATAATTTTCCAAACTGCCGAACCGTGATTCACGTAGCTCGGGTCGTCGCCGGCTATATTCGCGATATATTCCCAGCACGTCGCCGCGCGCGGCTCACCGCGCTTCGATTTTGTCTTGCGCAACTCGCACGCGCCCACTTTGATATACATACACCACGATAGAACGAGTCTACGGAGGCGAACTTGTGCTTTTACTACACAACGTGTGTACGCCGAGCGTTGATCCACCCGCGCGTTCACGTGTTATGAAACGGGGGCTACGCGCGCGAATATATATTCCGCGCAGGGCGCCCGGCGCTTGCTCGGCGCTGACCCGCGTGTCCTGCCGCAAATTAAGTGCGAACGTGCGGCGAAAAACCCACCGCGATGTCGGTTCGAGACTCACTTTTGTCGTCGAGTAATCTTTCGTTTTTACTTTTTTGTTTTTTTCGTGTTAGGAAAAATAAACAAACCGTAAATTGGTTGCAGAAAAAACAGAAGTTTGTGTTGAAAGAAGGGATCAGAAGTTTGAGTGACAAGTAAAAAAAAGCAAAAAAATTACAATTGGAAAATAACAAAAAAATAAAATGTTGAAAAATAAAACAATAATGTTGAATTTTTTTTTTAAATATTGAAAAATAAAAAATATAATGTTGAACAATTCTTTTTAAATGTTGAAAAATCATAAAATTTTTTAAAAATCATGAAAAAATTTAAAAATCATGAAAAAATTTAAAAATCATGAAAATACTTAAAAATCATGAAAAAATTTAAAAATCATGAAAATTTTTAAAAATCATGAACAAATTTAAAAATCATGAAAAATTGTAAAAATCATGAAAAATTGTAAAAATCATGAAAATTTTTAAAAAACATGAACAAATTTAAAAATCATGAAAAATTGTAAAAGCATGAAAATTTTTAAAAATCATGAAAAATTGTAAAAATCATGAAAATTTTTAAAAATCATGAACATTTTTAAACATCATGAAGAATTTTAAAAATCATGAAAAATTTAAAAAAATGATGACATTTTTTTTTATGTTGAAAAGTTTTTAAAATAACGAAAAATTAAAAAAATGATGAAATTTTTTTTAAATGTTGAAAAGTTTTTAAAATAACGAAAAATTAAAAAAATGATGAAATTTTTTTTAAATGTTGAAAAGTTTCAAAAATAATGAAAAATAAAAAAAATAATGTTGAAAATTTCAGATCTATTTTTTTTCCACAAATCCATTTTGAAACTAAAAAATGTATAATTTTCCAATAACGCGTCAGTCGATCCCGCATTCAACCCAATTATATCGCCGCCTAATTGCCTCTCCCCGCTCGTCAAAAAACCACCTGGCCAGAGTCCGCGAGCTACCAAAGCCAATTAATCAGTTAATCGATACTCGTCACAATTAATCCTCCGGCTCGTAAACGACGTCCCCCCTCTCTAACCCCTCACTCACCACGGTCTGCAAACGGCACGCACGAGTGTAAGAAACAAACGAGGCATATACATCAAACAAGCTCATACTGTATAATACCTCGCAACCCGTTCGACGCGCCGGTGCTTCTGTGCGACGCGCAAAAACGACGCGTCGCGGAATGTTCAGCCCGGCACCACCGGTGACGGAGGACTTGGAGCAGCCTGGAGGCGAACATTACGTCGGTCTTGCGCAGGGGGCGCCCTGTAGGTCTACACATACAATTGCCCAGCTATATATTTACAAACACACATCTACATCTACACATATATACATATATATATAATTCCCCCGGCAGTCGAGTCCCACAATTTATCGTAGATACCTATACTTTACCGTACTATATTTCGCGTCGGGACTGCGCAGTCTCATTTCCTAAGCCGCAGCACCGAAAAAAAAAAAAAAAAAAAAAAAAAAAAAAAAAAAAAAAAAAAAAAAAGGTCCGCGCGTCAAGCGAGTCCTGGAGCGAAACGCCCCGAGCGCCTCGGCGCGCGCATTAAATTAGCAAATCTAACGTAATAATTAAATTATCGCTGCGTGCATACGAGTCGGTCGGTCGGTCGCGCGTTGGTCTCTCTCTCTCTCTCTGTCTCTTGCACATAGGAACCGCTTCCCGGCGATGACTCTCGGCTCGAACTCGCCGCCGCGGATGTCGTGTCCGCGTCTCATTGGCGGAGACGCGCCGCGCTCGGCGGTCAGTACCTGTTCGGTCGCGAGCGCTCGAGCCGAGACCCGATCGTGCTAATGAAGCGTCGAGCGTAAACGCCGCCGAGAATACATTTGAATGCATTAGCCCGCGCGCGGCGAGTCCGCGGAGTCTCGTAATGCGAGTCGTGTTACGTGAAAAAGCGGCTAAGGGAAGGAGCGGGGTCGGGTAATATGCGATCGCTGATGGGTGGAATATAAGCGCGGCCGACCCGAGCCGCCGCGAGTGTCGCGGGCGTTTGCGAGGATTTTTCGTTGCAAAAACACACGAGCTCCACTCACGCATTCGGGATTATCTTAGGCAAGGTTAAACTAGGTGGGTTTAAGTTAGGCGAGGATAAATTAAGTAGGATAAAGTTAGGTAGGATTAAGGTAGGCAAGGTTTAATTAAGTAGGATAAAGTTAGACAAGGTTTAATTAAGTAGGATCAAGTTAGACAAGGTTTAATTAAGTAGGATAAAGTTAGACAAGGTTTAAGTAGGATTAAGTTACACAAGGTTTAAGTAGGATTAAGTTAGACAAGCTTTAAGTAGGATTAAATTAGGCAAGGTTTAAGTAGGATTAAGTTAGGCGAGGTTTAATTAGAATTAAGTTAGGCAAGGTTTAAGTAGGATTAAGTTAGGCAAGGTATAAGTAGGATGAAGTTAGGCAAGGTTTAAGTAGGATTACGTTAGGCGAGGTTTAAGTAGGATTAAGTTAGGCAAGGTTTAAGTAGGATTAAGTTAGGCAATGTTTAAGTAGGATTACGTTAGGCGAGGTTTAAGTAGGATTAAGTTAGGCAAGGTTTAACTAGGGTTAAGTTAGGCAAGCTTCAAGTAGAATTAAGTTAGGCGAGGTCTAAGTATGATTAAGTTAGACAAGGTTTAAGTAGGATTAAGTTAGGTAAAGTTTAAGTCGGATTAACTTAGACAATGTTTAAGCAGGACTACGTTAAGCAAGGTTTAAGTAGGATTAAGTTAGGCAAGGTTTAAGTCGAATTAAGTTAGGCGAGGTTTAAGTAGGTTCAAGTTAGGCATCTTTTAAGTAAGATTAAGTTAGGCAAGATTTAAGTAGGATTCAGTTAGGCAAGGTTTAAGTAGGATTAAGTTACGTAAGGTAAAGTTAGGTTAGGTTAACGAGGGTTAGCTATGGTCCCTAATATGGTCCCGTGTCCCTTTTATGAGTAACAGATAGAAGACCGCAGAAGAGTCCGATATCCACAGCGACCAAGCGGATATGTAGGCCACAAACGAAACATCCGACGGTTCACACAGTCTTTGTTCCAATTCGGTTGTGGCGGTATCAAGCCATTTCTTTCCCACGTGAAGCGATGCTCGCGCGCGCGCGCGCACGCGAGAAAGCCTCGCGCGATGCGTCGGTGGAGAAGAGCCCCGACCGCGACGTCCCTAAACGTTTTCATAAGCCGCGCTTATACCTTCCTCATTCACCTATCACGCGCGCGCCCGCCTTCGTACGTATAATAACGCCTCGTCTGTGCGGCCCGCGAGCGCCGAACAGTCGGGCCTCCTATGCGGACGGCCGACCGAAACTAAAGAGCGGCGCCGAACTCGATGATGCTCGAGATAGATAGACAGGATAGATATATAGGTATACAAAGTGCGGCGCGAGGGCCTCGAAGACTCCGCTCTCGATTCTCCCGCGCCGATCGTGACGCCCGCAGCACGCGCCGCGCGCTTCGCTCTAGCGCCCTTTGTGTCGCTCTTTATTTTCTCGCTTCGGCGGGTCGCTCGACTCGACGAGTCCGCAGATCAAAGCGCGCGTTGCGCCGTGTTAAAAAAAATTCAGATCGATCTCATCGCTCGCGCAAGTTGCGTCGAATTATTATTCAATTACCGCGCGTTGCCGATCGTCATCTGCACCACCCGGCGCGGCTTTTGAGGAGAGTTGAAAAATAAAATTAATGTTGAAAAATAAAATTAATGTTGCAAAATAAAAATAATAATGTTGAAAAATAAAATTAATGTTGCAAAATAAAATTAATAATGTTGCAAAATAAAATTAATAATGTTGAAAAATAAAATTAATTATGATGAAAAATAAAATTAAGAATGTTGAAAAATAAAATTAATAATGTTGAAAAATAAAATTAATAATGTTGAAAAATAAAATTAATAATGTTGAAGAATAAAATTAAGAATGTTGAAAAATAAAATTAATGTTGCAAAATAAACTGAATAATGTTGAAAAATAAAATTAATGCTGCAAAATAAAATTAATAATGTTGAAAAATAAAATTAATTATGTTGAAAAATAAAATTAATTATGTTGAAAAATAAAATGAACAATGTTGAAAAATAAAATTAATGTTGAAAATAAAAAATGTTCTCGCTTCGGTGGGTCGCGACTCGACGAGTCCAGATTGAAGCGCGCGTTGCGCCGTATTAAAAAAATTCAGATCGATCTCATCGCGCGCGCGAGTTGCGTCGAATTATTATTCAATTACCGCGCGTTACCGATCGTCATCGCACCACCCGGCGCGGCTTTCGCGGGGAGCTAAATGTCAGAATCGAAAAGCCGACGTCGACGGATCGTGGCCTGTATCGCGTCTCTGCCGCTGCTGCTGTCTCGCTACATTCGTATATTAAACACTGCGCTAAGCGGTCGTGTCGCCGTAATACGCGCGCTGTAATGTCGGTGAGCCGGGCGCAACGTGTATAATTGCGGCGAGATAAAGAGATACCGGTAATTCAACAGATTTCCATGTATATTACACACTGGAATTCCCGCATTGATGGTAATGTAGAAGCGTCGGTATGCAGCATCGACACCGGAATTTTCAAGGGGAATTATATACATTGAACATTTATGCAGGGGGAAAGAGAGAAAAAGATGTTTATTCGTACTCTGGGACCAAAGCCCCCTAAAAGTAACGCGCCAAAATTCATACAATGCAAGGCATAACAATCTCGCACATTGAAAAACTTACCCACTATCCCACACACAAAGTAACCCAGATACTAAATAATAACCTAAACCTAAACGTAAACTTAAATACGCAAACAAAAGAAAATAAAAGATTAATAAAAATAATAATATAACGAACCAATAATGCAATACAAAATAAATCAAGCCAATAAGCGCAGAAAGAAAATAAAAGCAATACCGCAAAGCCAAAAATAAATGCAGAAACAAAATAAAAAATAAAAAATAAAATAAAAATTAAAAAACAGAAAATAAAAAATAAAATGAAAATAAAAAAACAGAAAATTAAAATTAAATGAAAAAATAGGAAATAAAAAATAAAAATGAAATAAAAAACAGAAGAAAAAAAATGTAATAAAAAATAGGAAATAAAAAATAAAAAGTTGGGAACATTTAACAGAATTATTCCAGCAATTATTAACACATCACGTCGTACGAAGATCGGTAAGTTTGTTGCTAGAAAATTCATTTGGGATGATCGATCAGAAATGACCCTATGATTTTTTTTTCCTTCAAGATGTCCGATTTCAGCCTCAGCTTTTTAATTATCACCCTTGCTCATTATAACGATAAGCGAGGTAAATTACTGAGTAATCACATCGCTAATTGAATGCTTCCAGCTTGAGTGACAACGCGTTGAGTCGTGCGTGTCGTTCTATCGGTCGGCTCGATCTAAATTCGATTAGTCGCGGTGGTCAGCGGACCGCGGCGAGCGAGATGCTGGACGAGATGCTGCCGCTCGCGCGCGCGCGCGGTGTCTGTTGATACAGAACCGGGTGCGGATTACTCGACCGAGGCGGATCGGTACGTGAGGGTTTTGGATTACTGGAGCGATCGGGGAGGTGCGACTCGTGCCCCGCTAGCTTACCACGTGCGACCAACAGTGATCATTCAATTGTACCAACATCGAACAATTATGTAAAGTGAAACCTTCGATAGTACTTTTTAATCTTTTTTACGTTTTACTGAACTGCCTTCTTGGGTTTTTCTAGGTTTACAGGTTATGTGACCATCTGTTATGAAAAAGTCGTTTATTGTGGTAGGGTCGAATTAGGTAACATTAAACTATGTAGGATTAAATTAGGTAGGCTTGAGTTAGGTAAGCATAAGTTAGGTAGGGTTAAGTTAGGTAGGGTTAAGTTAGGTAGGGCTAAGTTAGGTACGGGTAAGTTAGGTAGCGGTAAGTTAGGTAGGGTTAAGTTAGGTACGGGTAAGTTAGGTAGGGGTAAGTTAGGTACGGTTAAGTTAGGTAGGGTTAAATTAGGTACGGTTAAGGTAGGTAGGGTTAAGTTAGGAAGGGTTAAGTAAGGTAGTGTTAAGTTAGATTGGACTCAGTTAGATAGTGCTAAGTTAGGTAGGGTTAAGTTAGGTAGGATTAAGTTAGGTAGGGTTAAGATAAGTCGTGTCAAGTTAGGTAGGGTTAAATTAGGTAGGATTACGCTAGGCAGCATCAAGTTAGGAAGAATTACGTTAGGTTAAGTTAAGTTAACTTGAGTTAAGTTAGATAGGCTTAATGTAGGTGAGACTAAGCGAGCTGTAACTAACGTAGGACACAATTCAGTAAGGAAAGGTTAAATTGGCTAAGATTATTTTAAAGCACAATCAAGTTAGGTAGGATCAGAGTTAAAGATCAGAGATCAACACTATCAGTATTACGGAATCATCGAGCCAGAGCAGAGCGAGCTCCACCTGGTCTGGCTTCGATTCTCCGGGGTGGCAGCGAGGAGTGAGGGGTGGGGGGGGGAGGGGGATTTTATCGCTGTTTACGCTAATGGTGCATCATAACGGTGCGTAATTGCGTGCGAATCGTTGTTATACAGCCATTATCGCAAGCGGGACGATCCCGCGGATATAATATATATACATATATATATATATATATATATAGACATATACACATATATAATAACCACCTATCGTTATCTCGAACCAGATAATGTCAAGCGGCAAATTATCGTACCCGCGCGCCCTGCGTCCATATTTAACAAACTTGAGGTCTAAATCACCTATGATTATCCGCGCGGCACGACGTCTTCATTATTTCTCTATCGTCCCGCGCGCAGCTCGCAGCTCTCGGGGCCTCGTCTCTCTCGTCTCGGCGCGTCGTTTTCCCTCGTTCACCCTGAATCGCGAACCAGCGTCGACGCGACTCTCTCGCGTTCCCTTTGCGCGCTTGCGCGCGCGCGAGAGGCCGAGTCACGATATACCTGTCGAACGCCTCGCACTGAGGATAACTAGACAGTTATCTTTCACCGCGGCGGCCGTACGCTAGACGTACGAAAATATCAAACGCGACGTGTACCCGTATAATATATACGTTGTGTTCGGGTTATGAGCTCCCAAGCCAAGCCAGTTATTGATCTTGGGGTGAAGAAAAATCGTCGGAAATATACAGCCCGCTCGCGCGCGCGCAGGCGCAGGCGCAGGCGCAGAAATGTTGTGAGGCAATGTAATAAAATCAAAAGAAATGAGATGTACAGCACGCCGGCAACGTGTCTATTATCCATTTACTTTGAAACTGTTCCTGAAAGCTCGAATGTTTACAAATACACCCGGGAGATTTTTTGCGGGTTGAAGGTATTCGGTCCGCGCGCTGACCTATTCGGCAGTTTTGGATAGGATTTTTTTTTTTCGGCGCTACGATCGAGCAGTGCGAGAATTCACGAAAAGGCATCGCGCACGAAATTACAGGTGCTGCACTTCTAAAAAAAAAAAATCGAAAATCAAAATCAAATAAAAAATCAAAATCAAAAATTAAAATCAAATCAAATAAAAAATCAAAATCAAAAATTAAAATCAAATCAAATAAAAAATCAAAATAAAAAATTAAAATCAAATCAAATAAAAAATCAAAATCAAATCAAATAAAAAATCAAAATCAAAAATTAAAATCAAATCAAATAAAATATCAAATTAAATTTTTTTTTTAATTTTAAATTTTAAGTAAATTTTTTTTTAAATTAATTCGACCCGGTTAATCGGGGTTCTACTGTACTAACTATTATTTGTTTTGCCGGTCTCACTTGAGTCTAAACCTGGTCTATTTTTTTCTGCTTGCACTTTTATTTTACATTTCTTTCCCGGTCACGTCGAATCGGATAAAAAAAATCGCGTTTGTCTCGCGAAAATTTGCAACAGTGGCTTTGGGTTCCCAGGAGGGTCGCGCGCGCTTCGCGAAGCAGACGAAATTACACGTCGCGTGGACATCGCAGCGCGACCCGCATCCATCGAAGCGCGTTGCTCGCATGCAGCGCGAGAGAAACGCTGGCAGACTCCGACGCTGTCGCACTCGCGTCTGCGCGTGCAGTCGGACAAGTAGCTGCTGCTGCTGGCGCGATCCACGTGCCGAGCGTTGCGTGTGACACGCCCAGCGGCGGTGCGTGCGCGCGGCGCGACCGCGCAGTCGCGGTCGATCGTGAATGCGCGCGCCGCGCGCACTCAACCTCTGACAGCGATTTTCGCGCGCCGCCGCCGGGGAGCGGCCGGGTGCGCGAGCGAGATATAAGTGTCAACTGCTAATCGCCGGTGTGCGCAACCGTTTTGATCGTCAGATCGCGATCTAAGCGATCGTCGCACGGGGCCGGCGGATGTGAGATTCGTTACCTATACTTAACGACCACGTAAACTGGATTCAATTTTTTTTAATCGTCTGTTCTTAAAGTGTTACCGATTTTTTCAGCTATTACTCACGGTAACGAAAAAAATATAGTTGACTCAGAAAATACGTAAAAGTTGATTTTTAATTAACCTCGAGACGCTGCCGATTTTTTGTTCACTTACCGATTTTTTTAGACCTACTGATTTTTAGACCTACCGATTTTTAGACCTACCGATTTTTAGACCTACCGATTTTTTTTACCTACCGATTTTTTATACCTACCGATTTTTTTTTAGATCTACCGATTTTTTTAGTTCTACCGATTTTTTAGACCTACCGATTTTTTTAGTCCTACCGATTTTTTTAGACCTACCGATTTTTTTAATCGTACCGATTTTTTTAGTCGTTCCGATTTTTTTAGACCTACCGATTTTTTTTTTTAGATAAATCGATATTGGAACTGCGGGATTCCACCGCGGTCGATTTTTCGAAGCTGAAAAAAGTCGCATCAAAATGTTAGAACCTATAAATACTTAATAACACGTTGCGATCGAGCAATCGACTCTCCTCGACTCCTCTCGTCCGGGGCCGAGAGGAGTCGAGTTTTACCTCGTTGAGAAATCTCGTGGCTCGTTACCCGGCTGCTCACAACTAAAATACAATTACGTTTCAATAACGATCCTCACTGCACCTATGTAACTCCTAACCCCCCTCGCCCTTCCCCCCTCCCTCCATATATATTCTGTATTCTATATAATATATTGTGTACATATATAATCTATAGAGCACTGTTTAACGATTCTTCGCCGAACGTGTGGGTATATCGGTGCATGACTCAGCCGCGCCGCGCTGCGGGGCCCGAACAAAGCTGAGGCTGTGCGCGCGCGCGCGATGAGGAAAGAAAGGGAGACAGAGGGAAATTACGTGCGAGCCGCAACTATACCACTCCTACATGCACATAATAAGGGACGAATCGAGGCGAGCGGAGGACTACGGCTTGTCAGCCGGTAACCGTGTGCACTTCGACTTTTCCCGAGGAAGAAAGAGGAGAGGAGAGGAGAAAAAAAGAGAGAAAGAAAAAAAGATACAAAGAAGAAGAAGGAGAAGGAGAAGGCAGAGCTCATCCTGCTGAACGCGCGCCGGATACGCGTTCCCCTGCATTTGTAACGAGTGAGGATGAGACACCGAGGCTCCTCCAGGGTGTTGGATGAGCGGCCAACCCAACGGGGAGAGATGACGATCGTCATCGTCGTCCAGCTCGTTGATGTTGGGTTTTAATGTAAAATTGTTAAGGCTCTCCGTGGATTCTCGTGCAGGGGAGACCGGGGCAGGTCGGAGCAAAACCCTGGTAGAAAATCCGTGACGTTAAGTCGATTTTTTAGACCTACCGATTTTTTTTTATTTACCGATTTTTTTTGTCCTACCGATTTTTTTTAGTCCTACCGATTTTTTAGTCCTACCGATTTTTTTTGTCCTACCGATTTTTTTTTAGTCCTACCGATTTTTTAGTCCTACCGATTTTTTTAGTCCTTCCGATTTTTTTAGTCCTACCGATTTTTTTTAGTCCTACCGATTTTTTTAGTCCTACCGATTTTTTTAGTCCTACCGATTTTTTTTAGTCCTACCGATTTTTTTAGTCCTACCGATTTTTTTAGTCCTACCGATTTTTTTTAGTCCTACCGATTTTTTTAGTCCTACCGATTTTTTTGTCCTACCGATTTGTTTAGACCTACCGATTTTTTAGACATTGATTTTTGTAGTCCTAGCGATTTTTCCGATTTGGGCCGGACTTAACATAGTAGATTTCGAGGACGCCACTAAAAATCGACGTTGCGATGCGAATATAGGTTCTACGCAGCGAACGTTGAAAGAACCCCCTTGAAACTTTTTCGACTTTGAAGCTTATATTGTGTTACCTACAATTCAAGCCTAATTGGAAGTCATTCGGTGCCTCCCACGCCGAGAGGCTGCTCATTGAATCAGAGACTGCACGGGCATGTTGGGACATTCGAGGACGGGGCAGGATGGAACATAAAAAAGGCCCGTCTTATGCAATTCTCTGATGTAATTTTGAACTTATGCTGGAGGGGTGTAGTTCACTTGTCGCGAAAATTCCTATTCCTATTCCTATGGAATTCCTATTCCACGAACAACCGGGACCATGCAGGACGTTCAAAATTGCACAGAATATACCCAATCGATCATGGAACACAACCTCCATAACAATATTACAAATCATCACCTCAAAAAATTACAAAAAAATTCCAAACAAAAAGTTTTCTAACTTGCCCCGGTCACCTCTATCCATGGGTCAATGTATTGTATAATATATATCACAGAAGACACGATATTTTCGTTGCGTTTTTATGCATTTTTAAACCGTTCCAACTTTCCCCGTTGCGGGGCAAGTTGGGACACATCCCAGACTTTTGTATTATTCGATACAACGAACAACCGGGACCATGCAGGACGTTCAAAATTGCACAGAATATACCCAATCGATCATGGAACACAACCCCCATAACAATATCGCAAATCATAACCTCAAAAAATTATAAAAAAATGCCAAACAAAAAGTTTTCTAACTTGCCCCGGTCTCCTCTATCCATGGGTCAATGTATTGCGTGATATATATATATATATATATGTATCTACAGTATCGTATATAACGTGTATGAGGCGTAGGACATGTGCAACGCGTACGCCGCATAAAATCGTCGATGCGTCGGTGCGACGCGCGATGCGTCGCTCGCGCAGGTCACAGCGCGCCGATCGAGTGCGCAACGCGCAACCCGCGCGCTCGCGCGCGCAGCTATGGATCGTCGTTCGATCGCGCGGGAGAGACAGGCGGCGCGGTGCGCCCGGGCGCGCGGTGCGCGCGCATTGAAATGCAATCCTTGCGCCGATGATTTATACCTCGCCAATGCCCGCCCGCGGGGCAGGATGTCGCACGTCTCTTCTTTATGTCTCTATATCGTCGTAGTCGTCGCAGTCGCAGTCGTCGTCGTCGTCGTCGTCGTTGTCGGTGCACCGAGCGCTCGCCGAACCGACGCACCCGAGAGGTATATCTCGCTCGGTCGCGCGAGCGCGAGGTCGAAAAATCTCCCGCCGCGCGCGTTGCGGCCACCCGATTTCTCGCGACGACTTTATTTTCAGGCGACGAAAAATTCACGAGGTCGCCTCGGCGATATTTTTTTTTCTTGACACTTATTCGTTTCGTTTAAAATTTAAAAAAACAATAATAATTACTACTAAGAAGAATAATAAGAATAATAATGATAACAATAAAAAAAAATCAGAGTAACAATTATTATAATAGTAATAATAGAAAGAATAATAATTATTATTATTATTATTATTATTATATCAATAAAAATAATTATAATATGTATGTAAGCATTTATTGACTCCCCGTAGGGTTGCAAGTTTTTTTACAAGGTTGGCTCCTTGTTAAAAATAAAAAAAATAATTATAATAATAAGAATAATAATAATTATCATTATATGAATAAAAATAATTATGATAATAAGAATAATAATAATGGTCGTTATATTAATAAAAATAATTATGATAATAAGAATAGTAATAATAATTATCATATCAATAAATAAAAATAATTATAATAATAAGAAAACTAATTGTTATTATTATCGTGTTTCACGCCGCCGTACCGTCTGGTGTCCGTGACCGCAGACACCTTTCCCCGCTTCGCGTTGATTGACGCGCCCATTGCTTTTAATTTCCACCCAAGAAAACGGCGAGAGACGAAAGTCTGCGTGAAGCTTGTCGATCGATTTCCGACGCGACGTGTGTGACTTATAATTTTCGAGTTCAGAGGTCGTTGCGGCGCGCGCAACACACTCTCGCGCACCTAGCTATATCGGCGGGGCTCGCGCGCGCGGTGTCCCCGGCAAAGTAACAATGATTTATGCAAGCTCGCGTGCGCGCGCGTCTGTCCCCATTTCTAGGGTGTTCCACTGAGCCCTCGGCGCGCGCATGACTCGCACGCTGCGCGCGCGCGCAGCGCGCCCGCGCACTCGCCACTCAACGTGGGCCGTCGATGTCGATCAACCCGCTCGCGCGGCGCGCTGACTGCGGCGACGCCGCCGCCGCCGCCGCAAACGAGACGAGTGCGCAAGCGCGATCTACACGCCCTGCGCGCTTCGAACGCATTAGCTCTCGCGCTCGCGAGACAGCGCATAACGCCCCCTGCACGCATCTATATGTATATATTTTATGTGGTAGGTGTATGTACACATATGGGGCATTCCACGGCTTATCGACAGGGTCGTGACCCTCGTTTGTTTTTTTTTCTTTTGAGATGCTGTAGAGATGTATGAAAAAAAAGCTTCTGGAATTTTTTCCGGATTTTTTCGTAATTTTGTTTTTATAATTAGCAAACATTTGAGTTAATCAAAAAGAACTTTTTATTTTTTTTATTTTTGAGGATAAGTTTGAAAATGTTTTACAGTAAATTTTGTGTTAAAAGCATTCTTTGAGACTAGCCAGAAAATGAATGTCAACCTATTATAGCAACTAAGAAATACAAAAAAAAATATTGTGGCTCAAAATGAAATTAAATGGAAACATTTTTTTAGCTGAAATTAAGGTAAATTATATAAATATTTTAGTTGAAAATGAAATCAAATTGAAAAATATTTTAGCTGGATCTTAAATTAAATTAAAAAATATTTCAGCTGAAAATTACATCAAATTGAAAAATATTTTTGCTGGACCTTAAATTAAATTAAAAAATATTTCAGCTGAAAATTAAATCAAATTGAAAAATATTTTAGCTGGATCTTAAATTAAATTGAAAAATATTTCAGCTGAAAATTAAATCAAATTGAAAAATATTTTAGCTGGATCTTAAATTAAATTGAAAAATATTTCAGCTGAAAATGAAATAAAATTAAAAAAATGTATCCAGAATGAAATGAAATAAAAAATACATTTTCTTTCGATTCCATTTCAAACCCCTTTCATCAAAAAAATCCAACGAAAAATCATTTCAATATCAAAATTAAATTTCGCTTATCGGTTGTAAAATGTTCAGTGACTAATTCGCAAACGTTTTCGACACTGCGCAGATATATCGTGTACGTCGATTCCCAAGCGGCACTTAATAACCACATAATAACCTACCACGCATCGCGGGCACCGAAGTTGGCGCGTACACAAACCGCAAGGTACTTTTCGAGGCGCTGCTGATCTATATTCAGACACATTAGGAACGCCGATCGTGTAATAAGCGGGGACCGAAAAATTAGCATCTGCCCAGTTCGCCCGTTCGAGAGAGACAATGCCTGATTTGAATAACAATGTTCGCTACCGTGTGGGCTTCTAACTCTCGGCTTCTCGGTGCTCCAACGTCGACGTGCCGCGACGTCACGGTGTGTGTGGACCATACGCAACAGGCCTCGCCACGATATGCCAATGCACTCGTCGTGGTATATCATACGTCGCACACCACGATTTTCTACATTATCGAGTACCATTTTGTATAGCGCAGCCTTTCGTGTACAGTGGAGACCCGCGTACGTTGATGATGTGTTTTTCGCAACGTAATTCCCGGTGATTGATGACTTACGATGAGTTTCATATTTCTAATTTTTATAATTTGACGCGAGTTTTGAATCCACCTAGGGATTTTTTTACTGAAATTTTGTCATGTGTCTGACATTTTTGAGCATTTATTTTGCAAAAATACACGTTTTTGATATACTGATATAAAAATATACGTTTTTTCAAAATGTGCTTTTGACTGACAAAAACACATTTTGATATTTTGACATTTTGTATATAATCAAAATGTGTTTTTGTCAGTCGAAAGCACATTTTGAAAAAACGTATATTTTTATATATTTTATATGTATATATAATATATACATTTTGTACATATTTAATATCGGCTATTTTTGCACACTTTTTTTGCCTAAATCATGTGAAATTGTAACCAAAAAATTATATTCGTGGGTTTCCTGTGAAAATTACGACAATTTCACAGGATTTTAAGCCAATGGAAAAACATCATCTCTTTAAAAAAATGCATTTTTTAAAATATCTTATTATTCATTTTTAGTGACATTTTAAAGAAAAGATTTCACAGCTTTATATCCCAGCTGAAACAAACATTTTTTTGAAATAAAAAAAAATTATATTATTTTCATAACAATTTGATATTTAAAAGAAATTAATAACAATTTGATATTTAAAAGAAAATAATAACAATTTGATATTTTAAGGAAATGACTAACAATATGATATTTAAAAGAAACAAATAAGAATTTGATATTTAATAGAAATTAATAACTGTTTGATATTTAAAATAAATTAATAACAATTTGATATTTAAAATAAATTAATAACAATTTGACATTTAAAAGAAATTAACAACAATTTGATATTTGAAGGAAATTAATAACAATTTGATATTTGAAGGAATTTAAGAACAATTTGGCATTAAAAAATAATAATAACAATTTGATATTTAAAATAAACAAATAATAATTAGATATTTAAAATAAACAAATAATAATTTGATATTTAAAATAAACAAATAACAATTTGATATTTAAAAAATAATAATAATAACAATTTGATATTTAAAAAATAATAATAATAATTTGATATTTACAAGAAATGCATAAAAATGTTATATTTAAAATAAATTAATAACAGTTTTAATAATCCCATATTACTATTATTATATTTTTCAGTGTTTCGCATCTTGAGGAATATCGAGAGCCAACGATGCGGTCGACGTGTCACTCACCGAGGGTGCAAATGGGAGGGTCGACCTATGCGAAGAGCCTCGCTCGCTGTCTCCGCGGATCTTCGCCTCACGTGGGAGTCTACTGTATATGCAGCGAGGCGCGCGCGAGCCGCTCGCTCGGGTCGCCCCCGCGATTCCCGTGGCCTCGTTGCTTATACCGGCGCGAACGAAAAGACACTTTTCCGCGCTTGGCGCGTGACGAGCGCCGTCGCGATCACAACGGAGGGCGGTTCTACGCTCGCACTTTATTGCAGCTACCTGCTCTTTCCTCGCCCGCTCGATATGCCACCGTCTTTGCGCTACCGCCGCGCGTTCGCGCGTTCCGATATTGCACCGCCCGAGCGACGATAACATCTTCGACTCGGCGACTTCGCCCGATGAATAGTCATTCAGATATCTTTGCGTGGAATTGATTACGGTGATAAATTGCGGGCGACGCCGCCTCGAGAATTTTATTCGTTATTTTCACACCGAGAGATAAAATTATTGAAATCATAGAATCAGATTTTGTTATGAATTTGACGTGTCGATTTAAATAAATCGATCATAACGATTTCTAAAGCCTAAATTAAATAAATAATTTAGTAATAACAAATTACGGAATTTACAAATCCCGAAACTAAGTAGGGGGCAAAATGGAACGCATAAGCGAAAAATGATTTTATGACGACACCCAAAGTGTATTTTAGATGCTTTTCACCCAAAAACTCGATTCTAATAATCGATTGTGGGAGTTGGCAAAAAGAAAAAATTGTGGGGTAAAATGGGACACTCAATGCATGGTTTGGTGCACCGAGTGCTACCGAGCGTCATCAGCGTTGATTGCATTGAAATTGAAAAAAATAAAAATCATTCCATGCCTGATAGTAGACTTCAAAAATAAAAAAATAAAAAAGTGGAAAGTCACTTTTTCCTATATTTTTAATCACGATATTCCAAAAAATGGCGGAGCGGCCCATTTTGCCCCGTGTTCTCCTATTGTCAATATTACCATAGAATCATGTTCTAAAAACGCGATTTTCCAAAAATGCCTGTTTGTCGCACTTTACCCCCTAAAATCATCTTCAATAAAAACAAATTGAATATTCCATTCCGCCTCGGTGGCCCATTTTGCCCCACGCTCCCCTATTTTAAATGTTTCCGTTCAATCATAATCTAAAAGCGCGATTTTCCAATAATGCCGAATTGTCCCACTTTGCCCCATAAAATCATCCCCAACAAAACTAAATTGACTGCCCATTTTGCCCCGGTGTCCCATTTTGCCCCGCGCTTCCCTATTTTAAATATTTCCTTTCAATCATATTCTAAAAGCGCGGTTTTCCAAAAACGCCGGATTATCCCATTTTACCCCATAAAAATCATCCTCAACAAAAATAAATTGACTGTCCCATACCGCCCCGGTGTCCCATTTTGCCCCATAAAATCATCCTCAATAAAAACAAATGAACTATCCCATTCCGCCCCGGTGTCCCATTTTGCCCCATAAAATCATCCTCAACAAAAATAAATTAACTATCCCATTCCGCCCCGGTGCCCATTTTGCCCCATAAAATCATCCCCAACAAAAATTAATTACCTGTCCCATTTTTCCCCACGCTCCTCTATCAAACCTCGAAATTCTCAACGCGCCTCATTTTTCTCCTCCAAAAAAAAAACAAAACTAAAAAATCCCTCCACAAACATGACAAAAAATTTCAGCCCATTATTTGCACCTCGTATTTACACCTGCGCTCTCGCTCTGCACATTTCTGGCTCGGCAAGAGCATCGACGGGAAGACGCCGTGAAAATTGTTGTTCGAGAATATGAATTGCCGGGAGAAAATAGTGACAGGAAAATTGGTCCTTCCCGAGCGTCCTCGTCGTCGTCGTCGTCGGTCGGGGCGACGAAGAACCCGCGACAGAATAGCAGGTTTTCCTTCGTCCCTGTAATTGAGTTCTCCACCTTTAACCGTGAGCCAAACTCCTCGCTCGTTTCGCAGCGCGCGAGCTTCGGTTGGGAAATTATTATTCTTTTTCATCGCGTGGCCAAGGGACGCGCGGTCGGGTTCAACGCGGCCGAAGTGCAGAGAGTCGAGCTGGAAGTCGTGCGTCGCTCGAGGCGCGTCGGCCGACTGCGACTCGGACTCGACGCGCGTCGAGCCGCTTTGCGCTCGACGGCTCACGTCGCGCCGTAATCCACTTCGCGGTGTCTACGCCGCCGCATCGCGCTCGCATGCGCGCTGACAACGCGCCGTATTTTCCGCGGCGCGAGACGTAATAACACTCGATGTCGGGTACGAATCGCGTTCGTCTCGCGTTCGTCCTGCAATTTGATCGTGAAATGACGATGGAATTTAATTTAGCTATTATTTTAATAAAATTTGCGAATGAGGTGACTTTTCATGAGAATTTTTAGTGTTTGGTTGAAAATAAAAAGAAAATTATAGAACATGCTTTTTTGGGTTCAGAATACGTTGAAAAAAGATTAATAATTGGGAAACGATTTCATAATAAATAAACAAATAAATAAAAAGTAGGGTACGAATCGCGTTCGTCTCGCGTTCGTTCTGTAATTTGATCGTGAAATGACGATGAAATTAAATTTAGTTATTATTTTAATAAAATTGCGAATTAGGTGCCTTTTTATGAGAATTTATAGTGTTTGGTTGAAAATAAAAAGAAAATTATAGAACATGATTTTCGATTTCAAAATACGTTGAAAAAAGATTAATAATTGGGAAACGATTTCATAATAAATAAATAAATAAATAAAAAGTCGGGTACGAATCGCGTTCGTCTCGCGTTCGTTCTGTAATTTGATCGTGAAATGACGATGAAATTAAATTTAGTTATTATTTTAATAAAATTGCGAATTAGGTGCCTTTTTATGAGAATTTATAGTGTTTGGTTGAAAATAAAAATAAAATTATAGAACATGATTTTCGATTTCAAAATACGTTGAAAAAAGATTAATAATTGGGAAACGATTTCATAATAAATAAATAAATAAATAAAAAGTCGGGTACGAATCACGTTCGTCTCGCGTTCGTCCTGTAATTTGATTGTGAAATGACGATGGAATTAAATTTATTTATTATTTTAATAAAATTTGCGAATGAGGTGACTTTTCATGAGAATTTTTAGTGTTTGGTTGAAAATAAAAAGAAAATTATAGAACATGTTTTTTCGGTTTCAAAATACGTTGAAAAAAGATTAATAATTGTGAAACGATTTCATAATAAATAAATAAATAAATAAAATAAAAAATAATAAATAAATAAATAAAAAGTCGGGTACGAATCGCGTTCGTCTCGCGTTCGTCCTGTAATTTGATCGTGAAATGACGATGGAATTAAATTGACTTATTATTTAAATAAAAATGCGAATTAGGTGACTTTTTATTACAATTTACAGAGTTCTGTTGAAAATTAACAAAAAAAATTAGCTAATGTTTTCTGGGCTGAAAAATACGATGAAAAAAAATTGGGGAACGATTTTCGTAATAAATAAAGCAAAGTTTTCTAAGTGGAGGAAAGAAGAAATATTTTCCCTCGTACTCGGAATCTGGACCACATGATATTTTTATTACATGAATTTTTATTTTTATTATATGGAATATTTATTATATTGAATTAAAATTACGAATGATGTGAAATATCTTTTTATAAATGAATCTAAAATACGTAACTTGTCGACTATTTGTTTAGAATTAAAGATGAAATTAATAAATACTTTCAAAAATAAAAAAATGAAAAATCGAAAAAATCAGGTTCTCGGTTCAAAAATATATCTCGCCCATTCGGAATCCGAACCTCAAAAAAAAATTCATTTTATCGCCACGCTAAAACCTTCGCATAATTATAAGAAATCGTTTCATTCTCAGTCGGCTCTTTTTTTACTTCCGCGTGGAACCATGAAAATAAAAAATACAAAATGAAAAAAATCAGTTTTGAATTTCACAATAAATAAAATAAAGTTTTTAAAATACCCGAAAAAAAAAAAAATCGCGCCCATTCGGAATCCCAACCTCAAAAAAAAAAAATCCATTTTATCGCCACGCTAAAACCTTCCCATAATTAAAACAAATCTTTTCATCCTAATCCAGCTTTTTTTTTCCTCTTCCGGGTGGAGCCGAATAAACCATCATAATTTCCACGCGGGGCTCCCCGAGGAATCATCGCGGGAAACACGTCGGGCAGCCTCAATAAAAATCCAACTTGGTTCACGTGTTGCCAATCCTGAATCGCACTTGGCGATGTCTGCGGTGCTGCATCATATTCGCATCATAAACAGAGGCGCGCGCGGCGCGAGACGGAGTTTCGCCGTATATTTTCCGCACGAGAGGTAATAACACTCGAAGTTGGGTACGAATCGCGTGTATGCGTTTTGTAATTTAAGCACGACACGGAATAACGCGTCTTGGCCCACGCACATAACGTTTACACAGGACGCGGGCACGCTTCGAGGCTACGCTGAATTCTTATATATCGCGAGCTGCGATTATATTCGTATCGCACACGACGGGACGGATACCCCGCCACTTCGGGATACGAGCCATTGTTCTCGCGCTGTAAATTCTCGGGCGTTGACGCGCGCGCGCGCGCGCGGGGCTCTCTCCAATCATTCAGGAATTTCGCACGAGTAGCACTCTTTTGTCACGGCTATTAGACGCAGACGGATTCTTATTGCCACGATTTGCACCCGATATTTATTTCATTGATTATTCGTTTATTTATTTATTTCTTTGATTATTCGTTTATTTATTTATTTATGTCTTTGATTATTCGTTTATTTATTTATTTATTTCTTTGATTATTCGTTTATTTATTTATTTATTTATTTGATTATTCGTTTATTTATTTATTTATTTACTTACTTATTTCTTTATAATTAATTAATTTTTAAAATTTTTTACACTAGGCTTACAATATTTTTACATTTATTTATTTATTTATTTATTTATTTATTTATTTACTTACTTTTTCATATTTTATTTTTTTATTTTTTTAAATTTTTTACACTAGGCTTACAATATTTTTAAATTTATTTATTTATTTATTTATTTACTTACTTTTTCATTTTTTATTGTTTTTATTTTTTACACTAGGCTTACAATATTTAAAAATGTATTTACTATTTACTAGAGGGTTACGTGACTCGCGCGCTCGCATTAAAAAATCCATTAGGGACTTTGAATAATTGCGGCTTGGATGTGTCATTTGACCCCGGTCAGCTTAGGCCTGGAGGTCCTAAAGCGGAACTTAGAAAAATTCAGCCTCAGAACCCTTAAAATAATTTAGCTCCAGGCCCTTTGGGGACTTAGAAAAATTCTGGCTTCGTTGTGAGGGATTACCCGGTTGCTGCAAAAAGAAAACATTCAAAAATAAAAAATAATCAGTTTTTTAAATTTTTCGTGAAAACTATTGAGTTTAAAAGAAAATTAGTAGCGAATTCGTTATAAAAAAAGTGTTGTTAGACTTTTCTCGAAATTTCGTCATGTCACTAAAATCGAGGTTATTATTTTTTTGGGTTGATCGAACCTGGATTTTCTTCTTTTGTTAAAAAAAAAACTCGAACTTTAGTGATTTTTGAAAGCATTAAAAAATTGTATTTTTTTTAAATCAGGTAATTAATTTCCCAACGAAAAAAAATTGTCTGTACTAAAAAAAAAAAAAAAAAATTCCCTCCCATTCGTAATCTGGACCACCGGATTTTTCGACAGGAATTCGTTTCATTGCCTCAGCACATTTTATTTATCATTTTATTTATCATCAAAAAATCATTAAAAAATTGTGTTTTTGAAAAAATCAGGGAATTAATTTCCCAACGAAAAAAAAAAAAATACTGTGTACCAAAAAAAAAAAATTTCTGTACCAAAAAAAAAAACAAATTCCCTCCTATTCGTAATCAGGGCCACCGGATTTTTCGACAGGAATTCCAGTCTACATCAAGACGCTAAAACCCCCAGACTTACAATTCCGATAAATCGTTTCATCGCCTCGGCACATTTTATTTATTTTTTCCCGCGCGGTGCGGATAAAGCGCAGCCGTTTTCCACGGTTCCCTCAGGAAGCACCCCGGGAAACACGTCGCGCGTACCTCAATAAAAGCCCGAACGGTTAGCGCGCGTAGTTTTTCCGAGGCTCGAAGTGATTTCACGAGGCAGCAAACACGGAACCCATTCTAGTCTTATCCTTCCGTATCTCCCGTACCTGTCCGTGAGGCCCAATTTTATGGCGCGCCGCCACCGCTGAACCGACGCACAAAGTGCACCAGTATTACCAATGCTATCGGCTCTCGGGACTTGGATTTTTTTTTTTTACAGTGGATTTTTCAGCCCGGGCACCACCGGTTAATGGCTCAAATAAACAGACGCGCACCTGTCTTCGTCCTGGGACAAAAGAAAAAGAAAAAAAAAGGAGCGCAAGGTGATCATCGATTATTGTGGCGTTCGTGTATTTATTTACCCTCTTTTGGGCTGCTGAGCTGCCGGCCACGAAAAGTGCGCGTATTTTTTTTTTTTTTTTTTTTTGGTAAACCAGAAATATATTTATTACGTTGTCGGGGTGGATGGAACAACCCTTGCGTAAACATGACACACTGTGGTATTGCGGGGAAATGGAAGAAAGGAAATTGTGCTGGGGTTCGTAAGCGAAATATTAGGCGTTAATGGTGTTTATGGTACCCCGAATAAACTTCAAAGGTTTTTCGGCTTTGAAGATTTTTAATACCACGTTGGATTTTTCGTTTCACAATTTTTGCTATTTGTGGTTTTTTGATGATGCTTGATAATGGAAATAAAACATTGTGAGGAAAAGAAAAGATATTGGAGAAAAAATCATTTCGTGTGGCAAAATTTGTGTCACTTAAAAAAATTGAAAATTTGACACAGATAAAAATGGACTTGGGTCAAATCCAACCCCTCGATGATCACGCTGGCCAAAAGCAAAACAGATTTGAAAATCCCGAAATCTTTTAGAAACAAAGTCGATGGTGCATTTGGTTTATTAATTAATATTTAATAATGATAACATGGAGTAATTATAATATAATGTGTACATTTTTTAATGTCCACCAAGAATATTTATTAATAATAAAATTTCATGGTAATTTTCCTAAAAAAAAATGGAGAAATGTGTTTAAAGGATGCAGGACCTTTTTTACATTTTTTTCACAATTGCTCTGAATTTTGTATTGAAATTAAGGTATTTATGCAGCTATTCAAAAGTTCCCACATCATTTTATAATCGCCGCTGTTTATTATTAATAAATCACACCTACAAGACCAACCGGACTGTAACATTTCACAGAAAAAATTGCATCGGAGTGATACCAAAATTTTAACTGTGGTAGCTGCAAATTTGCTGAAATTTGCTACGATTTGTGGTAGCTACGAATTTGCTGAAATTTGCTAAGATTTGTGGTAGCTGCGAATTTGCTGAAATTTGCTAAGATTTGTGGTAGCTACAAATTTGCTGAGATTTATGGTAGCTGCAAATTTGTTGAGCTTTGCTAAGATTTGTGGTAGCTGCAAATCTGCTAAAAATTTTGCTGCGACAACAAAAACTCCTTAATACATAAATCAATTTGTCATAACCCCCTGATTATTTTTCCCCGCTGTTATTTCCCAAACCTGCAATGATTTCCAACCCCGTCCCAGAAACCCGAAAAAAAAAAAAAAAATTCACCATCTCGCCTATCCGCGAACAATTTGATCCACGATCCTCGCTCAAGTCTTGCTCAAGTCGCTGTTGATCGCCGTAGCTTCGTATATTGCGTGCGCGCCGCGTGGCGTTTTACAAGTCGCGACGGGGGCCCCGAATTGTCGCCCCGATCACGCACAAACTATATTCGTCTCGCGCGCACGCAGAGCGAGCTCGACAGAGCGGGTTGAAAAAAAAAAAAAAAAAAAATCGTCGAAAGGAATTGGGATCCCGATGACGACTCGGTCGTTCCTGTGATATAAATATATCTACCGAGCGAAAGATGCGCCTCAGGGTCGTCGCAGACATCTGAACGCATCGATATGAGCGGCTCGTCTTCCGCTCGCGGACGCCGAGACGCGGATTATGGCGACCCACACGACGCACCGTGTAATAAAAATTTACGCACCTCCACAGCCACAGCCAGTTTCGCTTGCGGTTGTCGGTCACGTTTTGCCTCACCTATCGCGTATGTCGTCCGCGCTCGATCGCGGCGCTCTCGGGATTTTCGCCCCCCCCCCGCGCGGGCGCTATTTTCATACGCGTAATTAAGTCCCCGGGAATCGCGTAATGTGTATGCGGAAAGTAACGACGATCGTCGTTAAATCCGAAGGTAATTTCACGCACGTCATATTTTATGCCTAATTGAACGATGTCAAGAGTGGAATGTGGATATAGTGACCTTCCTGTCGGTTTGAAGAATTCGCGCCGTTTTTAGCGGTGGAAAATAAAAATTGGGCCTTGTGGAATTTCGCGTTTGCTTTTAGCATTTTTAATTCGATATCTCGAATTGCAGAATTTACTGATATGTTGAAAATTTAAAAAAAAATGTAATCATAGTTCATATATATTTTTTCTGATGTTTAGTTGAGGAAGGTGGGGCAAAATGGGACAGCAATTTTTTTTCTGCTGTTTTGATTGTTCAATGGGGCAAAATGGGACGAATCCCTAATATAACACATTTCAACGCAACTAATCGGAATATAACGTTTTAATACCATTTTGAGTGTTTTAAGCAGTCTGGGTTTTAAAAAGTCGATTAAAAAATATCGTAAATATTTTTTTATTACATTTTTTTTCCATGATCATTATTGATGATGATTGATGTTGATTATCACCAAGTATAAAAAGTATTAATTGAGTTTGGTAGTTCGGCTCATTTTGCCCCACATTTATCTTTTTTTTCCGGCGCTCAAAATTGATAATTGAATTCGAATTTTTGGTCGAAAAATGAATAAAAATACACTTTGAGGTCATCGTCATAAAACAATTTTTCGCTTATGCGTCCCGTTTTGCCCCACCTTCCCCTACCTATCTGATATTTGTTTAATTGATTTTTTTCTTCGTTCTTTCGTGAAAATAAAAATAGTAGCACATCGAAGATCGTCGTTTTTTATGTTTCTAAAGCTTGAAAAAATCTCAATCCTAGCATAAAATTATTACTACCTCTTTTTTTCCTGAAAATACAAATATTTTTGTTTTCATTAATACGCGTCACAAATTATTTTTATCCGCCGTCAAAAGAAACGCACAATGGATACAAATACACAGAATGCCGTGTACACTCATTAGCTCCAATTTTTTTCCTGCGTACATCCATACAAAATTTGCAACCCATTTTTTTTATTTTCCTTTTTCGTTAAAATACGTCCCAAATTATTTTTAACCATCGTCTAAAAAAATGCACAATGGACACCCAGACACAGAATACCGTGTACACCCATTAGCTCCAATTTTTTCCTGTGCACATCCATACAAAATTAGCAACCAATTTTTTTTTTTAATTTCCCTTTTTCATTCAAATACGTCCCAAATTATTTCCATCCATGGTCAAAAGAAATACGCAATGGACACCTCGACTCAGAATTCCGTGTACACCCAGTCGTTTATTATTATATCTCCAAATTTGTTCCTCCGTAAATCCATAAAAAATGCAAATATTTTTTTTTCCTTTTTTATTACAACACGTACCAAATTATTTTTATCTATCGTAATAAAAAATGCACAATGAACACCCAAACACAGAATGCCGTGTACACCGATAGCCGAGACTCGTTCGCGCCGCTAACCAGGTCGATCTCGATGGCAAAAATGCTCTCCAAGGTCTAAGTGCGCACCTACAAACAGAACCACGACACGCAAACGGCGCTCGGTGTCTTTCGCCGCTCCCCGCGCCTTGATTCCCGCGCCGCGATATTACACAGAAGTCCCAACGAGGGCGCGTGTCTTCCCCCCGCTACTCGGCGCATCGCCGCCGCTTTCAAAGGGGGCTCCGCGCTCGGCTGTGTTGCAGCCAGTGCGGATGTATGAATCTTGAGTTACGCAAGAGTCAAGCTTGCGTGGCCACATGAATGAAAGGAACGGTGTGCATCGTCGCTTCGGCAACATACAGGCAATTTTTTTTTTTTTTTTTTTTCACTCACACACTCACATTTTTGCGAGGGGTAATGGGGCGAATCGGGACCGATGCTCGACCCGTGAGAAATTCGCGGATAAAATTTTTATTGTTCGCCGTATTTTTCTCTTTTTTTAGGCAATAAATTGCTGAACGGGTGAAATTAATTTTCAGCTTCGACTTCGAGATTAATTGATGGGAATTTTATCGGCCATTTAATAGTATTTTTTAATATTATACGTAGTGTGAAATATAATTTTTTATTTTTTATTAGGCGATTAATTATTGAGCGAGAGAAATTAATTTACGACCTGCAGTTTGATTCAACGGTAATTGATGTCTGTTTTCTTGCGGCTATTTGATTTTTGTAGTTTTGTATTATACAATGTGAACTACGAATTCTTGAGATTTTTTGTTTGGGTGATAAATTGGTAAATGAGTGGAATTAATTTTGCTCGAATTCCACTTCGTGAGGTTTTTAATTGACGTCGATTTTCTCGGCAATTTAATTTTTATGTTTCAATATTATACAATACGAAATATAAATTCTTCGTACTTTTTGTTCGGGTGATAAATTACCGAATACGTGAAATTAATTTTCAGCTTCCACTTTGCTTCTATGTTAATTAATATCAATTTGATCAGCAACTTAATTTCAATATTTTACCGCGTACAATAAATACAAAATATAAATAATAATAGTAATAAATATAGCCAGGACTATCAAAAATTACAATTAAAAAATTCGGGCACTCCCTTAATAATTTATAACTTATTACATTTTTATAATAATTCATTACGATCACCCAAAAATTATCCAAACATTAGTCAAACATTACCCCAATTTTTTTCGATTCCCTAATTATTACCCAAAAATATGAAAACATCTTCACAAACTTTCGAAGCCACGACGAGTCTAGAAATGATTAAGACACCGAGATCTCGACTCATTATCAATATTCATATTATATATATTTTTTTTAACGAGAGTCTCGTCTCGTTGGCCTCGTTTGCAGGCAGCGCTGGCTGAAGAATAATTAATGTAATTGTTTGTTGTTCTATTTTTCTTGAAAGGGGAAAAAAACTCTGTCAATCTCGCCACTTTTTGCCTACCTTAATAATTTATTACGATCACCCAAAAATGACCCAAACATTAAACAAAATTCACCGCAAATTTGTTACGATCACCCATTATTACCCAAAATTTCGAAAATATCTTCCACTTTCGCCGCTGCAATAAAAACAACAAATAATAATAATAATAATAATAATAATAATATTAATAATAATAAATGTGATCAACGGAAACAAAAATTACAATTAAAAAATTCGAGCACAAAGATATGAAAATACCTTCAATAACTTTCGCCTTATGACTCCAGTCTGGAAACCGCAATGATTAAGACACAGAGACTTCAACTCATTATCAATATTTATACATATATTTTTATTTCACGAGACTCTCGTCTCGTTGGCCTCGTTTGCAGGCAGCGCTGGCGATGCTACCACGAGAGGCCCACGCCCGCATTGTGTTTCGTCGGCGTGCGCCACGTTCGACTCTCCGCTCGTAGCTCGCTCGCGGGATGAAAGACGAGCAATCGAGAGTCGCGCTCGTTCATTGTGTTCCGCTCTGCCTTCGCCTCGCGTCTTCCTCTTTTTCCACCGCGTTGTTCTCGTCCTCCTCCTCCTCCTCCTCCACCTCCATCGTTCTTCGACTGCACTTCCTACGATTTAGCCGCGACTCTCGCGCCGTCTCGCGAGTCCCTCGGACTCGGCCACGCGTGAGTACTACACCGGATTAGGTGGGCAGCGAGTGCATGGACCACCTCGCATGAGTCACGGTGCCTCCGCCGCGCTGAGTGATGCAGCAGGAGTGCAGCGAGATCGTGGATTTTCTCGCGCTGCTCGTGTACGGGACGTTCCCTGTCAACTCGGCCACCTGATTTCTCAATTATTGCTTAATTATAATCCTAATTATTTTCTTAATTATAATCCTGGTCGTCTTCTTAATTATAATCCTGATCATTTTCTTAATTATAATGCTGATCATTTTCTTAATTATAATCCTGATCATTTTCTTAATTATAATGCTGATCATTTTCTTAATTATAATCCTGATCATTTTCTTAATTATAATCCTGATCATTTTCTTAATTATAATCCTGACTATTTTCTTTATTATAATCCTAATTATAACCCTAATTATTTCTTATTTATAAACCTAATTATTTAAGTCACATATTTTCTAGGAATTTTCATCGTTTTTGTTTCGTTTTGCGAATTACATTTTGTTATTGTTTATTTTTTTCTACGAATTTTTGCTTCATAAAATATAAACAGAAAAAAGTGCAATACCTATTTATACAATTGTTGTTCATCAGCCGGTTTTAACTAACAGTTAATATTTTTTAGGATTTTTTATCGTTCGTTTTGCGAGTTGTATTTTTTTATTATTTATTTTTTTCTACGAATTTTTGTTTTATACAACATAAATAGGAAAAATGTACAACTCCGAATTATACAATTGTTGTTCATCAGCCGGATTTAACTAACAGTTAATATTTTCTAGGATTTTCTATCGTTCGTTTTGCGAGTTGCATTTTTTGTTTTTTTTATTGTTTTTTTGTACGAATTTTTGCTTTCCAAAAATAATTTCCAACTCATTATTATACAATTGTTGTTCATCGGATTTAACTGTCAGTTAACATTTTGCAGGATTTTTTATGATTTCTATTTTGCGAGATGCATTTTTTTAAATTATTTCTTTATCGTTCGTTTTTTTTTCGAATTTTTGCTTTCCAAAACATAAATAGAAAAAATTCGTAAATATTTGTTGAAAATTACTAATAAAGTTTGGTTGATTGTAATAAATTATTCAGAGTAAAAAAATGGCTGGTTAGAGGGAGATTTTTTTCTCTCTAAAGATAAAAATAGAAAAACAAAATTTTACGGTAATTATTAGAAAAGTTTAGGTTATTGTGATAAATTATTAAGGTAGGCGAAAAAGTGTCTGAATTAATAAAAGTTTTTTTTTCTCAATAAAACACAGAAAATAAAAAATTGCAGTTACTGTTTTTAATTATTATGGTAAAATATGAGTTATTTTGTTAAATTATTAGAGGCAGAAAAGCGGCCGCACTAGCAGGGAATGACTCGTACACAGCACCGTCGATAATCGTATGCACGGCGCGAAGCAGTCGACGCCCTAACCCACATAAATCCGAGGCATTAGCGCACGTTACCCACACTTATCGGGGTATCCACTTGATAATCTGTCGAAAGAAACCGGAAGTGTCGCATCCTCCGCGCGCAATTGTAACCTTTTCGGGCTGCGGCGTGACGAATTTCGAGAGCTCTGCCATTGTGATTTTCTTGTAGGTGTCCGGGTAGAAAGTGACACCTCCTGCTTTACCGCAATCTTCACAAAAGTCGATGGACCAGATGCACATTAATGACATTAAAACTTTCCCCGTGGCTTTGAATATTATTAAGTTTTCTCTTCTTTCCCAAAATTCAGAATCAAAATTAAACTAAACCCCTAAAATCAAACATTAAATAAATTATCAAACATTTTCATTAATTCAACAATTAATACAAAAATTCATCCTTATTATTTTCGTCGTTAATTTCTTTTCCATGAACCTGCTTTAAAAGCGAAAGTAAATTTATACTAAATTTATTAATTTAATTTAAATAAAATAAATTAATTAAATTTATTTAAATTAATTAAAAATAAAATTAACAAATTTAATAAATAAATTTGTTTATTTATGTAAATTTATTTGAATTTAAATTACTTTGAATTTATTTAAATTAAGAATAATAATCCTTACTTTAACGAATTAATTAATTAACAAATCACCAAATTTACGAAATAAATCCCACAGAAAAAACTCGTCACCCCATTTTACAAAATCACTTTTCACCCTCGGAGGACAAAATTTTCCCCGCTCGACACAATCGACGGAATCTTCCCACAGCAGCAGAAGCGGCAGCGCCACAATTAATAAACAACTTTTAATGCCCCAATCGGCGTTCTCACGCGATCCGCGTGGTCCGCGCGGCGCGGATATGAAAAATCCGGCGCGCGCGTCCCGCTATCTTTCATTCCGCGGCGCGAGGATCGAGTAATATGCGGTGTACCAGGAACGGCCGCAGCAGCCGAAGCTGCGTATCACACGAGCTGCTATAATGAGACGTGTATGCAAGTCCGGTGCGTGGCGACTGCAGAGGTCCGGCCGACGCGCGGGGTGGAGAGGATCCTGGGAATAATGGGAACCACTGTCGAAGCGTTACACGCGGCCGGTCCGGAGAGCCCTGGGAGAGATCCGATAAGATAGAGATCCACTCGGCGTCGTCCATTCATTCCTACCAGCGAATATATACACGGTTTGTATATAGGCCTAAAGGGGTCAATATGGACCACTTGAAGTTTCCACTTCCAGCGACGAATCTCACTGCGGTGGCGGAAAATCGATCGCCAGAAAATCGTACTACTTATAAAATCCTGGACATTTTTTTACGAATTTTTTTCGTACGGAAAATATATTCTGGTGTGATAAAAAAATCATTAGGTGGTCCATATTAACTTTAATTAATATGGAGTATCTGCAAATTTTTTAAGGTGGTCCATATTAACAATAAATCCATATTAACAATTAATATGGAGAACCTACGAAATTTTTAGGGTGGTCCATATTGACTCGAATTAATATGGAGTACGTAAAAGCCGCTGAAAGTAAAATTCTGAAATATTTTCACGATTTTTTTTCGAAGGGAAAAAATATTCGGACTGATAACAATTTTTAGGGTGGTCCATATTAACTCTTATTAATATGGAACACCTAAAAACTGCTGAAAAATTGTTTCCTACGCTCCATGAATTCGGTAGGTAAGAAAAAAAATGATTCTTTCAATCGCGAAAGTCGGACTCACGTGACATTCTTAAATTCTACCACGCTTATGTTTTAACGCCTAAATTACGTCACTAATATCCACAATAAATGAGCGTCCGAAGTTGTAGATTTTTGGGATTCCACGTTGGTCCATATTCCCCACATTACGTAACATTCTTAAATTTTATCACCCTTTTTTTATCGCCTAAATGATGTCACTGATATCCACTCTATAAATGAGCGTCCGACGTTATACATTTTTGGAATTCCACGTTGGTCCATATTCCCCCCATTAGCCCTATAAATACAGCATTATACGTATTACAACACAAAACAGTATAATATCTCTCCGTCTCTCTCCTGCTCCATCCTGAACAAGAAAAGAAGAAATTGTAGCAAAAATTGCCAGACTCGTCTCGCGATGTACACCCAAACGCTCAGACTGGTATTTATCACCAGACGCTCTCAAACATGTTCAAAGTCCCATAGATTCGCACTGTCAAAGTATTGTAAAAAGTGCCAGACTCCCGTTGTCGGTCCACGCGAGTCTGGCGATCGCTCCCACACGGGGTTTCCCCTCCCTCGGTGCATTAGGTGCATCGCACACTGCGGCTGACCACTCGGGCTATCTTACCCTTTTCACCGCGTGCCCCGCCGATCCCGGTGTATTAGAGGCCATTGTATTATCTGTCACGGTCGAGATATCCGAAGGGCCAACACACGCCGCGGGCCCGACGACTCTTATACCGCTAGAAATATACGGGGCTGTGAATGTGTATACAGGGTGATTCAGAATGATTTTTCAAATTTTCCCGAGCTAGTTAGAATAGTTAAACATTTTTTAAAAAATTAATAGTTAAAAAGTTAAAATAATTATGTTAGAATAAGTTAGAACTAACTTTAAAAAGTTAGAATAAGCTAGAAGTAATTTTAAAAAGTTAGAATAAGTTAGAACTAACTTTAAAAAGTTAGAATAAGCTAGAAGTAATTTTTAAAACTTAGAATAAGTTAGAACTAACTTTAAAAAGTTAGAATAATTATGTTAGAATAAGTTAGAACTCACTTAAAAAGTTAGAATAAATGTGTTAGAATAAATTAGAACTAACTTCAAAAAGTTAGAATAATTGTGTTAGAATAAGTTAGAACTAACTTTAAAAAGTTAGAATAATTATGTTAGAATAAGTTAGAACTAACTTTAAAAAGTTAGAATAATTGTTAGAATAAATTAGAACTAACTTTAAAAAGTTAGAATAATTATGTTAGAATAAGTTAGAACTCACTTAAAAAAGTTAGAATAATCATGTTAGAATAAGTTAGAACTTACTTAACAAAGTTAGAATTAGTTAGAACTAACTTAAAAAAGTTAAAATAATTATGTTAGAATAAGTTAGAACTATCTTAAAAAAGTTACAATAATTAAACATTAAAAAAAAATGTTGCCGGTATTTAATCGTCAGAATTATAAACTCAATTTAATTGAATTTAACATAATTGAATTTAATTAATTTATTACAAAAAAATATATTTTTGCGTCTCTGAGAGACCCGGAAGGACCCGATTGGTCCATCCCTTGAAATTTATGGTTTAAATTACTATCTCATAATTATTAAATTATAATGTGGGACAATCATTCTGAATCACCCTGTATATTTTATATATAGGGTATATATAAAATATAACACGGGGGGAGAGGGAATGTGAACTGTCCGCGCGCGGCCGCGTGGCTATAATATCCGATGTGAAGCTCGCCGAAGGAGGCTGAGATTCCGCCAAAGGAACTGGACGCGTCAGAGGCGTCAAAAGGCGTCGCGTGGGTGGCGCGCGTGAGCCACTCGTTTCTCTCTCTCTGGTTCGGGCGCGAAGGAGACGCGGGGCTGACGTCTCCGTCTCTCTCTCTCTTTCTCTCCTTCGCGCTCTTTCGCCCTCTCCTCTTTGTCTCACGAACGCGCTGTGACCCCGAGGGTCTCGTCTCTTTGGTCGTGATGACTCCACACGTTATATTGATTCGGCTGTCGACGCTTTTGTCAAGACGATTTTCGTCGCTTTGATCGCGGTCGCCGGGGGACGATGATGCGGTGATACAGTTGTATCCAGTTGCTAAGGCCCGAATCGTCCGTTTTTTTTTTTTTTTTTTTTCGTCGAGGAATTTACTTGGTTGTTATTTTATTTTATTCGTATTTTTTTGACTGAATGCATTTTTGTGGATTTTTTTATTTCATACTTCGACATTTTTGGTGGAGGAAATTAGATAATATCGTTAAACTTTTGTATTTTTTAATATTGAACTTCTAAAATAAAAATATATAAAAAAAGTTGTTGTCCTTATTTTTTAATATTGAACTTCTTAAATAAAAATATATAAAAAAGTTGTTGTCCTTATTTTTTAATATTGAACTTCTTAAATAAAAATATATAAAAAAGTTGTTGTCCTTATTTTTTAATATTGAACTTCTAAAATAAAAATATATAAAAAAGTTGTTGTCCTTATTTTTTAATATTGAACTTTTTAAATAAAAATATATAAAAAAGTTGTTGTCCTTATTTTTTAATATTGAACTTCTAAAATAAAAATATATAAAAAGGTTTTTTGTATTGAAAATCATCATGTTTTGTGCTTAGAAGGTTGAAGGGTTAATGACACAGCCACGAGGACAACTTTTCATCGTCCCGCAACCCCAACCTTGTATCTTATCGAATCGTTTGATAAAGCACGACAAGCAGTATTACTGAAAAGGACATGATGAGGGTCTCCGAGTCTCCTAAGTCATGTTCGTCTCCCAGTCGTCACTCACCAAGACCTTCGTTCCCGAGGGACCGTCGAATCCGTCAGGAATCCGGCGTAAATCGTTCGCAGCCGCCCGATGACTCCAGTCGATCCATGCGTGGCGAAAATTCATGAGGCGTTTCGTTTGAACAAATCTAGACGATCCACGCGTGGCAAAAATTCACGCGCAGCCGCATTCGAACGATCTAGTCGATCCACGCGTGGCGAAAATTCACGCATTGTCGCGCTCGAAAGATTCTAATCGATCCACACGCGATTAATATTCAATCTGCTTCGTTCTCGATGGAACGTCGAATCCGTCAGGAATCCGGCGTAAATCGTTCACAGTCGCCGGATGACTCTAGTCGATCCACACGTGGCTAAAATTCATATAGTGTCCCGTTCGAACGACTCTAGTCGATCCACACGTGGCTAAAATATACGCGGTGCCGCGTTCGAATGACTCTAGTCGTTCCACACGTGGCTAAAATTTACGCGGTGCCGCGTTCGAATGACTCTAGTCGTTCCACACGTGGCTAAAATTCACGCAGCGCCACATTCGAACGACTAGTCGATCCACGCGTGGCTATAATTCGCTTAGTGCCTAGTTCGAAAGACTAGTCGATCCACACGTGGCTAAAATTCACGCAGCGCCGCGTTCGAATGACTCTAGTCGATCCACACGCCGCTAAAATTCACCCAGAGCCGCATTCGAACGACTAGTCGATCCATGCGTGGCTAAAGTCCTCGCGGCGCCGCGTTCGAACGATTCTAGTCGATCCACACGCGGCTAAAATTCCCTCTGCACACCATTGTGCACCATTCCGAGTGTCAGACGCGAAGAGTATTCCGAAAGGTGAATACACAGAATCGAACCGAGCGTTCAGGGCGTGTAGCATCCACCTACCTCGGCCGTCCATAATGCATCCATCTGCCTACAGCTACCACCTACCCACCCGTCCGTACGTTATACATCCTCTTCGTCCCGACGACGTCGCGGCGAAGTCTCGTCTCACCGAATTGTAAAAGGTCGTGTAACACTTGGAATCTCGCAGACGCTGCGGGGTTCGAGAGCTTCGAGCATCGTCGTAACGTTTCACCGCCGTCAGGATCTCCGTTGGCGTGAAGTGATTCAACGTCAACTGAACACTGAATTCCCATGAGATATTAGCAACGTCAATTCTATCACCGTAACGTCCAATTTATCGCTCGATAAGAACAGAAGGAGGACGAAAATTAAAGAAATACGTTTTTCAGGTTTCTATAATTTGGGGAAAAAATTGAGGAATCATGTTTTTGACATAGTATGCATAAAATTCGATGTTACGTATTACCTTCGGTGCGAAAAATGAATTTTTACGCACAGTGCGTGAAATGGAATTGTTTGACGTAGTATGCGTAAAATGGCATTTTTTGACGTAGTATGCGTAAAATGGAATTTTTTAACGTAGTATGCGTAAAATGGAATTTTTTGGCGTAGTATGCGTAAAATGGAATTTTTTGACGTAGTATGCGTAAAATGGAATTTTTTGACGTAGTATGCGTAAAATGGAATTTTTTGACGTAGTATGCGTAAAATAGAATTTTTTTACGTAGTATGTGTAAAATGCAATTTTTTGACGCAGTATGCGTAAAATTCGATTTTACGCCTTCACTGCCTTCGATGCGTAAAATTGAATTTTTCGCACACTACGTAAAAAAATATGGTATGCCACACGTGCGTATATACACAACATACTATTTCACATCTGCAATTGCAAATGGACTTTTCATATGATGTCTGCGATTGCGGCACCATTTAATTTTCATGGCACACAGATGACTCGAGCTCCCCTTAACCGTGCACGTTGGTAAGGCCAACTAATTATTTTTTCGCATCTGACTCACTGCGCAACGCGGTTGCGCAGGATACGCGTGCGCGACGTCGCGCGCGTTGGGCCACCCGTACGTTTTTTTTTTCTTCTTTCCGCGGATTATGCGCCACGTACTTAGTTGCACGCTCGTGTGGCACGGAAAGTGCACATCCGAGATTCACGTGTTTCGCGATACCCGAGCCGGGCAGGTTATACACATGGCTGCGGCACGGCGCAAGAGCCATAATGTCCTATGTGGAGCATGGGATCCCGTCCCATTGTCCATTGTTAGAGCCGGGCTTATCGCCGGGTCATGGTCGAGCATCGTGTTCCTTTTCGCCACACCGTCACTCTCGTTGCCGCTCGCGGGATACAATGTTGAAGATTTTTTCGCGAATTTACCGGAAACATCGCGGTCGTCAGCTGAGATACGTTGAACTTAGTACATGAGGACAGTAGGGTTACGATTTTTTTAACATGAAAATTCGAATTTTTATCTTATTTTTATAATTTAAAAAATAAAAAATAGTAATTCTCATTGAACTTAGAAAAAACGTGTTGTAATTACTAAACAGTCCGGCTGTGTATTAAGTTTAAGGAATTATATCTTAGTACTTTTTTTTTTATTCATGCCAATTGCTCTGATTGAGGTCAGAAATAAAAAAATCATTGAAACTGATGGATGCAACATTTTTAATTACACTTTGAAACATTTAAATTTATGCTAATTGCTGTAATTGAGATCAGAAATTAAAAAAACTATCCAAATTAATGGATACAACATTTTTAATAGCAAGTCAAAACATTTTTCATTCACCCTCAAAAATCCCATTAAAAAATTGAAAAATTAAAATTAAAAATAAAATTGAAAAATTAAAATTAAAATAAAAAATAAAATTGAAAAATAAAAATTTAAATAAACAATAAAATTGAAAAATAAAAATTAAAAATAAAATTGAAAAATAAAAATAAAAAAAAAATTGAAAAATTAAAATTAAAAATAAAATTGAAAAATTAAAATTAAAATAAAAAATTAAACTGAAAAATTAAAATTAAAATTAAAATTAAAATTAAAATTGAAAAATTAAAACTAAAATTAAAATTAAAACTGAAAAAAAAAATTAATTACTTAAAATGAATAAAATAAACCTGAAGACACATCTGTAACGCCTAAAAATATAATTCGCCGGCCCCAAATCGCGCAAATGTCAGATTTAATTGTAAAGTCTGTGGGTCATATTTTCACAAGCGCAGACACAAGAGGGTCCACAGTACATTTGGTCCAAAATCCTTTCTCCTCTTGGCGTTGGCTAGACCAGAAGTCTCCTATTATCCTCAACCGAGGGACTCCACTCGAGGTGGCAAGTGTTACACTTTACCACTTCGAGACGTCACGTCTGACGAGGCGAACCGAAACTCGAGTGTTGCTCTCTCCCGTCAACGTCGACGTGGATCGGCATCGCTGACACGAGGCCCCGTTACACGTTACAGACGATGCAATACAAAAATAACATTTTTAATCTGTCTACACTCGTCTGTCAAATTTAATACCTTAGCTGAAGGATAAAACGTTCGGCAATGCAGTTTCGCAATAATGGTTAGCAAATTTGATTGCAAATCATTAAACCACAAGAAGTCTTTATTATTACACAGATTTTTTTTCTGATTAATTGTATTAATTACCTACGATAATTTCCCATAATTTATTTATTAATCAATAAAAACAATCGAATAAAAAATAAAAAATCCCTTTCTCCCCAAATTAATTACGAAATAACATTCGGTAATGCAGGTTCGCAAAAATTTGTAACATATTTGATTGAAAACCGTCAAACCATAAGAACTTTTTATTACCGAATAATTGTACTAATTAGCCACATTAATTTCCCATTACAATACAATCATTTGTAATAAAAAAAAGAAATCAATAAAATATAAAAATACCCAGGGCTGAAGGACCACGGTCGATGGCCCATTGGCAAAGACAATGTATTTATTTATTATAACTACTGTGGAAAAAAATGGTAACATTGCCAATAAAAACAATTACTACTTACTACTACTAAAAATACCCTTTTCACCAATTTAATTACGAAATAATATTCGCTAAATATTCACAAAAATGTTTAACAGATTTTATTGCAAATCGTGAAAACACAAAACCTCTTTATTACTAAATAATTGTATCAATTACATTTTATCTACAAATAATCTAAAAATAAAAACAATAAAAACAATTCAATAAAAAATAATAAAAAATCTTTTTCTCGCCAACATAATTACGTAATAATTCCAAAAAAATAACACACGACCACCGTACATCAGAGCAACAAAAGCCCATAAATAGGTCGCGAGGACTCGGTGCCCATTGACAGAGCGTAAAAATAGGCGAGGCGAGATTCCTCGATCGGTGCCCGCGATGATCTCGAGAGCGGCTAAAGGTCCGCGCGCGATCGAGAGTCAAGTAATGCGAGGCGTGCGATGATCGCGGAGAGCCGGGCGAGCCGGGCGTCGGGATCGGTCGCCCGCAGTGCCGCTGACTATTTATCATAAGATCGATCGGTATCGCGATGCGATGCGCTCCGATCGGCGCCGTATCGATTCTTCTAAGGGCTTCAATTAACGTTATTAAAGCACCATTAATCTTGGGGGTCGGAGACGTGGCGCGGCTCTCTCGCAGCTCTCTCGGTCCTTCGCTCGCTCTCGAGACGCCCGGTATTCGCCCTGCCCGCCGGTCCTCAGCGTGGCCGGTGCACTCGATGCGACCCTCGCGCCCCCCCGGACCTTTCGAACGCATCATCCACCGCATTTGTGTACCTATCGCTTCGCGGTCTCGTGCAGCGCTCGTGGGATATCCGAGGGGCTGTTTCGTTTTTTTTTCTACCGCGAGGTTCAGCGCGGTGCTAAAAATGGAGCAGGAGGAAATTAATGCGGGCTTCGGATCGGTATTGACCCGTGGATGAATTTGTTGAGCTGAGTCTGTATAATTTTGATTATCACGAATGTAACTGGAATAGTCGTTAGAAAAAAAATTATGCATGTTTTAGTTTTAGAAAAATTATGAATATTTTAGTTGTTGAAAAATTATGAATATTTTAGTTTTTGAAAAATTATGTATATTTTGTTTTTTGAAAAACGATCAATATTTTAGTTGTTGAAAAATTATGAATATTTTATTTGTTGAAATTCATGAATGATTTAAATTTTGAAAAAAATATGTATATTGTAATTTTTGAAAAATTACGAATATTGTAGTTTTTGAAAAATGATGAATATTTTAGTCGTTGAAAAATTACGAATCTTCAAGTTGTTGAAAAATGGCGAATATCTAGGTTGTTGAAAAATTATGAATGCTTCAGTTTTCGGAAAGTTATGAATGCTTTGGTTTTTCAAAAATGATGAATACTTTAATTTTTTTTAAATAGTGAATGTTTTCGTTTTTCATAAATTACGAACGCCCTGTCTAACTAAACCCTATCTAACTAAACTATGTCTAACTAAACCTTACCTAACATAAACCTACTCACTCGTTTTATCTGCATTTCTCTTTCACTCCTTTCACTTGCTTACTTCATTCATTTTTCCTCGCGAATGACCTACAAATAGCTACTCCTATCAACATTCATAAAAAAACACCCAAAAAAATCCTCAAAATCAAAACATCAAAACCTCGCAGAAACACCATATTAATATCGAATCAAAGTCTCTCGTCTTCCCTGGCGCACAAAGAAGCGCATAATTAAAACATAAATATGTAACGAATTGAGACGTCTCTCGACTTGTTTTTTTTTTTTTTTCGGCCCGCGCCGCCGCGGCGCGCGCGAGACAATCGCGCGACAGTGACAAACCGCGCGCGCGATCGCCGCCGTAAATGAGATTACCAATCGTTTGTCTCCCGCTGCGGTCGTCAGCCGTAACGTCGCGAGCATAAATCGTTTATGTGTGCACAGCCAGCGTGGCACAATTCGCGGCGATGATAATTATATGTATTCATATAAGTACACATAGGCTTGGTTCGCACGTGCAGAAATCGAGTACGAGAGAGAGAGAGAGAGAGAGAAAAAAAAAGCGGGAAGAGAGAAAGAGGGTGAAAAAAAAAGAAAGAGGTGGGAAACGAGAACTCTGCACCCGGGCGCGACGGGCCCGAGAGCCGCGAGCCTCTCGCTCTCTGCCCGCAACGCCCGTGAGTCTCTCGTACGTCAACCGAGTTACCTACTCGCGCCTCGCGTTTTCGTATTCATGTATTCAGCCACGCCCCGGTAGTGCAGCGCGCTCGGCTCGCGCGCCCGGCGCGTCCCGAGAGCGCGCAGCCTCGCAGCCGCGTCTGGTCTACTTCATTAGGACCAGAGACCGAGTCACCAGACCGCGCTGTGTGCACGCAGCGTGTGTGTAGCACTCGCCCGCCGCCGCCGCCGCCGCCGCGACTTTACATACGCGGGGAGCGGACGCGGTTTGTTCCTGGTGTGTCTGCAATGCGAGAGTAACGGGGAAGGGAGTTATGTGGCTTTTCCGGCCGGGAAGATATCGATTAGTCGTTGATTTATGTGATTCATAAATAAAAAAAAATGATTCATAAGTTAAAAAAATAAGATTCATAAATTAAAAAAAATAAGATTCGTAATTTTACAAAAAAAATCAAATTTTTTCATGAATTGAAACATTTATAATTGTATAAAAAATAAAACATTCGTAATTTTTCAAAAATGAAAGCATTCAGAATTTTTTTTAAACTGAAACATTCCGAATTTTTCGAAAACAAAAATTTAGTTAGCTAGGGTTTAGTTAGACAAGGTTTAGTTAGATAGGGTTTAGTTAGACAAGGTTTAGTTAGATAGGGTTTAGTTAGACAAGGTTTAGTTAGATAGGATTTAGTTAGACAAGGTTTAGTTAGATAGGGTTTAGTTAGACAAGGTTTAGTTAGATAGGGTTTAGTTAGACAAGGTTTAGTTAGATAGGGTTTAGTTAGATGGTTTAGTTAGATAGGGTTTAGTTAGACAAGGTTTAGTTAGATAGGGTTTAGTTAGACAAGGTTTAGTTAGGGTTTAGTTAGACAAGGTTTAGTTAGGGTTTAGTTAGACAAGGTTTAGTTAGGGTTTAGTTAGACAAGGTTTAGTTAGATATGGTTTAGTTAGGTAGGGTTAGAATAGAGAGGGTTTAATGAGAATAATGTAGATATAAAACAAGTGAACGTAATACGCAGATAAAACGAGTGAAAGAAAAACGCATGTATATAACGTACTGTTATCAGCGGTTGCGATTAATCGCATCTTAGAAAGAAAAAAAAGGCATGCGAGCGGCGCGAATAGAACGAAGGCACCGTATAACGACCGTACGCGAAGGGGACAACAACCTGTCGGTGGGCCTTCTGTGCAGCGAAGGATGCATCTGGCGCGAGGACTCGGGGTGTCCTTGTGTCAGAGCCGAGCGCCGGAAACGCAGCCCGAGAGGTCTGCTCGCCCCCTGACGCCCCCGCTTCCGGCGAAAAGGATCTCCGTCTTCTTCTGTCCACATTTCCTTTTTTTTTTTTTCTTCTCTCCGCCTGGTATTAGGCTCTTATTAGCGGTTCTGCGACGAGATAGTCGTGCGAGCGGGCGGAAAGACGGGAGAAACCGTTGCGCCCCGCGTTATATTATTGCGGGTGCGCGCGGTCGGTGACGTTAATGAGCGAAAAACGGAAATTAGGAAAGGCCACGGGGTTGGAGAGAAATGACAAATGCGATCATCGACTCATTAACCCCGAGCGATTAATTTATTAATTATGTCGTTGATCAACCCTGTAATTAATTGACTAATTAATCAATCATCTTTTTAGAAGATTTTTCAGAAAACTTTATGATAATTTAGTTTTCTCTATATTTACGGTGAAATTTGAAAATTTATGAAAAAATGCAATTTAGCTAAAAATTATTTTTCTTTGTATATCCAATTTATTTCCAAATTATTAATTTCCAAACATTTATCTAAAATCAATAATTCATAGTTACAAGTAGCGGTAATTACAGTCATTATTTTCCAACCGCGAAATCATGTTCCAATTACATAATTACAAAAAAATATATCTATTTTTTTATATACCTAATTTATTTCCATATTATTAATTTTCAAACATTTATCCAAAATCAATAATTCGTAGTTACTAGTAGCTGTAATCTCAGTTATTAATTTCCAACCACGAAATCATGTTCCAATTACATGATTACAATTTTTTTTATGTACGCAATTTATTTCCAAATGATTAATTTTCGAACATTTATCCAAAATCAATAATTCGTAGTTACAAGTAGCTGTAATCACAATAATTATTTTCCAACCACGAAATCATGTTTTAATTACACAAAAAAATCAAATAAAACGAGTGAAAGAGAACAAAAAAGAAATTACAAAAAATAAAAAAAATAAAAATCCTCGATTACAAAAGAAAAATTCCCGGATTACAAAGAAAAATTCCCGGATTACAAAAAAAATGCCTGGATCCCAAAAAAAAATTCCTGGATTACAAAATAAATTCCTGGATTACAAAAAAAATTCCTAGATTACAAAACAAAAATTCCTGAATTACAAAAAAAAATTCCTGAATTACAAAAAAAATGTCCTGAATTACAAAAAAATATCCTGGATTACAAAAAAAAATCCTCTCAAGTACGAGACTCGCAATTCCGGTGCCGCGACGCGCCGCGAATCCTCGCGGAGAGACGCGCAAAAGGTCCCGCGGAATTAGGGTCGACATGCGAGGAGGATCGAGCGGCAGGAAAAAAAAAAAAATGCAGCCGCGCGAGTCCCGAGGAGGAACGCGCGGCGGCGAGCGCGAGGCGCACTGAAGCGGGCGAGGAGATTAGCGGCACCTAAGGCGAGCGCGCGCGTCGGTGCAGCCTCGTCGACATCCTGCCGGGATTGCGACAACCGCGGGAGAACTCGCGGAGAGCGCCGGAAGCAGAGGTTGCGCAACACCCGCCGCGCGAGCGTAGCGAGCGCGGTACGCCCATTGTCTTAGGACGCCGCGTCGCGCGGGCGCTTAGGACACACGGGGGACGCGTGACGACGCTCGCGGACCCCGCGCGACGCCCGGGACGAGCCGATCGGCAGCGCTCTCGCGGATCACTCCGCGCGGTCGTGCGCGCCTCCTCCGCTGCTCCTGTCGCGTGCGCGCCGAGCACCGACAGCTTCCTCCTCTCCTCTCTTTGCCATCCGTATTATATGTACCGCGCAATCGGCGCGCGTCTCGTCTTCTCCCGTCGTTTCCGGTCTTCTCCGCTCGCGACTGACCAGCAGACCGGGGCGTATTGGAAGAAATTCGTATTCGTTATAGATGACCCCGTGGAAAAAAAAGTATAGTGAAAAATATATTTTTCGTTGTATTCAAAAATATATACGAAATATATATTTTACACTTATTGTTATTATTATTTTCTATTATTACTATTATTATTATTATTGTCTTATATTATTATTATTTTCTATTACTATTATTATTATTATTATTCTCGTCTTCTCCGCTCGCGACTGACCAGCAGACCGGGGCGTATTGGAAGAAATTCGTATTCGTTATAGATGACCCCGTGGAAAAAAAAGTATAGTGAAAAATATATTTTTCGTTGTATTCAAAAATATATACGAAATATATATTTTACACTTATTGTTATTATTATTGTCTTACATTATTATTATTTTCTATTATTACTATTATTATTATTATTATTATTATTATTATTCTCGTCTTCTCCGCCGTTTCCGGTCTTCTCCGCTCGCGACTCACCAGCAGACCGGGGCGTATTGGAACAAATTCGTATTCGTTATAGATGACCCCGTGGAAAAACAAAGTATAGTGAAAAATATATTTTTCGTTGTATTCAAAAATATATACGAAATATATATTTTACACTTATTGTTATTATTATTGTCTTATATTATTATTATTATTATTATTATTATTATCTTATATTATTGCTATTATTATTATTATTTTAAGGGGAGGGGGTTTGGTCGTGGAACTTTTTTTTATTCTATTTTATGAATGCACGACATCTCAAGAATGTTGTATCAAATTTTTAGAGCAATCGGAGCAAAACGAAATTTTGTGTTTTTGGAGATATTTGCCAGCAAATCTTGAAAGAAACGACTCAGTTGACGCTGAACGCATTAAATATCGTTTTTCAAAAGTGGGAAATATTTTAAAAAATTCATAACTCGGAAACTATAACTTCGACCAACAAGTGAGTCAGGACTTTTTCTCTTCTAAATTACCTATATTTAAAGAAAAGAAGGTTCCCTGGGAACCCTGGGATCTCTGGGAAATGAGCCGCAGAGAAACCTGACGTCCATTTGTTAAGCCTCGCATTCATCTACGTGATAATCAAATGGAAAATCTAAGACGTCGTTGAGGCACCTCTAAATTATTTTTTACGGGTCTCAACTTTTAACCGACGTATCTTGAGGTTAAGCATGAACATTACATGATAGTGTCAATGAAAAAAAAAAAACAAAGCTTCCTCCATGAAAAACGAAAAATGTAAATTTGTGGGAGGTTTCGTGGTTTTGGAATTTGTGAATACGAACAATTATTTTTTAAACATTTAATTAGTAATTGCACGTTTAAAAAAAATGCGTTTAGAAAACTTTGTATTGCACCTTACAACTACATATATGTAACTTAAATCGCCATTAATTTCACTGATACTCAATTACCTTGAAAAAAAAACCAACAAAGTATTTAATCGCAAATAAAAAAACAGGTTTCACACCAACTAATAATTAGAATTGTGCAATTAATAAATATCATATTTAATCAAAACGCCATTAAATTCCCCGACGTTTCCTTCAGAATCCAATAAAACATTTAATTGCAACAAAAAAAAAAAAAAATCCTCAACCCAACAAAATATTAAAAGATTGCAATCACGTAGACACGGCTCGTGAGATTTATTTTCAATCCTTTTTCACGCTGACGCTTAAAATATTCGTATTCAGCATTAGTTCTCATTCACTCTCGCCCTCTTCCTCATCAACTTCCTCTCGATCGTCTCGCGAGTCTCGCTCACCCCGCCTCGCCGGCCGGTTAACACACCGCCGGTCTAGCGTGCCTGCAATTATTATCGCTGCCCCGGTGCGCGTATAGCGTATGCACGGGTCGTGCCGCGCGCAGCTCCTCGGACCGCTCGATCCTTGCGCGCCGCGCGCTTGCAACGTGGGACGGGCCACGTAGCGAATGAATCATCGGTCTTATGAGACGCGAACGATATTATAGCCACGTAATTCGTACATGCATGCATGCAACCTCCGGCTATGCTACGTACTATCGCTCCTATAATACATAGATATACATATACATATATACACAGTACTCCGTACCCTATACCTCGCATATGCTTTACATACAACAGAGCGCGCGAGATCGGCGCGCTCTGACTCTCGTAAATATTTTCACTCTCATCCCATTCCTTGGCATTCCGACACGCGGAGCTTGCGAGTCGGTATCGTATAAGTGCGCCGGACCAATTTGTCTTTGTAATACCCTGCGAAGTAATCCACTATTCGTTGCGTACGCCTCTGAATATGGGCGATCGCCGTGTATAGGGGCGATGACGCACAAAAATGCGGTACTGTAAACTGTATCGCATATACCCTGCGAAGTAATCCGCTATTCGTTGCGTACGCACTGCCCCGCCGTGAATACGGCGGCGACACACAAAAATCGCATCGATAACCTAGATGCGTAGCCAATGAATTTCGACTGTCGGTTTCGTGAAATAGGGTTTAGTTGGATTGGATTTATTTAGGTACGGTTTAGTTAGGTAGGGTTAAGTTAGATAAGATTAAGTTAGATTGGGTTCAGTTAGGTACGGTTTAGTTAGGTACGGTTTAGTTAGGAAGGGTTAAGTTAGATCAGATTAAGTTAGGTAGGGTTTAGTTAGGTAGGGTTAAGTTAGATAAGGTTAGTTTAGATAGGGTTTAGTTAGGTACGGTTAAGTTAGATAGGGTTTAGTTAGGTACGGTTAAGTTAGATAAGGTTATGTTAGATAGGGTTTAGTTAGGTACGGTTAAATTAGATAGGGTTCAGTTAGGTACGGTTAAGTTAGATAGGGTTTAGTTAGGTACAGTTTCGCTAGGTATGGTTAAGTTAGATAGGGTTTAGTTTGGTACAGTTTCGCTAGGTATGGTTAAGTTAGATAGGGTTTAGTTAGATAAAGTTTAGTTAGATAGGGTTTAGTTAGGTAGAGTTAAGTTGGATAGGGTTTAGTTAGATAGGGTTTAGTTAGATAGGGTTTAGTTGGACAGGGTTTACTTTGATAGGGTTTACTTTGACAACTGCGATACAGTAAACTGTATCGCATATATATCGCATATATTTTACTGAGTGTCCGCTGTGGAAAACCGGAATTCCGGTCTTCTCCGCTCGCGACTGACGAGGCGACCGGGGTGAGTTGGAACGACTCGTATTCGTGAGATGGGAAAAAGGTGGCGGTTGGTTAGTAGGTAAAGTAACATTGAACAGTTTCCGTCACATATTTTCCGTTTTATTTTGGGTGAATGACAAAGTATGCGTGCGTTTTATTACAGTTTATCGTCCAAGATTTGACGAAACTTTGACGAGTCGGTCCGACTTAGTCCCGCTCTGGTCCGTATCGGCATGGATCGATGGTCCACGGACGAATGAAATTGGATTGACGGCTCGTTGGTGACGGACGGACACCTATTAGGAGCACACTAACATGAAGCAATCCTCTCCGCCTTGGGGGGATCGGCGGACCATCTCCGCAGCTTCCGGCATGTCGATCGGATTGGCGTGGACGAAGACGGCCAAGATCGCCACGACGACGAGGAGCGCGAAGTGCAGCTTCATGGCTGAGCGAGTTGGTTTCGGGACTTTTCACGATCGGAGTCACGACTGTGGTGTCCTCACGAAAATGCTCGGCGTTTTTATACAACGCCGAGACGAGTCGAACGTGCGTCACGCGTTATTAGCAACAATCGAAACAGGAAGGAAGACCTCTCGCCGATAATTTTCCGATAATAGTACACTGTTAAAAATGTACGGTGTCAAACGCTGCCGGTGTGGACTTTTTCCTAGTGTTACTTATTACAGTGTTAGTAGTAACACTTTTTACAGTGTATAATTAACACCAGCCGTTTCGTTAAATTTATTCCTGCGTTACCGACGAAACATTGTAACACTTTTCGCTTTAAAGGCATGAATGCACGTTTCGTGTGCGATTTTTTATTATCTCGTGAATGAATTACTCGCTTTTCTCAGTTTTCATCGAGAAATTGAAAAAAAAAAAAATCGAATTTTTCATTACAGATTTCCTCTATGGGTAATTGATCTTTAATTAGTTTTTTTTTTCGAAAATAAAAATTCTACCAATTCATTAAAGAGATTCACATTACTGGCGTCTGTACTTCAATTTTCGGTTCGATCCGTTAATAATTCGCGAAAAACGGCAGTTCCGAACTTTTGAGGTGCAAAGTCGGTGTTTCACACTCCTTTAACACCGCTCGTTATCACCGTTGATTGGTGTGGACCTATATAGACACCGTGTTGGTGTAGTTTTCAACACCACATTTTTAACAGTGTAAGGGCTCTCGTTATAACGCCCGGTAAACACGGGAAATTGGAGATCAAGTGCAGTCATATCTCACAAAACGGACAAGAAAAGTGAATTTTAACGATCGTGTTTACCACGAGCTTTTAGTTCCACGACTCGATAACACAGTGGATATTAAAAATTAAAGTCGGTAAAGTAGAACGTTGCAAATTGCTTCCTGATTATTTCACACTTTTAACGAAACTACCTCCATGATGACGTAGGTTTGTCAATTTTGGCAAGGTTCTACTTTGCTGGTTTCTTCCACTGTTTTTTTTTAAAGAAATAACATTTTTGTAAAATTAGATCGGCTCCACCGATTTGTCTCAAAATTGCACCCAACTCTTGTTTCATGATATTCGATATGCGGACCGAATTAGAACCCGATATCTCGTCATTTGCACGAGCTAAGCGCGAGAACGAAATTGAAAAAAATGTAATGTCATAAAATTTGATCAGTTGGACAGATCTGCGTCAAATTTGTACTCACACCTTGGTCCATGCTTGTCCATATGTGAACCAAATTTCAGATAATTCTGCATATAGGTACACGGAGAAAACTGTCTATGTTACGACAACAAAACTCGGTTTGTTGGCTGTTGGTTTGTTGCCATGACAATACGTAATGTAATTGTGACGTTCAGATTGTACGGCCAACCAACAAATATTTGTTACGGTAACTAAAAACTGTAGGTTGCTGATTATCTGTTAACGTAACAAATAATTAGTTGGCTTGATCTTTCTGATTGTTACTACAACGAATCTGATTGTTACTACAATGAATAAGTTATAGTACGACGTTATTCTGGCAAATGTTATTTGTTGCTCTAACAAATAAAGCGTAACAAATATTTTTTTGTTACCGTCACTGAAGCGTTTGTCGTCACTATATTGACATACAGACTTTGTTGCAGTGAGTTGTGGTGAGTTGTCCTAACATAGACAATTTTCTCCGTGTAGTTTAGTTAGGTTTAGTTAGGTAGGGTTAAGTTAGATAAGGTTAAGTTAAATAGGGTTTAGTTAGATAAAGTTTAGTTAGATAGGGTTTAGTTAGGTAGAGTTAAGTTAGATAAGGTTAAGTTAAATAGGGTTTACTTAGATAAAGTTTAGTTAGATAGGGTTTAGTTAGGTAGAGTTAAGTTAGATAGGGTTTAGTTAGGTAGAGTTAAGTTATTTAGGTTTTAATTAGATAAGGTTTAGGTAGGGTTAAGTTGGATAGAGTTTCATTAGATAGGGTTTAGTTAGGTAGGATTAAATTGGATAGGATTTAGTTAGACAGGGTTAAGTTAGGCAGGTTTAACGTAGGTAGGAATAAGTTAAGGAAGATTGAGTTATACAGTTAAGAAAGATTGAGTTATTATTCATGCCCTATTTATGAATAATGGCGACGGCGAAATATTTTTGCATTACGTAATGAAGAATGTTGGCGCGCGAATATAAAATAACTAGACGAGACCCGTCCAGTTATTTTGATAAAGTGTTATACAAGTGCAGTGACCAATTTATCTCTGTAATGTCCTGCAATGCAAACCACTCTTCGTTGCATATATGTGCAATGCTGTGAAAAAAGCACCGGAAAAAAAAATCGCAACGATAACCCAGATATGCGAGCGACGAATTTCGAACGGAATTCCACGTTCATTTTTTTTTTCTTGTTGTGTTTTCATAGAGTGTAAAATGAGAGTTAAATTATCTTAAGCAAGATGTATCGTCCGGTGCACCGTGGCCGCTCTACGGCATTGAATGAATAACCGAGCGCGAGTTCTCACCGTGGTCTAGTCCATCGGGACTGCCCTCGCGGTCGTCGTTTATCATTCCCGGCGGTGCGCGCAGGTGACACTCGCGATGGCTATTAGAGCAGCCTCGCCTTCGGGGCCGGTGACCATTAGCGGGGCGCGCATGTAGCCACGCCACGCGGAACAAAGTAGCCGATCGCCGCCGGTGCAACGCGCTCGCGGCGATCGTCGCGCACCGGCTGCCCGACTCTAATCCGCTTCTCGAGCTGTCGCGTTAGGCGCACGGAAATCTGACGGGTGCGTTTGACATTTTTTTATTCAGTAGTGCGAGCTGAAAAAAAAAATCAGAAAATTATTTTTGTAAGGAAATCATTATTTATAATTATTTTTAAAATAATTTTTTTTCATTTGATTGAAAAAAAATGTTAATGAATTTTTTTTTATTTTTTTTATTTTTTATGATTTTATTTTTTATTATTTTTTATCATTTTTTAAATATTTTTTTTTATAAGGAAACTTTATTTTTATAAGGAAGGATTTGCACAAATGTGTACAAAAGTAATTTTCTAGCCTCAATTTATTAATGTCTCGAAATTATTTATTTATTTATTTATTCTCTTTATCTAGCAATTTTTGCCGTAATAATTCTACACCAACGAAAAGAAAATTTTGTCACTTTCCGGATTCAATTTTTTGTATAATCTCGTAATTTTGTTTAATTGAAAATTTTACAAGTTTTTTTTTATTTTATTTTCCATCTCGAGAACCCACCGAGTGAGAAAAATTTCTCAGAGCCAAAAAAGAATCACGCCGGGTGGTCCAGCGAAAACGATCATTCGCCCAGGACACGACTCGCGGTCGTAAAAAAATTGTCGCCGCGGCGCCCCCGGTATTACCCGAGTGTCCCCCCCGTGAGAAAGGAGATTTCCTCGCCGTGGCGAGAGAGCATTTTTACGGCGTCCTTTACGTGCGAGCGGCTATTAATACGAATTTACTAACAGAACACGCGGTACGAGAATCCACGGGGAATCTCTTTATCGTCTAGAATAGTTTAGTGGTGTAGCCACCGTAATTGTTATTCCGAGTAAAAACGTGGAGCTTCCTCTTCTGATATTCTTTTTTTTATCGCTCTTCCACTTCTCACGTGGGGGATGTCCTCGCGCATCTCGTGTGCGCCGCACCCGACGCCACTCGGCCGTGTCACTTCCTCTTTTCTCTCCTTCGCGGGTGCAGCGGGAGGAGAATCGAGAATCGCCTCGGGGCACCCGAGAGACGGGAACGAGAGAGCGAATAGACTCTTCGGAAATCCGTGACATCCCGCGTGTCGCAGACTCTACGAAGCGCGCCGCACTAACGAAAACGAGGCACGTGCGAGGTCGGCCGTATAGCTGCGGAGGAGCCGCGAGGCGCTCGCTGACGGCTGCGCCACGCTGCCGAGACGAGACGAGGCTGGATCCCAACTTCCACGACTCTTGTGTTACACATTGTCGTCTTCGAGCTGCATCCGCACCTTGATGATTTTTATTCTGAGGAGCGTTTTACCATTTTACCATTGACCATTTTACCATTGACCATTTTACCATTGACCATTTTACCATTGACCATTTTACCATTTACCATTTTACCATTGACCATTTTACCATTTACCATTTTACCATTTACCATTTTACCATTTACCATTTTACCATTTACCATTTTACCATTTACCATTTTACCATTTACCATTTTACCATTTACCATTTTACCATTTACCATTTTACCATTTACCACTTCACCATTTTTACCATTTTCCATTTCCAATTTTTACCGTGTTCACCATTTTCACAATTTTTACCATTTTTGAATTTTTACCATTTTTACCATTTTACCATTTTTACCATTTTACCATTTTACCATTTTACCATTTTTACCATTTTACCAATTTACCAATTTACCATTTTTACCATTTTTAGCATTTTACCATTTTTACCATTTTTACCATTTTTACCATTTTTACCATTTTTACCATTTTTACCATTTACCATTTTACCATTTACCATTTTACCATTTACCATTTTTGCCATTTTACCATTTTACCATTTTTACAATTTTTACCATTTTACCATTTTTACCATTTTACCATTTTTACCATTTTACCATTTTTACCATTTTACCATTTTTACCATTTTACCATTTTTACCATTTTACCATTTTTACCATTTTACCATTTTTACCATTTTACCATTTTTACCATTTTACCATTTTTACCATTTTCCCATTTTTACCATTTTACCACTTTTACGACTTTTACCATTTTTACCATTTTACCATTTTTACCATTTTCCCATTTTTACCATTTTACCATTTTTACCATTTTCCCATTTTTACCATTTTACCACTTTTACGACTTTTACCATTTTCTTATTTTCCCATTTTTACCACTTTTACGACTTTACCATTTTATCATTTTACAAGTTTTACAATTTTTACCATTTACACAATTTCACAATTTTTACCATTATTCTATAAATCATACAGAACGAGTTGCCTCTCCGACAGATTATCGTGAATTTTTTTCCCAACCGGAAGCGTCGAAACGAAAAAAGGCAAACGGTTTGGTTATTCCAGGGAGAGCGACGCGGACGCCACACACACAGAAGACCTGCAGCGCGCCGCTCATGTGTTGAGAAGAAAAGACAAAAGGACGAGCGCGGTTCGCTGTCGCCAGTTCGTCGGGGCCCACATATCATTAGGCGCGGAAGCGGGTTTTGGGCGTTCGTGAAAGCGTCAAATAGGTGTACGGCCGCAGCCTTATGCAAAGCCCCTGCGCCGGATCTCCGCTTTGCATAAAGTGACCTGAATCGGATTTAAGGCGTCGCGGAGGAGCCTACGAAACGTCTCGCCAGACCGCGGCTCCCGCTTCTTGTTCCTGGCGAGCAGCAACAGCAGCAGCAGCGGCCGCGCCCGGCGTCTGAGGAGCTCGGACGAAATCACTGCTGACGCTGATGCCGCGCTGCCTTATGCACCGGGTTATAAATATTTCCCCTGTCAAAATAAAGAACGACCGTCGAGCCGCTGAGCCCCGCAAATCCTCGGGCGTATTAATGACACCACGACTGGTCGTATTACTCCCGATCTGCACTTTCGAATCCCCGGGCTCCTCTTAAGCCTGCAAACACGCTGCACTTATTGCGATTAGATTTCGCGACTGACCGCGGAGATTTTTCGGTTTATGGCGAACAATTTATTTTTGAATTCTTGAAGTACTTTAATGGAACCAATTTTTCTCACGTTCTCACACAAAAAAAACAAGAATTTCATGATTTTCTGTCGACGAATTAGAATTTGTGAAAAACTAGAGACATTTTTGGATTTATAGATTTTTATTTAAGAATTCGAGAAACACTGCAATTTGACACAAGTGAACCAATAATTCTCACAATATGTCAGGCAACCTTGAAAAAAAAAAGTAATACCACGTTTTTCCATTTTAAAAAATCGTCTTCCCACAATCGTCTCTTAATTCTACGTTTTTCTGTCGACAAATTAAACTTTGTGGGACTCTAGAAATATTTTTGAATTTGCAGCAATTTTTTTTAAGAATTCAAGAAATACTGTAATTTGACATAGGTGAACCAATTATTCTCACAATGTGTCAGACAACCTTGAAAAAAAACCACGTTTTTCCATTAAAAAAAATCGTCTCCCCCAACCGACTCTTAGTTCTACGTTTTTCTGTCAACAAATTAAACTTTGTGGTACTCCAGAAATATTTTTGAATTTGCAGCAATTTTTTGAAAGAATTCAAAAAATACTGTAATTTGACACAAGTGAACCAATTATTCTCTCAATGTGTCAGGGAACCTCGAAAAAAAACAATACCACGTTTTTCCATAAAAAAAATATCGTCTTCCCACAATCGACTCTTAATTCCGTTTTTCTATCCATGAATTAGAATTTGTGGGACTCTAGAGTCATCTTTGGATTTCCAGCAATTTCTTTTTTTTTTTTTTTAAGAATTCCATAAATACTGTAATTTGACAGAGGTGAACCAATCAATCATCATCACACCAATCATGTGTCAGGCAACCTTGAAAAAAAAAAAAAAAAAAAAAAAAAAAATACCACGTTTTTCCATCAAAAAAATATCGTCTTCCCACAATCAATTCTTAATTCCCAAACACTTAGCATCCCAGCCGAATCTGCATGCGGATTATCCGGCGACACAATCGAAGCCTCCATTTTTCCATTTACCATTTACAGTCTTCACAAAAAAAAAGCAGCTTTGGAATCCACAGCTGTCGCTTCAATGAAACCACGAGATATGAATTAAGAGGGAGAACAAAAACTCGCGGATCCCTCGTCATCGGCTGAAAATACGCGCAACCTCGGATCGAAACGTGACAAGCGGGGAAATAAAAACAAAATCGCGTGTGGTACTCGAGACCCTCAGCCATAATTACAGCGCGATTCGCCCGTTGAATTTTCGTAGGCAAATAAAAGCATAAAGACGCAAATCCACGTATTACAATGTACGATAATTATAGACGCGGTGGGTTTCTAATTGGATTGCGTAATCGGTGCTCGATTCGGTGGGCGAGAAAAAATTGTCCCGCGACTCCGTTTCGCGGCGCTCCGGAACGTCGGTCAATTTAATCGCGACCCGCCGCTTTTGATCATCGCACTCGCGGTGTGCGGCGGCAAGCGAGGCGATGTAAAAACGTGTATGTGTAGCGCACTCGAGAGAGCCACCAAGGTCCTTCTCAAGGTGTCCCAAGGTCCGCGCTCGTTTTCGCTTCGTTTCGTTCGCTTCCTCGTGAGTAATCGCGTATCGTCGCCGCACCGTGACGAGATTTACACACATGAGAAACGTGCACGAGCGCCAGGAGCGACGGGACTGCATGGTTGGATTTAGCGGTAAGCGAGAAAAACATTGGAAACGATTTTAAAAGGGAGCAGGAATTTATTTTTACAATTTTTTTGTAAATATAATTTTTTTAAGGGGGATGGAAAAAAAAGTTTATTTTTATTATAAAGTTTATTTCATTATAAAGTTTATTTTTATTATAAAGTTTATTTCATTATAAAGTTTATTTTTATTATAAAGTTTATTTCATTATAAAGTTTATTTTATTATAAAGTATATTTTTATCATAAAGTTTAAAAAAATTTGTCCTCACCGGTGAATTAAAAAAAAATAATTCTGTTCTTTTAGGAGCACAGCGAAGGATTTTTGTCAATGGACCCACAAATTGGGTCAACCGGTGGCATCAAAATCATATTTGAGGGTTTTTCACACTGTGAATGATTCAAAGAATAATATTCGAAGATTATTATTGCACACCTTTTAATAGAAGCGATTTTTTATGACCCATGAAGCAGATTTTTAGAATTTGGGGGTCTATCCCATTTTGCCCGGACTTTTTTTAAATAATTTTTTTATAAAGAAAAATTTAAATAATTTTGATATTAAAAATTTTCAAATATTTTTTCTGTAAAAAAATGTCAAGTTTGTTTTCTATAAAAAATGTCAAATGATTTTTTTGAAAAAAAAAATGTCAAGTTTGTTTTCTATAACAAAATTTCAAATGATTTTTCTGTAAAAAAATTTCAAATAACTTTTCTATAACAAAATTTCGAATAACTTTTCTATAAAAAAATGTAAAATAACTTTTCTATAAAAAAATGTTTTATATTTCTATAAAAAAAACAAATTTACAAAACGTGAAAATAATGTTGACTGTGTGAATGACGACCACGATCGGCTGCGCACACAGGAAACGTACGACGCGTCGCCGTACGTAGTCCATCTTACACCCATTGCGCCGTATCCCAACACCCGCGGACACCCTTATATTATTTTCCTTCCTCGCCCTTTCTTTCTCTCCTCTCTTCATACTTACGAGAGAGTCTTGACTCTCTCGCACTTGTAAAAGACTTGCGCGAGATAGAGAGAAAGAGGGAGAGAGTGAGGCGTGAGTCTCTCTCGCACACCAGGAAGGCACCTTTTCTCCCGGTGCGCCAGGCGCGCGAGGGTTCACCGCGGGGGTCAGCATCGATTTACAAAATCAGAAAAGGCGCCTCTCTCGCTAGTTACAACGCTATCACTCTCGCGGCGCGCGTTTCCTCTATGCGGAAAATAGTGGAATGGAAGAATGGAAGATTTTTTTATCTCTCTTTCTCTCTCTTTCCCTATTTCTATCTCTTTCTCTCTTTCCCTCTTTCTATCTCTTTCTCTCTTTCCTTCTTTCTATTTCTTTCTCTCTTTCCCTCTTTCTATCTCTTTCTCTCTTTCCCTCTTTCTATCTCTTTTTCTCTTTTCCTCTTTCTATCTCTTTCTCTCTTTCCCTCTTTCTATCACTTTCTCTCTTTCCTTCTTTCTATCTCTTTCTCTGTTTCCCTCTTTCCCTCTTTCTATCTCTTTCTCTCTTTCCCTCTTTCTATCTCTTTTTCTCTTTTCCTCTTTCTATCTCTTTCTCTCTTTCCCTCTTTCTATCACTTTCTCTCTTTCCCTCTTTCTATCTCTTTCTATCTTTCCCTCTTTCTATCTCTTTCTCTCTTTCCCTCTTTCTGACTTCCTCTCTTCCTCTCTTTCCCTCTTTCTGTCTTTTCCTCTTTCTCTCTTTCTCTCTTTCTGTCTTTTTCTCTTTGTCTCTTTCTCTCTTTCTCTCTTTCCCTCTTTCTCTCTTTCTCTTTCTCTCATTCTCTCTTTCTCTCTTTCTCTCTTTCTCTCTTTCCCTCTTTCTGACTTCCTCTCTTCCTCTCTTTCCCTCTTTCTGTCTTTTCCTCTTTCTCTCTTTCTCTCTTTCTGTCTTTTTCTCTTTGTCTCTTTCTCTCTTTCTCTCTTTCTCTCTTTCCCTCTTTCTCTCTTTCTCTTTCTCTCATTCTCTCTTTCTCTCTTTCTCTCTTTCTCTCTTTCTCTCTTTCCCTCTTTCCCTCTATCCCTCTTTCCTTCTTTCTATATTTTGCTCTTTCTCTATTTCCCTCTTTCTCTCTTTTTCTCTTCTCTCTTTCTCTCTTTCTCTCTTTCGTTCTTTCCCTCTTTCCCTCTTTCCCTCTTTCCCTCTTTCCCTCTTTCCTTCTTTCTATATTTTGCTCTTTCTCTATTTCCCTCTTTCTCTCTTTTTCTCTTCTCTCTTTCTCTCTTTCTCTTCGTCTCTCTTTCCCTCTTTCCCTCTTTCTCTCTTTTTCTCTCTTCCCCTCTATCCCTCTTCCTATCCTTTTCTCTTTCTCTCTTTGAGTCTCCCGAGTCTCCGAGCTTCGGTTAGAATCCGTACGACCGGTTTGCCGTTTTACACGCCATTATATACGCCATACGAGTCCCGCGCGCCGAGGACACGTGGTGTCGCTTTGGGATTTTTATTTTATTTTTTTCAATTTCTTTCTGACTTGAAAAAAAAAAAAAATCATTTTTTTCCTACGTCGTCTACGCCCCCCGTGGGCCCTGCGAATTTTTCCAACCGCGACGCTCGACTATACGACTCGAGTCGGGAATACCGAAGTTTCTCTCCGTGTATCTCATTCCCTCGATACGCGGGGCAGCTTCGCGCCGAGCGAACCTGTCGAGCTTTCGCAACCCATCCGATGCGTTACATCGGTGCGGACGGACCTTGGACGAACGCGGTTCGGTTTATTGCCGGCCGCAAGACCCACGCAACCGACGTCGTTCACCGTGAAATTGAGGGTGGATCCTTTGATTAAGCCAATAATTAAGGCGCGCAGCGCTGAACGCAGCGTCGACGATGTCGAGACCGCCGAGAGACTCGGGACCGAGGGGGTTGGATCGTATGAGTGAAAATATCTCCGAGTTGGAGAAAAATGTTGGGGAGAGCGAAACCCCTCGATTCGCGCTTCAGTGGTCGACCCTGCGATGTCAGTTTGACGTTCAGTGGTCGTTTTGTCCGTTACACCATTTGGGCTTTGAAATCGGTTTTGATTCGACCTTTCATCGAATTAAAATATATTTTAATTAAACCTTTCGACAAATTAAAACATATTTGAATTAATCTTCTCGATGAATAAAAATATATTTCAATTAATCCTCTCAGTGAATTAAAATATATTTTAATTAATCCTTTCAGTGAATTAAAAAAATATGTTAATTAATCCTTTCAGCGAATGAAAATATATTTTAATTGATCTTTTCAAGAAATTAAAATATGTTAATTAAGCCTTTCAGCGAATTAAAATATATGTTAATTAAGCCTTTCAGCGAATAAATGTAATTTAATTAAGCCTTTCATTCAAAGATTTTTTAAATTTCATTGCCGTTTTAATTAATTAAGAAATTAATTAGACAATTCAATTAATAAAAATATATTTTCATTAATAGAAAGGTCGAATCAAAACCGATTTCAAGGATCAAATGATGATAATTGAGATTATTCATGACGATGAAAAAAAGGAGTCAAGAGAACCTTGCGGTTAAGAATATTGAAGGATTTTGAAGGAAGAATATTGAAGGACAAAACGATTAAATTCTGTACTTCAAAAAACTGTAATTGAGCCCAAACTCTGTAAAAAATAACTCCTTGAAATTTAATGCACAACTCCTGCATTTTTTTTCACTCATAAACTGCCACACTAAATTGAATCCACAAAATACAATGTAATATTCATACATCGTGCCGTAAAAACGCTCAAACCTCTCACATCTTTTTAATTCCCTTTAATCCCACCGTCCAACCATCAACATCTTTACACCGCAATCCCACATTAAAATTCGGCTCCCCAATTTTACGCCCAAAACCATCCAAACATTTTTAACATCAATTACAGTATAATAAAAAAAAAAGAAAAAAAAAACAATCCAGGAATCCCGAAAATCCATAAAATAAAAAAATTGGTACTTAATATTCGTTTCGCTACCTGCAAAAAAAATAATAACATAAATATGTATAACCCGTGAGATGTAAACATTTTTAGGGCCTTTTTTTAAATCCTGAAATCCTCAGTCGTTCGAGGGGGGCAAAAGGGGGGGGGCGGGAGGGGGTACAGCACTTAATGAGATATTTCGTGTATGGCTCGTTTACAGCCACGGATAACGTGTTATGTGCTCCGGTCTTATCATCCGGCGCCTCGTTGATATATTGGTACTTGGGGCCCGCGTATGTCCGCGTATTAAACGCGCTCGAAACACGTTCCGGAGTATATTACGGGGTCCGCGGGCCGCCTCGGCGATAGCGCGCGGAGGTCCCGCTCGTCGTCGTCGCGGCCTCGCAACTTCTCTCTCGTCACTCCGTGCGCTGCTCTCCTCGGTCCTCGACGCTCCTCGCGCGGTTTATCGCCTCGTCCGGCCCCGATAACCGCCTCGTTGGCGGAAAAACGACGGGGCTATCGGCGAGAAACCAAGTCAGGACGAAGAGATCTCGCCTTGGGTACCTGTATCCGTTTTTATATGGGGCATTCCATGCCGATTCGAGCCGAGTCTTACCTAAGATCCTGCGGATTGGACCCGCGATTTTTTGCACGAGTTTTATGACTCTTGACATTACTGCATATTTTTGGGGGATTTTTTAAACATTTTTGAACTTTCTACGATTTTTTTTTACATTTTTGAATTTTCTAGGATTTTTTTTTACATTTTTGAATTTTCTAGCATTTTTTTGAACATTTTTGAATTTTCTAGGATTTTTTTGAACATTTTTGGAATTTTTTAGGATTTTTTTGAACATTTTTTAATTTTCTAGGATTTTTTTGAACATTTTTGAATTTTCTAGGATTTTTTTTGAACATTTTTGAATTTTCTACGATTTTTTTTACATTTTTGAATTTTCTACGATTTTTTTTACATTTTTGAATTTTCTACGATTTTTTTAAACATTTTTGAATTTTCTACGATTTTTTGAACATTTTTTAATTTTCTAGGATTTTTTAAAACATTTTCGAATTTTTTACAATTTTTTTGACATTTTTGAATTTTCTACGATTTTTTTTTACATTTTTTAATTTTCTACGATTTTTGAAAAAAAAAAAAAAAAAATAATAATTTGATTGACAAAATGAAAAAATCTGAAAAAAATTGGGGGAAATATTTTGTCAAAAATGAAGATTTTTTAGATCCGAGCCGAAGTCGTCGGGCGGCTCCTTTCATTTTTTTCAAAAATGAAAATGGAAAAAAAAAAAAAAATTTATCGAAAAAAATCTATGAAAAATAAGGTATTTTTAGAGTTTTATCAATGATTAAAAAAATCGTGGGGCCGATTCGAAGGGTGGAGGATCGAATCAACATGGAATGCCCCGTATATGTGCAGATATGCGTGGACGAATAACCTGTATACGCTGACGAGGCGAGCCGAATCTCCCCCCGCGAGCGAGGCTCGAAAATGGCCACTAAACTTTCGAACGACTTTAATCGGGCATTAAGGGGACGATAGCGGAGCGCGGTAGCTCGATGACTCGGGACAAACAGTCGCCCGGCACGCGATCCTCGGCGTCACAACCCGAGACGCGTTATTTCTCAGCAAGTTTTTTGCCCTCTCGGTCCTTCTCACGGGATTTTTCCCGTGTTTCCCTTTCGCTCGAGTTGCTCACGTTGATGTGGTGGCTGAGAATTTTTGTCTTTTTTTTTTACAATCGCTCTTATGTGCTGCGCTTATCAATCTGAGAGACCGAGGAATTCTTCAAAAAGTATAATAAAACGTTTTAATTTAAATTTCAGGCACGTAATCTCACCTTTTATTATTTTATTTTGATTCATCATTGTTTTATTATTTAGCAATAAATAATAAAACGTATAATAATGAACATGTACAAAAAAAACATGGATTATTTTATTATTATTAAATATTGTTTTATTATTTAGCAACAAATAATAAACATGCATAAATAAAAGATGAATAATTTTATTATTATTATTACGTAATATTTTATTATTTAGCAAGAAATAATAAACGTGCAGAAATAAAATATTTATTATTTTATTATTATTATTTTATTATTATTATTATTATTATTATTATTACTATTTTATTTATTATACGAATTTTTTTCTGGATGCAACGAAAAATATTTTTCCTCCTTCTCGTATGATTTTTTGTTATCACTACGAATGACATTTGATAATAAATCAAAACTCCTAATTAAACGCCGTAATTAAAATTCCAGACCCGCATATTTCCACCTACGTATTTTATTTTATTTTATTTCGCATAATTTTCTGGATGTGAACGGCAAAAAAACGGCTACCCCACTGCTAATTACACGAAATGAAAGGAGCACCGCGAATTTAGCAGATTTTCTAGAAACCCTCGGGACACTCGACGAGGCTTCGCGCCACCCGCCGTATTGATACTAATTGAACGAGTCATCAAAAGTGCGATTCACGGCATTCGAAGCCGTTTCCACCTCGGGCCGCAGGTTTCCTGATTATCTAATAATATAATGCACCGAGCGTATATTTCCCGCCTAATAAATTCGAGCTGCCGGACTTATCGGGAGGCGCAGATAGGCGCGCGGCGTACGCGGTACGTGATGCCCGAGAGTGCAACGTGACCCTCGTTCTGTATTATCCTCTTAACGATGAGTGCGAGCTCCAACTACGAAGGGAGGATAATCGGCAACGCTGATGAGCGAGAGACTCGAGTTTCTACAGAGGGCAGCAAAATTTCTGATAAATTAATTTTTTTTCGTATAGGAAACCAGAGACGATTTTTTTTAAAATATAAACACTTTTTAGTGGAATGAAAATGATTTCTCAGACGAAACAATAATTCGAGCAAAATACATTCCTTGTGGATATTTTTTAATTATTATGTGAGCTGAGCAAAATTACTGATTAATTTTTTTTTTCGTACAGGAAACCAGAGACGAAATATTTTGAAAATTGAAATATTTTTTTGTTGGAACGAAAATTATTTCTTAGACGAAAAAATGATTCGAGCGAAATAGATTCCTTGTGGATATTTTTTAATTATTATGTGAGCTGAGCAAAATTACTGATTAATTTTTTTTTTCGTACAGAAAACCAGAGACGAAATATTTTGAAAATATAAACACTTTTTTATTTTAACGAAAATTATTTCTTAGACGAAAAAATAATTCGAGCAAAATACATTCCTTGTGGATATTTTTTAATTATTATGTGGGCAGAGATAAAGTTAGAAAAGTTAATTTTTTTTATAAGGGTTATTTTTTTTCTCATCGATGAAAAAATTAGAAATAATTATATTCTTTTGGATTTATAGCGAAGGATTTTTTGGTCTCTGGACTCACCAGTTGGGTCAACCGGTTGCTTGGAAACCAGGAATATGTCGTTTTCACTCTGCGCAGAGTCCAAAGAAATTCAGTCATTGGATTGGCTTCCGGTGGGACTCAATATCAATAAAAAAAAAAAATCCTTCGCTGCGATCCTAAAAGATTAGAAATATTTCAAATTTTCTCATCGGTGAAGAAAAAAGCGGCCCTTGTAACAAAAATAACCTGTTTTTACTGACTCGTCCCACTTATCCATAACCATTAAACCATCATTAAAAAAAATCCTAATGGAAAAAAAAATGTTTACAGAATTAATTAAAAAAATGTTTCCGCATCCCTCAAAATATATTCCTTGTGATATCTTTGGATTATTAAATCATCGAAAAAAAAATCACACGGGTAAAAAAAATGTTTAAAAAATTAATAAAAAATATCTCCGCATCCCTCAAAATACATTCCTTATGATATTTAGAAATGATTAAACCACTGATAAAAAAAATCACACGGGTAAAAAAATGTTTAAAAACTTAATAAAAAAAATATCTCCTCACCCTCAAAATACATCCCTCAAGATATCTAAAAATGATTAAATCACTAACAAAAAAAATCACAAGGCTAAGAACATTTTAGACAAATTCCCAAAAAAATATTTCCAAATCCATCACAAAAAACATGTCCGAAAAATCCGTCGATTTTGGTGCACCCTGTACACCTCGCTCTATCTCGCCGTCAAGACCCGGAGAGCCGCGCGGTGCGAGCGCCCGTTGATAAAGAGGGCCGCGAGGATTTTTCACCCTCCCGCGTATTAATTATTAATCCGCGCGCGGCGCGCTCGCTTAATGGTTCGCGAACTATGCTAATGAAGACGCCGCGCGGCTCGAGCGCCCGGGTATTCCGCTATTCACCGCCGTAAAGCTCTCGGCCGGCTGCGCTTTGGGAACGACGTGATTAGCATCGACGCATCGAGATGCCCGAGCGATTCGCGATGGCCACGAGGTGAGCCGAGATATCCCTCAATGTCGCGGGCGTCCGATGAAGACCTCACGGGGTTGCTCGATGCTCTTCAGAAATTCCTCCATTTATTTAACTTTTTACACGTGCTACATATACATATAGGGGAGGTGCGGGCAAAACGGAACAGCATTTTTTTTCAGTTCCAACTATTTTGGGGGCAAAATGGGACAGACCCCCATTTCGTGAAAATGGCGTCTATACGACACAATTCAACGCATGTAAGTAGATTATAAATATTTTTAAACATTTTGAGTGTTTTAAGCAATCTGGCTTTTGAAAAATCACTTTGAATTTTTTTTTTTTCAATGTAACCATTAAGGAGTATCACCGAGTAAAAAAAAAATACGAATTTCCGAATTTGGGGGTCTGTCTCATCTCGCCCGCACTTTTTTAAAATAAATTTTGTATTAAAAAAAATTCAAATAATTTTGATATTAAAAATTATCAAATATTTTTTCTGTAAAAAGAATGTCACGTTTGTTTTTTATAACAAAATTTCAAATCATTTTTCTATTAAAAAATTTCGAATTACTTTTCTATAAAAAAATGTCAAATAACTTTTCTATAAAAAATGTCAAATATTTTTTCTAAAAAAAAATGTCAAAAACACGGATTTCCAAATTTGGGGTTCTGTACCATTTTGCCCGCACTTTTTTTTGCGGACACTCAAAATTCATGATTGACAATAAAAATACACTTTTGTTATCGTCATAAAACCATTTTTCGCTACGTGTCCCATTTTGCCCGCACCTCCCCTATATATCGAGCGTTCCACGCGAAGTGGCCTCCCCCCTCCCTCCCCCTTTTTGATGTATCTATTCGCGTCCGAGACCCGCGCACCGCGCGAAATAAATAACAATAATAAAAAAAATTATAATAATAATAATAATAATAAATATACGCGGTACGAGAACCGAGCCGAACGAGTCCGAAGCGGACGCGAGCGGTCAAAGTGCGAAATCCAGTTAATCCGAGGAGGCGAGTAGCAGCTCGGCGCACATCAGCCAGAAGGAAAAATAGGATCGGCGAAGAAGTGAAGAAATGACGAGCGACGCGCTCGAGAGGGAGGGAGAGGAGTCCGTGGAATATAGGGTTCCTTGACCCCCCGTGCGTGAACCGCACTCGTTCGTGTGTGTAACACAACATTCGATGGGCTCCGCGCTCTCCAGGAGCTCGCATCGCGCACGTATAATCGGTATAACGTATATTATTCATTTTCTTTCGGTGAAACTGAAATTAACAACAACAAAAAATCCCGGCTCACGGCTGAGTATGTGAGATGTGACGAATGACGTTGAGCGAGTCTCGATTAGCCACGAGAAATATGGGGGGCTGATGGGGTTTAAGGTTGAGTTTCCTGATAGCGAAAAACGCAAAGGATATTTTTCGGATTTTTTTCTGAGGACAATAAATTGTGTAAAAGTGTTTTTGTTGTCATCCCTCTGATCCTGTATGTTATTAAAAATGTCGTTGTCGTCGTATAGGACAATTAAGCAGGCCGGGGTCAAATGACACACTGAACCCAGCATTTTTTTAAGTTCTGAACGGAGCTGGAGCTGAATTTTTCTAAGTCCAAAGGATATTTTCGGGATTTCTTTTTCTGAAGACAATAAATTGTGTAAAAGTGTTTTTGTTGTCATCTCTCTGCCCCTGTATATTATAAAAAATGTCGTCGCCATTTTATAGGACAATTAAGCAGGCCGGGGTCAAATGACACACTGAACCCAGCATTTTTTTAAGTTCTGAACGGAGCTGGAGCTGAATTTTTCCAAGTCCCCCGAGGGAGCTGGAGCTGAATTTTTCTAAGTCCCCCAAAGGAGCTGCAGCTGAATTTTTCTAAGTCCCCTAAGGGAGCTGAAGCTGAATTTTTCCAAGTCCCCCCAAAGAAGCTCGAGCTGAATTTTTCTAAGTCCCCCAAGAAAGCTGAATATTTCTAAGTCCCCCAAAGGAGCTGGAGCTGAATTTTTCTAGGTCCCCCAAAAGAACTGAATGTTTCTAAGTCCCCCAAAGCAGCTGGAGCTGAATTTTTCTAGGTCCCCCAAAAGAGCTGGAGCTGAATTTTTCTAAGTTCACCAAGGGAGCTGAATGATTCTAAGAACCCCAAGGGAGCTGGAGCTGAATTTGTTTAGGGTTATTATTATTATCAATTTTATTATTGTTATTATTATTATCAATATTATTATTATTATTATTATTATCAATATTATTATTGTTATTATTATTACCAATATTATTATTATTGTAATTCTTGTTGTTATTATTATTTCATCTAAAATGAAATGAAATTGTAAAACGCAAATCCATATTCGTAAATAATTGTTGCACTTGGACGCCTTGTGCAAACTATGTTAACATCCCGGAGTTGGCTCAACACGCATGACTGAAAAACACCCTTCGAGCATATGGAAGGTGTCCGATAATTCTCGAAAGGCAAAAAACTAAACCGAAGAAGCCCGGCGATGACGCCCGACAGACGTTTTACGGCGTAATTCTACGGCGAGACGCCCGGAGCGTCGGTCATGTTCGACTCCACGCAGTCCGACAGTAAGTTACAGCTACCGCGAGCTGTTATTAACGTTATTCAATCATCGCGAGGGTTTTTCCTCGCGTCGAACGAGAACAACGTGTTCTAGGTTTTTAGATTGTTTTTTTTTTTTTTTTCTTTCTTCAGTCATTGCGTCTCGACCGCTGCGCGACTTCATTTTTCGCACTTGGAGCGCGAGAAGAGATTTTTCTGAGTGCGAAACGCTCCACGACGACGTTTATGGTGGCTACGTGTCTCGCGGATTTATTGAGACGTTTTTACTTCGCGATCCGCGTGGTCGAAGTCCCGAGAATTGAAAGAGTCATGAGAACGCGGATCAAAATCGGAATCTTGTGAAAATCGAAATTTCAGTTTTCCCCAAATTTTCGCAGATGAAACTTGTAATTTTTTGAAAACTGAAATTTATTTTAGGTGTCAAATATTTGTATTTTTATGTTTTTGGTTTTTTTTTAAATTTTTTTACGTGTGTCAAATATTTTTATTTTTATATTTTCGGTTTTTAAAATATTTTTTACGTGTGACAAATATGTTTATTTTCATATTTTTGGTTAAAAAAAAAAGTTGCGTGGGTCAAATATTTTTATTTTTATATTTTTGGTTTCTAACTTTTTTTTTTCTTTTTTTCTTTTGCCTTAAATTCCCTGCTTGCTGCAACAACGATGAACAAAAACAAACAATTTTTTTAATGTTTGCAAATTTTTTTAATCCTCATCAATTACCAAAAATCATTATTTTCCGCCCCTTCGATGACCTTCAATTTCCCATCAGATTTTTATTTCGTCCCAAATCATCGAAATTCCTGTGCAAACTGCTATTTTGGTTGCAACATGAATGACTTTACAAAAACATCTTCGAGCTCCCAAAAAAAACAGCCTGAAAAAAAAGTTGCCATCGCACTAATGTCCCCAATTATCCTGAATGCGTTGCCGTAATTACCAAACATATTGCACACTTCTTCCCAGATGTAAATCGATAAAAACCCGAATTAGGATTTCAATTTGCCGCCATTAATACCGCTGGGGCTTCTCGCGAGTCGCCGGGAGAAATTACGAAAGATAGCGATCAATGCGCGCAAGGTGGGCGCATAATCAACGAGCTGTAATAATCGGCGCACGGGGGACGCAAGGCCGGAGAAAGCGGAGCTGCGCTCGTCGCGCGTTTGACTCCGAAATTGTCAGCGTGTGAAGATGACGCGAGGCGCTTCACGCTGTTTATATCGCGCGTTGTGCATCATCATCGATTACCGGGCAGCTCTCGCGCTAATCGGCTCTCGCGGTCTCACCTTCCTCTCACTACCGTCTTGACTCTTTTTTTTCCCTCATCTTCCTCTCACTACCGTCTTGACTCTTTTTTTAAAAAAATTTTTCTCTCACCTTCCTCTCACTACCGTCTTGACGATTTTTTTTTCTTTTTTTTCCCTCACCTTCCTCTAACCGCAGTCTTGACAATTTTTTTTCTTTTTTTCCCTCACCTTCCTCTCACTACCGTCTTGACAATTTTTTTTTACTTTTTTTTTACTCTTTTAAAAAAAAAATTCCCTCACCTTCCTGTCACTACCGTCTTGACTCTTTTTTTGAATTTTTTCCCTCACCTTCCTCTCACCACAGTCTTGACTCTTAAAAAAAAAAAATTCCCTCACCTTCCTCTCACCACAGTCTTGACTCTTTAAAAAAAAAAATTCCCTCACCTTCCTCTCACCACAGTCTTGACTCTTTTAAAAAAAAATTTCCCTCACCTTCCTCTCACCACAGTCTTGACAATTTTTTTTTCTTTTTTTCCCTCACCTTCCTCTCACTACTGTCTTGACGATTTTTTTACGCTTTTTTTTAAATTTCCCTCACCTTCCTGTCACTACCGTCTTGACTCTCTTTTTGAATTTTTTTTCCCTCACCTTCCTCTCACCACAGTCTTGACTCTTTTTTTAATTTGTTTTCCCTCACCTTCCTCTCACCACAGTTTTGACAATTTTTTTTCTTTTTTTCCCTCACCTTCCTCTCACTGCCGTCTCGACGATTTTTTTTTACTTTTTTTTACTCTTTTTTAAATATTTTTATTTCCTCACCTTCTTCTCACTACCGTCTTGACTCTTAAAAAAAAAAAAAATCCCTCACCTTCCTCTCACCACAGTCTTGACAATTTTTTAAAGTTTTTTCCCTCACCTTCCTCTCACTACCGTCTTGACGATATGTTTTTTTTTTTTTAGTTCTATATGGTTGCAGCCAATCACGATGACCGCGATGTCGCCTCGTTTCGCAACCCGGGGGCAGCAGCGATGCCCGATGAATTTGCTGAACCCACAGGTCACCCGCCACTCTCACCGATTTACACAGTTACTGCGAGATGTGTGTGGTCGCCTGCGCTTGCTGTATACGATCGAGAGATGCGAGAATGTGTCATACACTCTCCTTCGTGTGTTCCGTAATATCTCGCTTGCCCACGGGAGTTTTCAGGGCTTTGGTCGTAAGACTAGACGATGGGAGGGGGGCGAATGAAACCTTAGAAACAGTGATAATTAAAATTAATCGGAGCCCCAGGACATTTAAACAAACTGTTTCAAACACAATAATTAATTTGTGTATTTCGGAGCCAATCATTTTTTTGCAAATAAGAAATCAAACATAACAATATATTACAAACAAAAAAATTAAACATAATATATTTTTTAAAATTTCGGACCTCTTTTTTTCATTAAAAAATATGAAATAACTTTTTTATAAAAAAAATTTCAAATAATATTTTTATTTAAAGAAATTCAAATCATTTTTTACACAAAATATTTCAAATAATTTTGATGAAAAAAGTCAAAAAATGTTTGTAATTTCAAATTTTTTTTAAAGAAATTTTTTTATAAAAAGGAATGTCAAACAATAATTTTTCTATGAAAACATTGTAAACAACTTTTTTTATAAAAAATGAAACAATAATTTAAAAAAAAATGTCAAACAAAAGTAATTTATAAAAAAATATTTTTATTTAATTTCGTAAAAAAACTATAGACTGCTCAAACGTGCGGTATATATTTTATTTATTATCGCATGCGTGCGGTGTACATTTTACGGCCTGGTCGCCCGCGAGTATAGATAATATGTCGTAATGGATAGTATATCACATACAGTTTAATATATTGCTCGCGAATGCTACCGACCTCGGGGAGTCAACTCGGTAATTGAAATTGTTAGCCTCCTCGCCGGCCGTGTGCGCACTCGCCACGAGGGCATCCGGACTGACCACAAAAGTCACTCTCGCTCTCTAACTCGTGTGCGTGCGGCCACGCATCAAGTGCACGCGTGCTATACTCACGGAGGCTCCGCAACGGGTGTCGCAGCTTCCGACTCTTCGTACCAGTCGAATTCGTGACTCAACAATTTTTTTTCACATTTTTTAACAGAATTTTTACGATTTAATCACCTGTTTTTGGGGCCAACAAAATAAAAACAACGGCTGCCTTAAGATTTTTGCATATTCCTGACATTTCGCATATTCCCTATATTTTTCTATAATTTCTACATTCGTTTTGCGATTTATAAAAAATAAAATAAAATTTAAAAAAATGGAGAAATTTTTGCACCGATTAGCAATTTACGAAAAACGAACTAAAATTCAAAAAAGTTGACAATATTTTCGCACCGATTTGCGATTTACAAGAAATTCACAATATTTTTGCACCGATTAGTGATTTACAAAAAATTATATAAAATTCACAAAAAAAATTGACTATATTTTCGCATCGATACCCAATTTACAAAAAATTAACTAAAATTCACAACAAAAATTAACAATATTTTCGCACCGATTTGCGATTTACAAAAAATTAACTAAAATTCACAAAAATAAATTAACAACATTTTCGCATCGATTTGCGATTTTCAAAAAATTAACTAAAATTCACAAAAAAATTACAATATTTTCGCATCGATTTGCGATTTACAAAAAATGAACTAAAATTCACCAAAAAATGACAATATTTTCGCATCGATTTCCGATTTACAAAAAATAAAATAAAATTCGCAAAAAAATTAACAACATTTTCGCATCGATTTGCGATTTACAAAAAATTAACTAAAATTCACAAAAAAATTTACAATATTTTCACACCGATTTACAATTTACAAAAAATTAACTAAAATCCACAAAAAAAGTTACCAATATTTTCGCACATATTTGAGTAACATGAAGAGTCTGAACCTCCTTAACGGTACATGAAAAAAAAGAAAATAAAAAAAAGAAAAAGGAATTAAAAACTTGTTTTTACAAATTTTTTTACGTCCAATTATCGAATAATTTCTTTCGCCTCAATCTCGGCATATATTTTTAATCCGCTCGCTCATCTCGCGCCCGATCGAATTAAAAATACACGTCCGTATTTACACGTCTACATCGATCCACGAAAGTTCGTATCTCTCGCGAGGCGAATCCTCGCGTCTCCTGCGCGGCGCTGCATGCGAGCTCGTGGCACATCATCAACTCGACCCCGCTTAATGGCTCGTCCACTCGAATGTTGCCCAAGTCTCGGCGGTGCCGCGCGCGCCGAGCACTCGTATTTTCGAGCAAACATTCACTTTTATATTATGCCAAGAAGCGGACCACACGAGCGAAATCCCCACGCGACATGACCCGAGCGCCGCGTGCGCCTTCCTCCCCCCCCCCCCCCCCCCTCCTCCCGCGCCTCGTTCGAGCTTATATTTCATATACACGCGGGAAGACGAGTCGTCCGCAATCCGACAAATCACAGTTACGCAATTCACCTTCGTCGGGCATTTTTCGCTCGCGAATCTCCCGCGAGTTTCCTCCGCGCGCGCGCGCGCCGAGCTGTCAAAACGAGAGGAACGCGCGCGACGTTTTTTTGAATCACGCACGATTTTACACGCGACGTCCCGCTCGACTGAAACGAGATCCGCGGACGACGCACGTGACCCAATTTTTTTCGTGACGAGAATCACTTTGTAATACTTAGAATTGTTTTTTTTTTAATGAGATATATATATTTTTTCATTTTTTTGGTGGAAAAAATAATTGTTATTATTATTGATTGTTAAATTATTAAATTATTATTATTATTATTTATTTGACGGGTTCCGCGGACGTCGCACGTGACCCAATTTTTTTCGTGACAAGAATCATTTTGTAATACTTAAAAAAAATTTGTTAATAAAATTATTATTATTATTATTATTATTTTTCTTCATTTTATAATGGAAAGAATATCAGTTGTTATTATAGATTGTTAAATTATTAAATTATTATTATTGTTATTTATTTGACGGGTTCTTCATTTTGGAAACCTGATTTGTATCTGCGGACCGAAAAATATTAGCCTTTTGTAATTAAACTGATAAATATTTATTTTTGCATTAAATTATTAAACAAAGAAAAAAATGTTTGCCAACGTGACTGGTTTGGTAGTCATCATGGTGAAAATGAATCTGCACTACATTAACACGTACTGCTTTATACAGAATTATTTACATCAGTTTTAGAACATTTACACAATTTCATTTCATTGATTAGAATTTATTAAAAATGTTTCTAAATTTTGATTTGATTGATTACAATTTCTTAAAAATGTTTCTGAATTTTGATTAGATTGATTACAATTTATTAAAAATGTTATTAAATTTTGATTCCATTCGTTACAATTCATTAAAAATGTTATTAAATTTCAGATATAACAGTAAAAATCTGATTGAAAATTTGTATATAAGGTTTTTTATTCGATTTTTTTTAGTGTCAGAAAAATAAAAAATAAATTTCCTGCTGCTGTTGAACTTTGACCCCTTGAAGCATCTCAAATTAGTCACATTATCTCATTATCGAAAAACAATTGAAACATTTTCATTAAAAATTGTCAAATAAAAAAGTCGCAGCATTTCTGTATGACAAACATATTTTTTCCTTCCGGCCACGTTCGCCAGCCTCCATTCATCTCGCTCCTTCGCTCGGTCAAGAAATTAGCATATTTCACAGCGGGCGTCACGTAGCGTCCGCGTGGGTCCCAAGCGGGCGCGGATGATGGAAATTCGGGCTCTCGACCGGTGGGTTCAACAGGTGGTGAAAATTTGGTGCACGTGCCTGGAATCCACGGCCCGATGGTCGTTCGATATTCACTCGGGGCGATTTCAAAATCCTGGCCATGCGCGCGCGCGCCGTGTGTCATTAAACCGATCTCCGTGGATCCGGCAGTAAAAAACGTAAATCCGAGGATGTATAATTCTCGCGGGCGGTGTGTGTAAGCGTATCGTGCGTTTCTCGATAAAGTGAAACCTCGGGATCAAACGGTAAACACGATAAAACCCGAGAGCAGCGCCGATGCTGCCCCGTGTATTAAGGCCCCGGGTATAAAGGTCGAGTTGGGCCCTCGGGCGAAAAAAAAAAAAAACACATCTTCCCACTTTATGTGTAAATAATTCTAACGATTCTTCGCGGCCCGAGAATTCGGCCCCGCACGTCTCAGAATCGGCCGAGTCGAAAAATACATTCCGGAATTCGATTTCGATGTTTCGTGAATCGATCGATAAAACCCGACCGATCTCGACGAAAATCGCGCCACCCGGGGTTCGGAATTGATTGGAAATACTCGGCGATCGGTCCGGATCGGTATCGGGGAAAAAAAAAAATTTCCACCGTTTTGGGCTCGTCCGGGATTTGAACCCGGGACCTCTCGCACCCGAAGCGAGAATCATACCCCTAGACCAACGAGCCAGATGTTAATATGGTCGCGGATTTCTCGTTCATGGCCTTCGTACTAAATGACTCCGCCAATTGCGATCGCGTTTTTTGTCGTAGGGTTTGTGGGGGTAATATGGGTCAATATAAAAATGCTTGTTTTTTATTTTTTATATTTTTTATGTGATTTATTCGATTTTCTATATTTGGTAAATAATTTGAGAAAAATGATTAGGAATAGTTAACGTTAAGTTATTTATGAAATGATAAATAAATAAATAGTGTAAAAATAAATGGAAGAATCGCGACTGTGGTAGACGTGATACCGCAACTTGTGGGGTAATATGGACCACTGAAAAATTCTTTTTTTTTATCTTTAATTTTTTTAGATGATTTATTTATTTTACTTTATGTGGCAAATTATTTCGGAAGAATAATTGTGAATATTTAAAGTTAAATAATATATGAAACGATAAATAAATAAATAGTGTAAAAAATGAATATGAGAACCGTGACTCTGGTAGACGTGATTCCACGACTTATGGGGTAATACGGGTCAGTGAAAAATGTGATTTGGATTTTTAAATATTTTAGATGATTCGTTTTATTTTATGTGGTAAATGATTTGGGATAAGTAATTGTAAATAATTATCGTTAAATAATTGATGAAATGATAAATAAATAAATAGTGTAAAAAATGAATAGGAGAATTGCGACTCTGATAGACGTGAGACCGCAACTTATGGGGCAATACGGATCACTGAAAAATACGTTTTTTTAATTTACATTTTTTTGGATGATTCACTTTATTTTATGTAGTAAATAATTTGGGAAAAATAATTGTGAATAATTAATGTTAAATATTTTATGAAATGATAGATAAATGGCATAAAAAATATATAGAATAGTCGCGACTTTGGTAGACGTGACACCACAACTTATGGGGTAATATGGATTAGTGAAAAATGCTTGAACTTTTTTCTTTGTATTTTATTCACTTTAATTCATGTGGTAAATAATTTGGGAAAAATAATTGTAAATAATTGATTAATAAATAATTTATGAAATGACAGATAAATGGAATTAAAAAATGTATAGGAGAGCCGCGACTGTGGTAGACGCGACGACGTCTCGTCCGGACGCAGCGCGAGATAAGTGGCGCCATCTCTGGGTCGACGCCGACAGCTCGGCTGGTCCCGCGAGCGGTGGATCTCGCCGATCCCGGCGTTCAAATCTCCAGAGGCGCAACGTGGATTTCTCGTGTAACCGAAGAAAAAAGTAGCAGTGCCATAACTCGCGGACGCTCGTATAACAAAGTTGCCGGGGGGAAAAGGTCACGACGAGTCGGGGATTTGCACAATCGCTTTGCAACATATCGAGAGAGACGCGCGCGCGATGCACCGATGCAATTGCGATGGGCGTGCGTTCGTCTGTCTTCCGCGATTTTGCGCGGACGCGTCGAATGAAGAGCGCAAAAACCGTCGTCGGCTTGGCTGACGTCTGTCCCACTGAAAATCGCTTCGTGACTAAATCGGCGAGCTGGCAATATTTTTTCAACTCAATTTTGTTTGTTCTGAAAAAACCAAAATTTCGTGTTTATATTGTGTAAATTACAATATACATTTTGTGGAAATCTTTATTAATTTATTAAATTTCAGACCAAAAAAATTAAATAATTGAAACAAAAGATACTAATTATTTTTAAAATAAAAAAATCCTGATTATTTTTAAAATAAAAAATCCTGATTCTTTTTAATATAAAAATATACTGATTCTTTTTAAAATAAAAAAAATCCTGGTTCTTTTTAAAATAAAAAAATCCTGATTCTTTTTTAAATAAAAAAATCCTGATTCTTTTTAAAATAAAAAAAACCCTGATTCTTTTTAAAATAAAAAAATTCTAATTCTTTCCAAAATAAAAAATCCTAATTCTTTAAAAAATAAAAAATCATTTTTTTTACATCCTGCAAAAATAGTTCAATAAAAACTTCGCTTTACAACTCGCCCTCCAAAAATTCACCGACCCCGAAAAATGCATCCTTATTGCACCGAGCCAAAATTAAAAAAATCCCGAACCCCCGAATTGCCCTAAAAAAAAATGTCTCAATACCCAAATTGCCCTAAAATAAATGACGCAGCCTACAAAAACGCCCGGGACTCTTTTAACAGTCGCTCCGTTCCGGTCATCCGAGTCACTTTTTTCCCCCCTCGGGGGGGTCAACGTCGAGGGAACTAAAAAGGGAGTTTGAACTAAAAAAAAAAGATCTTTTTTTACAGCAGCAGTGCAATAAGTAGGTAGCGCAGCCCGAGGAAACTGGACTCAGCAACAAAACGTCGAAGCAGCTTAGAGGGGTACAGTAAAACTCTTAAGCCGCGCGCAGGGTGGTTCCCTGATGATGGTAATGGTGGCAGGACTTACGGTCGACGCTCGAACTGCCCCCAAGTGCGGTTCGACTCGCGCGAGTTTTTCGCACACAGTTTTTACAGCACTCCGCATTTTTACAGCGTTTTTCGGGCCCCGCGCGCAGTGCGCAGCTTTTTAATTAAAGCGTTTTTCGCTCGCACACTGCGCGACGATCGTAAAATAAAAGTTTTGCGAGCGTAGCTGCCGGGCCTCCCGATTAAAAGAGATTCGATGACTACCCTAATAATCGCTTTACGACATCCAGCGACCTTTTTTCACCTAGTGGTGGGCCTTATACTGCCCCCCCCCCTCCCCCCTCCCCCCCTTCGCCATTGTTCCCGGCGTGTTACGGTTCCGGTAAGCCGGATTGCTGTCTCTCTCTCTCTCTTACTCGTGTTATGGGGCCCCGTAACCCCCTCCCTCCCCCCTCAGCCTGAGGGAACTCTCGGTGCCCCCCGACTCGTTCGCTGGAAGAGCGACTGTAATTCCGAGAAATCTGACCACTTTTCCTGGAAATAAATTCGACCGGGAGGGGCCTTCGTCTCGGCTCGCACGGAGGAATCCCCCGAGGAAACCCCGAGCTGATTTAACGTGGCGAGAAATGTTGGATATTGGCTGAGCTGTATTTTTTTTTTTGCTAGGATATGGGACGTGATTTTTCTAACACTTGATTTCTCGTTGGGTTTGAATGTTTATAAAGGTAGAGTTGGATTTGTGAATATTTGAAGAAGGATTAACGTAATTTCGGGTGTAGCAGGAATTATGGTAATCCTTGTTGGGTTCTTAGTGGACGAAAGTTTTGTTAAAGTGGCTCTGAGTTTTTTTTTCGTCTGTAGAAAAATTCAATTTGTTTGGTGATATTTTATGAGAGTTATAGTAAAACGTGAATTTTTAACAACATTAAAAATGCTGAAAATTTGAACATCTTTGTCGTGGTGCAATTTGGCACGTAGCAGCTCTGAGTATTATTTTTTGTCTTTAGAAAATTAAAAAATTGATTTGATGATATTTTACATGAATCAGAGCGAAACGTACATTTTTAGAAAAATTCAAAATCCCGTAAAACTCGAATCTATTTATAGATTCATCACAAATTTAATATCTGTTGTCGTTTAACATTGTTTTATTTGTGAAAAATTATTTTGCTCCATAGCTAAAAAATTGTGGCAATTGGAAAACATGCAGACATTTTTCTAACAATTCAGAATTGAATAAAAACTAATCTGGTATATAATTTTTTTTTTTTTTTTTAATAATCACAAACAAAGATGCCTATCTGCTCCTCATGTGTGCCAAATTTTAGCTCAATCGATGAAGTCGTTTTTGAGGCACCAAATTTTGAATTTTGTATCGAGTCGATTTTTTCTAAGTCACTTTTCTCGTCATTTCGGAACATCCAAACTGCCCGAGAATTGCGACCACGAAGGCTGAGGAAAAACGCCAACAATCTTTCCACATTCCGCAGCAAAAATATCGGTTTACATTCTCGATTCTCAAAATACCATTTGAATAAAATTCATGACGTCACGATTTATTTATTTTCTACGATTTATTTTCTAACTTAAATTAAACCTGAAATCGCAAATCGGTTCGCATTTTCCTCAACGAGAGGAACATTTTCCTGCAATCGGTTCGCATTTTCTTCAACAAGAGAAAAATTTTCCTGCAAACGTCGCTGTTTTTCCTGCACAAGAAAAAAAGAAAAAGGAAAAAAGAAAAAAAAGGAAAGAGCAAGAAAGGGAAAGAGCGAGCCGCGAGGCTCGCGGAGGGACATAACGGTCACGCGGATCGTGTGAATCCTGAATACTTTCGAATGGTTATGGTGTGCCGAGTGACCCAGACGTCGAGAGTCGGTGGTGTACGACACACGATAGACACGATTGTCTCTAGCAGCGCCGGCGCAGGCGCATTACGCATATAATAATGCGCGCACGCGGTAAAAGTTTTCTGCTGCGCCTTCTGGTGTATCGCGTCCTGATATGCCCGACGCGCTCGCGCATCCCATACAACCTATGTCTACAGGATGATTCAGAATGATTTTTCAAAATTTCTCAAGCTAGTTAGAATCGTTAGAAAAAAAAATAGTTCAAAAGTTAGAAAAATGAAGTTAGAATAAATTAGACCTAACTTAAAAAAGTTAGAATAGTTAAATATGACAGAAAATTGTTGCTGGTATTTAATCGTCAGAATTATAAACGCAATTTAATTAAATTAATTTATCAAAAAAAAATAATTTTGGGGGTCCGAGAGACCCGGAAGGACCCGATTGGTCCATTTATTGAAATATATGGTTTAAATAATTCAAAAAAAGAAAAAAAAAATGCTGGAAAAATTTGAGCAAGCGGCGATCGGCAATCGCTAACGAAAATCTGGGACAATTATTCTGAATCACCCTGTATATCTGTGTATAGTTAATTACGAGTGTTGGCTCGCGGGTCTATTCCGCGCGATGCCTCGAGACGCCGGTGTGTAGCATCCACGCGGCGGTTATGCGCACGAGGATTACTAATTATCGTTCGACCTTTCCCCGTCCCCGTGTGGAACGACCGTATCAGATATTCACGAGCCGCTCGGATCGTTACGTAGCGCGGGAATCGTCGTGTCGTTCCCGGGAAATTTTTCGGCCCGGGGTCTGGTGAAACGTCCGCGCCGAATTTGTCGGAAAAATTCGTCACTTTTCCAGCCGACTTTCGAACGAATCGGTTCAAATCCACCTTCGATGCCCCCGGCGCATCTCGGATACGTCAGGCGATGCGTAAATTCCATCGCGACGCTTTCTAACGATTTTATTTTCATTTGTTTTTTTTTCGTGGCGGGAAAAATTCAATTTTTGAATTATTCTTAAGCTTTCAGGAGACGAAAAAAATTATTGGTATTCGTAACATTTGCGTTGTTGGATGGTGAACTAAATATTTTGTTAGAATAACAAATTCTTTTTTGACGTAGTGTGCATAAAATTCGATTTTACGCACAGTGTGTAAAATGGAATTTTTCGCACACAACGTCAAAAAATATTATATGCCACACGTGCGAAAAATCGTATTTTACGCACTTGTGGTATAACATACTGTTGCCGAGCTGGCAAAAAGTCACTATAAAGTAACTAGGCAAAGTAGTTAGTTGCCACTATAAAATGACAAATGACAAATCATTCATCTCCATGGCAAACTGACCTAAAAAACCTGACACGAATCCAAAAAACCTCATTCCCAGATCCCCAAAAACCGACCCAAATGTCCTCATGCCGCGTCGCCATGGACACCACCAATAAATCCCAGCATAAATCCCTTCCCCCTCCCTTTTCGGAAGCCCAACGGGCCCCGATACGACGGTATCCATTTCGCCTGTGGTAATCGTCGAAAATCCGCCGCCGGGCGTAGCGAGGAAGAGCGAGCGCGATATGCGCGACTCCTCTCGCGCTGCGGCGAAGCCGCGAGTAAAAAGTAAAAGATGACCGGTGGGGGGGAAAAAGGAGCGAGAGGCAGAGAGGCGCAAAGGAGCGTCAGGCCCCTCCCTAGTGGTCGCCCCTCCGCGGCGCGGCCGCGCGACGCTCGGCGAGTCCCACCGCGCTGGGCCCAAGGGTCCCCCCACCACGCGCCGCGGTATCATCGCCACCACCACCACCACCGCCGCCGCGGCGGCGGCGGCGGCGGCGACGGCGGCGGCGGCCGCGCGGGGCCAGGCGGTCTCGCTCGGTCGCAGCGCCCGCAGCGCGGGGCCCACCACCTGTGCCCGCGCGCGCCCGCGCGCGCGGATGGACCCCGCACGCTTATCCGCTGATCCGAACGCACAGTGTGTCCCATAAGGCCCCGGAGGTACTTGCGAGCGGACACGGGACGATCGACGCCGCGCAGCCGGTGGAGAACGCCGTGAAGCATCAGCTCCGTGTCCGCGTAGGACCCAATAGGACCCAACATTCGCGGTACTTAGAAGCGGATCAACAGCCCCGAGGCTACATAGGACCCATAGGACCCAACATTCGCGCTGCTTAGGAGCGAGTCAACAGCCAGGAAGCTACATAGGACCCATAGGGCCCAAAATTCACGCTGCTCGGGAGCAAAGAAGCTGCCCTACGACGTAGGACCCAAAGTTCACGCTGCGTTGGAGCGAAGCTGCAGACCTTGAATCTTCATAGGACCCATAAGGCCCAACACTACCGCAGTACTAAGGAGCAAAGCGACAGCCTAGAACATAGGACCCAAAATTCGCGCTACTGGGGAGCGAAGCTGCAGGCCCGAGTCTACATACGACCCATAAGGCCCAAAACTCTCGTACTGCTACGGAGCAAAGCAGCAGCCTAGGACATAGGACCCAATATTCGCGCTGCTCATGAGCGAAGCAGCAGGCCCGAATCTACATAGGACTCATAAGGCCCAAAACTCGCACTGCTAAGAAGTGAAGCAGCAGCGTAGGGCATAGGACCCAATATTTCAATATTTGCGCTGCTAAGGAGTGATCAAACAGCAGCATAGGACCCAATATTCGCGCTGCTCAGGAGCGAAGCAGCAGCCCGAGTCTGCACAGAGCCCTTAGGACCCATAGGACTCATTGGACCCATCGCTCGCGCTGCTTAGGAGCGAAGCGACTAATCGAAAGACGATTGCGCTCTGCACGAGGACCGCGTGACCGACACGAGTCGAACAAGGACGAAGGCGCGCATCGAAGCAGCAGCAGCGGGGCAACGGGGCCCGATGTGATCCGGGGGCCTCACGGCGCGACCCAACGACGCAGCCAGTGACCGAGCGGCGCTACAGTCAAAAACCACCGTGGTGGGGGCAATTCGAGCTTAGTCGTCGTCGTCGCCCCCCTCCCCGCCCCTCCCCCGGTCCCCCTCCACCGCCCCGAAGTGAGGAACGACCCCGGGCACCGCGCGCGCACTCGGGGCCCCCGTGAGAGACGAGTCCCGGGATATACGGGAAAGAGCGAAGAGGAGAAGAGGAACGGGGGAAAAAAAAGATCCACAACGCTAACACCCTCGTCCTCGTACCACGAGTCATTCACCCAATGGTCATCGACGCGACGGCATCGTCAACCGGGATCGTCGCGCCTCGTGTTTTGTTCACTCAGTCAGGACGGTCGGGCCCACGAGATAAGACAGTTCGACTCGTCTCTCTCTCTCTCGATCTCTCTCTCGCTGTTTGACACCTCGAGGCCGTTGTTTTTGTTTTTATTTTTTTCATCGTCAAGTTTTTTCGCTGGTTTAAGGGCGAATATTAACTGGATCCAGGACTTTAGTGACATTTCGCCGATTTTTGATCGTACGATTTTTTTTTCGATTGACGATTCTTTTGGGGTGATTAAATCGAAAAAAAAATTGTAAAAAATTGTGTTTGCTGTGAAGTTGAAGGAAGACAAAACGTGGAGTGCGACTGACTGTTTTTTTGACGTCTCGTCGAGTGCCGATTTTTTGTTTCGCAGATCGCGTCAACCGTGAATCGGTTGAGACGAGCGAATTGTGAACGTTTTTTTGGTTTTCGTGAAGCGGGTGGATTGAGCGATTTTTCGAAGTGAAGATTTTTCGCGGTTTCTCGATCGCTCAGACTGTTTTCGATCCGTCGATCGATCCCGAGTTTTCCCGTCGCTGACTCGAAGTGCTGTGAACGAGAATAAAAAAAAATTCTCATCCGACGGGGAAAAACCAAACAGTGCGACACAATGGAATATCGCTTCGTATGCTGAACGACGGACGCCGCGAATCGCCAATTAAACGTGCAACACAGTTTTTTTTCTTCTTCTTCTTCTATCACTCTTGCCACTTCCGCGAATCGGCGAGCGCGGATGATACTCGACGCTGATACCTCGCTGTAGTGTATTACGCATCGCAACTGTACCAAGGTAAGACTGACTCGATTGGATCGCGGCCCGCGTTACATATCCGCGATATTATTCAACGATGACTCGCGCGCGCCGTCGTCGCGACGGAACCGCGCGGAAAATCTACGCAACTGTTTTTTTGTTTTTTTCGCGATGGTTGAGAGGAGAAAAACCTGATGTTTACAGTGTAAAGTCGCACTTTTTGGGTCTTTAATAATAAGTCTTGGATTTTTGTATTTGGGACTTTAATAGTGAGTCTTGGATTTTTATATTTGAGTCTTTAATAATGAGTCTTGGATTTTTATATTTGAGTCTTTAATAATGAATCTTGGATTTTAATATCTGAGTCTTTAATAATGTGTCTTGGATTTTAATATTTGGGTCTTTAATAATGCGTCTTGGATTTTTATATTTGAGTCTTTAATAATGCGTCTTGGATTTTTATATTTGTGTTTCTAATAATTATAAATAAATAATAAATCTTGGATTTTTATATTTGAGTCTTTAATAAAGAGTATTGGATTTTAATATCTGAGTCTTTAATAATGAGTCTTGGATTTTAATATCAACTTAAAATAATTTCAAGGCTCGTCGAATGGTAAATTCGGGGTATTTTAGTCCTAGGCTGAGTTGCAGCAAAAAAACTGCAAAATAATGGTTGACTCATTTTTCAATCATTTTTAAAAATCCATAGCGTTTCTCCAGGACAACAAAAATCATTTTTGTTTATTGATTATTGATTAATAATCGATGAATGCGGTAATAATTTATCACCAAATCAATTCGTCGCCAGCGACAAAACAATTTTTTCCACTAACCACCAAAGACAAAGAAAACCGTGTCGATCAATCGGCAACGCGATTGCCCGAAAATTCGTGTCGTTTGTCGCAACGCCGATCGGCGCGGAAAGTCCCGAGCGAAAGTTCACCGAGTGTCGCCGGCAATTACTTAATTCGGTGGACGTCACTCTCGGCGCCGGAGCACCGCGCTCGATTACATCTGTAACGATCTTAATGATCGCGCTCGCCGGTTCACGCGAGTTCGATCGGCGCGAGATCGATCGGCGCGACTGTCGCGATCCGCGAGCGTCGCGAGTCGAGAGTCGAGAGCTCGCGATTGATTCACGCAATAGCGAATCGTATCGCGTGAACCGCGAGCGAACGAAACCCCGGGTGAAAGGTGCATTCAATTATATCGAGGTCGAACAATCGGATGCAACAATAATAATAATAATAACGATAACAGCAACAATAATTTATTTAAAAAAAAAAACAAAATTGTATTTATTTATTGGTTGGCCTATCGACGAGTCGTGTCGAATTATATCGAGGTCGAACAATTGGATGCAACAATAATAATAATAAAAATAATAATAATAATAATAGTAGCAATAATTTATTTAAAAAAAAAACAAAATTGTATTTATTTATTGGTTGGCATATCAACGAGTCGCGTCGAATTATATCGAGGTCGAACAATCGGATGCAACAACAATAATAATAATAATAATAATAATAATAATAGTAGCAATAATTTATTTAAAAAAAAACAGAATTTTTTCTATTTATTGGTTGGCCTATCGACGAGTCGTGTCGTACTATACGCGACACGTAATAACACAACGTTTACTGGTGCGCGTCACGGAACGTCAAAATTTCGTCAGAACGGAAGTTGCCGGCTCGAACGCTCGCGCGGCAACCAGATCGTGACGCGTCGCTGCCCGGCGAGATGAAGTTGCGGCACGCTCGCCGGGTGTAACTCATCGCGTTGCTGGTTCCAATGCGACGCCCTTTTGCTTATCGCGCACGCGATTCTGTTTTGTGCCATTTTTTTTTTTTTTTGAGAAAGTTCTAAACATTTTGGGTGATTAAAACGTTTTTTTTAGCTTTGAAATTGGTGAGCAGAAAGTTAGAAAATTTTGTGTCAATTCAGCGAAAATTTATCGGGAATTCTGGGCCTCGAAATTGGTGAGCAGAAAATTAGTAATTTTTGTGACAATTCGGCGAAGATTTATCAGGAATTATTCCTGCTTTTTAAATTGATCGTTTTAAAAAAGAATTGTTTGTGATGGATTATTTTTTTTATGTTCACAAAAGAATTGAGTTAGAAAAATCGTAATTTGAGTATCGTGTGTACATTTTTTGCCATGAAAAATGAATTTTCCTGGCAAAGGTAACATTTGGTACTTTTGATAGCTGACATTTTTTTTCGGGGCTTCAAAATTCGCAGGAAATTATTAAATGTGATTAATCAGCAATGATTTTTTATTTCAAAATTTGCCCAATTTTTGGTGTAAAAAAATCATCTTTATAAATAAATTGATATAAACATTTTATTTTGAAAAGTTAATAATTTTGTATATAAAAATGCTATTAAAAAATTCATAAATTTTAATATAAACATTTTATTTAAAAAATGGATAATTTTTTGTAAAAAAATCCTGTTAAAAAATTCATAAATTTTGATATAAAAATGTAAAAAAAAAATTGATAAAAAAATCGTGATCCTAGTTATCGCGTGTAAACGCCGACAAATTTGTTGCGTGTAGCCGGGATTGCCCTGCGTGAGGGTAATAATGAAATGTATGAATTAGTTTCGCGATCCGGAAGGATGTGACCCACAATACGCGCGTTATTAACGAACGCGAACCCCGCGCGCGCGTATTATTTAATTGCCGGCCATAAAGTAAAATAGGCGCCGATAGAGTGAAGATAGTTTAGAGGCCGCGCGCCGGTTTCACGGATCACGCTTTTTCCGTTGTTTCGTTACGAAAATCGTGTAGTAATGCGCCTCCTCCGCGGGGAGATTCGTTTCATAACGCCGCGCGCGCCGCGCACGACGATAGAAAAGGCGGAGGAGGATTAAGCGGCAAAACGTAACGAGGCCACCTCTGTTCTCCTTTGCCGCGCGAACCGCGCTTACGCGGCGGCCGTTGATCCATCGTTAGCCGCGCCAGCGGCGACGGAGGCCACCACAAGAATTATTTCCCCAACGAGAAATCACGATTTTTCCACGATCCGATCTTCGATCGATATTCGTCGCATCGAATGCACGACATTTTTTTTTATATTCGCGATTCATCTGTTTTATTCATCGAATTTATGTCACCCAGTCAAAATTGCAAGGATTTATTTCTATCATTTTTATCATTTTTTTGCTAGGATTTTATAATTTTTTACATTTTTTATTTGCGACTTTTTTTAATACATTTTTTCGACTGTCGAATATTTGGAGCATAGAAAATAATTTTTTTGGAATGCTGTTTGCAGTAAATGATTTTTTATCAGAAAAATTGATTACCGAGTGAGAAGAAAGTTGTAATTAAAATTGATTGGAAATTTCATTAATCAAATCATAAATTGATGGTTGTTTAGACGCCAATTAATAAATTGCTGAGTAAATGAATTTTTCGTCACAAAAATTGTTCACCAAGTAAAGAAAGGTTTCATAATTAAAATTCACTGGACATTTTATTAATAAAACTATAAATTCTTGGCTATTTAGACGACAATTAATAAATTACTGAATAAATTATTTTTTCCTTACACAAATTCATCTCAAAGTTAAAAAAAATCGTTTCATAATTCATATTCACTGGACATTTTATTAATGAAAGTATAAATTGTTGGCTATTCAGAAAACAATTAATAAATTGCTCAATAAATGATTTTTTCCTCACAAAAATGTATCACAAAGTAAAAAAAAGTTTTATAATTAAAATTCACTGGACATTTTATTAATAAAATAAGAAATTGTTGGATATTTAGACGACAATTAAGAGAATAAATTTGCATTCCATCGGGTATCATAGCGAGTGGCGGCAAAACACCGAGCGGACGTTTTGCCGTCGGCAGCAGAAATCGAGCGCTCGGAGATTTCCCCGTGGAGAGGCCAGCGAGTCGCAGTCGCCCTGCAAACTAGCGAAAAAGCCGTCGGCGACCGGGCGACTTTTTATTGCAATTGTCCGGCCGCGTTAATTACAGCTCGGAGAGCCAGGAAAAAAAAGTGACCTGGCGAACGAGACGCGAGGCCTCTGGTCCCGTTTTCCCAAACTTTTCAATCCACCTCGCACCGCGCTCGTTCATAAAAACGAATTACGGTACCGAAAAAAAAAAAAAAATTCAGACGAAAAAAAAATTATCTTTTTTTTAGTGCCGCCGGCGAAAACGTGAAAAATTTTCGGGTCGCGCGCGTCGTTTGCCCCCCTCCGGTAAACAGGGTGAATTTTTTTTTGGCCCCTCGCAAATCCGAGCAAAGCGCAAACGGTTCGCACTCCAAGTTTTACCCCCGGGCGGCTTAAGCCGCTGTAAAACTCGATCCCTAATTACTGCGGGTACTTTCGGCGAGCGCGGCGTCCGCACCGCCTGAACGTCCAATAAAAACCGACGCTTTTGGCCGGGTTCTTTTTTATTGAACTAAAAAAAAAAAAAAAAAAAAATAAGTGAAGGAGCGAAAAAAATGTGCCAAATATTCCGTGATTTTATTGCGTCCGACGATGGGCACGAAAAAATTAATTTTTTGCATAAAAATTCCAGTAATTCTTTAGTCAATTTTAGAAGCCATATAAAATTATACTAAATGTAAAATTCGAGTAGTAAAAAAAATGTCGCCGATATAGCGAATAAAAAAATAATTTTTGATTAATTTTAAAAATTAATTTTTGTTTGTTTGTTTTTAATTAATTTTTTAAATTAATTTTTGTTTGTTTGTTTTTAATTAATTTTTTTAATTAATTTTTGTTTGTTTGTTTTTAATTAATTTTTTTAATTAATTTTTGTTGAATAATGTTTTTTTGTATGTAACCGTAAAATAATTTGTGATGTATGCAAATAATTTTGAAGGCAAATTGTAATTTTTTTTCATTTTTATTTTTCCGCATGCGAAACATTTGACGAAAACAAAGTTAGAGACAATTCCGCGAGTCCCTTATAAACGTTGAGGTCGATGCGGCGATTCGTCTCGCGAATCGAGCGATCGTCCTCCTTTCTCGAGGCTCGCGCGACTTCGACACTGACTTGACCTTCTGGGATAGGAAAGAAAAAAAAAACGTTGCAACGAGGCGAGGGGGGGAAGAGGGATCTGCCGATATAATACGCGGACGTCTGAACTTTAAATAATTAACACACAGCTTTATAGCGCTTGAGCACGAAAGGCGGCGGCGAGGAAACGACAGAAATATATTTTTTCGGGCCAATCGTCAATATACGCCAGACGCAATAAAATCGTGGAATATTTGGCACTTTTGTATCGCTTCAACACTTAAAAAAATAAAAAAATAATAAAAAATAAATAAAAAAAAACAAATAAAAAATAAATAAAAAATAAAAAAGTGGAGAAGCCAAAAAATGTGGCAAATATTCTACGATTAGCCGACAGCACCGACAAAACGTCAGAAATATATTTTCCTAGTTCGGCGACACGATTCGAATTTTTTTCTTCTTTTTTCTCTGAATACTCGAATTTCGCGTTGCGCAAACGCTGAATAACTCGAATAAACGCGCGTTTTCTTCAGCGCTTCTGCATCGCACCGCGTCGATGATGATCGCATCGGATCGAGACGAGCCGCGATTACCGGCGAGTTAAGATAAAAGTCGCTGGTAGCTCGCGCGGCGAATGCATCGCGCTCACTGGGAATCCGCGGAGGCTCTGTTACGATTCTCACGGCTCGCTGCTCGCGGCTCTCGCAACCGAGTGGCGTCGGCGAGAGCCACTTGGCTGGCGAACCATCCTCGTGGCCGATCTTCGCGCGATTTCGATCCGAGCTCCGAGGCACCGCGCGCTACGTCCGTCAGCCCGATTGCGGTCGATCCGTCGTGGCGTAAAAAAAAAAATAAAAAAATAGACAAAAAATCAACAAGTTTCATACTTAGATTAAAAAGTCATCTATAAAAGAAAATATTGTAAAAAATAGATTATGATATACAAATTCCAATTTCAATTCAATTCAATTCAATTAATTTTCAATTTCAATTCAATTAATTTTCAATTTCAATTCATTTTCAATTTCAATTCATTTTCAATTTTTCAATTCATTTTCAATTTTTCAATTCATTTTCAATTTTTCAATTCATTTTCAATTTTTCAATTCATTTTCAATTTTTCAATTCATTTTCAATTTTTCAATTCATTTTCAATTTTTCAATTCATTTTCAATTTTTCAATTCATTTTCAATTTTTCAATTCATTTTCAATTTTTCAATTCATTTTCAATTTTTCAATTCATTTTCAATTTTTCAATTCAATTTTAATTCATTTTCATTGTTTCAATTCAATTTCAATTCATTTTCAATTTTTCAACGCAATTTAAATTCATTTTCAATTTTTCAATTCAATTTTAATTCATTTTCAATTTTTCAATTCAATTTCGATACATTTTCAATTTTTCACTTCAATTTTAATACATTTTCAATTTTTCAATTCAATTTCAATGCATTTCCAATTTTTCAATTCAATTTCGATTCATTTTCAATTTTTCAATTCAATTTCAATTCATTTCCAATTTTTCAATTCAATTTCAATTCATTTTCAATTTTTCAATTCAATTCGATTCAATACAATTTTATCGAATTCAAGAATTGAATTTTTTTTAATCCATTGAAATATTGATAATTGAATAATTATACCTTGCTGACAATTAAAACATTAATCATCTAGATTAATAATTGCTGCAGCTCGATAAAAATTCCGGTCGATCGTTAAACGACGGCCGGACGATGCAGATATGGCGCGTGTGGCATGGATCAGGCGTCATCCGACGGCACCGGGGCGAAGGCGTAATGCACCTGCGCCTCCCGGCGCAGACGACGCGAACGGTATGAATTACACCGGATACGCACCTGCACGCCGTACCTACGGTATTGCATCGAACGCCCGGGCTGCGGGTCCTCGTAGTAATAGGCAAAGCGCGAGCGCGCGCGCGCGGTGTGCGCAACGACCGCCGCACGATGATAAGGAAACGACGCTTTCGCGATCGTCGTAAGACGGCGCACGCGATCCACGCGATCGTTCGTCATCGTCTCGTGATCTCGATGCGATGATTAATCGTCGATATTTCGAGAACAAAAATAAAATTATGAGAAGAAAAAAAAGAACAGTGAAAAATAATGCAAATTAATTTTTTTAATCTACTAATTAATTAAAAAAAAATTAAACACTATGTTAATAAAAACAGTTAATAAAAACAGATAATAAGAACAGATAATAAAAACAAAGTTCATACATTTTATAATAATTTGAAATAGTCGCGGGGATGAAAATTTAATTTTCGAATATTGCAGAATAAAAAAAAAAGATTTTCTTGATTTAGGAAAGTGTGATAAATTTTCCAACTCGCGCTCGTTTCGGTTGTCGCCGCTCCGAGATATCGTTGGCCGCGAACGAAACCGCAAAAGCGCGACATCGATTGCCACATCGTTCGGACACAACGGTGGCGATAATATCCTGTCCGCTAGCCGCTGCCGTCCTGCGAGAGTTTTTCTTTCGGCTCGGCTCGTATCGATCTCTACCAGCCGCGCTCCAAAGTCGAAAATGTTCATTCTCTGTGACAATGTAATTGCGACAGAGTCTTCGGTAAACTGTACCGCAGCCCTCGACTTTATTTTGCATTTTTATGCTGTTTTATTCGCGGTATAAGTTTAAAAAAAAACCCAAGAACTTTTTCTTTTCTAATAACTTCTTATATAAAAGAATTTTTTTTTCTAACTTTTTACATAGAAAACATTTTTTCTAAGAACTTTTTATGCAACGAAACTTTTTTCTAACTACTTTTTATAGAAAAAACTTTTTTTTCTAACTTTTTATATAAAAGCTTTTTTTTTCTAACAACTTTTTATATCAAAAACTTTTTTTCTAACAACTTTTGATAAAAAAAAACTTTTTTTCTAACAACTTTTTATATAAAAAAAACTTTTTTTCTAACTACTTTTTATATAAAAAAACTTTTTTTCTAACAACTTTTTATGTAAAAAAACTTATTTCTAAAAACTTTTTATATAAAAAACTTTTTTTCTAACTACTTTTTATATAAAAAAAAACCTTTTTTCTAACAACTTTTTATATAAAAAAAACCTTTTTTCTAGTGACTTTTATACAAAAAAGAAAAATAAATTCTCTTCACTTTTTATTCATTTTTTTCCTAATAAGTTTTTTCTATAAAAAAAAGTTCTTTAAAAAAATATTCTAACTTCATTCAGAAATAAAGAAACGTTAGAAAAAAAAATACGAATTCCATCGGAGCTCTCCGAGTGTGTCTCGATCACTGGTAACTCGTGTCCCGCGTGTGTCTGAGTGTCCGGAAGAGCGAGATACGAATTCCCGGGCGTCGAGTGCGCGGGGCTGGACCGCAGGCGGAGACGTCGCGTCGAGGGGCCCATTCCGGAGTGAAGGATCCGCCGAGAGAAAATAATAAGTCACGCATGGGTCTCGTACGTGCTTTACAGCCAATGGCGATAGCCCGGCTCGCGAGCGCCGAGAATGAAAAGAGTCAACGACTGTAGGGTGTAGGTCAGGAGAGAGACACCGTTGATCAAACATTCGATGTCTCTTCCATTAGCTGAAATTTACTTTCCCATTTAGCGATAGCTCGTCATGTATGAAAGTCTCTCGGATGGAGCCGCGCAAGTCCGTCTCGCGTGTAGTTTTATACGCGCGCTTCGTTTTATGCCCTCGTCCGTCGCCCACCTGGAGTCCCATATTGCGTCCGGCAAAACAGCCGCGCGCTCCGCGTCTTCGATGCTGATGAACTTTAACGCGCGCACGCGGTAATGTGGGTCAGTATTTTGAGCCGTCGTCACACTTCGTTCTGTAGTCAATACGAGGAAAATAATTTTTTTAGAGCACAACGTAATGATTTTTAAGAAATAAATTGTTTTTTGTAAATAAAATTTGGGAATTTTGTGTGCAGTAATCGATCAATTATTTAGTTGCCATTTTTGAAATTTGTTTTCTCGCTAATTACGTAATGAAAAAATGTTGTTTACAATAATCAATTAATTATTTTCTCGCTTTTCTTAACAAAAATTCTGTTTAATTACATCATTAAAAAATTCGTAAGAATAAATTATGACTCGTTATTATTATTATTATTATTATTATTATTATTATTATTATTATTATTATTGTTGTTGTTGTTGTTGTTGTTGTTGTTGTTGTTGTTGTTGTTGTTGTTGTTGTTGTTGTTATTGTTATTATTAAATTATCATTTACTCATTTTTCTTTCAATTCTTTTGATCGCCAATTCCATAACCAAAAAATTTCATCAGCAATAATCAATCAATTATTTCCTCGTTTATCTCAAATTTTTGTTTTTCTTGCCGGTTCCATAACTAAAAAATGAGTTCAATAACTTAAATAATCATTTATTTTCTCGCTGCTCTTTCAGATCTTTTTTCTCGCCAATTCAACAACTAAAAAATTTCGCGTCCAACAATCAATAAATCATTTTCTCGCTTTTCTCTTCACTCCACCACGAACAACAATAACAAAAAAAAACCTGTTACGAAACAAAGTATCAAATTGTGCGAGACGCGTAAAAAGCGAACGGTCGATAAAATAACTAAAAGCCGACGGTAAACGTGGCGCAGGTCGGGAGGTTCGCGCCGAGGAAACGCAGAAAAAAAAGAGGAAAAAGAAGAAAAAAAAAATAGAGAACCGAGAAGAGGAGTTTTCCGCTCGTTGAACGTAACACGCGCCGCTTTGCCACGATTGAGCGATTCGCGGGCGAGCAAAGTGAATTGCGCAACACTCGCGCGCCCCCCCCCCCCTTTTTCCCCCCGTCGTCCTCTTCGTCTTCGCCGCGCTCTGAATGCATCTAATATCGCGCCGGGATCTCAGCTCGCTCGATCCTCGCGCCGATCTCGTTCGACTCGGTTGCGGCGGTACCGGCGATAATGACTCTCGGTCCTCGGCCGCGGAAACACGCGGTTTCTGCGCCAAATCTTCCGTAACGCATCGGGCGAAAATTTTATTGCAAAATGAAAAAAAAAAAAAACATTAATTTTCCATTGTGGTCCATCGCGATCGCAACCGATTTTTTCGTCCCATTCGATGCCATTTTCTAACGAAATTGGAAATTCTGAAATCGCTTCCTTCCTGCTGTAAATCAATTTTATTTTATTTTTTTATTTGGTTCTTTTTATTAAGATGTTTTTTTCCTTCGTTCGGTTGCAGATGAATCAGCAGTGCAAAGTTTGCGGGGAGCCGGCGGCCGGATTTCACTTCGGCGCGTTCACGTGCGAGGGTTGTAAGGTCAGTATCATGAAAAAATGGTTATGTTTATGTTAGGATTTTTTTTTAAATTAACGTGCAGGCTGGTTACATTTTTAATTAATTGTAATTTATCAGGTTATTTTAAATTTAATTATAAAACGATTATCCGTCAGCGTATTTTTAAATTGGATTTTAAAAAATGAGAATGTTCTTCTAAGGGTAAATCTAACATCAATATTAGTGATTTATTTCGTTTCATAGGAGCCAATTTTTTTTAGCCTTCTCAGTTTAGTGATAATAACGAGATCGTTAAAAAACGAATTAAACAAATTCATAGTTCGATTTTAATTATTGCAACCAAATGCAACAAGAAAAGCGATTTTCTCCCGAAATCCAATAAAAAAAGCTTCTGAGTTCGATTTCAATTGATCCAAATAAACACAAACAAAATAACAATTTTTTCCCCAAAATCCAATTTTTAGATCTCAATTCAATTATAATGAAACCAAATAAATGCAACACAAAAATGTCAACTTTTGTTCCAAAATCCAATTAAAAAAAATCTCAGTTCATTTTTAATTAATCCAAATAAATGCTCCAAAAAAACTGCAACTTTTTTAAAAACCGGTGTCATTTTTTCCACTCGCCCGTGAAGGAATTTGAGCAACGCGCGGTGACTCCGGTCGTACGAAAACAAAAAAAAAAACGAGACCGCGTGAGGTAGGTGATGGTCGAGCGTCGCCGGAGCGTCGCGTATATATAAAGCGATACGTATACGTCACGTCTATCCAGCGGCTAATAGCGAGCGATGCGGAGAGTACGGAGCGCGATGCGGTAATGTTAATGGTACTGGTAATGGTAGACGGGCGGAACGGCCGCGGGACGCCGGAGCGTGGCGGCGGCGGCGGCGAGGACGGCGAGGGGGCCAGGGGAAGGTGACATGCTACGATGGGCCTGAAAACGAAAATAACGAAACGAAACAATGTCGCGGTTGCGCAATCGTTAACTAGGGCGGAAACAATTGTGGCGGGCAAGTGCGAAGCGCCGCCGGAAGAGTGAAAGAGAAAAAAAAAACAAAACTGGGGGGAAAGGAGAGCAACCGCGGCTAACCTGCGGCGCAGGATCAGCGCGGCCTTTTCGACGCGGCAGGTACGACGCGCGCAAACAGAGACAGGTTGAAGTCGAACTTTGACCCTCTTGACAAAGACGTCCAGGTGATTTTTGTTGCGATCCAAAGGATATTTTTTTGGTGATCCAAAGGACATTTTTTTGGTGATCCAAAGGACATTTTTTTGGTGATTCAAAGGACATTTTTTTGGTGATCTAAAGGATACTTTTTGTGATCCAAAGGACATTTTTTGGTGATCCAAAGGACATTTTTTTTGTGATCCAAAGGACATTTTTCGGTGATCCAAAGGACATTTTTTGGTGATCTAAAGAACATTTTTCGGTGATCCAAAGGACATTTTTTGGTGATCTAAAGAACATTTTTTTGGTGATCCAAAGGACATTTTTTGGTGATCCAAAGGACATTTTTTTGGTGATCTAAAGGATATTTTTTGGTGATCCAAAGGACATTTTTTTGGTGATCCAAAGAACATTTTTTTAATGATCCAAAGAACATTTTTTGGTGATTCAAAGGACATTTTTTTGTGATCTAAAGGAAATTTTTTTGGTGATCCAAAAGACATTTTTTGTGATCTAAAGGATATTTTTTTGGTGATCCAAAGGACATTTTTTTCTGGTATATTAAAAAAATGCACAATTATTTTTTTCTTGTCCCGGAATAAAATTAACCGGGAAATTTATTTCTATTATTTAAATTACTGTTCAATGAGAAAAAAACAAAGATTTTTGAAATGACATAATATGATGAAAATGACATAAATATCCCCTCGATCTCTCCAACAAATAATTCTCAATTTTCCAAAAAAAATGGAATTCAATTACCCGGCAATTTCCGACAAAACAAGAAACCGAGTTATTTTCACCAAGTCCGAAATCACTTTTTCCACTATGTCCCATGTCATTTTCGCCAAAATTGAGTCACGTGTGTCACGTGTGTCACCCACCGCCTATTGCGCGGGTGTCCCGGATAAAACACGGAGGACGAAAAGAGTCACCTGTGCCAGGTATCATCGCAGCAAAGTAGGAGGAGGGGGGGGGGCAGACCAAGCGAAAAGAGCCGCAGCAGCAGCAGCAGCGGTGGCTCCGCATGGGCACCTGCGCGCACGCTGCGCTCTTTTTCGCTTGCGTAACGAGAGCGACCGCGCGACCGTGCGGCCGTAATGGTGGTATTTTCTCGATTGTGTCATAGACGAGTTAGCTGGTGCGCTACCGAAGACCCCGTTGTCGATGTCGTCGTCGTCGTCCTCGTCTTCGTCGTCGCAGTCCTGTGCACCGGTGGTCACAGACCGACGCCAGACATTACGCGACAACTCCGAGCTTCATGTGCTACACACGTTTATCGTAGTATATTTTCTATACATTTATACATGTAATACATATATGTATATGTAGGCATTTATATTGTGTATACGAAGACGAGGTCGACGCCGTTGCATACGCAAGTGGAACGACGGCTGATGCGGCTGCGATTGCGAATCGCACGTTTTCCGTTCTCGCTACGTACGGCTGTGTAATACGCGAATGTGTGGAAGCTGCGTGTTTGCGTGTGTGGGGCAAAATGGGACGCGTAAACGAGAAATGGTTTTACGACGATACGCAAAGTGTATTTTGGCGACTTTTCATCCGAAAACTCGAATCCAATCGTCGTTTCTGAGCGTCGGTGGAAAAAAAATTATTATGGGGCAAGATGGAACACTCCTGAAATTCGGCGATGTATGTCGAAGTCATTAATTTTGCCCCGTAAAACCATCCCAAGTTAAGAAAAAAAAATGACTACCCCATTTTGCCCCAGCGTCCAATCTTGCCCTGTAAAATCATCCGAAATGAAAAAAATGACTGTTCCATTTTGTCCCAGCGTCCAATCTTGCCCCGTAAAATCATCCAAAACAAAAAAAATAACTGTTCCATTTTGCCCCAGTATCCCATCTTGCCCTGTAAAATCATCCGAAATGAAAAAATGACTGTTCCATTTTACCCCAGCATCCCATTTTGTCCCGTAAAATCATTAAAAACGAAAAAAATGACTGTCCCATTTTGCCCCAGCGTCCCATTTTCACCCCTAAATTCATCCAAAACGAAAAAACCGACTGTCCCATTTTGCCCCGATGTTCCATTCTGCCCCCTATACCCCTGTAGCCACATAGACACGCCGGCCGCGGGGTCGCGGGAAGCGACGCGCGCGCATATCGGGACCACCGGGCCGCGCGCAGGAAGAGCTCGTTTTCGCGACGAACCAAGTGGAAACTCTTAATAAATGTGTAATATCGCCTCGCGGCGATTGGCACAATACCCGCCGGCAGCCGCGCAACGCTCGCTCCCCGCGGGAAAAGGCAACGTTGAAAATCGGCGGGATCCCCGACGAACAAAGCGCGCGTGTCGCGTGCCGCGGATTTTGCGAAACTCGCGCGCGACGCGAGAGTCGCGAAGCACCCAAAGCGGTTTCGCCGCACGCGGCTAATCAGCCACCCAATTTGGATCCGCGCGCGCGTCTTCCGATCCTTAATTTTCTCCCAAAGCGACACTCGCGACTCGACCTCCTCTTCCTCCACCCGCGTTTGGCAAATCTCGTCCCACTCACCCACATCTCGCGATTACCCCGCGCGCGCCGGATTTTTGCAATCGACGCGAAGAATAATAATTCAACATCGCAATTCGCAATTAGGCTGCACGCGACTGTATTGTTGCCATTGGATTTTTCTATGTATATATATAAAACCACTGGGTACCGTCCATATCCCCCCCCCCCCCCACCCGTCTTCTCGTCATTGTACACAACGAGGAGATATTCCATATTCCCCCCACCCGCCTTCTGGTCGTTCTAAACAAAAAGGAGATATACCATATTCCCCCCACCCGCCTTGTCGTCGTTCTAAACAACGAAGGGATATTCCATATTCCCCCCGCCCGCCTTCTCGTCGTTCTAAACAACGAGAGGACATTCCATATTCCCCCCACCCGCCTTCTCGATGTTATAAACAACGAAGAGATATTCCATATTCCCCCCACCCGCCTTCACATCGTTCTAAACAACGAAGGGATATTCCATATTCCCCCCACCCGCCTTCTTGTCGTTCTAAACAACGAAGGGGTATTCCATATTCCCCCTACCCACCTTCTCCTAGTTCTAAACAACGAAGGGATATTCCATATTCCCCCCACCCGCCTTGTCGTCGTTCTAAACAACGAAGGGATATTCCATATTCCCCCCACCCGCCTTCCCGTCGTTATAAACAACGAGGGGATATTCCATATTGCCCCCCTCCCCACCCTGTCGAGGGATCCGCTTATTTAGATCCGCCGGTTCGCGTTGTACGCGCGTTTCTCTCATTGCGCTTCCATTTCTATTGTCTCGTCGTGCGGGCGACCGTGTCCCTCTTAACCGAGAAAACGAAACTGCAATTACTTTTGTTTATGGCGCGCCGCGGCGCTCGCACGCCAATTTGTACGGCCCCCCCCGGGTTCGCCCGCCAAGTCGCGCGACGTGTATATCCCTCTAATCTGGCTCCGCGCGTCTGTCGCGCGATACCCGCGAGCGGGGAACTTGGCTGCGCGACCTATGGTGTGATGGAATCGGGGGCTCGCGCCGCCGTCGCGTTTCGCCATTCGGACAATTAGCCACCGAGTAGGCCGCACGCGCCTTGGACGCCCGCGTTTTGTCTCCGTAGCCTGATACCCGACCCCCCCTGCCTCTATGCTGTTCCATTTGCCCCCCTCTCGCTCTGCCCCTCCTTGCGCGCGTGCGCGACACGACACTCGCACTCTCGATGAATGGGACAATGAGCCGTCGCGATTACGCGGTAACGCCACCCGCAAACCACTCTCTGTGTTTGTTACCTGTTACGAGTGTTACACGCGGAGAGAGATGTTTATAGTTATGCATCGTTGGACTGTATGGACGAGAGAGACGAGCGCAACCGGCGAAACGCTAAAACCTTATTTTTAGGGATTTTTTAAAGATTTAGGACACACTGGATTTATACGTATTAGGATATATTTAGGACAGACTAGATATATGAGGATGAATTTAGGACAGACTAAATATATGGATATTAGGATTAATTTAGGATAGGTTAAATATATGGATATTAGGATAAATTGAAGACAGGCTAAATATATGGATATTAGGATACATTTAAGGCAAGCAAAATATACGGATATTAGAATAAATTTAAGACGGGCTTAACCCATGGCTATTAGGATAAATTAGAGACAAGCAAAAATATACGGATATTAGGATACACTTAGAACAAGAAAACAATACCTAAATTTAGTCAACAATGAACAAAAAATCACACCCAAAATCTAACAAGACACTTCACCATCTCTGTTGCAGTCCTTCTTCGGCCGGTCCTACAACAACCTCTCCAGCATCTCCGAGTGCAAGAACGGCGGCGAGTGCGTGATCAACAAGAAGAACCGCACGGCCTGCAAGGCCTGCAGGCTGCGAAAGTGCCTGCTGGTCGGCATGTCCAAGTCGGGCTCGCGTTACGGACGTCGCTCCAACTGGTTCAAGATCCACTGCCTCCTGCAGGAGCAGCAGCAACAGCAGCAGCAGCATCAACAGCAACAGCAGCAGCAGCACCAGCAGCAACAGCAGCAGCAGCATCACCATCAGTCCCACGGGACCCACCCGCGACACCAGATGCAGCAGCATCAACAGCACCAGAATCAGCAACAGGCGAATCCATCGAGTCCGTCAATGGGAATCCACGGGGGTCAGCAGAGGAGCAAGGAGGACGTGATGATGCTGGGATTGGACGACTACAAGAACTCAACCTCGCCGAGCATCAGCTCACCGGAGTCCCACAATAGCGACAGCTCCGTCGAGGTGTCCGAGCGACGAGCGGTCTACGGTCTTCATCCTGGCTTCAGGCCTCTTCATCCTGCCCACCTTCATCCCCACGCTGAGCTGTCATCGCTCAGCAAAGAAATGATGAGTCTGCCGCTGGGTTTCCATCTGGGAGGCATGTCGCTAATTCCTCCAGCCTTCCTGCCACCCCCGAGCCTCACCATGTTCTCACCCTACCACCTCTACGGCGCTCCGCATGGATCGACACATCCAGGCCTCATGGCGAGTCATCCAAGCGCAGCGAACCTCAGGACCTCCCCAATCGGAAGCAGCAACAGCACCACAACCGGGATCACACCCAACGGCAACGACAGCAACGACATGTGCGCCAATAACAACAACAACAACACCAACAACAATAACAATAGACACACGAGGAACCACAATGTGGGCAGCCTGGAGAGGTCGGAGTCGTCGCCGGTTCAGGAGCCAACGGAGACGTGCAACAAGCGTTTCTATCTGGACGCGGTGCTGAAGAGCCAGAGGACGCCGACGCTGAGGTCGCCCGCGTCCAGCAAGACTAGGTCGGAGCCGGATTCGCCCAGGGAGAGTCCTGAGAGGGATCTGGACTGCGTGCCACCGCAGGATAATCCTATCGATCTGTCCATGAAGTCCAGTGTGACGGTGAACAGCGAGGATAGCGAGGACGATCAGGATGTGGATATGGAGGATCATGACAGCGATCGGGATAGTCCGCCGTTGAAGAGGCGACCTATGGATCTTACCACGAGGGCGTAAGCCGGAGGGTAGGATGCGGGGGTCATTGAAGGATTGTGTTCTACGTGTGGAACCGTTAGGCATTGATATACTCGGGCGGGGAAGGATTCGTCCTAGATCCAACGATTTGGATTGGATATGCGGAGGGATCCAGTGGGATCATTGAAGGATTCGCTTTAGATCCATCCCATTGGGCTGTCCAAAGTGATCCAACGGGATCATCTAAGGATTCGCCTTAGGATTCTACATCCCATTGATGCGTCCATCCAGGGTGATCCAGTAGGGTCATTGAAGGATCATTTGACTGATGGTTGAGTTCATCATCTGAATAGTCTCCATCTGATGTACTCGGGCATGGGAAACATGCCCCATGGACCTATGCAATCCATAGAAGTCGAGTTTGAAGGCGAAGCCAGGAGGATCAAGATGTCCACATCAAGGATCTTGACAGCCATCCGGACATCTGCAGACCAGTGGGGTTATTGAAGGATCATTCGACAAATAGTCGAGTTCAACATTGAAACGTCGTCAGCAGATATACTCAGGCATGGAAGACATTCCCGGTGGACCTGTACAATCCATGGAAGTCCAAATTGGTAACCAAACGACAGAGATCAGGACGTCCACATCAAGGATTTTGACAGCCATCCGGACATCCAGAGGCTGTCATAGAAGGCATTTTCTACAGACCTGTCTAATTCATGGAAGACGAATTTGAAGGCCAAACCAGAAGGATCAAGACGTCCACATCAAGGATCTTGACAGCCATCCGGACATCCAGAGGCTGTCATAGAAGGCATTTTCTATAGACCTGTCAAATTCATGGAAGACGAGTTTGAAGGCCAAACCAGAAGGATCAGGACGTCCACATCAAGGATCTTGACAGCCATCCGGACATCCAAAGGCTCTCATAGAAGGCATTTTCTATAGACCTGTCTAATTCATGGAAGACGAGTTTGAAGGCCAAACCAGAAGGATCAGAACGTCTACATCAAGGATCTTGACAACCGTCCGGACAATCAGCTTCTGAAAACAAGACCCACGGATCGCAAACTCGCGGAGTAACTCGCGGCAAAGTCGACCGGTCGGACGATCGAGCGTAACATCGAACCGATTACGCTGCTCCGCACAGGAAATACCCTACCGAGCAGCCGCTATATTGTGATAGACTCGAAGGCAGAGGAAAGACGTTCAGCCGATTTGCCAAGACTGGGATGTCTGTCTCTCCGGCCGCCGCGATTCCTCATTAATGGATGCGTCGGATCGGCCGCCGCGATTGAAGCGAACAGCCACGTGGACTAAATGGGGGGAGGGGGGCACAAGGGGGGGGGGGCAGAAATCAAGCGAGGAAGGTACGGACGGCCTACGAAGGAGATCCAATTACTCTCGTCGACTCGATCTGGAATAAGATCCAACTGGTTTATGCCGTGGGGGCCCCCCATACGGTGCCCCCCCTCATCATCGGTCGGTAATCGATTCGAATTATCGACTCGTCCGCGGCTTAATTAACGAGCGCCGTTCCCGTCGCTGGTCCACGATGTCCCCCCCCCCCCCAACACACTTCACCCATCTTCATCTTGCAACCAGAGGGGGGAGGGGGGGGGGGGGGGCAAACCCGATAAACACGTCAACGCGTGCGGCGAATCCAAGCGTACTAGGATACTGTATATGTTCACGTGTCTTGCCGACTGAGCCGACTCGTATGTCCGTCCGGTTGTCTGTGTGTCTTATGCATCAATTTGTGTGTTTGCGTTTGTGTGTTTGGGTCTTTGTATGTATAAATTTGTGTGTGCGCATTTGTGCGTTTGCGTGTTTGTTTGTCTGTGTATGTTGGGGAACATGGGGCAAAATGGGACAGTCTTTTTTATTTCGTATGATTTTATGGGGCAAAATGGACACTCCGATATTTTTGGAAAATCGCGTTTCTAGAACACAATTCAATGGAAACTTTGAAAATATAGGTAAAGTGACCGGAATTTTTTTTTTGTTTTTTTTTTTCAAATATATTATGAGGCGTCAATTGAAAGTGAATGCACTTAATACTGCTAGAAAACTTACGTCCACGCGTCACCTTCAGTTAGGGAAATAATGCAAACCGTACGTTGCCAAATTTGGGGAGTGTTCCATTTTGCCCCACAATTTTTTTCTTTTGCCGACGCTCAAAATTGATGATTGGAAACGAGTTTTTGGGTGAAAAGCAGCAAAAAATACACTTTGGATATCGTCACAAAACCATTTTTCGCTCGTGTCCCATTTTGCCCCATGTTTCCCTATAAACGTGTGTATCGATTGGCTGTTTGTGTGTGTGTGTGGCGCCACTGTCAGCAGAAGGGGGCACGTGTTACATACGTGTTCACAAATGCTCGGACACGTGTCCCACGGGGGGAGGGGGAGGGGGGGGGGTAGGGATTCGCGTCCCTCCGCTCCGACGGCCGAGCTTTATCTTACAAGACTTCGATGCCTGCCAATGTTGTACGCCTTCATCGAGCGACCGCCGCCACCTCGAGAGCCGGCGCCCCGAGGCCTCTTTGATTTTGTCCTCAACGCAGCCGCGACTAAACGGCCTTCGGTGGCTTCTTGAAAAAAAAAAAAAAAAAAAAAAAATCAAATTCTTGTTTTTTGGAGATTTTAGCATCGATTCCAACTTCTCTGTCGTCGGGGAATGAGCGAATTGGATCTCGACCGCCGAGCGTTTTTGGGCCCCCGGGGGACTCTCGGCTTGGAAATAACGCGGACAATAGTTTATCAGCCGCGGCCGCGTTATCCGTGGCGGCGAAAACGTCGTCCCGGCGAACACGGGTTTGCTCTTAGGCGACGGATATCCCAGGCCGACTCGATTTCCAACCCGGGAGACTCGGAGCTTTTTTTTTTTTTTTTTTTTTTTTTTTTTTTTTCAAGGTGTTCGAGATTCTCGGACTGCATTATTCGCGACAAACGTCACGTCAAGCGAGGTGGCAAGGCCGGCGGAAAAAAAAGCGGCGCGGGGTCCTTTGATAAAAAAAAAAAATAATCGGAGTCTCCGTTTTGTGATTCTAAATTAAACGTAATATAGCGACGGAATTAGTGAGTAAAAAAAATAGATTAGTGTATAAAAAAAAAACTGTCGATATACATCGAACGAAAAGATACATTTTTTTGTTAAACTGTCACCGAACGGACAAAAATGTTGTGAGAATAAAGTTTAACGGAGTTGCAATGTATTGTACAATGTTTTTATTTGTATATAGCGAACGCGAGATGTGTAAATTGATAGAACGGAAAAATCAGTGTCCCGGCTTATAATTATTATATATTTTGTTATTATTATTATTGCTGCTATGTAAATTAATGAGAAAAAAATGTATTTTGAGATTAGAAGGTCGATAGTCAATAAAGGCCAGTATTGCAATTGACGCCATGCGTGAATGTGTTAGATCGTTATTTTTCTGTAGCAAAGAATATTTCGCATTTGGCATTAAAGTCGCGGAGTCAGATTTTATTGTAAATAGGGTGAATAGTTGTGCGCGAAAAATCGAGTGAGGGGTAACGAGAAATTGGCGAGAATGGGATCCAGGCCAGTAGCCAGTAATTCCTGTAAATAATTTTAGCCGTAACGACGCAGTTATGTATAGATTATATATATATAGTATTTTTTAAGAAGTCGTTTTTAACGAATTTTCGCATGTGAAATTTTTAGCTTAATCTATCTGCAATAATCGTCTTATCATCGAACGTCCAAAGGCGCGTTTGTCGCTTAACGCCAACGTGATGCACATCTGTATTTTTTTCGTCACTGTCGCGAGGTGATATTTTTCAGCCGTGCAATAATCATCGATCACCGCAATTTGTTCACGAAAAAAAAATTATAGCCGATTAAGTCTTTGTTTCTGTCGAAGTTAAATACACCACGACTGGAACGTCGGAATCTGTCTTTACATTTTTGTCTGCTGCTTTATTGATACCCATCCCGATTTCCTAAGAGCCTTCGAACCCTAAGCGACGGTGCATGATATAAAAAATCTGTTTGACATGAAATGCTATTTAATTTTATTTATTTGAAATGCTATTTAATTTTATTTATCTGAAATGACATTTAATTTTATTTATCTGAAATGCTATTTAATTTTATTTATCTGAAATGACATTTAATTTAATTTATCTGAAATACTATTTAATTTTATTTATCTGAAATGACATTTCATTTTATTTATCTGAAATGCTATTTAATTTTATTTATCTGAAATGCTATTTAATTTTATTTATCTGAAATGGTATTTAGTTTTATTTACCTGAAATGCTATTTAATTTAATTTACCTGAAGTACAATTTTATTTAATTTACCTGAAATGCTATTTAATTTTACTTATCTGAAATGCTATTTAATTTTATTTATCTGAAATGCTATTCAATTTTATTTATCTGAAATGCTACTTTTTAATTACATTTTTTTTTAGTGACTGCATTTCTTTCCACACTCACAAAAAAAATAGCTCGAAAAATAATCGAATTTGCCACATCAACAAAAATAATTTTTCTAAATACTGGCATTTTTATACGATTTACGTTATAATCATTATTAAAAATAAGCATCGATAATAAAAAATAGTTCTAACCATCTGGAGCCACCGATCAGAAACTGTCAATCAAATCTCACGTTTTGTTTTCCTGCCGCAGGAAATGTAACAAAAAATTGATAAAAAAAACAAAGACGCTCTGTAAACACAAACATTTCGCTGGTTCGTTGGAGCAACTCGAGAAACGCGAGCCCATAATTATCACATCGCGGTCGAAGGGATAAGAGACGCGGTGTTCCCGCGAGTCCAGAAGACGATCGTACTGACGCGAAAATACGAGGGTTGCGTGTGAACCCGAGGGAAAGGTTGCGGGCATAAATAGGCAACATAATGAATCCGGCGCGGTGTACGAGGCCGGTGCCGGTAACTCATACCGCGCACGAGCGCGGGGCATGAATATTCAGCGTGTACACGTTGCGCCGTACGTTAAGAGGTATAAATTCCGCGTCCGCTGGGCAGTCCCGCGAGATGTGTGCGCACACCCCCGAGAATATCGCGCGCGCCGCGCCGCAAAAACGAATAAACCGATATTCGAGCTCAAATATCAATTAGTCCGGACAAGCCGCGAGCTCTCGCGGCTTATAGGACAACGCGGGGCAAAATGGGACGCGTGAGCGAAAAATGGTTTTACGACGACACCCAAAGTGTATTTTTGCTGCTTTTCACCCGGTAACTCGATTCCAATCGAAGATTTTGAACATTAGTAAAAAAATTAATTATGGGGCAAAATGGGACGCGTGAACGAAAAATGGATTTACGACGACACCCAAAGTGTATTTTTGCTGCTTTTCAACCGGAAACTCGATTCCAATCGAAGATTTTGTGCATTAGTAAAAAAATTAATTATGGGGCAAAATGGGACGCGTGAACGAAAAATGGATTTACGACGACACCCAAAGTGTATTTTTGCTGCTTTTCAACCGGAAACTCGATTCCAATCGACGATTTTGTGCGTCGGTAATAAAAAGTAATTATGGGGCAAAATGGGACACATGAGCGAAAAGTGGTTTTATGACGATACCCAAAGTGTATTTTTTCTGCTTTTCATCTAAAAAATCGATTCCAATTGTCGATTTTGAACTTCGGTAAAAAAAGAGATTATGGGGCAAAATGGGACGCAAAAGCCAAAAATTGTTTTGTGACTTCATCCAAAGTGTATTTTTGCTGCTGTTCACCCAAAAATTCGATTCCAACCATCGGTTTTGAACTTCGGCAAAAAAAAAGTTATGGGGCAAAATGGGACGCTCCGAAAGTTCAGCAATTCATGGTAATTCATGGACGTCATCAGCGTTGATTGCATTTTCCAAAAATTTCGTAACGAGCCATTTTGCGCCGTAAGATCATCTGAAACGAAAAGAAATTACTGACCCATTCTGCCCCCGCGTTTCATTTTGCCCCATTCACCCCTACATACATATACGTAAAGCACCACACGACGTTCGGCTCGTGTATATCGTCCGGCCGTGGTCAACCTCGGCCGGCGCGAGGGGGAAATTATCTCGTCGAGATGAGGAACGACGCGAGCGAGGTGATAGAGTGCAGCGCGCGAAACTTTTTGCCCGTGTTTATGTTTACCCTCGACAAAAGGAGCACAACTCGGGCGCTACTGGTGCGGCTATTACTTTTTCGAGAATTATTGTGGTTTGGAAAAAAGATTTTCGTCAAATTTTGTGTCGGAGAAAAAATTTAATTGAATTTAATTATCTATATTTTATATATCGAATTGAATTTTCGATATTTTCTATACTGATTTGAATTTTCTATATTTTGTATATCGAATTGAATTTTCGATATTTTTTATACTGATTTGAATTTTCTATATTTTCTACATTGAATTGAATTTTCTATATTTTCTATACTGAATTGAATTTTCTATATTTTCTATACTGAATTGAATTTTCTATATTTTCTTTATCGAATTGAATTTTCGATATTTTCTATACTGAATTGAATTTTCTATATTTTCTTTATCGAATTGAATTTTCGATATTTTCTATACAGAATTGAATTTTCGATATTTTCTATACTGAATTGAATTTTCGATATTTTCTATACTGAATTGAATTTTCTATATTTTCTTTATCGAATTGAATTTTCGATATTTTCTATTCTGAATTGAATTTTCGATATTTTTTATATTGAATTGAATTTTCTATATTTTCTTTATCGAATTGAATTTTCTATGTTTTTTTATATTGAATGGAGTTGAATTTTCTATATTTCTTCGTATCGCTTCATCGTGTAAAAATTCACCGCACTTAAATTGCATTGAATTGAATTGAATTGAATTAAATTCGTCCTTCAACAAAGACACAACAAACGCATCCCATAAATATTTTACCCCTCCGCAACACGTTCAACATTTCACGAGTTTCGCTGCAATTTCTTCTGCAACCCTTTTGCACGAATTAAAAAAATGAATCTCACACAGCTGAATCTCTTTTGCGTTGCCCGCAGCCGTCGCTACACGCGGTCGTCATCGTCCGAGAAACGAGTGGAGAAACCAGTGGAGTTCTCCACCTCTGGAGAACGTCGGTGGTAGCTCGGGGGGCGCGTTGTGTGCCAGCGCGGTCGAAATTTATGTGGGCCCGCTTACAAGTGGGCCGCATTCCCCGGGCCCGCGCGTTTCGACTCCTACCGCGACTATTACTTATCAATTAAACCGATTTATAGGCCCTAAAGGCGTCGCAACGCAGTCCGGGGGTCCCGACTCGCCTACTTCGCCTCCCCCGTCGTCGTCCCCCCCGACCGCCGTTTCGAAATTGCCACGAAATTACAACGGCGACCCGAGAGACGCCGGACGAGATCACCGGCGCGCGCGCACCACGATACAATTTATTCGGGTATAGAATTTAAATGCGCTCCCCCCGAGCGAACATCGCCTCGCCCGATTATCCACGAGACAAATAGAGCCCGATACCGTATATGGGGCATTCCACGGCTCACCGGCGGGGTCGTGATACTTATATGTGTTTTCCCTTTTGGGATTTTGTGGAACGATAGGAAAAAAAAACCCTCTGAATTTTTTAAAAATATTTTTTTCGACAATTTTTTGTTTTGTAACTCACCAAAAATTGAATTAAACTACGTTGTACGATTTTTAAATTTTTTACCGTGAATTTTGTGACGAAAAACAACATTTTTGAGACTAGTGTGAAAATCGAGGGCAGCCTGGAACAGCAGCAAAAATTAGTGGATTAAAAAATATGACGTATGAATTTGAATTAAACTACGTCGTACGTTTTTTAGTTTTTTTTCTGCAAATTCTGTGTTGAATAACAACATTTTTGAGACTAGTCTGAAAATAGTGGGCAGCCTGGAAAAGCAGCAAAAAATTAGTCAATTTGAACAGATTACGTATTACCAAAAATCTCAATTTAGTCTACGTGACGAAATTCCATTTTTTGGAGTAAATTTTGTCTCCAAAAACTACAATTTTGACACAAGAATAAAAATGCGCGAGAACAGCAGCTAAAACAGAATCTAAATATTTTTTTTATCAATTTAATTTTTACGGTTCTGTCGATTAGTCGTGGAACGGCCCATATGTAGCCTTGCACACAAATATATATCTCACACACAAATATCTGCCTTTTATCCGCGCGTCTATATATTTATATCCATTTATTTATACCTTTTCGCCTTCCCCATACGCGCGTATATATATTATTCTCGTATTTTTTCTCACTCGCGAAGTTACATACAAAGTTCTCGGGCCGTTAGCGCGCGGTGGAAAGAGTCGCGCGGTAATTTACCTCCTCAGCACGCCCTCTCCCTGAGCCCGGGGATCGCGAGCATTAAAAGACAGCGGGGTCGGTGCGTTATGAGGAATTTTATTGCCCGAGCGAGATTCCCTCTCGGTATTGGCAAAAGTGATATCGTTGAATTACACCAACTTGTTCTTTTTTTTTCACCTAAACGCAACTTCATCTCTCACGTTGCCATTAAAAGACTGCGGGGTCGGTGCGTTACGAAGAATTTTATTACTTGAAATTCTTCTCCTTATTGGCGAAAATCACGTCGCTGAATTACACGAATTATTTTTTATTTTTTATTTAATCGAAACGCAACTTCATTTCTCACGACGCTGCGGATGTAACTTAATAACGAGAGAGTTAATTAATTACGAGGAATTTTATTACTCGAACTAGATTTCGTGGTGGGCAAAAATTATATCTGAACTTACAGGAACTTTTTTTTTTAGTACGAATTCATTACTTGCGTAGCACGATATTTTTTATACTGAATTGAATTTTCGATATTTTTTATATCGAATTTAATTTTCGATATTTTCTATACCGAATTGAATTTTCAATATTTTTTATATCGTACTTAATTTTTGATATTTTCTATAATGATCTGAATTTTCCATATTTTTAATATTCAATCGAATTTTCGTACACGAATTATTTTTTATTTTTTATTTCATTGAAACCCAACTTAATTTCTCACTGCTGCGGACGTAACTTAATAAAGAGAACGTTAATTAATTACGAGGAATTTTATTACTCGAAACTAGATTTCGTGGTGGGCAAAAATTATATCTGAACTTACAGGAACTTTTTTGTTTTTTTAATACGACTTCGTTACTCATGTAACACGTGGCTCAATTATTACTTAATTATAATGCGGCGTAGATACTTTTTATTGCGATCTGATGGTAAATGAAATTGTAGGAATTTTAATTACTACGCGTGAAGCTTAAAAACTGTGATAAAGAGATCCATACGAAAATTGTCAGCATCTGATTTTTCTTTATGAGATGACAAAATATTTTAGCGACATTGCACAATTTTTTATGATTTATGGTATTAACATTTGACGCTTAGCGTCAGTCGTGGCAATTGGGACTTGTGTTATTTACAGTATGGCGCGTGGATTGCGGTTCAGTGTCCGGATTTAGGGGCCGGATGACTCGGCGTGAAGACCTCGTAGTCGATGACGGAGAAATGATAGTCGCCCATCAGGACGGTGTTCGAGGCGTGTTCGCCGTCGTAGCTGTGGGGCAGATTGCTGTAGCTCTCCATGTTCACGTTGCAGTTGTTGGCGATCAGCAGATCCGCGCCCGCTCCGAATATCGGCCCGATGCTGTCGCAAATAATAAATAATTGCCAATTGATCGTTCATTGATTTCCCAAGGAAAATTTGCCGCAGCGAAATTTTGGTCGCAAATTCATTGACGACGAGTCGTTCATTGATTTTCCAGCGAAAATTTGCCACATGGGTATTTTGAAAGTTTCGAAGGAGACGAAAATATTTTTAATTAAAATATTTGGAATTGAAAATCCAATACAGAATTTTTCTGAATCGAAAGAATTATTCTTTTGCTTAACACTTGATATCAAAGACTCATTGGAACGAGGAAAAAAAAATCATCTCGGTGTTGTTATAAATAATAGATCATTGCAAATTAATTGAAGACGAATCGTTCATTGATTTTCCAGCGAAATTTTGCCACGTGGAGATTTTGATAGTTCTTAAGGAGACGAAAATATTTAGAATTGAAGTTACAACCCAGGATTTTTCTGAAACGATAAAATTATTTTATCGTTTTACTCTTGACATCAAAGGCTAATTGGAAAAAAGAAAAAAAATCAGCTCGATGCTGTTATAAATAATAAACAACTGCAAATTGATCGAGAACGAATCATTCATTGATTTCCCAACGAAAATTTGCCGCATGGGAATTTTGATAGTTCGTAAGAAGACGAAAATATTTTTAATGAAAATATTTAGAATTTAAATTACAACCCAGGATTTTCCTCCTGAATCGATAAAATTATTTTATGGCTTTACTCTTGTTATCAAAGGCCAATTGGGACGAGAAAAAAAAAGTCAACTCACTCCGGATGATAGCAGATCGCGAAGGGTTTCTTCACGATGTCGTATTTCGTCGGCGGAACGTCCTGATTGTTCGTCAGCGTGAATAGAAAGGCCTTCTCCGACGAGATGTAGTGGCCCTTGGCGTTCGTCTTGCCCCAGGGCGCGTCGCTGAAGCCGCCGCATATTTCGCCACGGGCGCCCTGAAAATATCGTGAAATCGGGTTGACATCGATCGGGTGTCGGAGAACGACGGAAACGAAAGTGAATTCTGTGACGCACCAGGGCTACGACATAAGTTGGGCAAACGCCGTCGCAGTGACGGTGAAAAGCCGCCGCCGAGTATCCGTGACTGGAGGCCCTGAGGGTAATTAAAATTTAAATATCGAAGCAACGATAACGAAGCTATTTTCGGGTATCAAGAAAAAAAAATAGCAAGACAAGTCCACGTAATGTGATTTAAAATTGAAATATCGAACCACCGATAACGAATCTTTTCGTGTATCAGGTAAAAACATAGCAAAAAAAAGTCCACGTTATGTGATTTTAAATTGAAATATCTAAGCACAGATAAAGACGCTATTTTTGGGTATCAGGAAAAAAATAGCAAGTCCACGTAATGTGATTTAAAATTGAAATATCAAAGCACCGATACAGACGCTATTTTCGAATATTTATCAGGAAAAAATAGCAAAAAAAGACCGGGAAAAAAAGTCCTAGTGATTTAATTGCGACTTTTTTCTCCTCGTTTTTTTTTCTCGGCAATTTTTTTCCTGGAAACCAATTTTTATAAATCGGAGAAAAGAAAAGAAAAAAAAATGTTGAAAAATATTAGGCACCTGTAGACCAAGCGCCAACTTTGCTTCGACGATCCGTACCACTGGTTCAGCAAACGCTGAAAACCCGTTTTGTCGCGCGACAGAATTTGCGACCCGGGAAAGAGAAACGGACTGACCCGCGGCTGCAGTCGCTTGTCCGCGCAAATTTCGGAGTACTTGTTGGGCAGCGCGGCGTACCTGTATCTGGAACAAATTAAATTGATTTATCAATCAAGTGAAATTAATATAACTTATATGCCATTTTTTGGTACCAATATAAAAATAATTCTGTGGGCTTGAAGTACGTTTAACATTTTTTTCACATCTCTTTGCTCTTTTTTCATTTCATCACATTTCTTCGCTATTTATCTTTTACATGATATTTTTCACTAAACGACAGTAACTCCATTTTTTTATTGTTTCTGTTGAAACAAAAAAAAATGGAGTCTAATCAATCAGCCTGTTGGCTGATTGATTAGATTGAAGCGACAAAAACTCAATTAATTTTTTTTTATTGTCGCACCTTTCCAAAGACAGTTCAATCGGCACAGCTCCGGTTGGCTCGACTTCCTCGGCGAACACTTGGCTGTCGATCAGAAGAAGTCTGACGTGATTTATAACGCCACCCAGATGCTGACAAACTCGGGCTCGTTCCTCCTCGGTCCAGTGTTGAGTCGGTTGCGTCACCCCCGCCTAATATTATCGATACTCCAATTAATAGATCCGCAAAAGAAGCTCGCAATTATTTCCGGCGAAAATGAGATACCTGATATTTCGCCCAATTCAACACAGCCCTCCACACGTCCTCCTCCTCCAGGCCAAGATAATCCGAGGATATCAGTTTAACGAGCGCGTCCTTCGGAAGATTGCAGAACGCCGTCGTCTTCACCGTGTCTACCGCGTTGTCGCCGATGAAGGAGAAACATCGCTCGATGAACGACGAACAAGCTCCTTTTCCACCTGTTTTTTAGTACAAAAATCCTCAAAAATTACGTCGTATTCGTCGCCGCGCGTAACAAAATTTGGCAACTGAAATTGCCGAATTGCGACTTAAATTTAAATTTCTAGGAACTATAATATAAAAAAATAAAAAATAAAAATATAAAAATTATAAACAATATGAGCAATATAAAAAATCACAAGAGTGATTTTTCTGCAAGTTATTTTATCATTTTCTGCAGAGGTATCAAAAAATGGAAGATTTCAATTTCTGTAAACGAAAAAATTCCAGAAGAAGACTTAGCAAGTGATTAATACAATTTCTTTTTGCCACTTTTATTAATTCAAACCTTTTATTGCCACTTTTAATTTCGATTAATATGAATATTTTCTTGCCACTTTAAATTACTATTAATTTCAATATTTTCTTGCCATTTTTTATTTCTATCAATTTCAGTCTTTTTTGCCACATTTAATTTCTATCAATTTCATTATTTTTTTGCCACATTTAATTTCTATTAATTCCAATCTTTTCTTACCACTTTTAATTTCTAATAATTTCAATCTTTTCTTGCCACTTTTAATTTCTATTAATTCTAATCTTTTCTTGCCACTTTTAATTCCTATTAATTGCAATCTTTTTCTGCCTCTTTTGATTCTTACTAATTCCAATCTTTTCCTGCTGCCTTCAATAAAACTACCAATAAATAAATCTCAAGCGCCCTTCTCAATAACTCCAAACCCAAAATGTGCTACAATCCTCATAAAAAAACACGTTGGTCAAGGTAAATAAATAAACAAAAGCCCACATAAAGTTCTCAAAGATTTAATGTCCATTCCTCTTCACTGCGTATTTATCTCTTCTTTCTCTCTCTGTCGCACAAAGTATCTCGCAATACAGAATTACCAAACCATCGAAAAGGAATACAAGATAGAAAAAGTAGTTTCACATTATTTCTCTATTACACGTTCAACACACAAATGTCTCAGTATTACATAGTTCAGCGCACAACACGTCGCCATATTAACTTCATTTGTGGAATGATCTGCGTCAAAGTCAAAATCCTAAACTGCATCTTCGTTCAGAAATCAGTTTAGGGTCCACAGATGACGACGATGAAAGTTGAGAATCTCTTCGCGAGGCGTCGAAATTTCCGCGTTGTGTTCGCCGCGCTCAAAAAATTACCGTGGACAAAAATCACGTTTCGAGCGCGATGTATGTTTTTTTCGTTTTTGAGGTTATGTCGCGGCCGCGAGTTAATTCGCGCCGGGATTCGTGTTCTGTATGAGGGTGATGTTGTCGCCTTTCAGCATGATGCGTCCGAGCTGCTTGCGGTTCTTCGTCTTCATGTGATACTCCTCGGCGTCGTCGAGAACGAGATTCATGTACTCGTCGAAGCCGACGATGTGACCCTCGATCCGGAGATTCACGTTCTCGAAGAGCCAAACCTGGACCCGCGAGCGATTCTGCAGGTACCGGAATATCAGGTTGATGGGCTGCACCATCACCTTCTGCACCTTCTGCGGCCCCTTGTACGACATTTTTCGCGAATTCTTGGTTTCCGCGGTGGAGATTTGAGTCACACTATAATAGCGTGGCGACGTACGAGGAACGTTGTTGCGACGTGAAAAGCCGGGAAACACAATGGAGACAAGCGTGGCGTTTCGGGGAAATTGCATCGCGCGCCATCTACTTGGAGATTCGGCAAATTGGACGCTGGAAAGGTTGGTAAGAGTGATCGACAGTCGGTATCACAGATTTCGTGGTTATCATCAAGTTTCTGGAACCGGTATATTAGGTTGATGGGCTGCACCTTCTGCAGCTCCTTGTAGGACATTTTTCGCGAATTCTTGGTTTCCGCGGTGAAGATTTCAGTCACATGATAATAGCGTGGCGATGTACGAGGAACGTTGTTGCGACGTGAAAAGCCGGGAAACACAATGGAGACAAGCGTGGCGTTTCGGGGAAATTGCGTCGCGCGCCATCTACTTGGGGATTCAGCAAACTGGACGCTGGGGAGGTCGGTAAGAGTGATCGACAGTCGGTATCACAGATTTCGTTATTGTCGATTTTCTGGTACCGGAATATCAGGTTGATGGGCTGCACCATCACCTTCTGCACCTTCTGCGGCCCCTTGTACGACATTTTTCGCGAGTTTTTGGCTCCGTTGGACGGAATTTACTTCACGAAAATTAGCGTGGCGACGTTCGAGGATCGTTGTTGCGACGTGAAAAGCCGGGAAACAATGGAGACAAGCGTGGCGTGTCGGGGAAATTGTACTGCGCGCCATTTACTTGGGGATTTCGCAAACTGGGCGATGGGGAGGTCGGTAAAAGGGATCGACAGTCGGTACAACAGATCTCATGATTATCAATTTTCTGGTACAGGTTGATGGGCTGCACCATCACCTTCTGAACCTTCTGCGGCCCCTTGTACGACATTTTTCGCGAATTCTTGGTTTCCGCGGTGGAGATTTGAGTCACACGATAATAGCGTGGCGACGTACGAGGAACGTTGTTGCGACGTGAAAAGCCGGGAAACAATGGAGACAAGCGTGGCGTTTCGGGGAAATGGCATCGCGCGCAATCTACTCGAAAGTTCCGCAAACTGGACGCTGGAGAGGTCGGTAAGAGGGATCGACAGTCGGAACAACAGATTTCGTTATTATCGATTTTCTGGTATCGGAATATTAGTTTGATGGACTGTACCATCACCTTCTGCACCTTCTGCGGCCCCTTGTACGACGCTGGGTTGATAAGGTCGATCGCCAGTTGGTACAACAGATCTCGTGATTAATCCCGAAAATCCCGAAAAAAGACGTCTTTAAGAAAAAAGATGTCTTAAAGACGTCTTTTTTCGGAAAAAAGATGTCTTAAAGACGTCTTTTTTTTCCGAAAAAAGACGTCTTAAAGACGTCTTTTTTTTCCGAAAAAAGACGTCTTTAAGACGTCTTTTTTTTCCGAAAAAAGACGTCTTAAAGACGTCTTTTTTTCCGAAAAAAGACGTCTTAAAGACGTCTTTTTTTTCCGAAAAAAGACGTCTTAAAGACGTCTTTTTTTTCCGAAAAAAGACGTCTTAAAGACATCTTTTTTTTCCGAAAAAAGACGTCTTTAAAAGATGTCCGGGCACTGCAAGGGCAGTCGGTAACGTTAATCGACAGTCGATAAAACAGACCTTGTGATTATCAATTTATCGTCTGTTCCCTTGAGCTGCGTGGGGCTTCGTTCGGAAGACGTGAGATGGCTTTGCTGTGGCTTTTTGCAGCGGCGAAATTGATTGAGTTGCATGGAATAATTTTATCCACGATATTCAGATTTTTTCTATTCGAGAAAAGGAAAATTGATGGTATTAAAGTAGCTGTTTAGAGCAAAAAAATTAGCAAAGCCAATTCCGAATTTTTTAAATCAACTTTCTCGCAGGAAGATGAAAAACTAATATTGAAACAAATTACCAAATTTACTCAATATTGTTCTGATTTCAGGGCCAAATTAAAAAAATAATCGTATTGAAATTAACAATGCAATTCAATCGATATTTTCTCCTTTTGAACTCTCGGAAAAATGTAGTGAAATATGTTGCAAAATGTTGGTAAAATAAAGGACTTCAACTTCTGTACGATGATCCAGGTATTATGCCGGATTAAATCTCCCCTCTGTGCGTTTCGCGGAGCCCCACGAGAATGCGACAGTGCAATCCAGGTGGGGAGAGCACGTAGAAATTAAAATAATGAAGATTGATGGTGCAACAAGAGCGACAGTTTTTTTGCGGGTCACGTAGCTTTCCTTGTTGTCGGCCCCTCGAAAGCTTTTCGGTGCGTTCGCTCGTCCCTTTGTTGGCCCGGGTTATTAATTAATATTTGTGTTCGTCCACAATAACGGTCATTAATTATATCTTTTTGTTGCACGCGCGTCGTACCGAGACCTTAAATTATCGAAAAAAACATCCACTAATCACCAAACTGACAGCGTAAAAAAATATTGCAAAAACGTGAGACCTCGAAAAGATTCCTTGTTCGTGATTTCATTTTTTACGAAAATGTAAAACCTCAAAGAAATTATTCTATTCTATCGTGATTTCATTTTTTACAAAGATGTAAAAACTCAGAAAAATTCTTTTATCGTGATTTCATTTTTTTTACAAAAATGTAAAACCTCAAAAAATTATTTTATCGTGATTTCATTTTCACAAAAATGTAAAATCACAAAAAATTCTTTCATCGTGATTTCATTTTTTGCAAAAATGTAAAACCTCAGAAAAACTCTTTTATCGTGATTTCATTCTGTACAAAAATGTAAGATCACAAAAAAAACTTTTTTCGTGATTTCTTTTGTCACAAAAATGTAACATCACAAAAGGAAATCTTTTTTCGTAATTTCATTTTTGTACAAAAATGTAATATGTAAAAAAATCTGTTTTCGTGATTTCATTTTGTACAAAAATGTGAAACCTTCAAAAAAATGCCTTCATCAAGATCTCATTTTTCACAAAATTGTAAAAAAAATTATAAACCATAAAAAAGCAAAAATCCAAAATTCCACGTAACAAATTTCGTCACCATTCGGCCCAAATAAATCCAAAACCAGATCGCAGTATTCATCCGTGCTCAAACACGGGAAATACGTTGTTCCGGTCCCAGTTTTACGATTCGCGAAAACTTTTTTCGCCCCCTGCGGAAGCGACAGGAGCGACGAGACAACGCGAACAGCGGTAGTTTGCGCGGATGTAGCTCGACACAATAACTCGGTAAAGCTGCGGAGTGCCGAAAGTTTGAACGGTCCGTCGTCCAGGCGCATAAACTTCGGGCTGGTATCTATCTCGAGCAGTTTCAAAGTGTGGAAGGCATCGACTGGAAAGCTCCCGTCGTCCGGAACCCGGACCACCCGATATACATATATATATTTACGGTTCTCTCGCTCCTCGCGGCTACGATTTTCTCCTCGTCTCGTGGCGCAACAAACTTACCCAAAACTCGCTCCTGTGCATCAAGGGCCGCTGTCAAAAGGGCACAAGCGTTGCCGGGGCTGAGAGTCGAGGACACGTGTTCCTCGCAGCTTCGCCAGAGTTCCTCGACCCCGAGCTCCTGGGCGAGACCCAACATCTCGAATATACCGCTGTCCTGTAGCATTATCTGCAAGTCGAGGTCAAATTGTTTATTCAGAGTACGGCGGGATAATCGCGGTCACTGGGCTGTTGCCGAAATAAATCCTGGTGGAAAATTTGGGGCGTTACAGCTGACGCGAGTCAGGCCTTATCAGAACCTCACCAGAAATGTTACAGCTTGGTTAGGGCCTGACCGGGGCATGATTAGGGCCTGACCAGGGCCTGACCAGTTCTGTTAAGACCTGGCTAGGATCTGGCTAGAGCCTGGCTAGAGCCTGATCAGGGTCTGGCTCGGGCCTTGCTAGTGCTTGATTAGGGCCTGGCTCGGGCCTTGCTAGTGCTTGATTAGGGCCTGGCTATGGCCTGTTTAGAGCCTGGGTAGGGCCTGGCTATGGCCTGTTTAGAGCCTGGGGAGGGCCTGCCTAGGGCTTGGCTAGGGCCTGGCTAGGGCCTGATCAGGGCCTGGTTAGGGCCTGATCAGGGCCTGGTTAGGGCCTGATCAGGGCCTGACTAGGTCCTGGCTAGGGCCTGATCAGGGCCTGACATGGGTTCGATATAACGCTACAAATTATGTACCAGTGAAACTGATTTTTTTTTTGATCGTAGGAAATGAGTTGGTTTAGATTGAAATAAATTCATGGATTTACTTGACAATGGTGAAGTTCAATAGAAATATTGGACGAATATATATTTTCGTGGGTATTTCATACCTTGCCCGTGTACACGTAGTGTATGAATTGCCTGAATGTCTCCGGATGCGCGTGGGGCATCCTGACGGGCGTTGGATTTCCGGCGGTGCCGATTCTTTTGGCAGCCGTGAAGTTCTTGCATCTGTAATGAAAATGATAGAGTCACTGAAGAATGAACATTCAGTAAGTCTTAAATTTTCCCACAAAATTTATGTTTTTCGAAACTTTCGATCTAGGAATTCGTGGAGGAACTTCCTGTAAAAAAGAGCTAAATAAATAAATAAATAAATAAATAAATAAATAAACAAACAAACAAACAAACAAATAAATAAATAAATAAACAAATAAATAAATAAATAAATAAATAAGTCTCTCAACCCCCTCTCCAATATTTCTCCAACTTCCCGTGAGCCAAAGAAGCAACGTACTAAATTTGCCCAAAAAAAGAAAACTCATCGCCAGGCCACGGAGGATTCTACATTCCTAAGGGTGCATTTTCACTGGTAGCATACATCGCACGCACCGCGAGCTCGCAGTGTCGTGCAGAGAGAGCCGTGCAATATAATAGTGTACTATAATATGTACTATATGTGCATAGGGCTCTCCGGTAACGAACACTCGAAACGCTTTGGGCGACGGAGCGCCGAGCGCGTCGCGGGCTGTACTTTCCGCGCTCGTCGCCGTCGTCGTCGTCGTCGCACGCATAGCGAGTGTGTATTCTATAGCCGCGCGCGTGATCGTACGTCCTACAACAGCAGCAGCGAGCGCGGGCGCGCAGACAGAGCCGCGCCTCTTCTCTCCGACTCGCTCGCTCTTTCGTCGCGCACAAAAGAGCTTAATTGACTTCGTCAGGAAGCTCCTGCGCAACCGGGGGGAGAATACGTAACTACCATCCAGAGCGCTCGCGGAGTGCCGCCGCCGCCCCCTGCAGGTCTAGGCGGCGCGCAGAGCGAGCTTTGGCGCGCCCGCGTGCCGCTTCAAATTAATGGCACGATCTACCGCCAAATTCTTTCCCCGGCGAACGAGAGGAACGACGACGACGACGACGACGACGACGAGACTTGTGCAGCGGCGGATCGGCGGCTTTGCCGTAGTTTTCACAGCGTTATACGCGCAGAAACGCGTGAGCCTCGACTCGCTGGTCGGATTTAATGATTGATCAATCAAACGGGGGTCGAGACTCGACGGCACTGTGGATTTATCTGCCGGGGAGAGATTCTTATTTCGCGATAGATGTTTCATCCGTACGTGTCATAAAAATAATCTCGGGGACGCTGTGAGAGACGGAGGGTCAGCATCGTTAGGTGGGGTTAGGTAGGGTCAAGTTAGGGGGGATTGAGTATGGTGGGTTATAGTTGGATAGGATTAAGTTCAGTGGGTTTAAGTTTGGTAGGATAAAGTTAGGTGAAACTTGAGTAAGTTTAACTTAGGTGGGTTAAACTTGAGTAAGTTTAGGTTAGGTAGGTTAAACTTGAGTAAGTTTAAGTTAGGTAGGTTTGAGTTAGGTAGGATTAAGTTAGGTGAGTTTAAGTTAAGAAGGATTAAGTTAGGTGGGATTAAGTTAAGTAGGATTAAGTTAGGTGAATATAAGTTAGGTAGGATTAAGTTATATGGGTTCGAGTTAGGTGGGTTTAAGTTAGGACGGTTTAAGTTAGGTAGGATTGTTTTAGATGGGTTTAAATCAGGTGGGTTTCAGTTAGGTGAACTTTAGTTTGGTGGGTTTTAGTTAGGCGAACTTTAGTTAGGTAGGATTAAGTTAGTTGGGTTTAAGTTCGGTGGGTTTAAGTTGAGTGGGTTTAAGTTAGATGGGTTTAAGTTAGATGGGTTTAAGTTAGGTGGGTTTAAGTTAGATGGGTTTAAGTTAGGTGGGTTTAAGTTAGGTGGGTTTAAGTTAGGTGGGTTTAAGTTAGGTGGGTTTAAGTTAGGTGGGTTTAAGTTAGGTGAGTTTAAGTTAGGTGGGTTTAAGTTAGGTGAGTTCAAGTTAGGAAGGTTTAAGTTATGTGGGTTTAAGTGAGGTGATTTTCAGTTAGGTAGGTTTAAGTTAGGAGAATTTAAGTTAAGTAGGATTGACTTAGATGGGTTTTAGTTAGGTAGGGTTAAGTAAGGTGGGTTTAAGTTAGGAGGGTTTAAGTTAGGTAGGATTGAGTTAGATGGGTTTAAGTTAGGTAGGGTAAGGTTAGGTGGGTTTTAGGTAGGTGAATTTTAGTTAGATAGGATCAAGTCAGCTGGGTTTAAGATTACTGCGATCCTTCAAGATCGTGCCAATTGGCCGCGATCTTGCGCCTTACGCTTAATTCGCCCGCAACCCTCAAGCACAGTAGTCACAAATCTCCCAAGGTCCGCTGCGATACTCGTTATTTATGCCGCCCACAAAACCGTCTCTAGCCTCGTCATCATCGCCAGAGTTGCGAGAAACGCGAATCTCGGGACTCCGCGAGTCTCGTCTCACTCGCAAACCGAGCATATAAAAAACACGAGAGAAACAGAGGCGGACACACGGACAGAGAGAGAGAGAGGAAACGATGCCTTCAGTCGTTCAGCCGCTCAGAGCCGCGAATACGCGCGGGAAGAGAGTGGAGGAGGCAAAGACCTATTGAAAGTGACGCGGGGACTAGAGTATGTAAAACGGAGGGGGCGGGCAGGGGGGAGGGGGGCGGCCGTCGTATCGAATCAAAAGAAATGTGTCAAAGGGCGCGGAGCGCAATGCGGAGCAAACGCAAATGGAAGGTAGGCGAGCTTTGATGCCGGGCACGCCGCGGTAGCTACGTAGAAAGCTGCTGCTGGTGCTGCTGTTGCTGCAGCAGCCGGCGTTGAATCCTCCAGGCGAAACGCGAAAGCGTCGGCGGGATTTGAGTCGTACGCGACCACCGCACGTTCAGGTGCCCTTCGCCCGCGAGGCCTCTCTGTGTGTGTGTGCCCTAGCAAGCAACACCGAACCTTGGATTAAGGTAGGAAAAAAAAAGAAAAAAAAATGGAAACGCAACGAAGCACTAAAAGTCTCTGGTACGCTTTGGGCTCGTTTGGCGAGAGACGACGACGACGACGATGACGGAGAACGCGCGACTCGTACTACGCGCCGGATAACTGCGAAGCTTTTGGCCCCCGACTGTTTGCCGCGGCTGACTTTGTGGGTGTCGCGGGTGTCGGGTGAGAGCGCATGTCAAACCTTGACTCGCTTTGCTGAAATTCACGACGGCAACGACGTTAAAACGCCACGAACGCGTAGTCGCTTTATCAAATCGTCCGGGTTGGGGAAAAAATCAAACGCAACATTGTGCTTTGTGAGCGGTGCATGTGTTAAGGTTGTGTGATTGCTGGGAGTCTCGCGTTTTTTGGCAACGAAAAAGTTGCTCGCGTTTGAGGTGATTTTAGATGATTGTTTGGCAGAAATTGCTGAGCTGGGATCGGAGTTGGAAATTCTGGGTGGTTTAAGAAATTAATGGTACAGTACGGTTTGCTTTGTAAAAAGAATTGCTGGCGTTTGCTGCGATTTTAGATGATGGTTTGGCAGAAACTGCTGAGCTGAGGAGTTGGAAATTCTTGTTAGTTTAGGAAATTAATGGTACAGTTCGTTTTGCTTTGTAGGCGTGATTTAATAATAATGACCTGCGGTAATTATGAAATGATTTGCGAACCCTTGAATAGTTGCATAGATATTTAAAAAAAAAAAAAAAAAAAAAAATTTCGAGCAATTGTGAAAAAAATGTTACATTCGTAATGCATTAATCGCATTTCTTCATTTTTTCAGGAAAATCAACGGGAAATTTTATTGAAAATAAATATTCTTTGCAGCCATTAAAAATGTCCGCATTATAATTATTATTACTCCGTGGAATTATTATTAATTAATAATTGTAAAAATAATTGGACCATCAACTTGATTTCTGAAAGCTTTGGGGATTTACAATTTATATCTCTGGCTGTGAATCACGATTGCGGGTTTGCGACGCTTTTTGGAGGCGGTTTTGATTTTTGTGAAAATAAAGTGAGATTTTCGGGAATAACTCAAAGAAGTCGAAAATTATTTTTAAAAAACAACTAGAGCGGTAAACGATTTTTTTTAAACTGGAGCGAAAAATGATTTCTAAAAAACTGGAGCGAAAAATGATTTAAAAAACTGGAGCGAAAAATTATTTTAAAAATTGGAGCGAAAAATTATTTTTAAAATATTCTAGTGAAATAAATTGCGAAATAAATTTGTCGATCTGTAGTCCTCGACTTCTCGTTTCAATTTTCAAGTCTTCCGCACGAAATCCACGCGCGGACGAAACACGAGAAAATTACACAACACAATGGCACAAAGACGAGTGTGAACGAACGTAATAAAAAGTTTTAACGACGGCTTCTCGAGCCTCGGGGTTGGCGCATAATTACTATGGGATGGATTAATGAAACTGTATAGAAAAGTGAGCTTTCACCTCGGCGACGCAAACCCGCGCAATTGTTTCCTCTCTCACCGCGGGAATATAAAGCCCGGCCAAGTTGAACACAGCCGCACGCGTCACAATGAGGGATTTCTTTCAATAAGCATTGTGGGTCAAATTTAACGAAGTCCTGGATACGAGACACCGAGACGCTTCAATACGACGGAGAACCAAAGACTCGTGGGAAAAGCGAATCGAGTGGCTGATTAGTCGGCGGAAGATCGAGGAAACTGGGTCAACCGTGAGCGACATTTGATCTCGCGAAAATTATCTCGTTATCACGGGGTCGCACGGAGAGAAATAATCAGGGAGTGATGACAAATTGATTGTTGTGTTAAGGATTTTTTTTTGTCGCAGCAACATTTTTTTGTCGCAGTAAAATTTTCAGCTATCACAGCAAGATTTTCAGCTATCACAGCAAGATTTTCAGTTATCACAGCAAGATTTTCAGCTATCACAGCAAGATTTTCAGCTATTACAGCAAGATTTTCAGCTATCACAGCAAGATTTTCAGCTATCACAGCAACATTTTCAGCTCCCGCTGCAAATTTACAGCTACCACAGCAACATTTTCAGTTACCACAGCAAACTTGCAGCTACCACAGCAATATTTTCAGCTACCACAACAACATTTGTAGCTACCACAGCAACATTTTCAGCTGCTACTGCAACATTTACAGCTACTACAGTCAAATTTTCAGCTGCTACTGCAACATTTACAGCTACTACAGTCAAATTTTCAGCTACCACAGCAACATTTTCAATTACCACAGCAACATTTTTAGCTACCACAGCAACATGTTTAGCTACCGCAGTAACATTTTTAGCTACCACAGCAACATTTTCAGCTGCCACTGCAACATTTTCAGCTACCACAGCAAATTTTTCAGCTACCACAGCAAAAATGTTGTTATTACTCCGTTGATATTTTTCTCTGTGGGATTAAGCACGGAGAAAAAAATTAAGGGGGTGACAATAAAAGTTTTGCTACATCAGCTAAAAATTTGCTGTGGTAGCTAAACATTTTGCTGCGACAACAAAAAATTCGTTAATACAGCAAAAGATTTGTAATCACTAACTGATTATTTTTCTTCGTGATCCCTAATAATTTACTGTAGTAGCAAAGCGAATTTTTCCTGGTAGCTAATAATTTGTCCGATTAGCAAATCAAACAAGATCTGCATTTTTTGTTTCCACAACAACTGTTGTTTGTTAAGAATGCAAATTAGTTGCCAACAGAACAAAATAAATGTTTGGTGCAGCAAAAAGTGACCTAATAAATTAACTTTTGCTGTCTCACTAATATTTCTTTCCATCGACCTGAAGATTCGTGTAAAAATTTGTGCGCATTTTGCGAACGAAATGTTGCCACTTGATTACCTGAAGAATGGAATTCATTCGTTTCGAGTTGTATTAAAAAAAATCACTCGATGCGATTCGGGTTCCATTAAAAAAAATCACTGGAAGCGATTCGGGCTTCATTAAAAAAAATCACCCGATGCAATTCGGGCTGCACTAAAAAAATCACTCGAGCCAATTCGGGTTGCATTAAAAAGAAGTCACTCGATTCAATTCAGTGGCTGCACCGATGTACCAGATTGGCTTCGCCAGGCTTCATTTTTCCCGCACAAAAACTCGGCTCCGCTTCAGTGTGGTAATTACCGTTTAAAGTGCTCGCTCGCTTTTTCACGATTTTGCCGATTTTTCTTTTTTTCTTCCGACTTCCTGGCAGGAAGTTGCAATTAAAAAATGCTGAGCTCGTACTGATCAAAGTTCTTCCTGCGAAGAAAATTGGCTGAGCCAGTTTGAATCATCCGTGCAGCCCGAAGTTAACGTCTCAAATTGCACATGGGGAAAAAAATTCCTGCAATTAAAATGAGGGAAAATAAAAAAAAAATTAAATCATCAAACACTTCAGAACTTCAAATCCAGACCGAAAGAAAAATCGATAATCCACTTTGAAGCCACCACCGCCAAATTACCAAACCAAATTACACCAAATTACACGTGGAAAAAAAAATTCCTCCAATTAAAATGGGGGAAAATAAAAATAAAAATTAAATCATCAAACACTTCAGAACTTCAAATCCAGACCGAAAGAAAAATCGATAATCCACTTTGAAGCCACCACCGCGATTCAGCTATGCACTTTGCGGTGAAAAAAAAAATGTGTAAAAAAGTGCAGAAAACACAATGACGGTCGTCGCGAGTTGTCGCGAGGTGAAGAAGCCCCGAGGCTCTGACAGCGCATTAAATGCAGAAGATGAAAGAAGAAGGGGAGAAAAAAAAGAACGCGAGAAAAAGAGACGAAAACACCGCGAGTTTTTCCTCTATAATCACGCGCGGCAGAGTGAAAACTTCGCAGCGCGCTGCTCGGGGTCTTTGTGAGCTTTGCCTCTTATGCTCGGTAGAATCAAAGAAAACCAAAATTCTGTGGAAGTGGCGAAACCAAAGAATAATAGGACGCGCTGCGCGAGACCCGAAGTTATACTTTATGTCCCTCTTCCTCTCTTTCTCTTTCTATATATATGTTATTACACCCCTGTTATACTATACAGGGGGGTTTTAATGCATGAGGCAAAATGAGATACATAAGCGAAAAATGGTTTTATGGCGATACCCAAAGTTCATTTTTACTCTTTTTAAACAAAAACTCGATTCCAATCATCGATTTTGAGCGTTGTAAACAATTTTTTTAAATCTGGGGCAAAATGGGACACCCCCCAAATTCGGTAATATACGGTTTGGTTCACAGAGTTCAACCTGGACGTCATCAGCGTCCAGGTTGTCCAGGTTTCCTTAACCCTACCTAACTTAACCCTATCTAACTTAACCATACCTAACTTAATCCTAACTACCTTAACCCTACCTAACTTAACCCTGCGTAACTTAACCCTACCTAACTTAACCCTACGTAACTTAACCCCATCTAACTTAAGCCTGCGTAACTTTACCGTACGTAACTTAACCCTACGTAACTTAACCCTTGTGTTCCTAACTGAAGGTGAGAGACGAAAGTAATTTTTCTAAAAGTGTCAAGTGCATTTTCGTTCAGTGGACGCCTGAAAAAAAAAAAAAAAAACTTTTTCCTATATTTTCAATGGTTCCGTCGAATTGCGTTCTAGAATCACGATTTTGCAAAAATAACGTTGCGTCCCATTTTGCCCCGTGAAAATCATCAAACATAAAAATAAATCACTATCCCATTTTGCCCCCTATTCCCCTATACCGACAACTATCAGAGCTGATGACGTTGGAAAAGGTAAAAATAAAGGAAGGGAAGAAAATAAAAAGGTGGACAAAAATTGGATCGGTAAAAAAAAAGAAAATCACTTTTCCCTATATTTTCAATGTTTGCATCGAATTGCATTCCATAATCACGATTTTCCAAAAATATCGTTGCGTCCCATTTTGCCCCGTGAAAATCATCAAAAATAAAAATAAATCACTATCCCATTTTGCCCCCTATTCCCCTATACCCACAACTATCAGAGCTGATGACGTTGGAAAAGGTAAAAATAAAGGAAGGGAAGAAAAAAAAAAGGTGGACAAAAATTGGAGCGTTAAAAAAAAAAAATCACTTTTCCCTATATTTTCAATGGTTTCGTCAAATTGCATTCCATAATCACGATTTTCCAAAAATATCGTTGCGTCCCATTTTGCCCCGTGAAATCATCAAAAATAAAAAAAAATCACTGTCCCATTTTGCCCCCTATTCCCCTATACCGACAACTATCAGAGCTGATGACGTTGGAAAAGGGGAAAATAAAGGAAGGGAGGAAAAAAAAGGTGAAAAAAAAAATTGGAGCGGTAAAAAACGAAATTGCGACAGGCTCCATCGACCCTCAGGAGGGGGGCAACGAGGGGGGCAGGGGGGGTTAGATAAGGGTCTGTTCTGCGGGGCTCCAACTGCGCGACTAGAGAGGCTATAGAGGTTTTCACACACGCTGCTACTGATGGTGGCGTCAGTGCGGTCTCGGTCTTTTGCTCGTGCGGCGCACCGACGGCAAAGCCAAGGGTTGAATGTCGCTTCGGGGCACCGAGAGAGCCGTGCTAACGACCAAGCACGCGATTATAACGCGGCCTCTGTCGCTTGACTCTCGTTGCGCCTCGCTTCCTGACCCCCCGCCGCGCCATCGCCGCGCGCCGGGCATGCAAAAAACCGCGCTCGACTTCCGGTAAATTAGTGAGCAATGCAATCCGGGTTCGATATTGTCTGTGGGCTTCGCGAAACCGGAAATGGTTCGCCGTATTGACGGATCGTGATTGCTGGTTTTGGCGAGCCGAGACGATAAATTTGAGGAAGGTGGAGCCGCAATTATGGAGGGAATATTTTTAAAAATTCAGCGTGACGAGAAATTAATAATGACAATAGTAATGTTAATATTGAATACCACATTTTTGTGATTTTGGTGATAAAAATTTCTTGATAATAATAATAAATACTAAACTTTTGTGATGTTTGTGATTACAATTTCTGAATAATAATAATAATAAACATTTAATACATTTTTGTGATGTTGGTGAAAAAAATTCTAAGTAAAAATATTAAACACCAAATTTTTGTGATGTTGCTGATTACAATTTCTAAATAATAATATTCAATTCTAAATTTTTGTGATGTTGCTGATAAAAATTTGTAAATAATAATAATAAATACTAAATGTTTGTGATGTTATTGATAACAATATCGATATAATAATAATAAATACTAAATTTTTGTGATGTTGCTGATAAAATTTCTAAATAATAATATTAAATACTAAATGTTTGTGATGTTAGTGATAAAAATGTCTAAATAATAATATTAAATACTAAAATTTTGTGATGTTGGTGATTACAATTTCTAAATAATAATATCAAACACTATATTTTTTGTGATGTTGGTGATTGAAATTTCTTCTCCAATTTGTGTGATATGTTTGAGTTTGTTTATTATTTATATTATCGAATATCTGACCTTAGAAACGATATTTTTAATAAATATAATAATTGATTTTAAAATAAACATAATAGTATCAGACACTACAGTCTCAGATAATTATGTTTCCCTTGTTCCTCACGTCTTCCCGCGGCAGCTGAGGGCGACGTGACAAAAAAGGACACGAGGACAGGACACGAGACACTTCAGCGGTTTTTGTCAGAAATCTCCCGTTGCACTTGGCCTCTCACGGACACTCGTTAAGCCCCCCCTCAATTGTGCCGAGCGGTGCAGCATCTGTCGCCCCTCACTTCTGGTCTCCACGCGGGAGGAACTCGCGGAAAAACCGCTCTACTTACCGGAAATCGACGAACAAAACCAAACGCAATATCGTTCTGGCACGACTGAATTTTTCCCCGACTCACTTGAATTTTTTTTTCGCCCTCATATATATATTTTTTTTTCGTGTACCTCAATTTTTTCCCTTCTTTCTTTTTTGCCAGGTCCTTCCGAATATCACAGAAGAATAAGAAGAGGCAGCTCGTGACGTTGGGAGGACAAAAAGAGGGAGATAAAACTGCTTTCACGGACATTCGAAACGGACACTGAAAGCCTCTCGTTCTGCTGTGTTTCAAAGGGCGCCACGAACGCTCTGCGCGCTTATTGTGCGGATCTCGCGGTGTCTGAGGGATTTCGCCGTTGCGTTATGACGTCGAGATCCGGCCGGGCTGTCAACCGCATGCGTAACTTAATTTTCCGAGGATCGGCCTCTCGAGAGGAGCTCAGTGCGATCGAAAAGACCTGCGGTTGGTCGCTCGGTGGGTGACGATGACGGAGGGTCGAGGTCCTTTCCAACCGCGGCCAACGTGGCCCGACTTCACCGTCCACTCGAAAGATCCAACGAAGACTCGACGCCCGAGGGGGCGATCACAAAAGAGGAGCCGGAGGAACAGCGACGTTCCCTGAGGTTGGCGACATGACAACGGATCTCGTAATTGACTTTACAATTAACGGTGGATTATGGGCTGAAGGGCTGGTCCTTTTCCGTCTTCTAATGCAGGCAGGACACTGACGCGTTTCTTTGAGCTGTATTTCTCATCGTGGGTGTTTTGTTTTTGAGGTTTATCGTGGCGGAATATTTAAAATATAGTGATTTAGATTTAGATTTATGATTTAGTTTTAGATTTAGATTTATGATTTAGTTTTAGATTTAGATTTATGATTTAGTTTTAGATTTAGATTTATGATTTAGTTTTAGATTTAGATTTATGATTTAGTTTTAGATTTAGATTTATGATTTAGTTTTAGATTTAGATTTATGATTTAGTTTTAGATTTAGATTTATGATTTAGTTTTAGATTTAGATTTATGATTTCGTTTTAGATTTAGATTTATGATTTAGATTTAGTTTTAGATTCAGATTTAGATTTAGTTTTAAATTTTGATTTAGATTTACTTTTAGATTTAGATTTATGATTTAGATTTAAATAAAAATTTAGATCTAGATTTAGATTAATTATTTTAATTTAGACAGATTTAAATTTAGATCTAGATTTAAACTTAGATTTAAATTTAGATTTAGATTAATGATTTTTATTTAGACTTATGTTTAAATTTAGATTTAGATTGATGATTTTAATTTAGACTTATGTTTAAATTTAGATTTAGATTGATGATTTTAATTTAGACTTATGTTTAAATTTAGATTTAGATTCATGATTTTAATTTAGACTTATGTTTAAATTTAGATTTAGATTCATGATTTTAATTTAGACTTATGTTTATGTTTAAATTTAGATTTAGATTCATGATTTTTATTTAGACTTATGTTTAAGTTTAGATTTAGATTCATGATTTTAATTTAGATTTAGATTTAGATTAAGGTTTAGATTCAGATTTAGGTTTAGATTTAGATTCAGATTCAGATTCAGATTCAGATTTAGATCTAGATTTAGATTCAGATTCAGATTTAGATCTAGATTTAGATTTAGATGTAGATTCAGATTTACGATTTTAGTTTAGATTTAGATTTAGATTTAGATTATGCCGTCAAAGGTGACATTTCGGAAAAATGAAAAAGTAGATTTCCAACAATTCTGAAGTAATTTACACTTAAAAGGTTTAATATCGATTAAAAAAGTTCCTATTTTTAGCTGTAGAATTGACGTTCAGTCTCGTTTGAAGAAAAAAAAATCGTAAAAATACCACTTTACTGCTGCCGAGGTCCGCGAGGCCGCAAATGGAGAGTGGAATCGCGAAAATGCATATAACTCGTCGATGCCCCGCGATAATTCTCGGTCCGCGGATTTCCATTGCGCATTGTCGAATTATAATTAGAAACTCGGGGGCGAGCGAGTGCTCGATCAAGAAGAAGGCACACCGCGCGGTACAGTTATACCCGGCAGACGAAAACTTAATTAATATTCATCGCCGAGCGGTTCTGACTTCCCGTGACGTCTTTCTAATTATGGCCATTGTCCTCGATTGAAGATTTTACCCCCGGCGAATTGCAGCCGTAGCTGCGCTCCCGGATTCCAACGAAGTAAACGAAGCGAGTTCGAGAGCGAAAAAAAAAAAAACGTCGCAAACGGTTGTCAAATGGCCGGAGCCGGGCGGAATGTCTGCTTGTGAACATCTTTTGCTCCGATCAATTTACCCCCTTTATCACTTCAACGGGAACACGTTTTACGCTGCGCACGACGGCGACTCCTGATCGATTTTTAATTTACAATGATAAGTTAGAATGAGTTACGCAAATTTTGAACTTTTGCGGCGCCTCTATGAGCTAAAAATACACTCGATTAGGTGAATCTAAATTTGATGAAAATTGCGCTGAGAGATGAAATAAATTATCAAATTCAAATAATTCTTATTGATTATCGATTCGATGATTTATTTGTCATGGGGATAATTTGGGATGTCTGCACCAATATTTGTTATTTACTGCAACAATATTTGATAACATTTTTATTTAATCCTAACAAATCAATATAACCCTTATACTGATTTATCATTTTCAGACATTTTTTTGCGACTCCTGCATGAGCTAAAAATATCTTGATTAGGTGAATCTAAATTTGATGAAAATTGCGCTGAGAGACGAAATAAATTACCAAATTAAAATAATTCTTATTGATTATCGATTCGATCATTTATTTGTCGTAGAGATAATTTTGGACGACTCAACCAATATTTACTCCAACGATATTTGACAAAAATTGAATTTCATGTTAACAAATCAATATAATCCTGATACTGATTAATAATTTCCACAATTTTTTTTTGCAGCTCCTGCATGAGAAAAAAATAACTCAATTAGGTAAATCTAAATATGCCAGAAATTACGCTGAGAGACGTAATAAATTACTAAATTCAAATAATCCTTATTGATTATCGATTCGATGATTCATTTATTTGTCATAGAGATAAATTTGTACGACTGAATCAATATCTACTAATATTTACAATATTTGATAAAAATCTAATTTAATCCTGACAAATCAATATAATCCTGATATTGGTTTATCATTCCCACAAATTGAACCTTAATACACAAAAATAAATAACATCCTAATTCCGGGATGACAATTTCGGCCCGGTCCAAATATTTGTGTATCCCCCACTGCTGTTGCTATTGCATGCAATTGACCCCGCTTTCCCACATGGAAATATTTATATGTAAAATATATGTCGCCAAAAAGATCCATATGCAACATATATGTTGAATATAAAAATATATGCAACATATAGAACTTTCCAGCGACATATATTTCACAAATAAATATTTCCATGTGGGTTTCTTCCGCATTCAAAAAAATATAATAATCTCTCCTGATTCGCCTTCCGCGGATTTCGCTTGAACCCTTCTGATACACTTTTCCCCGCTTACGGCGGATTCGTCCCGCATCGCTCGACCCGCCTCGCCGCCCGACACGCAACTATTCCCTATCTCATATTTTTCCCGCCACGCTGCGCGCATCGAGCCCCCTGGGAAATTTAGCGCGAAGCCGCGGCGCGCGCGCGGGGGACGCGCGGGGGAGAGGCGGTCGGATGCTCACTGCGTTATTAATAAAAATTACAATTAACACTTAATCCGGTCCTCGGGGACCGCGCACTTACCGCGTGCCCGCAACATCGCGTCGTGATTTTTATCTCGGCTTTTCTTGCCGAGCGTTGTACTAAACCGCGCGGAACGCTCGGGCGGTGCACAACTTTTCAGTAAAAAAAAAAACGCACACACCGAACTGACGACAATTCATCGGGAAATCAGATTACTCGGATTCCCCCGGGTTCGTCGAGCATCGACGTACGAACGCGGTTGCGAATATCGAGATTTCACGCGTTGGTTAATAAAATTTCGCGTTTCAATCATTTGCGTGTAAAAATTACAGGACGTACGTCGAAAATTTGTTTATTGTGGTCGTTGATATCAAATAACAATAATAATGAGAAATAAATGTTTTTTTAGTAATAATAATGAGAAGAAGAAGAAAAATAAATAAATGTTTGTTTTAATAATAATAATAATAATAAGAAGAAGAAATAAATATTTTTTTAATAATAATAAGAAGAAAAAGAAGTAGAAGAAATAAATATTTTTTTAATAATAATAAGAAGAAGAAATAAGTATTTGTTGTAATAATAATTATAATAATAGGAAGAAGAAGAAGGGGAAGAAAAAGAAGAAGAAATAAACGTTTGTTTTAATAATAATAATAATAAGAAGAAGAAGAAGAAGAAGAAGAAGAAAAATAAGTAGAAACAAATATTTTATAAATAATAATAATAATAAAAGAAAAATATATTACCGAGCTTGTAGAATTATTCGATGACCGTAAACAGGGGTCTCATCTCGGCCGAGTAGAAATACGATGTCCGCGGAATCCTTGTCCTCCGAGAGTCTGGCCAAGTCCTCGAGAAGCCTCGGAACTCCGGCGAGACCGGCCTCTCCTGAGACTCCTGCGGCACCGGTACTCGCGCCCACAGCTACTGCTCTTGTTCCCATGTTATCTAATGGATTGCGGGACAAAGATATGAATTTTTTTTATTATTATATACTGTCTTATTGATACATATTAATTAATTATTAATTTAAGCAATAATATTTCTTTTGTCACTGCAACATTTTTATATACGATATCAAATTATGTCTTTTTTGTTGTTGTTTAGTTTTGTCCAATGGACAAAATAAATAAATAAAATTAATGTGTCAGACAAAAAGTATTTATTATTTTTCGTCCCTCATCCCGAATTTCCGACGTGGAGAAAACGAGTTGAATTTTTTAAATCTACCGATACGAAGATCCGTATCCGAAATTTAATGGTCGTTTGGTGGGCAATCAGCATGAACGATTAAAACGACGTGTAAACGGGACACGAGACTCCGGCGCTGTCGATGGTCGTTAAAACGTCGGCTAAATGGGCTATAATTCCGAATTGATAAGAGCAGTCGCGAGGGGATACGCGGAAGGAGATCCTCGATAAGGTTACACATTGCACCTCGCGGCGGAGATCAAGACCCCCGACTGCTATACCGCGTGACTGATGTCCAACCCGAAAGATTTATATTGTATATGGGGCATTCCACGATTTGTCGACGAGGTCGCAACCCTCATATTTAATTCATTTTTGGTATTCTCAATCATCTTTTTTTACACAAAATTTACTATAAAATAAAAAATAAAAATTGTCGGCGAGAATTTCTAAAAATTTTGTATATTTTTGTATAGTTTTATTTTTAAATGTTTCTTTTGGTTTTCTCAAAATATTTCTTTTGATTTTCTCAAAATATTTCTTTTGATTTTCTCGAAACATTTCTTTTGATTTTCTCAGAATATTTCTTTTGATTTTCTCAAAATATTTCTTTTGATTTTCTCAAAACATTCCTTTTGATTTTTCAAAAATATTTCTTTTTATTTTTTAAAAATATTTCTTTTTATTTTCTCGCAATATTTCTTTTGATTTTGTCAAAATATTTCTTTTGTTTTTCTGAAAATATTTCTTTTGATTTTCTGAAAATATTTCTGTTGGTTTTCGCAAACTATGTCTTTTGATTTTCTCAAAATATTTCTTTTGATGTTCTCAAAAATGTTATTCTCATTTTCTCAAAATATGTCTTTGATTTTTTCAAAAATATTTGAGAAACTGTAATTTCGGGAAATTACGAAAACAAATTTTTGAAAAAAACGTGAAAAAATTCTGGAAACCTTTTTTTTATATTGCCTTACAACATCCCAAAAAATATATATTTGGATGACGACTCTGTCGATAATCCATGGAATGCCCCATATAAATATTCGCAGGGACAAAAGCTGCACCGAGGGCGTCACCCGGGCCAACGTATTGCGGGCTAATCCACTGGCCGTGTCGCGCGCGTCCGTCGTGCCGCGACTACTGGCCCCGGGTGCGCGCGCGAATCCGCAAAAAAACACAGAGCATAAAAACAAACTCAATTGCAGTACAATTGACGCTAATTGCACGATCAATATTTGATTTGAATGCCCAACTATGACAGCGCCGCATTGGAACCGTGAAGGGCTCTCCATTTCCCAGGCTCATCGAATCACGAGCCCCTCTCCACGTTTCCCCCTCGCCGCGCTCTCACCCCCCCCCCCACCCCCCTCCTTTCCACCCACTTCGTTAACGATGAGCCATGCAGTTGATTACGTATTAATTAGTTGGGGTTTTGTAGTTATCGAACGCGTCACCGGCAGCGGCTGCTGATGCCGAATTATCATAACGAATCGCGACGATTTTTTCTCGATTGTCTGCGGCTTTCGCTGTAAATCGTGCATATAAAAGCACTAAATCACAGCGTGCGAATGACTCGGTCGACGAATTTGTCAAATTTATTGGGACCCAAAGAGAACTTTTACCATGGGGAATTTATTTTCGCTGAATATTTTTGGTTTACATTCCAGTAATTTATCGGATTTTCTTTAGTCGTACTTTTCAGATTGTTTGCTAAATATTTTGCCTACAAAATGTAAATATTTGTGTCATGTTTCTTTTCAAAAATAAAAATTACTATATCTGTATTTACGGGTGTAAATTAATTTTACAAAAATCAAATTGTTTGCCACTTTGTGTCCTTTTTTCGAGCGTCTGTGAATTATTGACATAATTATGTATAAACCAAAGTTGTAAATAAATTAAATCTCATTGTTTTAAGAAATACATTTTATATTGCTTTGAGTATTACACTTTATATTGCTTTATGAAATAAATTTAATGAATTTTGTCGCTGATTTAATAACAACAACCTGGAGCGTTTATAAAACGACAAACGAACTTTTGAATAGCTGCGTAAATACCTCATTTTCAATAAACAATTGGCAATAGTTGCGAATAAATTGGAGTAGCACATTCGTCCATTAATTTTCTGATGCAACATCCACTCTTCTCCATTTACGCACCACAATTACCATGAAACTTTATTGATAATATAAATTATTCGCAACCATTAAAAAATCTACACATTACATTGCAATCACTCCATGTTTTTGTCATCAAATAATGATTACAATACCGATTATACCATCAACTTTACTTTCCAATAAATTTAGATAAGATAAAATTTAGATTTATTTAGATAAAATTTAGATTTATTTAGATAAAATTTAGATTTATTTAGACAAAATTTAGATTTATTTAGATAAAATTTAGATTTATTTAGACAAAATTTAGATTTATTTAGATACAATTTAGATTTAGAAGAGATAAAATTTTGATTTAGGAAAGATAAAATTTAGATTTAGAAGAGATAAAATTTAGATTTAAAAAAGATAAAATTCAGATATATTTAGATAAAATTTGGATTTAGAAAAGATAAAATTTAGATTTATTTAAATCAAGTTTCGATTTATTCCGATCAAATTTATATTTAGAAAAGATAAAAGATGAACAGAAACACTCTCCAAAAGATTTAGGTATTCACAACACAATGATTTCGATACAAACACGATTTAGGGATTCCGACACAAACACAGCGCGTGCGATGTACCTTCAAAATATTCCGGCGGTGTAACGCAGCGTTGATCGGCACTCGGCGCTGTCTCAAGTCATCGCTACACGACTCGATTAGCCGGTACCCGAGTTCTCCCCGCGATGCACGCAGACTCGACGATGTGTTGCGCGTCGGCGTGCCGCCCAAAATATTCAATCTCACGTGCTTTTGTTATTCACCCGTCGTCTCTCAACCACCGCGAAATTTCGTGGCTACAAAAAACTTCCCACGTGAATCCAGAATCCGCTGGCCACTCGTGCCGAACGATCGTGGAGAATCAACGACACGACAATTCGACGCTTCGATTGGTCAAAGAAAATCACTGCTCCCCACTCGCGACGGCTCGAAATAAACGCGTCGACGAATCGTCGATTATTCGCAAAACCCGCGGTTTATTGTGGTGGATATCGGGAGCGTCGGCGAATTTTACACGAGGGCGCGCGGTACGGCACGTCACGGCCTTTCTCTCAGGTGTGTTTAGAGTCCTTCCTTGTGGCCAGTGCTCCCGCCCGAGATCGCCTCCTCCTCCTCCGTCGCCGCTGTTGCCAGATCCTCCCCGGCTCGCGGAGACCGCGTCGCACGCTCCAAAATGCGAGAATCACTGCCTCGCCCGGCTTCCCGGCCGCGTGCGACTCGAGAAGCACAATTTATTGTGGGCCAATTGTGAGTTTTGGGACACCACAATTTTTTGTGGGCCGATTTGTGATTATTGGGACACCACAATTTATCGTTGGTTGATTGTGACTTTCGGGACACCAGATCAGAATTTATCGTAGGCTGATTGGGTTTTTTGGGACACCACAATTTATCTTGAGCGGATTGTGAATTTCGGGACACCACAATTTATCTTGAGACGATTGTGAATTTTGGGACACCACGATTTATCTTGAGACGATTGTGAATTTCGGGACACCACAATTTATCTTGAGACGATTGTGAATTTCGGGACACCACAATTTATCTCGAGACGATTGTGAATTTCGGGACACCACAATTTATCTCGAGACGATTGTGAATTTCGGGACACCACAATTTTATCTTGAGACGATTGTCAATTTCGGGACATCACAATTTATCTCGAGACGATTGTGAATTTCGGGACACCACAATTTATCTCGAGACGATTGTGAATTTCGGGACACCACAATTTATCTTGAGACGATTGTGAATTTCGGGACACCACAATTTATTTTGAGACGATTGTGAATTTCGGGACACCACAATTTATCTTGACACGATTGTAAATTTCGGGACACCACAATTCATCGTTGGTTGATTGTGACGTTTGGGACACCACAATTTATCGTGGGCCGATTGTGGCTTTTGGGATACCACAATTTTTCGTGGGACGATTGTGACTCTTGGGACACCACAATTTATCCTGGGTCGATTGTGTCTTTTGGGACAACAGCATTTATTGTTGGTCGATTGTGACGTTTCGTACACCACAATTTATGGCGGGCCGATTGTGACCTTTGAGACACCACAATTTATCATTGGTTGATTGTGAATTTGAGGACAGCACAATTTATTGTTGGCTGATTGTGATTTTCCGGACACCACAATTTACCTTGGGCCAATTGTGCATTTTCGTACACCACAATTTATCGTGTGTCGTTTATGACTTTTGGTACACCACAATTTATCGTGGGCCGATTGTGACTTTTGGGACACCACAATTTATCATTGGTTGATTGTGACTTTCGGGACATCACACTTTATCATTGGTTGATTGTGACTTTCGGGACATCACAATTTATCATTGGTTGACTGTGACTTTCGGGACACCACAATTTATCGTCGGTTTATTCGTAACTAGTCACAACAAATCTGACATCACAAAAAAACCGATGCTAGTGTGAGATGTCGATATCGGGCAGTGTATTTTACTCCAGCATATTTGGAAGGATTTATATAAACGTCGATCTGTCAGATTGCCGGGAAAAATTAGCATAAAATGTGTGTGGAGGTAATTAGCGATTTAGGACGAAGAAAATTTGTTTCGATGGCTACGATGTTAATTATTTATTCGTCGTTACAAAATAAAGTTGCACTCTGGTCAAGTCTGACTTGGTGTCATGAAACTGTGCATAATTTCAGGTACACCACTTTCACGCGATTTGTTTGTTGTTTTATTCAAAAAGCGTCTAGACAACGGAACAAAATTATGTAGGAATCTCGCTCGGCCCTGCGCGGAATTCGTAATGGTTGGTTGCTGCTTCGCTCGTTTGCCCCTCCATTTTACCGAGTCTTCCGCCCGTCGCGCTTCTCGGTCGAGAGATATAAGTAGCATCCATCATATTTCTCGGGGCGATCATCTTTTTCCACCGCGAGCCGAGCGGACGATCGTCGAAATTGGTGATCGATATGCAGGGACGGTCGGGCAAGTTATCGGCCATCGCCGATGATCCAGGAATCTATCGGGAGGCGGTAAAACAGTCATCGATCGATACCTCGAGGTTCACTCGGCCGAGGGTGCCACCTGGCCTTAATTGTTGTGACCTGGAATTCTCGACTCCCGAGCGAAACAGCGTAGAATTTTTCTGCTACGATCGTCACAAGTTAACGTAAAAAAATGTCTTTTGGCTCAGTTAATTATAGAATAAAAAAGGAAGTATATTTTTTAATTTTTAATTCAGAAAAAAAATGTTTTCAAATTTATTAGATGTTTTCGAGTTTGAATTAACTCGCAGGTCTCGCAGGGGAAAGAGCGTAGAATTTTTCTTTTACGCTCGTCACAAATTTACTTTAAAAAATTGTCTTTTGTCTCTGTTAATTATAGAATAAAAAAATTGAAGTAAATTTTCTTTATTTTTTAATTAAAAAAACATGTTCTAAAATGTATTCAATGTTTTCGAGCTTAAATTAATTCGCAGAACTCACAGGGGAAACGGCGTAGAATTTTTCTGTTGAGTTAGTAACAAATGTAAGTAAAAAAATTGTCTTTTGTCTTTGTCAATTGCAAAATAAAAAAAAATTGGAAAATATTTTTCTTATTTTTAAACAAGAACAAAATTTGTCTAAATTCGTTCGTTTTTGAACTTGAATTTAAAAAGTAGCTAATTTTTGGTGAAATCAGTACGATGACTCAATGATGTCATTTCAGATTTGAGACATAATGCAAAATTTCTCGCTCGTAAGACTTAATTAAAACTTACTTCCCAAAACATTGGCCGGCTCGCGTTCCCCCGGCGCAATACGAGCTCCGAGTACTGAGATACACTCCTCTCCTTTCTCCCGTATAATCGAGCCCGCTTGGCTGACAGTAATTATCGCGGTGAATTCACTTAATGGCTCTATTACTGGAGCAGAAGTGGCTTTCCACCGGCGGATCGCACGAAATTTCAGGAGCATCATAAAGAAATCGTTGCATTCAGCCAGCAACGACAACGTTTAACGTTGAAGACTTAGAGTAGCGAGATTCGCGCACCGGGTACGATATATTTTATTATATTTTACTTTCAATTTCCCTGCAATCTTTTAACGATAACATTATTTTGGCTACTCGAAACAGATTAATTTTTTTTTCCTAAAAAAACTGTTACTATAAATACTCCAATTGGAGTATTTATTGTTTCACTCATCTTTGTAAGGAAAAAAAAATATATGTTGGCCTATATTATCAAATTAATTTTTTTCTCGATTATCGGTGTTGGTCGACATTTCGTTCGTTACGGCGGTGCCAGACAACTTTTAATGCATGGATCTTGTGTATCAAATTGTAGTCAATTGTGTATCAAATGGTGTATCAAATTTTTTTTTCGTAAAAAAATAACTGACAATAAATACTTCAATTAGAGCATTTTGCCAAGGCACGATAAAACTTACATTGGCAAAATGGTAAAACGTAAAATTACCATTGACAGAAATACAATTGGAGTATTTATTGTTGCAGTTTTTTTTAAAGAAAACAAAATTATTTTTGCCGATCGTAACAAATTAATTTCTTTTCTTAAAGAAAAATGAGATTATTAATTTTTTTTTCGTAAAAAAAATCAGTGTATTAATTTTTTTCTTAAAAAATCAGATTATTAATTTTTTTTTACTTAAAAAAATCAGATAATGAATTTTTTTTTCTTAAAAAAAATTATCAAAAATAAAAATAAAAACATTTAAAAACATAATTAATAAATAAATAATTTCAAAAGCAATAAATATTCTAATTGCAGTATTTTGCTAATGTACGATAAAATCATCGATGTAAAAAAGCCCCCCACGTCCGCCCTTCAAAATCGTCGACAATCCCGATGTCCGCAGCATCTGTACCTTTTTCCGCGTCACTCGAAATCGTGCGAACGCGTGCACGACGCGAAGGGTAAAAGTGCGTGAGAAAATACGTGTTAAAGAGACTAGAGAAAGCCGTTGAAGTGTTTTTTCCCCCGAGTCCCCGCACTCAACGCCACGCGCATTGTGCGCGCAGATAGACACACAATGCGCGAGCAGTTCGTGGCGATTGGCGGGCGCGTCCGAGTGAACCCGGTTCGACAACTATTGAAACATGTAACGCCTGCAATGGACGAAGGACGTAAACCACTCGTGTCGCGGCGATTAACGGGGACATTCGGGCCATAAAAGACATAGAAGAGTGTCCTTGCTTTTTATTCGCAATTTATATTTTTTCACTTTTTCGGTTTATCGTGAAAAAAATGATCCTTTAAAAACAACACAAAATCCAAAATATTTTTATTTCACGCAGTGGAGAATTAAAAAATATATATTTCAGTACTTTTTTTCGAAACGACAACGTAAAATGGCTGATTTTATAGAATCAGACGTCACGGAATTATCGTGTCGTCAAATTCGTCGCGCAAAAAATTATCGATAACATCGACTGTCCAGACTGGACCAAATTAATTAACCGTGCCGAACTAATCGAGACACTCGGTTTCGATGTCAGGCGTTAGTAATTAATATAGCGACGGCGCGATTATTTTTCTCCCGTCTCGATCGAAACACAACAACTGCTCATATAAAATAAAAATAAACTGACAAAAGTCCAAATAAAATAAAAGAATAAAATCTCCAAGTAAAATAAAAAAATAAAAAGTCCACATAAAATAAAAAAACAAAAAGTCGACATAAAATTAAAAAAATTAAAAGTCCACATAAAATAAAAAGATTAAAAGTCCAAATAAAATTAAAAAAGCAAAAATTCTACATAAAATACAAAAATATAAAGTCCAAATCAAATCACAAAATAAAAAGTCCAAATTAAATCACAAAATAAGAAGTCTGAACAAAATAAAAATAAAAAGTTCCAAATTAAATTGAAAAATAAAAAGCCCGAATAAAATAAACTGACAAAAGTCAAATGGTCGTCATTTAACTTTTATCGGTTCCCCAAAACAATGTAAACCAAATCGCACGTTCAAATTTAACACAAATAGGATTAACAATTGACGTCGCTGCGCCACGGCCGATTTGTTTTGTCGTGTTAACAGCTTTTTACACGTACGCGGGACGCGCGCGTGAGTTTCGCATTAGCGAAAACGCGAAATCGTGTGTCGAACGAGAGTTGAGTGCGAGGCCCCCGAGCGTTTCGCTCGCTGCGCCGCTGCTGCTGCGTCTCTCTTCGCACCCTCGCGTTATTACAGGCGCGAAGCGCAACGTACAGAACGAACGAACGAACGCTCGGCAATTTATGTGGAGCGCGAGAATGCTCGGCGACAACGCTTTCTCGGGTAATTCGCGCTTCGAGCCCGCACTCCCCGAAGTGGACGCCCGCGTTAAAACCACTAATGCCGCTTCCATTATAACGTCACTTCCGATTTGGAACCTCCACCCCTGTAGCCCCGCAGGGGGGGTCGAGAGGGACCGCGAGCGGAAAGCGAGTTCGAGGACCCCCCCGTTAGAGTTGCAGCTTCCGCCTGTGCATCCGCGCTGCATATACGCGCAACGCATTGTTACGATCGGGCGTGGATTGCTTCATTCTCTCGTTTTCTCGCAGCAATTTTCGACGATTTCTTTTTTTTGTGGAAAAAAGAGGATGCAAAGTGGAGCTTTTCATATTGTTTTCTTGTTACAGTTGAATGTTTACGAAGCTAACTGTATGAGGAACTGTGTTCTTGAAACTATGTAAGGTATATCGTATATCTACGAAATATTCAAATTATATTCAAAATGTATTCAAAACATGTTCAAAATATATTGAAAATATATTCAAAATATATTGAAAATATATTCAAAATATATTGAAAATATATTCAAGATATATTCAAAATATGTTCAAGATATATTCAAGACATATTCAAAATATATTCAAAATATATTCGAAATATATTCAAAATATATTCAAAATATATTCAAGATATATTCAAAATATATTCAAAATGTATTCAAAATATATTCAAAATATTTTCAAAATATATTCAAAATGTATTCAAAATATATTCAAAATGTATTCAAAATATATTCAAAATACATTCAAAATATACTCAAAATATATTCAAAATACATTCAAAATATACTCAAAATATATTCAAAATATGTTCAAAATATGTTCAAAATATATTCAAAATATGTTCAAAATATATTCAAAATATGTTCAAAATATATTAAAAATGTGTTCAAAATATATTCAAAATATGTTCAAAATATATTCAAAATGTGTTCAAAATATATTCAAAATATGTTCAAAATATGTTTTTATTATATTATCGTCCGAAAAGTTCGATACGTCAGATATATTTTCGTATACTATATATTCCTTTCCCATGGGGGGAGGGGGTTAGCTAAATATCAACTCGATCGACAAAGCCGTTCTTGAGGTATCGAAGTTTGAATTTTGCATACCAGCGACAACATACATTTTTTCTAAATCACTTTCCTCGACGTTTCACCTCATTCCAATCGTCCTGTCGCAAAAATCTCGAAAAAAAAACAAATCAAATCAAAGCTTCCTCTATGAAAAACAAAAAAATGAATTACCTGAGTTCATGAATCATGACTTTGGTGAAATCGAATACGGCAGAAACATCGTCGTTGTCCCTCATCGCACAGTGGCCGTATTTTCCGATGCGCCCCGGAAACCAATGAAACGCCTCACGGTTCAAGTCGTCCCGCGCGCTCTCTTCATCCGCGCTGGGTATATCCGGGGGACTGTGGCGCCGCTGCCGCGGGCGCCCCGAGGCGATGCACCGATTGGATCTCGCACCCATCGACTCCAATCCCGTGGCGAGCCGACGCCACTTGTGCCCGGCGGCCAGATGGAACGGCGGAAAATCGCTTCGGTCCAGGGAACGCGATGTGTACACAAATCGCTGGAAGCCATCGTATGTGCCGGGAGATACATAATACATATGTATCGCGTGTATATACGGTGCGTCCATGTATACCTGGTCCACCCTCGCGCGTCTCTGCTTACTTTCCAGGATTATCATGGTGCGACGTGCGCGACGTTCCTGTCAACACGAGAAACGTCGACGGAGACGAGATGATATGTGCGCCGCATAGTCGGTTCGACCCATCCGCTTTTCCACCCCGGAGTAGCCTAACTGCGGTTCGCATCCCGATGTTTCCTTCCGCTTCGTGTCTGTCATACCGATTTTTCGTTGTCTGCGTTTTGTCACGAGGAGAGCAGAGGAATTTATTTATTTGTTTATGAGGAATAAATTTAATTTTTGTTTGGTTTAATTTATTAACGGATTTCTCCTTTTACAGGAATTGTGAACAATTTTTGGCTTGGAGTGATAATTCGAAAATTCTAGGTTTTATAACTTAAGAATTATTGTTACTTATAGAAAAGGATATTATTAAATTGTAACGCTGAAGTTCTTAAAAATTATTCATAGCGAAGAATTTATTTGCTAGCTTGAACGAATTAAACGATATCCCTACAAAATTTAGTGATGGGAACTCGTTTCATAATCTCGCCAAAGTGATGTCACACTAAATAAATGTTATACCGAAACCTCGAAATAAAGTTGAACGAAGGAGAACCAAAAAATGTGTAAGTACACATAAATTAGGGGAAAAAAAGTTCTTAAACTTTGGATATTCCAAGGCTGAAGGACCTCGGTCGATGGTCTCTTGATATCACAACAATTTTGTAAAATAGTATTGGAAAAAAATGTGCAGTCATCAATTAACTGATTTAATTACTGTTACTAAATGTTACAGTACGGTTGGTTTTGTAGGTGAGATTTAATAATAGTAACCTGCGGTGATTATAAAATGATGTGTGAGCTTTCAATGGCTGCATGGATACCTCATCTTCAATTAAAAAAAAATTGTGGGCAATTGCGAAAAAAATCGTCCTTCACTACTTTCATAATGCATGAACCACATTTTTTCAGGAAAATCACCGTGAAATTTTATTCATAATAAATATTCGTTGCAGCCATAAACACTATACACATTATATTTTAATCACTGCATGTTGCTTTTATTAATTAATAATTACAAAACCGATTGTACCATGAACTTTATTTCTAAAAGATTTAGGGGTTTTCAACTCTGTTTACTAATTCAAAAATTCTAAAAGATCTACAGGTGTCATTTTTCTACATGTGCCATTCATTGATCAGTCATTATAGAAAAACTGACCATTCAATGATATCACGAAGCTCCACAACGACTACCTAAAAAATGTAAAAAGGTCCACAGCTGCCACACTTCCCGCTCTTATACCGCAATAAAAATGGTAATAGTCCGATTCCAAGGAGCGTCGACAAGTGTAACAGGAATGTTATATTCATAGCCTGGAAGTGAGTTGCAGTCTCTTTGCCGTTTCCAACACGACACTTTCTTCACACCAATGTAATTGGATTCCCCGTCGTTTGTATTTCCCGCAATTTTGCCCGTTGCAAGCAGAAGTCCCAGGGACTTTCATGGAACCCCTAAAAAAAATAAAAAAAAATTCGCAAAGCTCTTGTGGAATTCCACAGGGATGACTTCAATCCCTGAAACATTGAAAAATGCATTGGACCGTCGGTCATCCTTATTCCCGAAGTGTCCGTCGCTTGACCAACACGTTCTGAAATTTGAACGACGAAGGCAGGCGCGACGCGTGTCCGGAATGGATTGCGGTAGCCGCGGGCCAGTGGATATTACGAATCGCCCGAGTGTCCCGAGGATATAATATATAAGGCATACATAAGGTATACATAAGAGGGTGCGTATGATCCCCGTCCAAGTGTGCCAGAATGTCTGACGCACAGTGCAAATAATGGATGTAACCAATGCGAGAAAGGAAGGAAAAAAGGCCCAATGAGAAGCGCGCTACATGCGCCACTTATGCAGCAGCATAAGCAAGCAATACGCCGCGTGGGTATTGCGTTACCACGGCCCGCTCTGCACGTCGATACGAGCCGGAGGGGTGCGAGACGACGAGGAACCGTAATCAAACACGACAGCCGCCCTTTTCCGATTTCCAGGGACCCCGCGTTCCCTCTCGCAGCCTTTCCTTTGTGGCGAACCGGCAGTCGAGGCTGCTACTGATGTTGATGCTACCTACTGGCCTGCGAATTTGTTTCCCACAAAGGATTATCGCACTTCAGCACTTATCACGTAGTTGGGTGTGTGATTTTTTTTTTTGGTGATCGAGTTGATGAGGGTCTTCATGAAGCTAGATGATGGGATCGTCATGATGCATTCGCTTGATGATAGGAACGTCATGAAGCAACCGGCAGTCGACGCTGCGACTGATGTTGATGCTACCTACTGGCCTGCGAATTTTTTCCCCACAAAGGATTATCGCACTTCAGCACTTATCACGTAGTTGGGTGTGTGATTTTTTTTTAGAGATCGAGTTGATGAGGGTCTTCATGAAGCTAGATGATGGGATCGTCATGATGCATTCGCTTGATGATAGGAACGTCATGAAGCAACCGGCAGTCGACGCTGCGACTGATGTTGATGCTACCTACTGGCCTGCGAATTTTTTTCCCACAAAGGATTATAGCACTTCAGCACTTATCACGTAGTTGGGTGTGTGATTTTTTTTTTGGTGATCGAGTTGATGAGGGTCTTCATGAAGCTAGATGATGGGATCGTCATGAAGCATTCGCTTGATGATAGGAACGTCATGAAGCAACCGGCAGTCATGTTGATGCTACCTACTGGCCTGCGAATTTTTTTCCCACAAAGGATTATCGCACTTCAGCACTTATCACGTAGTTGGGTGTGTGATTTTTTTTTAGAGATCGAGTTGATGAGGGTCTTCATGAAGCTAGATGATGGGATCGTCATGAAGCATCCGATTGATGATAGGAACGTCATGAAGCATCCGCTTGGTGATAGGATCGTCATGAAGCATCCTCTACCGCAAGAATAAATCGGTAGGACGTGGTTTCCGTTGGAACGTTTGGGATGATAGAAAAGCTATACGACAAAAAAGGTAGACGACAACATACAGCACGATTTTGTTTTATTGCTTTGCTTCTTGAGGGACTTCTTGAATTACATTGATAAGTTTCCGATTGTTGAGTTGATGGATAACGATTATATTGTATGTGTAGAATTAGTCTTGGTTAAGGTAATCATCTCGGAAGTCCGGGTAAACGTGGGATTCTAAGAAAATGTCGAACTCTTCTAAGAAGTTTGTATAATGTGTTGAAATTGCGGATTTCACCCTTCTTTTTATCTAAATAAAGCAATTAAAAATATTAGACAGGATTCTGAAAAAGTTCATATGCATTCAGAATCATAAATTAATCATTATCATTTTAACAAAGTTGGGTTGTCCGGGAAATTTCTGGAAGAATTAATTTTTTCTTTAATTCGTTAACAACATTTTGATATTATTATTACGCAAAATTAATCTTTGTTTATCCGGACTGTACCGAGACGACTACCGGAAACAAAAAAGCATTTATTTTTGGCCGCGCCAAGTCGAATGTTGACTGGAATACTCGTGGACCCTAAAAAAGTGCTCGTGTGATAAAAACTTCAACAGTGAAAACACCAGTAGCGGAGGCCAAACCGATACCCAGCAACGCGAACGCAAAGCTCAATTCGTTCAAAGTCATAACCTCGAAATGTTGATCTTCCTTCAGACTAAGAAAATACTGCAGGCGATCCATCTTCCTCGCGAATTCCCTCGCGTACGAATGCCTGACGAGATCAGCCTCCACGAGCCTTCCGAGAACGACGTTGACTCTGTCTTCGAGCGGCCAGTCTGGTCGGATCGGATGAACCCAGTAGTCGTCGGTGATGGTCTCGGTGGACAAGTACAGGTTGTCATGAGTCACCGCGACGTCGACTATGAACTGTCGATCCGCGACGCAGGAAGCCGAGGCGTTCGTCAGTACGTATTTAAAGCACATGAACTCATCGATTTTCATGTAGCGTCCGTTGAAGACCGGGTCGGTGAAATATTCCGCGTACGCTTTGTAACCATAGATCGTGTAATTGGAGTCGATGAGATCCTGCAACGTGTTCACGTTGGGAAGCGACACCGGCTTTGTGAGCAAGGAGGCCAATTGGCCTTGATAAAGCGCCAGGACGGTCACCGCAAATATGAAAAGCCCAGCCAGATAGATTCTTGCCGCTTGATTTTGTGGTACATTCAGGATGCTTCCACTGCAGAGTATACGAATGTTGTTCAGAATAGCTTGGGTCACATCCTGACCCAGGAAACACTTAAAGAACACAAGCGTAACGAGGAAAACCAGGCAGACACCGCGACGGGAGTTTTTGTCGATGACGGAGTTGATCTTGCCGAGCTGCGACACGTAACCCCTGAACTGAGTCAAGACACCCAGTCCGGACATCCAGTGTGGATAGGTGACTGTGAAATTCGTCATAGTCACCTGATACCGGGGACTCAACATGATGTCACTCAGTCCGTTCATCACGTCCATCGCAAAATCAGTTCCGTTCTCATAGGACATGCCGACCCTCGTCACGTTATGCAGTACCAACTTGCAGGATGCGTTCATGGCGCGACAGAGAATCTTGGCGACGGTGCCGACCATTCCGCCCATCACCTCGTTGCCAGTTTTGCTGGAGTCGATGGTCCACATTGCTACTGAAAGCCTCACGGTCGAGAGAACTTCATAGCCACCCAGATCCCTCGTCTTGTCAAAGTCCAGCTCCTCGCAAACTTGCTTGTCGTCTTGAAATCTTCGCGAAAACAAGGTCCAAGGATGATCGTTTTTTCCTCTGTACGTTTTCAGCAGTTCCCAAAGATCAGGAGCCATTTTTGTGTAAGGATTGTAACCGTAGATCATGTGTCCTTGTTCGGGATGCAGACACATAAATTTCGCATTGAGCAAGTTAACATCCCACGCTGTCCACAACATTTCGTAGGCGTTCGAGCAATCGTGGTCCGATTCGAGTGGCCAGTTCAGTAGCAGAAATGGTGCCAAGTGATTCCACCATATGGAGTCTTTGAACTTGTTCAGGATTTCCTTGAGTTCCGTTGAAGAGGAGGCCACGACCACAAAGACTTGTAGTCGGTATCGAGATTTTTGTTCAACAGGACCATTCCCGGATATTCCTATTGTATTATTGATCAAAGCTACTGGAGTTGATTGCTGGAAAAAAGTCCTGATGAGAATCCCATCAGCATCCCCCACAAGACCCACAGCATTTCCTTGGTTTCCGTAGCAAGACTTCAACATTTTCACCTGCAAGGAATCGAACTTTCGCTTTTCCTTATGTTTGTGTTTACGTGCAGAACGACAAAGATGCATCAAAATATTTACCGCCGCTTGGACGAGACAGGAGGTTCGATTCCCGGTCGATACCTCCCAGATGGAGCCGGCAAGAGCCGGTACCACAATCAATGCAAGAAAGACCATAAGAAGCTGCATGATCTTCCGGCATTTCTTGACAAAGCTAAACCTACTCGTGGCTGGTTGCAGACTGAACGGAACCACTCGAGAGAAACGCTTGAGTCTCACAATTGTGGTTGCAAGCAATGACAGACACACAAGTCATTTTATACCCACGCCGTATGCTGTATACTATGAATTTCCTTGAACGACTGTATAACCACTAATGCAAAATCGATCATATTTTCTCACGCGTATGGCATACTATTTTTTGCTTTACGAGCTGACTGCGTGAGGGGTGCAATTGACGACACCCTAGTGAGTTCACTATCGGTATTGTCCATCGGGTAATTAGTTTAAATTTGCGCGTACGATGCGTATGACAAACACCTGCCACATATCCCATGTCCCTGTCCTTTTACCTTTTTGACCTCGCAACATCCCAATATTATAAGTGTGAAAAATTAATCTTTGCATCACCCTCCATATATATAATTTTTTCAGATTTTTATGTCAACGAGAAGTGTTCGAAATTCTCTTAGAATCCCACGTTTAGCCTGACTGTAATGAGAAAACATTTATTTGTGAGTCATGCCAAGTCGATTGCGAATGTGGACCAGAACATTCGTGAACCCTAAAAGTGCTCAGATAATCAACACTTCAACAATGAAAACAGCCGTAGCGGAGGTCAAACCGATTCCCAGTATCGCAAACGCAAAACTCAATTGATTCAAAGTCATAACCTCGAACTTCTGATCTTCCTTTAGTTTTACAAAATACCGCAGGCGATCCATTTTCCTCAGAAATTCCTTCGCATACCAATACCTAACAAGGTCAGCCTCCACGAGTCTTCCGAGAACCACGTTGACCCTGTCTTCGAGCGGCCAGTCTCGTCGGATCGGATGAACCCCGTAGTCGTCGGTGATGGTCTCAGTGGACAAGTACAGGTTATCATAAGTCGCCGCGGTGTCGACCATGAACTGCCTAACCCCGATGCAGGAAGCCGAGGTGTTCACCAGTACGTATTTAAAGCACGAGAACTCATCGATTTTCATGTAGCGTCCGTTGAAGACAGGATCGTTGAAAAATTCGGCGTACGCTTTGTAACCATAGATCGTGTAATTGGAGTCGATGAGATCCTGCAACGTATTCACGTTGGGAAGCGACACCGGCTTTGTGAGCAAGGAGGCCAATTGGCCTTGATAAAGCGCCAGGATGGTCAACGCAAATATGAAAAGCCCAGCCAGATATATTCTTGCCGCTTGACTTTGTGGGACGTTCAGGATGCTCCCACTGCAGAGAATACGAATGTTGTTCAAAATCGCTTGGGACACATCCTGACGCAGGAAACACTTGAAGAATACAAGTGTAACGAGGAAAACCAGGCAGACACCGCGACGAGAGTTTTTGTCGATGACGGAGTAGATCTTACCGAGCTGGGACACGTAACCCCTGAACTGAGTCAAGACACCCAGCCCGGAGGTCCAGTGTGGATAGGTGACTGTGAAATTTATTATAGTCACTTGATACCTGGGATTCAAAATAATGTCACTTCGTCCGTTCAACACGTCCAGCGCAAAGTCAGTTCCATTGTCATAGGCCATGGTTTCTTCCGTCACGTTGTGCAGTACTAATTTACAAGATGCGTTCATGGCGCGGTAGAGAATCTTGACGACGTTGCCGAAGATTCCTCCCAGCGCCTCGTTGCCACTTTTGTTAAAGTCGATGCTCCACATGTCTGGCCAAGGCTTGACAGTCGAGAGAATCTCATAGCCACCCAGATCCCTCGTCTTATCAAAGTCCAGCTCCTCACAAATTTGCTTGTTCTCTTGAAATCTTCGCGAAAATAAGGTCCAAGGATGATCATTTTTTCCTCTGTGCGTTTCCTGCAGTTTCCAAAGATCAGGAGCCTTTTTTGTGTAGGGATTGTATCCGTAGATCGTGTGTCCTTGTTCGGGATGCAGACACATAAATTTCGCATTGATTAAATTCATTTCCCACGCCAACCACAACATTTTGAAGGCGTTCGAGCAATCGTGGTCCAATTCCGGTGGCCAGTTCAATATCAGAAATGGAGCCAAATGATTCCACCATATGAAATATTTGAACTTGTTCAGGATGCCCTTGAGTTCCATTGAAGAGGAGGCCACGACCACAAAGACTTGTAGTCGATATCGAGATTTTTGTTCAACAGAGCCATTCCCGGATATTCCTGTTGTATTATTGATCAAAGCTACTGGAGTTGATTGCTGGAATAATGTCCTGATGAGAATCCCATCTGCATCCCCCACAAGACCCACAGCACTTCCCGGGTTACCGTAGCAAGACTTTAAAATCTTCACCTGCAAGGTGACAAAGATGGCAAGGTGACAAGGACAAAGGTGACAGATGCAAGGTGACAAGGACAAAGATGGACCAAAATATTTACCGTCGCTTGGACGAGACGGGAGGTTTGATTCCCGTTTGATACCTCGGAGATGAATCCGGCAAGACTCGGTCCCATAACCAACGTAAGAAACACCATAGGAAGCTGCATGATCCTCCTGCATTTCTTGACAAAACTAAACCGACTCGTGGCTGGTTGTAGACTGAACTGAATCGTTCGAGAAAAGCGCTTGAGTCTCTCATTTGCGCTTGCAAATAATGGCGCGCACATTGTGTACTCACGTTACCATATTACGAGCTGTCTTGTAACAACTGTATAACCACTAATGCAAAATCGATCTCATTTGCTCACGTGTATGGCACAGTATTTTATGTTTTACGAGCTGACCACGTGATCGGTGCACTTGACGACCTCTCTAGTGAGTTCACCATCGGTGTTGCCCATCGGATAATTAGTTTAAATTTGCCCGTACGATGCGTATGACAAACACCTGCCCTATATTCCATGCCCCTGCCCTTTTGACTTTTTGACCTCCCAACGTTCTAATATGAAGAATCAATCTTTGCAGCACCTTCCATATACCTAATTTTTTCAGATTTTTACGTCAACGAGAAGTGTTCGAAATTCTCTTAGAATCCTAAGTTTAGCCGGACTGTACCGAGAAAGCATTTATTTGTTGGCCATGCCAAGTCGATTGCAAATATGGACCAGAACATTCGTGAACCCTAAAAGTGCTCGGGTAATCAACACTTCAACAATGAAAACAGCCGTAGCGGAGGCCAAACCGATTGCCAGTATCGCAAACGCAAAGCTCAACTCGTTCAAAGTCATAACCTCGAACTTTTGATCTTCCTTTAGTTTTACAAAATACTTCAGGCGATCCATTTTCCTCAGAAATTCCTTCGTATACCAATAGTTAACAAGGTCAGCCTCCACGAGTTTTCCGAGAACGACGTTGACCCTGTCTTCGAGCGGCCAGTCTCGTCGGATCGGATGAATATTGTAGTCGTCGGTGATGGACTCGGCGGACAAGTATAGGTTATAAGTCGCCGCGGTATCGACCATGAACTGCCAATCCTCGACGCAGGAAGCCGAGGCGTTCATCAGTACGTATTTAGAGCACGAGAACTCATCGACTTTCATGTAGCGTCCGTTGAAGACAGGATCGTTGAAAAATTCGGCGTGCGCTTTGTAACCATAGATCGTGTAATTGGAGTCGATGAGATCCTGCAACGTATTCACGTTGGGAAGCGACACCGGCTTTGTGAGCAAGGAGGCCAATTGGCCTTGATAAAGCGCTAGGATGGTCAATGCAAATATGAAAAGCCCAGCCAGATATATTCTTGCCGCTTGATTTTGTGGGACTTTCAGGATACTCCCATTGCAGAGTATACGAATGTTGTTCAGAATCGCTTGGGACACATCTTGATGCAGGAAACACTTGAAGAACACAAGCGTAACGAGGAAAACCAGGCAGACACCGCGACGAGAGTTTTTGTCGATGACGGAGTTGATCTTACCGAGCTGGGAGACGTAACCACTGAACTGAGTCATGACACCTAGTCCGGAGATCCAGCGTGGATAGGTGAATGTGAAATTTATCATAGTCACTTGATACCTGGGATTCAACATAATGTCACTTCGTCCGTTCAACACGTCCAGCGCAAAGTCAGTTCCATTCTCATAGGACATGTTGTCTTCCGTCACGTTGTGCAGTACCATCTTACAAGATGCGTTCATCGCACGATAGAGAATCTTGGCGACATTGCCGACCATTCCGCCCAGCGCCTCGTTGCCACTTTTGTTGAAGTCGATGCTCCACATTTCTGGCCAAGGCGCGATAGTCGAGAGAATCTCATAGCCACCGAGATCCCTCGTCTTATCAAAGTCCAGCTCCTCGCAAACTTGCTTGTTCTCTTGAAATCTTCGCGAAAATAAGGTCCAAGGATGATCGTTTTTTCCTCTGTGCGTTTCCTGCAGTTCCCAAAGATTAGGAGCCTTTTTTGTGTAAGGATTGTAACCGTAGATCATGTGTCCTTGTTCGGGATGCAGACACATAAATTTCGCATTGAGCAAATTAATTTCCCACGCTGACCACAACATTTTGTAGGCGTTCGAGCAATCGTACTCCGATTCGGGTGGCCAGTTCAGTATCAGAATTGGAGCCAAATGGTTCCACCATATGGAATCTTTGAATTTATTCAGGATGTCCTTGAGTTCCATTGAAGAGGCGGCTACGACCACAAAGACTTGCAGTCGATATCGAGATTTTTGTTTAACAGGTCCATTCCCGGATATTCCTGTCTTATTATTGATCAAAGCTACTGGAGTTGATTGCTGGAATAATGTCCTGATGAGAATCCCATCTGCGTCCCCCACAAGACCCACAGCATTTCCTTGGTTTCCGTAGCAAGACTTCAAGATCTTTATCTGCAAGGAATCGAATTTACGCCTCTTCTTATGTTCGTGTTTACATGCAGAACGAGAAAGTATTTACCGTCGCTTGAACGAGACGGGAGGTTCGATTCCCGTTTGATACATCGAGGATGAAACCGGCAAGACTCGGTCCCACAAGCAACGCAAGAAACACCATAGGAAGCTGCATGATCCTCCTGCATTTCTTGACAAAGCTAATCCTACTCGTGGCTGGTTGCAGACTGAACTAAAACGCTTGAGCCTCTCATTTGCGGTTGCAAGTAATGACGAACACACAAGACATTGTGTACTCATCATGTATGTAGCATATTATGAACTTTCTTGTAACAACTGTATATAATAATGCTAATGCTAAATCGATCTCATTTTCTCACACGTATGGCACAGTATTTTATGCTTTACGAGCTGACCAAGTGATCGGTGCAATTGACGACCCTTCTAGTGAGTTCACCATCGGTGTCGCCCATCGGATAATTAGATAAACGTTGCGCGTACGATACGTCTGACAAACACCTGCCCCATATTCAATATCCCTGTCCTTTTAACTTTATGACCTCCCAACTCGCAGCTTTCAATTACGACAATAAAACAGTAGACAGAAAAAAATTGCCTATGCACCATGGGATATTATTTTCCTTAGGAATAAGTTTTCACGCGATTATTACTTGACTCTCTATCTGAAATCGCTCCCATTTTCTCGATTTTACGGTTTACTAATTTTTGTTTTGCCAGCTGCTATTTTTCACACACATTGAAAAGAACACAAAAATGGTTTCTGTATGAAATTACCTGTCCTGACAAAATTGCATGTTTCTTTTGACCTTTCGGCTTTGGGGATGGTAAACAAGTTTAGAAAATATTACAGGTTCATAAACGTCTAGGTCGCGAACGGTTGGCTCATGCCTGGCTAAGAGTTATGTCATTATGGAATACAAGGTGGACGGGGATAACGCGTTCATCGCCTGAAGTGACGATCCGATCGATATCATCACAGGCTGATGAGCCTGCGGCTTCACGGCCAATTATTCGTCAATCAAAGCTGTCCATCGCGAAGGGTGTCCGTTATGTGGATGTCGGTGACATATGGCTGAACAAGCGTGGAGAGGCCGACCGGCTGTGACGCGGACACTCAAAGTCTAATCCTGCTTCAGGGATGAGCACGCTAAATATAGCGACGATAATGGCGGACCCGACCTGTCGTCTGTATAACCCGCAAGGTAATCTATCGCGATTCGAATGAGACGTTCACCTGATTTACGAGGCTGCAATGAGCTTTGCCGATTATTTCAACCAAGTAATCTTGAAACGAGCCCGATTGACACCTACTTCAACAACGAAAACCGCAGTGGCGAGACTCAAACCGATGCCCAGAATGGCAAAAGCAAAGCCCAAATCGTCCAAAGTCATAACTTCGAAACTCTGCTCGTCCTTCATCTTCTCCAGGTACAAAAAACGATCCAGCGTCGTTTGATAGTCCATCATGAACCTATGTTTGATGATGGCAGCCTCCACGAGTTTCTCGAGGATGACGTTGAACCTCCGCTCGAGAGGCCAGTCAGCTAGAATCGGGAAGATCCAATAGTCCTTGCTGACCGTCTGACTCGACAGGTGCAGGTTTTTTTCTATCGCCACGTTGATGTAAAACTGTCGCTCCCCGACGCAAGCAGCCGAGGAGTCCCTCAGCACTTGGGGAATGCAATTAAAATCGTCAAGCATGACGTAGCGTTGCTCAAAAACCGGATTGCCGAAGTAACGCTTGAAATTCTTGTGACCGTAGATCTTGTGATGAGAGTGAATGAGGTCTCGCATCGTGTTGACGTCTGGAAGCGACACAGGCTTCGTGAGCAGAGACGCCATTTGGCCTTGATAGAGGGCCAGGATGGTCAAAGCAAACAGGAAAAGACCAGCCAGATAGATTCTTGCAGCTTGATTTTGCGGGACCTTCAATATGCCGCCGTTGCAGACTATTCGAATGTTGTTCAGAAGCGCCGTCGTCAGACTCTGACGCAGGCAGAACTTGAAGAACCCGAGGGTGACAAGGAAAACCAGGCAGACACCGCGACGCGAGGAGCCGTCAATGACGGTCTTGATCTTGCTGAGCTGTGACATGTAACCGCTGTATTGAGTCACCACACCGATTCCGGACTGCCAGTATGGATAGGAGGTCGTCGAGTTCCCCGAAGTCAGGAGAAACCTGGGAACGAAGGCGATGTCGCTGAGTCCGTTGAACTCAGTGATGAGCTGGTTGGCTTCTTTGTTGACCTTGTCCGTCAAGAACTGCGGACTGAACGCAAACACTTTGCAGGTTCCTTTCAGGGTGTCGCAGAGAATCTTAGCGACATTGCCGATCTTTCCGCCAAAACTGTCAGCGCCGGTCTTGTTGGGATCAATGGAGAACACCCTTGACGAAGGGTCCGGCGACACGTTTACTGAAATCTCGTAGCCACCCAGATCCTTCGTCTTGTCAAAGTTCAACTCCTCGCAAATTTTCTCGTCCTCTCGAAACCTTCGCGCGAACAGCGTCCAAGGATGATCATTTTTTCCTCTATGCGTTTCCCGCAGTTCCCAAAGTTTAGGTGCCTTTTCCGTGTAAGGATTGTAATCGTAGATCAAGATTCCTTGCTCGGGATGCAGGCACATAAATTTCGCGTTTAGCAGGTTGACTTCCCACGCTGACCACAAGAATTTGTAGGCGATCGAGCATCCGTGGTGCGATTCGGGTGGCCAGTTCAGTATCACGAATGGAGCCAAATGATTCCACCATATGGAATCTTTGAAGTTGTTCAGGATTTTCTGGAGTTCCGATGAAGTGGAGGCCGCGACCATAAAGACTTGCAATCGGTACCGAGATTTTCCTTCAACAGAACCGTTTCCGGATATTCCTGTCGTGTTGTTGATCAAAGCTACGGGAATTGATTGCTGGAAAAAGGTCTTGACGAGAATCCCATCCGCATCCCCTGCAAGACCCACAGCTTTTCCTCGGTTTCCATAGCAAGACTTCAAAGTCTTCACCTGGAAGGGGTCGAATTATTAATTCCCTTTATGTTTGTGTTTATGTACAGAATGGTAAAGATGCATAAAAATATTTACCGCCGCTTCAGCGAGACGGGAGGTTCTGTTCCCGTTTGATACCTCGTGGATGAAGCCAGCAAGACTCGATCCCATAGCCAACGTAAGAAAGACCATAGGAAGCTGCATGGTCTTCCTGCATTTCTTGAAAAAGCTGATCCCACTTGATTCAGCTTGTAGACCGAACTGAATGCTCACGGAAATTGCTTGCACCTCTTATTTATAGTTGCAAGCAACCTGGGACGCTGGGTTGTTTAAAGAAATATATCGCATACGATAAATTATATAGCTGTGTATTTAGGGGTTAACAACTTTAAGCACTAATCTAAAATCGCTCGCACCTTCCATAGGTTTAGTGTTCAATAATTGTTGCTTCACGAGCTGCCAACTTTCATGGGGTAGAACGATAAAAAGGGAGGCTTTTCGCCTGGTAAAATTACATGTTTCCTCTGACCTTCTAGCTTGGTTATCATAAAAAAAAATTCGTGTATGCATTTTGGTGTCGTTGCGATCCTGCAAGGAAAAGCAAGTGACGCTCTTGACTTGAATCCAGGTCATATCTAACGGCTTATTGGAAGCTACTTTACGGCTCTCGAAACAAGACGAAAATCGATAGAACCGGTGAACCCTAACCCGAGGTATTGACGTATTAAGTTCCGAGCCGGCACCGCCACATTAGCTAGGTGACTTGGAACCCACGTGTGAATCGAACACTTGTTCACATTAATTCCTGGCTTCCCGCATGCAATTGCATTGGAACAAATCACGCGGGCCTTCTATCGTGTTTCCGTTCAAACACCGGTGCTCGGGAGTAATTGATACCTCTTCGCAAGGACCACTCGAGTTGGTGACACGACAGCAAAAAACGCGCGTCATCTGTCGGGCCGAGTTTTTGTACTGCTGCTCGCTAGAACCTCATTGTGGATGGCAGACAACGCATACCAATCGTCTAGTCCCTCTTTTAAAAAGTTCATGAGTAACGGAAAGCATTGTTAGTAAACTATTAGAGCTGTGATTGGTTACCAGGAAAGTCTGTGATAAACAAAATCAGTTTGGTGTCAAATTTTCGAAAAATTTCATAAGAGGACAGGCAGCACCCGCAACCTTTTCAAGCTTTGTAAGAGCGCAGCAGTGCAAAATTGATTAACCTATTGTAGGTGATATTTTGAAATAAAAATTTCCGAGGTCGATTTTGGCGATTTTGGGTCCGGAGCCGGATCTACGATTTCTGACAGAAAAAATATTTTTTTCATCGCCAAAAAAATATTTTTTTCAAAATCGATTAAAAAAGGTTAGTAACCAGTGTTTTCGGGGGTAGAATATGCGACTTGAGAATGATGGTATAGGTTAAAAGTCGATATTTTGAAAAGAAAAAAAATTGGGGTCGATTTTGGCGATTTTCGGTCCGGAGCCGGATCTACGATTTCTGACAGAAAAAATATTTATTTCGTCGCCAAAAAAATATTTTTTTCAAAATCGATTAAAAACGGTTAATAACCAGTGTTTTCGGGGGTAGAATATGCGACTTGAGAATGATGGTATAGGTTAAAAGTCGATATTTTGAAAAGAAAAAAAATTGGGGCCGATTTTGGCGATTTTCGGTCGGGAGCCGGATCTACGATTTCTGACAGAAAAAATATTTTTTTCGTCGCCAAAAAAATATTTTTTTCAAAATCGATTAAAAAAGGTTAATAACCAGTGTTTTCGGGGGTAGAATATGCGACTTGAGAATGATGGTATAGGTTAAAAGTCGTTATTTTGAAAAGAAAAAAAATTGGGGCCGATTTTGGCGATTTTCGGTCGGGAGCCGGATCTACGATTTCTGACAGAAAAAATATTTTTTTCGTCGCCAAAAAAATATTTTTTTCAAAATCGATTAAAAAAGGTTAATAACCAGTGTTTTCGGGGGTAGAATATGCGACTTGAGAATGATGGTATAGGTTAAAAGTCGTTATTTTGAAAAGAAAAAAAATTGGGGTCGATTTTGGCGATTTTCGGTCGGGAGCCGGATTTACATCGAAAAAATCAATTTTCAACTTTCTAACTCATCATAAAAAAATTAATTTTCAACTTTCTAACTCATCACAAAAAAATTAATTTTCAACTTTCTAACTCATCACAAAAAAATCGATTTTCAACATTCTAACTCATCATTTTAAAAAATCAATTTTCAACTTTCAAACTCATCATTTAAAAAAATGTATTTTCAACTTTCTAACTCATCATAAAAAAATCCATTTTCAACATATCCCGACACAACATTTGAAACCCCCATTACCATCGTTCCTCCCCAAAAATCCGAGAAACCCCTTTCCCGCTCCGTGACGTCGCCGGAGCCTCTGCGAAGCCCCTCGACGTCCCCCCGTCAAGGCCGTAAACTCTCCCGGTTGATAATAGGAATTCGAATTTTCCGCGAGTATTCAACGCAGTCTAGACAAACGCGTTCATCATGGCATCGACTGTTTGCCATCGAGTCTCGGCTCGCGCGCACGGCTCGAGCGGTATATATACGTAGTACACATCCACCTTTGTGGTGCCTCTGCATCAGTTTCGCAATTATTCCCGTTTCGCTGAACCCGCTCCCGCGTTTGTACAAACCCCCCCTCTCCCCCCCTTCCGATCCATACCTTTTTTCCGAGCATTATTCCGCAGATATCCGCGATACGCTCATCGATATATATCAATACGGCGCGCGGGAACGAAGCATTAGCCGTATATACGGCACTCGACGCGCGCATTTACGAGGCGCCCTCGTGGCCACCCCTTTCGCCCATATCAACAGTCCTATATTAACGTAGGGCTTAGTGTACTGTAGATCTATGTATATATAGAAACATATAGTATATACGGATATATGTATAGATATACAATCGGCTGTACACGTGTAAACTGTCGTTTCTGTGGGGAGACCCCGTATCAGCTATATTTGCTGTACCTGCGCCCGTTTCGTGCGTCTGTCGTTCGACCGCTCTTCGCATTCGGCACAATTGCTATCGTGTCTCATCCCCCTCTTTGAATCGTGATACGACCTTCCGGACCCTTCGCGTATATCGTATAATTACTTGTGCTATTGTTCACCTTGTTCACCTTGTGGCGCAGTAATTTTCACTGGAGTAATTTTCGCTGGCATTTTTTTGGGATGAAAAAATGATTTTTGTGTGAATTGATAATTTCAATGTTTACGAAACTGAGTTTGTAAGGAATTATTTTTTATGAATCTTGGCTTCCTCGTAGAGTATAATTGCTTCTGCTATTGTTCACCTTGTTCACCTTGTGGCGCAGTTATTTTCACTGGAGTAATTTTCGCTGGAATTTTTTTGGGATGAAAAAATGATTTTTGTGTGAATTGATAATTTCAATGTTTATGAAACTGAGTTTGTGAGGAACTATTTTTTATGTATCTTGGCTTCCTCGTACAGTATAATTACTTCTGCTATTGTTCACCTTGTTCACCTTGTAGTGCAGTAATTTTCACTGGAGTAATTTTCGCTGGAATTGTTTTGGGGATGAAAAAATGAATTTTGTGTGAATTGCTAATTTCAATGTTTACGAAACTGAGTTTGTAAGGAATTATTTTTTTATGTATCTTGGATTCCTCGTAGAGGATAATTACTTCTGCTATTGTTCACCTTGTTCACCTTGTGGCGCAGTAATTTTCACTGGAGTAATTTTCGCTGGAATTTTTTGGAGATGGAAAAATTATTTTTATGTGAATTGATAATTTCAATGTTTATGAAACTGAGTTTGTAAGGAATTATTTTTTATGAATCTTGGCTTCCTCGTAGAGGATAATTACTTCTGCTATTGTTCACCTTGTTCACCTTGTGGCGCAGTAATTTTCACTGGAGTAATTTTCGCTGGCATTTTTTTGGGGATGAAAAAATGATTTTTGTGTGAATTGATAATTTCAATGTTTACGAAACTGAATTTGTAAGGAATTATTTTTTATGTATCTTTGAAGCATACATTTCTTTTTACATATGATTCACTTGAAATTTGGTACTTGGTTTAAAAATTGTTGTTAAAAAAAAATCGAATGAAACTAGGTGACAGTCCAATACGTCAATGGATTAAAGTAGCTTTGAGTATTATTTTTCGTCTGTAGGAAATTTCGAAATATTTCGTGACATTTTGCGAGATTTGTAGCAGAATGTACATTTTTTAATAAAAATCAAAATGCCTTAAAATTTTTGCCGTTTTTTTAATTTTTGCCCCTTTCCTGATTATCGTCGAATTTGGGACATGACGGCGCTGAGAATTATTTTTGGTCTGTAGAAAGCGAATAATTTTGGTTTTCGGTATATTCGTCTTTCCGGCTGTCGCTGACTTATTTCGCGACCGCTCGGCCGCGAATTCTAATCAATTTTAATTGGCTTCCCTACGCGAGCCACATATTCCCGGCGCGCCATTTGCCTCTCGAATGCTCCAAAATAATTGAGACTCACGGGTGCGACTGGAGTGCCCGGATTTTGTGCGATACTCGATCGCGGTTTCTCGATGGACTCGCTGATGACTTCCCATTTCGCAGTTTGCTATTGGATCGCCAGTTTTATGGGGTTGTTTTCGAGCTTTTCGCACCGCTCTGCGTTATAAGCTATGCAAATTGTTCGCGAGCGACTGAAAAAAAAAAAAAAAATAGTTTGACTTCTAAACAAAGTTAGTAAATTATTATAAAATATTGTTACAAATTATTGAATTTCACTAGCAGTTTGCTCAAATAACAAATTAGTAAAATTCGACCGTTTCGAAACTGTCCAACTGAAAGCGGATCACCCAACTAATTTATCGCTCTGTTTAGTTTTTCCATTGGAAACCCAAACTACTGACAAAATCGAACTTTATCATTACACATTTTGACATCGCAAATTCACAATTTTCAGTCTCAAATTTTTCCCACTAATTAAAAATTCCCAAAACCCTCTATGAAATTAATCATTTTTTTACGTTCTTTTAATTTGGATAATTTTTTTTAACGTTCTTTTAATTTGGATAATTTTTTTTTACGTTCTTTTAATTTGGATAATTTTTTTTAACGTTCTTTTAATTTGGATAATTTTTGTTAACGTTCTTTTAATTTGGATAATTCTTTTTAACGTTCTTTCAATTTGATTAATTTTTTTAATGTACCTTCAATTTCGACAATTTGTCACCCGGGTCGGTTTTTCCATTTGGAGGCCCAAACGACAATGCGGTAGCCCCAATTATTATTCATGCACATTGTTGAATAATCATATTTCCAATTACAGCGATACCGGTAATCGCGCATCCCGCTCCTTCGCTCAATAATATATTTCCCGCTCCGTTTCCGACGTATTAAAATTCAGCCGGACCCATCACGGACCATCGGACAGATTCACGACCATCGGTCGCGTTCGGCAACCGCGTTCCGAGCCAAAATTCGCGCGCAGTCCGTATGCAAAGTTTATGAATCGGTAAATACATATGAACGAGCCGAGCGACCGCCGTCGATGCCTTCCAGAGCCGCGGCCGAAACAATGGCCGAAATTTCATCGACTCCGGAGTGGTGGGTGAAATATTATTCATACGGATTGTTAAATAATTGTATTTTCAAACGGCGCAATGACGCGGCACTCGGGGACCGCGTGTAATAAAACCCTCGGCTCTCGGCCGATATCGAGTGTGTAATCAAACACACCCGGAGAGCCGGTGACTGTGGGGGGTTAACGGGACGGAAAACAAATAAATTTTCCCCGTGATTTCAATGGACCCCACGGTTATTGCGAGAGCAATCATCGTATTTTAATAATAAAAGCACAGTGGGGCGCATAAAGGCGTCGTGAAAACATCATGAATATCAGTTTTCGATGTAACGTTCGAATGTCGACACTCCGCGCGTTGCAAGTAAAAAAAAAAAATGGCACTATTTTTACTCACTTCTGGACATCTGGAATATTTATTTTGGCGATTGAAATAAATTTTCATCCGCGACTCGATCGGAGTGTTTAATGGAAAAATTGTAGGGGAGAAAGAGGCACTTAGAAATATATTATGTTTGGCATTTTTTATTATTTTTTGCGTTGATGATTTGCAATATTGTTATGGAGGTTGTGTTCCGTGATCGATTGGGTATATTCTGTGCAATTTTGAACGTCCTGTGCAGCCTTGGCGATTCGTGGTATCGAATAATACAAAAGACTGCAATGTCTGCACTTAGAAATATTTTATATTTGGCATTTTTTTAATTTTTTGCGTTGATGATTTGCAATATTGTTATGGAGGTTGTGTTGCATGATCGATTGGGTATATTCTGTGCAATTTTGAACGTTCTTTGTGGCCCTGGCGATTCGTGGTATCGAATAATACAAAAGACTGCAATGTCTGCACTTAGAAATATTTCATGTTTGGCATTTTTTAAAAAATGTTTGTGTTGATGATTTGCAATATTGTTACGGAGGTTGTGTTCCATGATCGATTGGGTATATTCTGTACAATTTTGAACTTCCTGTATCGCTCTGGCGATTTGTGGTATCGAATAATACAAAAGACTGCAATATCTGCACTTAGAAATATTTTATACTTGGCATTTTTAAAAAAATGTTGCGTTGATGATTTGCAATATTGTTATGGAGGTTGTGTTCCATGATCGATTGGGTATATTCTGTGAAATGTTGAACTTCCTGTATCGCCCTGGCGATTCGTGGTATTGAAAAATATAAAAGACTGCAATGAGAATCTCGGCGTTGAAGGCACAAAATCACTTCCAATTAGGCTTGAATTGTAGGTAATAAGCTTCAAAATCAAAAAGGTTTCAATAGGATCCTTTCAATGTTCGCTACGTAGAACATTTTCATATACGACGATAAAACTTGGAATATTTATTTTGGCGATCGAAATAAACTTTCATCTGCGACTCGATCGGAGTATTCAATAAAAAATATATTTTTACCTCGTGGTGGACAATAACTATCGTATTACAGTTTGCAATTATTATTTACACATATTTGCAATACAAAACACTTTAATATTTACATCTCAAAAAGTCGATGAAAATCACTTGTTCTTCTTCGATTTTGATGCAACCTTCGTGGTCCGTGTTTTCTCCTGTTGCGCAGACTTTGAGCAAAGGAGATTGAAGATCAGACACAGCGACCGTTTTACCACATAGAGAGCGAATAAAAAGGCCACAATCAGAACACCATAGACATCTAGCAATTCCAACTGCCACCATTGCAATTTTTCGGCAGGTGACTTCAGGACGTTTCCGTGTTTCATGACGTACTCGATCCAAAATGTGGCAGTGTCTTTGGCACTCATTGGACGATCGACGAATAATTTTGCCATACGCTTCGAATTCTCCCTAAAACAAGTACGAAAAAAAATTGTCAGAGTATGCAAAAAAAATCAATCACATGGGGTGGGTGATAAAAAAATTACCAATAAGTCGAATTCTTCAGGATACTATTGACGGCATTCGTGAATGAATCCGGGGTGATTTTCCTGTAATCAACCGTCACCATGATGTTGTGTTGCTCGCAAATACGCGAGTTGATATTCTGGTCGTAAAATATTGGAACGCCGACCATGGGGACACCGTAAGTGACGGCCTCGTGGATCGACAGGAGTCCGCCATGCGTCACGAATGCCTTGACGTTTCTGTGCTCTGTGCGAATATAGGTGGATAAGATATAGACGCAAACATAGGTAATAAGACATAGATGAATAGATTGAGCGCAATTCCGCTGTGTCATATAGCCTTGAACTTTTTGCTCTCTACATGGAGACACATGCAATGAATATTCAGTTCGCTGGATGCGCAATAAACACAAAAAGATAAATAAAATAGACACAGAAAGATAAATAATATATACACAAAAAGATAAATAAAATAGACAGAAAATGATAAATAATATAGATACAAAAAGATAAATAAAATAGATACAAAAAGATAAATAAAATAGACACAAAAAGATAAATAAAATAGATACAAAAAGATAAATAAAATAGACACAAAAAGATAAAGAAAATAGACACAAAAAGATAAATAAAATATAATTAAAAAGATAAAAAGATAGAATAGACAAAAAGAAACTGTTAGCTGTCAACGATCTGTCACTGAGTTAAGGGCCGAGTCTTTGAGGACTCACTCACGTAAGACTCGAGTCTGAGGAAGCCACGGGGAGGTCATGACGTTACTCGGCAGGCCCGCTGGTAGCTGATCGCTTTTAGCGATTTTTATCAGTACACGAACCGGAGCGATGCGTCTGAAGGTCTCGTAGAAGACGTCGATTGTTTCGGCTGGAAAGGATTCGATTTTCACCATCGAGCCAAACGAAAAGTACACGCAGCCGTCTTTGGACTCGTCCAGCCATTTTTTCACCTCCTGCGGAAATTGCGAAAACCATATTACGATTAGTTAAGTTGGAGTCCAATATCAGTACTTTTGTTGTTATCTAACTAACTCCTAACCAGTTTGATTGTTTTCTCACCAATTTGATTGTTTTCTAACCAATTCCTGAACCATTTGATTGTTTCCTAACCAATTCCTGGACAATTTGATTGTTTTCTAACCAATCCCTAACCAATTCATTCGTTTCCTAACCAATTTCTAACCAATGTGATTATTTTCTAACCAATTTCTAACCAATGTGATTATTTTCTAACCAATTTCTAACCAATGTGATTATTTTCTAACCAATTCCGAACAAATTTGTTTGTTTTCTAACTGATTATTTCCTAACCAACATGATTATTTTCTAACCAATTCCTAACCAATGTGATTATTTTCTAACCAATTCCTAATAAATTTGTTTGTTTTCTAACCAATTCCTAACAAATTTGTTTGTTTTCTAACCGATTATTTTCTAACCAACATGATTATTTTCTAACCAATTCCTAACCAATTTGTTTGTTTCCTAACCAATCCCTAACCAATTTGGTTGTTTTCTAACAAACTCCTAACCAACTTGATTGTTTCCTAACCAATTTCTAACCAATTTAATTGTTTCCTAACCAATTCCTAACGTATTAAATCGTTTCGTAAACAATTTCATTTTATTTTGACTTTTCGAATATAACGTTTAAGAATTTCCCGCTGATTACCGGAGTCAAGTCCTCATTTCTATCGGTCACGTGAAGCCCACCGACCTCGACGATGGCCGGGGTCATCGGCCTCACGAAGTCGAAGCTCGGATGGGTGTTCACCAGCATCAGGGCGACGTTCTCGTAGAGCTCGCTCGTGCTCGACAGATCCAGGCCGAAGTATTTCCGCAGATGATGCGTCTGCGCCTGCACAGTTCGCCAGTAAACCGCCCGCAGATAACCGCTGTGCAGCGTGTTTCGCAGACGCTCGAGAAAAGTCATGCGCTGACCGAAGCTGGAAAACATGCTCGGCACAAATGCGCTGCCGGGCGGATTTCCCAGGGGCTGATTCATCCAGTCGTACAGCTTGTTCGGCACCAGCCCGACGACCGGGACCCTCAAGTGACGACCGAACGCCAGGAAGCAGTCGGACGCGAAATACTGCGAACAATTTGAAAATGATTTCCATCGCATCATTGGACTTTTTGAAGTCGTAAATTCCTACCGCAATAATTGTAGCACCTCTCAATTTTTGTCCTCCATTTTTTTTTCTATTCTAATAAATAATTTCGCAAAACCCACTAAAAAGAGTTTTTTTTCTAACTTACGTTTTAATTTTCATTTTTCATTTTGAGTTTCAAGATATTTATTAGCAAGATATTCTTTGTTTGAACTTTTTTTTGCAAGGCATTTTTTATTTTTTTTTAACGTATTTATTTAAATAACGATTATGCTGATATCGCACAAACCGCAAGTTAGAAAATACTTTACATAATAAATATTCTTAAAAATGTGAAACGAGTTTTAGGCAAAACTCGCGCTCGAAATTTTTTTAAGCTCACCCCGTGGATAACCAGATCGTAGGGCGGATCCGTGGGTGGATTTTTGATGATCTCTTGCAACTGGGGCAGCCCCAAAAGATCACAGATCGCATTTCCGTAGTCCTCGATCAACATCGTCAAATTCGCCGATGTGAAACCTTCGGCCTGTTTGAGGGTCACGTTGTTGACGGTCGTCGGATGGGCATCGACGACGCTGATGTCGTGATAATTGGCCGTCGGCGTCTTCAGCGGAAAAGGACTGACGACGTCGACCCGATGACCCCGAGCGGCCAGAGCCCTCATCACGGTCTCGGACATGGCGAAATGACTCCGCGAGCCTACGGGAAACAGGCCGAGAATTCGCGCCGCCTCGCCGCTTCGACCCTGCCGCACGACCACCAAGACGAGAAGAGCCAGATGTAACTTGTTGAACGCGCCCATTTTTCTTCGTTCCATCGTCCCGATCCGGCGAGTGGCGTCAATTTCCACGGATCAGGCCGCGACGATAAATCACGATTAGTCGCGATTGCGCGTTGCACTGGATTTTTTTGTCACGCAACGCATCGACAGTACAGCGATTAATTGTAATTGTCGCGTTAGAGGCAAAATCGTGAGGACTGTGACTCACATTCGCCACTTCGAACCGATCCGGACTTGTTTTCTGACGGAAATTTTCTCGCTGATCGATCGAAATCCGATTTAAATATTTTTTTTACGCACCGCGTTGACAGTACAGCGATTAATTGCAATCGTCGCGTGAGGACTGTGACTGACATTAACCAGTTCAAACCGATCCGGACTTGTTTTCATATGGCAATTTTTGCACTGATCGATCGAACTTCGATAAAAAAAAATTACGTTCAGCGTCAACAGTATAGCGATTAATTGCAATTGTCGTGCTGGATGTAAAACCGTGAAGACTGTGACTGACATTAACCACTTCAAACCGATCCGGACTTGTTTTCATATGGCAATTTTTGCGCTGATCGATCGAATTTGGATTAAAAAAAATTACGCACTGCGTCAACAGTATAGTGATTAATTGCAATTGTCGCGCTGGACATAAAACCGTGAAGACTGCAACTCACATTCACCACTTCGAACCGATCCGGACTTGTTTTGTGATGACAATTTTCGCGCTGATCGATTGAACACCACGCGCTTCAACTATTTTTTTTTTCACTTGCTCTACATCCTCGGTGCTTGGCGAACTCGTAAATGCGCCGAGTGGCTGTTGTATAGTTCTTGGACGCCGCTGGACGGGTCGCTGATAACGGGATCCGACGACCGCGAACCGAGTGGGGAGAGCCGGCTCGAAGCGTGATGTGCAGAATTCGTGGAGACATCATTGGCGAGAAGAGAGAGAGAGAGAGAGAGAGAGAAGAGCCGCAATTGTTGTTTCCGAAGAAGTCGAGTGGGATCTGTTTACGTTACGTGACCTTGAACGAGGCGAGCATCGACTACTCGGCCTCGGCGATCAGAGTTGTGGTTTAGCACGTGCTGATCATTGAAACATGTTTTATTATTTTATTTTCTATTTTTCTGAATTGACAGAATAAACAATTATTGACTCTGGATGCTTCATTGATTCTTGATGGATCGGTGAAGCAGAAGGAGTTGAGAAAAATTAATATTTCATGATTACCGATCATCGGTAACATAGGAACCTAGGCATCTCGGACTCAGACCGGAGTTGTGTTTGTCGAATTTCCATCGCCAAAAATTAAAAAAAAGGTCGACAATGTGAAATGTAATAAGTCGAGACGAAATGCAGCTCTTGGCAGTTTTTGACATTTTTTGTTGTAAATGAATATTTTGATTCTGTTTATTAAATTTTTTTTGTAAATTAATATTTTGAGGCTGTATTTGATTTTTTTTTAAACAGATATTTCGAGGCTCTTTTTGAAAATTATTTTTTTGTAAATTAATATTTTGAGGCTGCTTTTGAAAGTTGTTTTTTATAAGTGAATATTTTGAGGCTGCTTTTGAAAATTATTTTTTTGTAAACGAATACTTTGAGGCTGCTTTTAAAAAATTTATTTTTGCAAATGAATATTTTGAGGCTGCTTTTGACATTTTTTTTTGTAAATGAATATTTTGAGGTTGTTTTTGAAAATGATTTTTTGTAAATGAATATTTTGAGGCTGTTTTGAAATTTATTTTTTTGTGAACGACTATTTTGAGGCTGTTTGTGAAATTTATTTTTTTGTGAATGAATATTTTGAGGCTGCTTTTTCGAAATTATTTTTTTATAAACGAATATTTTGAGGCTGTTTTTATAAATTATTTTTTTGCGATTAACGCCATCATTATTATCCCGAAATAATTCGCAACATTTGCAATTTTAACGAGTGCGAACGAGACGGAGCGCGATGAAGACGTCGTTGCAGCTCGAGCGCCTCTCGAGGGCAAAGGTGCGGGAAAGGAATGGATGTAGAATCGGTCACGGCGAGAAACGGGAGCCCCCGTTGCACGCCGATCGATCCTCGTTTCCCGTCCGACGCCACCGACGCCTCCCGCTTCTTTAGCAAATAAGCGTCGAAGCTTCTCTCGTTTCTACCCCGATTTCCCAGCTGCGTTACCAGAAGAGAAGCGCGACCCACCGCCGTCTTTTCCTTTTTCTCCCCTCCGCGATTCTCCCCCATCGCCCGCCCGCCTTTATTCCTTCCGCGCTTTCGCTCCGTCGAATTTCGCCGGCTACTGCAGCAAAATTTTCATCTTCCCCGAGCAGCCGATCGCGATTCTTTCTTTTCCTTATTTCTTTCTTCTTTTTTTCTCGCCCAGACGGAGAGACGAAAAAAACGACAACGAAACGCAGTCTTTTCTCACCTCGTTTGGACGTCAAAGGTGCAAAAAAATCCTCAAAACAAGACGCGACATTGGATGCAAAAATGTGGTGCGCGAGATTCAAGCAAACGTCGAGTAAATTTGTTGGCCTGAATTTAGGTTTGTCGACCCCAACGCGCGCAAAAAAAAAATAGTTTGCGCTACGATAAATAATCGTCGAAGTATTCAAAGTTGACATTCATTGAATATACGACGTGTATTGGACTGAAAAATACTCATTTCATAATTTAAAAAATTGAATCCTCAATCACAGGAATATGTTTTTAGTGTACAATTTGCGACCAGTAATTGAAATCTGAGGTCAAAAACTGAAATTTTTCCAAAACTTAGGATAGGATAGGGATTCGTCAATTGTATGTTTTTGAAAAATTTCAGCTTTTGACCTCAGATTTCCATTTCAAGTCGTAAATTGTACCCTAAAAAAATAGTCCTGTGATTGAGGATTCAATTTTTTTGAGTATGAAATGACTATTTTTTATTCTAATACGACATACTTTGGATACTTCGACGGTTCGTACTACAGAAATACTGTTTCAATACTATTTTTTCCGCGGGAAACGCTATCGGTTTTCCGTCACTCAAATTAATTCAGGCAATTAATTATTTTTCTCAGTGTGACCCACATTCACCATTTTTTTTTCGCCCGTAAAGGTATAAAAAATTGGTGAAAATATCTGTCAGTATGATTTTCCTGACAGGTGGCGCCATCAGGCACAAAAATAGCAGCTGTCAAATAGCTATTTTTGAAGACACAAATTTTTCCTGGCAGCTCCTCAAAAAATCTCGTGAGACTTTAATCTCCGTCGCGAATGCGACGTTCCGTTTTGGCGTGGGGTCAAAATTTAACGTTGCACATGAAAAGACTTTTTTTTCGGTACCTACGGCAATTTTTACCGGATTTTTCTTTCTGTCCGGCGGCGCCAAAGCTTAAACGCTACATTGTAAGTCAGGAAAAAGTCACGTCGTGTCTTTTCGTTTAGTCGTTTAGGGCGCAAGAAAGTTTCGGACCTCATCACGAGTAACGTGAGGCAGTCGGTATAGCGACAGCGGACACTGACCTGTCCGGGCCGCGCCGGAACGGCTCTCGGGGATTCCCCGACCACGGCAAAAGTCGTTCGGCGCGGCTTGTTGGCACCGCTCCTGGACCTTCGGTTCGTACGTCGCGGTCCTTGCCAAAGACGGACATCGTCGCGTCGCCGGAATAACTTTCTTTATGGTAATGTTTTTCCTACACCGGAAATATCGTACGTCATGAAAGGGGAGGAAAAAAAAATCAATATCTCGAGGACTTAGGGTTTTCTATCTTTCGGAAATCGAGAAAAAAATGTTTTAAAAAAAACGCAACGGGTACGTTTTTTGCGATTTAAACAAAAAATTCGGTTTCATAAAGTGCGAAAAAAAACGATTTCATAAAGTGCGAAAAAAATGTACGAAAAAAAAATCGATTTCATAAAGTTTGAAGATCCTATTCGATGGGAAATTTCCTGCTGATTCCGAAAAGCACCATTGTTTGCCGGAAAAATAGAAAATTCGACGAGAAAAATGCGAAAAACGTTTTCGCACTTTTTTCGAAATTTCGCCACTTGAAAAAAATGGGGTTACTTTTTTTTGGATCGATTTTAAAATTCTGAGAAAAATGCAGAAATCGAGATATCGCGTTCCGCTTTGCGGCATTCTTTTCGTTATAGATTTTTCTCTCGAACGCAAGAAGAAAATGCAGGTTCGATCGATCCAAAAAAAAGTAACCTCAATTTTAGTGAAGCAGCGAAATTTCGAAAAAAGTACGAAATCGTTTTTCTCGTTTTTCTCGTCGAATTTTCCATTTTTCGGGCAAACAACGATGCTTTTCGGAATCAGCAGGAAATTTCCCATCGGATATTATCGTCAAAATTCATAAAACCAAATTTTTTTTTTTCGCAAAAAACGCAAGTCAACTTTCGGCTTTAAAATTCTGTAAAAAATTAAAAAATCAAAATATCGCCTTCCGCCTTGCGGCATTCTCTTCGCCACACAGTTTTCTCTCGAACGAAGGAAGAAAATCCATGTTCGACCGATCCAAAAAAAAGTAACCTCGATTTCAGTAAAGTAACAACTGGGTAAACGCGCGAAGCGCTCGTATGAGCTAGTGAAAATAAAAAAATTGAAAGAAGCTTAAAGCAAACAGTCGGTATAACGTGCGTTCCGTCAGGGCGGGATACGGGAGGTGTGATAGTACCGAGGAATGAAGGAGAATGGGGAAAAAGCTGCGGAGGGTTGAGTTCGGCTAGGCGCGAGGAGAGAGGGGTAGTGAGGGGGGGGGGGGGGGCGGCAGCGCTGTTGTGCTATATACATCGTGCCGGGTGTTGCCATGACACCATGAAGGCACCCTACAAGCGCGGCGAACGATCTCCGCCGCTCTCGCTCGGACTTTCTTTCGAGTTTGCTCGCTCGCTTTCTCCCTGCCCGCCGCGAAATTCACAACTAGCGCGTTTCCCGGATCAGACGGAATCGCGCGCGGGTCGCACGGCGCGCGTATTTCTCTTTGTCCTTTTCCGCCGGCGCCGATTCGCCGAGGCGCCCGCGTGGATATTACGTCATCGCCCGTGCACACTCCAAGTTAGATTGAAGCATCAGGAAACGTTTTGTGCCTCAAGAGCGCAGGAAATTAGTCTCTTCCAACGTCATCACCGGAGCAAACGAAGTGGGCGAATAGTTCATAGCCATCGGAGTCGTGGAACCCGAAATTTTTTGAAAAGGAAAGTCGATGGTGTAATTGGTTTTGCGATTATTATTAAACAACCATAAGATGCAGTGATTGTAATGTAATTTGTACATTTTTTTAATGGCTGCGAAAAATATATGTTCTCACTTAATCTTAATCTTACTTAAATGTGAGTTAATTAAATTCTGCTGTACATTTAATTATTTTATATACTTTCTCCTAACATATCCCTACTTAACTTAACCATACCTAACTTAACCCCACCTAACTTAACCCTACCTAACTTAACCCCAACTAACTCAACCCCACCTAAGTTAACCCTACCTGACTTAGCCCTACTTAACTTAACCCCACCTAACTTAACCTTACTTTAATGAACCCTATCTAACTAAACTCTACCTAACTTAAACCTGCCTAACTTACCCCCACCTAACTTAACCCTACCTAACTTAACCCAACCTAACTTAAGTCCACCTAAACTAAGTCCGCCTAACTCAAGTCCATCTAAACTAAACCTACCTAACTGATGTCCACCTAAATTAAACCTACCTAACTTAACCCTACCTAACTGATGTCCACCTAAATTAAACCTACCTAACTTAACCCTACCTAACTTGACTCTACCTAACTTAATCCTACCTAACTTAACTCTACCTAACTTAACCCTACCTAACTTAACTCTACCTAACTTAAGTCCACCTAAATTAAACTTACCTGACTTAAGTACACCTAAATTAAACCTACCTAACTTAAGTCCACGTAAATTAAACCTACCTAACTTAAGTCCACCTAAGTTAAACCTGCCTAACTCAATCCTACCTCGTCATAGATAAACAAATAGCAGCGTAATATCAAGTAACAATTTCGCCGAGAATAAAGAGACTATGCACAAAAGCCGGGCGAAAGCTACAGAGCGCCGATTCACGTGAGAAACTCCAACACCGAAATATTATTACCCCGCTATAATGTACCTGTGCGGGAAAGCTCGACGTTTTATCACCATCCGTACAATAAGGCGATATCGTATCTCACCGTTGCCTCGCCATTCGTCTCTCTTCCTGCAGCGGGTATAACGCCGCCGCGCGCGCGGGGGGATAACGCAATTGAATGAGTTTTCACGTGCCAAAGGAACGGGGCAGAGGGAGAGGACACGGGATTCCCGGGAGCGGAGGAAACGAGAGGGAAGGAAAATACGTACATCCGTGGAAAGGTTATACAATGGATTTATCTGACGTGCACGGATAGTAGATATAGTCGAGGGGGGGGGAGCCGGAGAGAAGGAAACGTACATCACCACCGCCATCTATACCGCCGCCGCTGTACGGCGAAGGCAAACGCGAGCGAGCGAAAGCGCTCTCGGGCCATTAGGTTCTACGGGCTGCGGGGATAACCCGATGCGGAATCTCCGGCTGGTCGACCCGCAGGCACTCGATTCGGGAGAGATTCGCGCTGGCGATCATCCAACTTCTTACCTGCTTCAATTTTTCTCTTTTTTTCGCTCTCTCTCTCTTCTTGCTCTTTCAAATTTTAGCGCCGGTTTGAAGTCACTCTGGACAACCTTTTGCGAATGCCGCGGCATGAAAAATTAAGATACTTGTACTGATTTTTTTTGTCTGCTTGTTGAAAATATTGGTATGACCGAACTTAACAAAAAAAAATTATCGGTTTGAAAAATAATAGTAATGATAATAACAATACTCATATTTATAATTATAATTATAATAATATTTACAAAGATAATAATAACAATAATAATAATAATATTGATAAACATAATTATAATAATATCGGTAATAATTATTTGAATAATGATAATAATAATAATAATAATAATAATAATGATAATGATAATGATAATGATAATTATTATAATAATTTTCAGCACTGTACAGTAATTATAACAACATCACTATTTTCCATCTCGCAATGGGACCATCGAAGGGCAATGAGGCTTTTGACACCCCCCAAAAAAAAAGGTAAAAAAAAAACCAGTTCTGATTACAAAGCATCCTCGGCGAGGAGTCAAAAACGGCGCAAAAAGCAAAAGACAAAGTAAATTCGCCGTCTCGTTACACGACGACTGATAAAAAGCGACGCCTCTCGATCTCCACCCCACGCGTCTCGTTTTCTCGCCTCCGTCGGAAGACAAAACGCGGGTAGTTACAGGGCGCGCTCGCGGGTTTCCCGCCGAATGAAAAAGAGATTGTCATTACTCGGGCGGCGAAGGACAGAAACAGCGCGCTGAGCAGCAACCGTCGGTAGCCGTGTTGAGTCTTCTTCGTCTTCCTCCTCCTCCTGCTCCTCCTGCTCGTCTCTCGTTCTTTCGCGAACGAGAGACGAGGTGGCAGTTGTGGGAACCGGCGAATAAGCAAGCAAAGCAAGGCCGGCCGGCGTGGTCGATTGTTCTGGCAGTCTGTACAATGTGAGAGAAAAAAATTTGCATGCTATTCAATGTACCGAACTGCGTTTTTAAGCAAAAATGGTGGTGTTAATATTAATACACAATTGTGATGTAAAATTAATGTGTACGATTTATTAATAATGTGGAAACAACTTTGATCGTGTTAATATAACTTTAATGATATTGTAGAAGTACTTTAATGTCAATGATTTACTTTGATTGGTCTGCAAAAGGTCATTGATTTTACATCACAATTGTGCATTCAATTTAATGCACAGTTGTGATGTAAACACAAACTTTTAGTCCAGCACTAACTACACCACAATTGTGGTGCAAACAAAAACTTCTGGTCCAGCACCAACAAAATGGACACATTTCACAGTAAACAGCTGTTAACAAAACTTCATCAATTCTACACCACAACTGTGCATTAATTTGACTAGCTTTGACTAGCTAGTGATGTAAACAAAAACTACTATTCCAGCGCCGCCAAAATTCCACGTTTTGCTCACAGTGAACAGCTGTTAACTTGCTATTACTGCAAAAGTACATCAACTTTACACCACAACTGTGTATTAATTTACCTACACAATTGTGATGTAAACAAAAACTACTATTCCAGCACCACAAAAAGTTCCATATTTTTTTAACAGTGATACAGCTGTTAACCTGATATTACTTCAAAAGTACATCAATCCCACCCCACAACTGCGCATTAATTTGCCTACACAGTTGTGGTGTAAACAAAAACTACTATTCCAGCACCACAAAAAGTGCCACATTTTTTTAACAGTGATACAGCTGTTAACCTGATATTACTTCAAAAGTACATCAATCCCACCCCACAACTGTGCATTAATTTGCCTACACAATTGTGGTGTAAACAAAAACTACTATTCCAGCGCCACAAAAAATGCCACATTTTTTAACAGTGATAGTTAACCCGATATTACTTCAAAACTACATCAATCCCACCCCACAACTGTGCATCAATTTGCCTACACAATTGTGGTGTAAACAAAAACAACTATTCCAGCGCCACAAAAAATTCCACATTTTTTAACAGTGATAGTTAACCTGATATTACTTCAAAACTACATCAATACCACCCCACAACAGTGCATCAATTCGCCTACACAATTGTGATGTAAACAAAAACCACTATCCCAGCGCCTCAAAAAAAAAACTCCACATTTTTTTAACAGTGATACAGCTCGGCACGCATGTGCCGAGGAGCCCAACGACGACGACGGCAGCGACGAGAAGGACGGCGACGACGACGGGGGTAATGAAAGTGGTGCGGCAGGGGGCGGCGGGGGGAGCAGGAAGGGGAAGAGGAAGGGGGGGGGGAGCAGAAGCGCCAGCGAAGGGAGGGGGGCCCTATCGATTTCTATATTTCGCACGGCCGTCGCGTGGCGTCGCGGCGGCAGCAGCGACGGCGGCGGCGGCGGCAGCAGCAGCGCTACACACGGGTTCCCTCGTTGTCCACTCAGCACTCAGCGGGGTTACGAACGGCGCCGTCGCAATAGTCCTCGACTCGTTCGTCCTCCACGCGAACAGAGAGCAACCCCCAAAACACTTTCGCGTATCGTTGCAGCCGGTGGCGTTATAGCCCTTTCAAGGTTAACCCATATTTCCGGCGTGCAGGTGCCTCACCCCCCCTCACCCTCTCTCACTCACTCACCCCCCCGATCCTCGCCGGCCAATCTCGACGCTCCGCTTCTTCGCTCGCCGGGTTATTAGCTTTTAGGCAGTGCGCAATCGGTTATCGGGGAAAAAATAGACACGCAGGTCTCGCCGGGTTTTTTCGCGCTGTTATCGCCGAACGACACTCGCAGTGCTGACGGAATTTTACACACACACACACACACACACTGGGCGTGTGTATATATATATATGTACCTATTTATGTATACATAGTTGTATCGCACGAGTGACGGGAGGAACGAGGAACGGGAAGCCGTGTTTTTGCAGCCACGAGGTGGACGATTGCTTCGACTTATCGGGAAAATAGTGTCTTTTGTCCGGGAGGAGGACGAACTACTTGGCTACTGTGAATTTACTTTTTTTCGGTGAGTAATATTGGGAATAAGATTTTTTTTTAGGTTGAGACAGGGATGGAATTTTTTTTTGTTAATTTTGTACAACGAGACTGGGAACGAAGGTGTCTTAGATTCGCCGGGAAGTGTTTTGACATCGGCGCATCTTTGTCTGACCACATCAAGCACTGCTCCACTTGAAATATGACTTAGGCTACTGAGGTGGAATCACGATGATTGGAAAGTTGGGAATTTTCAGGCGAATAATTTGAAGAATATTTGCGACATTTTTACACCTGTCTAGGAATGTTTTAGGCTACACGTTTTAATTAATTCATTATATTTATATTTATTTTACACGATTTGTTATATCGAATGAAAAAAAAAAACAAAATTACAAAGTCTCCCTAGGATTTGGCTTAAATTAAAAAACGATGTAAATCGTCGACACAAACACAGGAATTTAATTCAGTATAAAAAAAAATCGAAATATCATTACAAAAAGGGGTAACAAATTTACCCAAACATTTCACCACAATCCTAGTCCCCCATAAAAAAATCCCCCCCCCCCCTCTCCAACGCACGTGTTTTCCATTTTCCACAATCCGACACACTCGATCCACAAAAATAACAAACAACAATTTGACGTTAACCAGCGTTAAAAAAAAGCTTCAAAGGCGTCAAGATCTTTTTACCCCCGCATATAATGCATGATCGGCGTGGACTGTACAGGAAGTGATATTGAATCGAGGAAAACGTTCACAGACGATTCAGCCGCGCGCATCCACCACGTTCCTCGTGTCTATGACCCCGGCGGCGTGGCTTTTTAATACGCGGCGATAGCGCGATGGGTCGAAGGGGGACGGGGGGAGGGGGGGGGGGGCAGGAAGAGGGGGTGCAGCGTGAACGGCAGTGCGCACGTGAAACGAGGGTTACGGGGCGCAGGGGGGAAGGGGAAAGGGGGGGGGGTTAGCGCCAAGAGTACCCGGGCCCCCCCCTCCCCCCCTCTGATTCACCTGAAGCCAATTAGTGCGATTGGCTTTCGCGCGATTGCACCGGCAAACTTGCACACGTTCCTGGGCCGCGAGCGCGGAATTGAGCCGGAATTCGGGAGCCCCGCCGGGTTTGCGTTCGGCTCGCCTCGACGAGGATCAATTTAATCGGGGGGGGCAATGAGCCGCCCCCGAGTAACCTTATCGAGTGGACGACGATGAAATTTCTTCGACGTGCTATATATACCGGTCGAACAATGAAGAAATAGCGCCGAAGTTATGCCCCTATAGGTGCTTAAATTCGCATTGATTTCTCGGGATTTATGGGATGTTCGATGGGCTATCGATGCTGAATTGAATTAGGGAGGGGATTATTTATTGGAGCGTTGCATGCGGTGCTGGATTATTTTTTTGGACAGCTTGGAAAATTGTTGGATTATTAATGTAGTGGAGTGGAAGAATTAAGTTTTGGGGAATTTTTGGGGGAAGGGGAATTTGGAATTGGTGGTATTGATGCTGAATGAAATTAGCAGAATTAAATTTTTTTATTTTAGTGGGGAAATTAAGTTTCTTGGGTTTTTGTGGAAAATTAAATTTGTTGATTTTTGGTGGAAAATGAAATTTGTTATTTTTTTATGGAAAATTAAATTTGTTGTTTTAAATTCGGGACATTTTGAGTCCGTTGAGGCTAGAAATAAAATTAAAAACGCTTTTTCAACAAATATACAGGTAAAAGGAATTTGAATTGGAACGAATTTATTTATTTTTTCCATAATAATAAACCAATAAATTATTATACAGCGCGAATAAAATAAGTAATTAGAAAATAATTAAATATTCAACAGATTTCAGTTATACTTTCAGCCCGAAGTAAATTTTTCATGGAATCGATTAAGACATTTTTTAACACCAGAAATGTTAATAAATATAACCTGAAAATATATAAGGAGTTGTTTCCATAAATTCATTTTCTGTAATCCCAAAAAAATTAATTAATTTTAGCGAGAAAAAAAAATGACCATGTTTTATTTCTAGCTAAAAAAAGAACCCCTTTCGATACACAATTCGAAGGATTCTCAATGTCCGAGTGATCAATATCATGCAATTCATCCTCCTTTCTGTAATCGCCATCAAAGCACTTCAGTCTCATTAAGTGTCCCACATCGAAAGGGCCAGCGGTTCAAAAAAAAAAAAAAAAAAAAAAAAAAAAAGCTCAGGGGTCGTTCGCACAAAGTGTACAGTCAGCTCGCTGTCGCGGGTCGCCCGCGAGTCACACCCGTCGTCTCAGCCTCAGTTGCGACACGACGCGTGTTGCATACGCAGACGCACAGAATTCTCGAGCTTATGTTTCACGTGCAAAAAAAAAAAGAAAAAAGTTCTACGGAAAAGATGAGAATGAGCAAAGCGAGCGGAGGTTGCGTGGAGTTTTCTGGCTTCTGTAAAAAGAACCCGGGGAGTTTCCGCGAAAGAGCGGCAGGAGTCGGCGTCAGGTAATTCGAAAGCAATTTGAATTAACGTTTCGCCGCGCAAGAGGAAAGTAATTACGGGAGAGTAATTACGGGGTGGTGGAGGGGGGGCAAGATGAAAGTAATTTTCACCAAGATTCCATACACGGACACCCGGCTTTTCCCATACACCACTTGGAGCCACCATACATATAAATATATAAATATATAAATATATAAATATGTATATATATATAATATATTTAATCCATACATATATTTTATATGCTACGCCCTACGACTGCGTCTCAATGAAACATCCACGTGACTCCCACAGCTTTGCACCCGGATTACGGGACCCCCTCCCCCCCCCCCTTAACCCCCCAACTTCCGTCTGTACACATCGAAGTCTCAGGTGAGGTTGATTAAAATTTACTATGCAAATGAGACGTTCAGCGGTCCGCGAGAGTTTGGGAAACCCGCGCGACTCTCCGGTCTGTATCCGCTTGGCCCCCTCCGATATATGACGCGCTTCGGGCGACTGAAAAGTACCCCGGAAACGCGTAGAGGAGTCAAAGTGACGCGAGTCGAATGGGATCGACGACGGGACCCATAGAAACGGCGTGCGAATCTCCTTTGACCCGGAATTGGACTGAAACTCGGCTGTGTGTGAGTTTTGGATCGCTGAACGCGCGTCGATTCTGAGTCTGATGGTCATTTGCTGTTTGCGCATTTTTTTTTTTTTTTTTTAGTTGCATCGAATGTGCAACTTTTCATATTTTAGAGTGATTTTTGTGTAGGAAAAAATTGTAACATAGTCAAAGCTTAGGAATTTTTTTTTTTTCTAGCTGGTAAAAATTATCTGCAGGATTTACACCTCGATGACTCAAAAACACGATTATCAGCTGCGTAATCATGATCAGAGATGTAAATCCTGATTGGTCTAAGAAATAATTGTCGCAGAACAATTTCTTTTTGAGGTGTGAATTAATAATAATAACCTGAGGCGTATAGATGCTGTATAGATACCTCTTTTAAAAAAAAAAAAACATTGTGGGCGATGGTGAAAAAAGTAGACGAGCCTCTATTATTTTCGTAAAGCATGATCATATTCCTCCATTTTTTCAGGAAAATTACCATGAAATTTTATTCTTTGCAGCCATAAAAAATGTACACATTATGTCTCTACATTATAAAAATATCTCGCCGCCGCCGCCGTCGCTGTGTAGGACAATCGAGAGGGTGTGAAATTGGCTACAGATCCGAATTCGTGGCCAACTTCAGACATTAGGGTTCCGTTAACCGTTACCATGGCAACCGGTACCATGGCAACCGTTACCATGACAACCGTTACCATGGCAACCGTTACCATGACAACCGTTACCATGGCAACCGTTACCATAGCAACCATTGCCATAGCAACCGTTACCATGGCAACCATTACCATGGTATCCGTTACCATGGCAACAATTACCATTGTTTCGGTTACCATGGCAACCATTACCACAGCAACCGTTATCATGGCAACCATTCCCAGGTATATTCAGCGAGTGTTATATTCAAGTAGGCCATTGAATTTCCGGCAAGTTTTTCGAACAGGCCGGGGTCAAATGGCACACCCAAGCACGGATTTTTTCTATTTATTTAATAAAAAAGATTACAGAGTAAATACTTTTTTGTTATTACTCTGTAAAGGTGAAAGGAATAGGGGGGGGGGGGGGGGTGCGAAAATTGTTTGTACCATCAACTTTATTTCTAAAAGATTTAGAGAGTTTCAACTCTTTTACAAAGATTTAGATATCATAATTACCATAATATTAAATAAAAATGTTTCCATATTAAAATATTAAATTAATAAAGAGTACATTTTTTTGAAATGTTATATCACTGAAATTTGATATCAATGAAATTTTATATCACTGAAATTTTATATCACAAAAAACACTCAACTGACGAAAGGAGCTAAATGGATCGACTTCGTTTGCAGTGTCAAGCGTAATGCAAAACGTATATATTACGCACGTTTCCTCGTGTATCAAAGAAGACGGACGAGAGGGGGCTGCGTACACATTGGCTGCGGTGCGAGACCCGTTGGATCGCACGAACGATTAATATCGAAAAAGCCTTTCAGCCGGGCGTTTGCTCAGCAGCGACGAAACGCGAGAAATCGACGGACGATTCTTGGGGCCGGATAGACAGAGGAATCTCCACGTCCGCCTATTTTATCGGTAACGGATATCTATAATATCGGGGCCGGGTCGGCTCTATACATCACGGCCGCGGGATTCCTCGTGCCGCGATGCGCAAACACAATGCAATATCCCGCGTTTTCCCGCGCAATAACCGTCAGTCTCGAAGATCGACGAGGTGTCCGCCCTTGTGATGTGGGCACCAGCGAGATAAGCGGATAATGAACGAACAACCCTTTTCGTGCGGCTCTCCCGCGGCGCAGCCGATGAACTCTAATTCCGCCTATCTCTTCGCCCTTCGATGCGCCTCCCTTCCGCAGGAAATATGCGGGGGGCTGCTGCTGCTGCGCTCCTCATCGCACAGCGCGCGGGGTCTTCGTTGCTTCGTATATTCGTTTCTTGTTTTTCTCGTGTGAATGGAACTCGTGAATTTATGTCGTGAATTTTAGCACTGTTACATTTTGAGTGCTATAAATAATTTTTTTTTTATGAAATAATATAATTACTTGACAAATCAAATTGTTTTATTTCTTCATTTAGAAAAGATTTTTGATTGCTTCATATACGTTTCGTATTTTACGTTCGTATGAATGGAACTTGTGAATTTACGGCGTGAATTTTGTCACTGTTACATTGTGATTACTATGAATAATTATTGTTTATTAAATAATGTAATTACTTGACAAATCAGTGTAGTGACTGCAAATTGTAATTTCTTCATTTAGAAAAGATTCTTTATTGCTTCGTATTCGTTTCGTGTTTTTCTCGTGTGAATGGAACTCGTGAATTTATGTCGTGAATTTTAGCACTGTTACATTTTGAGTGCTATAAATAATTATTTTTTATGAAATAATATAATTACTTGACAAATCAAATTGTCTTATTTCTTCATTTAGAAAAGATTCTTCGGCTTCCTATTCGTTTCGTATTTTTCTCGTATGAATGGAACTCGTGAATTTACGGCGTGAATTTGAGCACTGTTACATTCTGATTGCTATAAGTAATTATTGTTTATAAAATAATGTAATTACTTGACAAATCAGTGTAATGACTACAAATTGTAATTTCTTCATTTAGAAAAGATTCTTTATTGATGCATATTCGTTTCGTTTTTTTCGTTTGTATGAATGGAATTTGTGAATTTACGGCGTGAATTTTAGCACTGTTACATTCTGATTACTATGAATAATTATTCTTTATTGCGTAATTACCTGAAAAATCAGTGTAAAGACTGCAAATTGTCGTATTTCTTCATTTGGAAAAGATTCTTCATTGCTTTACATTCATTTCGTGTTTTACGTTCGTATGAATGGAATTTGTGAATTTATGTCGAGAATTTTATCACTATTATATTCTGATTACTATGAATATTTATTTATTAAATAATATAAGAACTTGACAAATCAGTGTAATGATGGTTAATTAGATTCGTTTCGTCGTAAGTTATGATTAACAAATTTACTTATTTCTTCATTCAAAAAAAAAAAAAAAAAAAAATCCTGGTTGGTAAATATTAGAATACATCATCATTTTTTAGAATCCAACACACAATGTTAAAAAAAAACAGAAAATAAAATTTCATCTTCCACCCCTCAAGTATATAATTACACCGTAATTTTTCTGCTTCTCGCAAACCCGGGGGCTCGGGCGATCAATTTTCGGGGGGTGCGCCTAATTGAAATAAAGACCACTTTGCGTTTATTTCATTCGGCCGCCCCTCGAAGTTGATCACTCGAGTCATCGGTTTTTCACGACGAGAGCAGCAAATTATTTGCCACTGTGCTCGGAGGTGGAGCAAAATTTTATTTTCCTGCACACTTTTTTTATATTTTCAAAAATGCGAGACAGCCTGAATCGATTGAATATCAAACAGACCGGATAAAAAATAAAGTATCCATCCATCAGTCCACAAACTCGACACATTTATTCGCCTTTTGCAATAAAAAAGACAGATACGTCCTCACGATCGGAGCGTAGCAAATATTATTCGAAAGAGATCGACGCCACCGAGTTTCACCCAACTTGCCTCTTGCAAGTTTCCTCCGTGCGTTTCCACACGGCATCCGCACTCGTATCCGACACCACACCACTGTGAAAAGCAGATATATCATATATGTTTTTCCCCTATACATATACTATAATACAGGGGAGACCGGGGCAAATCGAAACGCCGGGCAGGTCTGAACAAACGCCTGAAAAATCGTCGCTTCGAGACGATTTTTTTTTCACTCCAAGCCTTCAATCGCTACTCAGAGATACATCTTATAGCGAACTTGCAGATGGATTCGATCGAATTTCGAATAGCTGCGTGCAAAAAAACCATTTGAGGGTTGCAAAAGTAAATTTTTTGTCGTCGTAGTTAAAAAAAACTTCTGCATAGCGAACATTGAAAGGAGCCCCTTGAAACCTCCTCGATTTTGAAGCTTATTGTATTACCTACAATTCAAGCCTAATTGCAAGTCATTTGGTGTCTCCCACGCCGAGAGGCTGCGCATTGAATCAAAGACTGTACGCTGAGGCACGTTGGAACATTTTAGGACAGGGCAGGCCGAAACATAAAAATGGCCTGTCTTATGCAATTCTGTGATGCAATTTTCAACTGTATGCCGGAGGAATGTAGTTCACTTATCGCCAAAATTCTTATTCCAATTCCTATCCTTCCATCATATAGCGAGAAACACCAGCAGGATAGGTGAGGTCGCTGATTTACTCGCACGACATTCGTCCTCACCTCAAGGCCTTCTAGAGCCAGAAGACACCTTATTTTCGTCACATTTTCAAACCGTTCCAACTTTCCTCAAGGCCATTTCAACTTCCCCCATAATGAGACAACTCGGTCCACATCACAAACTTGCTGAGGTCGCAGATCGTTTGTTGAGGTCCAGATCACAAACTTGATGAGGTCTCTGATTTCCTCACACGATATTCGTCCTCATTTCCAGCCCCTCGTGAGCCAGAAGACACCTTTTTATTTCCATCACATTTTTAAACCAATCCAACTTTCCCCATAATGACACAACTCGGTCTACATTACAAACTTGGTGAGGTCGCTGATTTACTGAGATGATATTCGTCCTCATCTCAAGGCGCTCGTGAGCCAGAAGACACCTTATTTCCGTCACATTTTTAAACCGTGTAATGAGACAACTCGGTTCACATCCCAAACTTTTATATTACTCGATACCACGTATATCCAGATCCATACAAAACATCCATAATCTCACAGGACATACCCAACCCCCATGGATCACAACCCCCATAACAACATTGCAAATCATCACCACAAAAAACAAAACAAAACCACCAAACAAAAACTGTTCCAACATGCCCCGGTCTCCTCCACACACACACAACACTCATACTCACAAAACCCACATATACATAGCATAGTGCGGGGTGTCAGGACCGCGCGGTGAATTGATCGCGTTGGGGGTAGAATCATCCATCACCGTGTGACAGTCCCGAGCGCGCCCCTAGCTCAAAAGCACCCCTGGCGTAACGCGTGCGCGGCTCCGCGGGCCAAGAGGGTGCGTCGCGGCCACGAGGGGGTGGTGGTGGAAGGGCGAGGGGTAACCGAGAGAGCGAAGCGCGGGGGGGGGGCCGTCGAGACGGGGGAGGGAGGCTGCGGTGGGGTGGCCATGGTAGTGGTGTAGTATATATATAACGACAGGCAGGCAGCAGCAGCAGCAGCGGAGGAACGATATACCTACCCCATCCAGGAGGAGCGGCCGATGAACCAACCAGGCAACCAACCCCCGGACAATACCCAACGGATCCTGCGTTGCTACAACGCATTATATGTACTACGCATCAGGGATCTCACCGTCGTTTTCTTCCTGGACTCGTTCTTCCACGTTTTTATCGTCGTCAGCAGCTCCCAGCAGTCCAGGCGCAGCTATGGTGAAGCTGGGCGACGTGAGGAGAGCCTGAACGGCGAGCTGGGACCACCTGAAGGAAACTATCCAGGGAGGAGGAAAAGATGGCGTTGGAGTGGTTGTGAAAAAAAATTGTAGCTGGGGACCTGGAAAGTACACGAGGTGAAGGAAGGAGGCGGAGGACGTAATGATCCTAACGAACGAACGATGAGAGGTCTTTCTTTCCTGTTCTGGTCCTACGGTTTTGTTCTTTTGCACGGCGTAAACGGTGCTCGAAGGACAGTTTGAGAGGAGACTAATGACTGGGTTGTTCGGAGATCCATTTGTCTGTTTTTTTGTTTATGACGGCGGGTCTTGAGGACCCGATGCGGATGTGGTTGCAGACTGTTGGGTATGCAAGGAGTGAGTTGCTTGGTTTGGGAGGAAATGCTTGGGGAGGGTATTGTTGAGCCACTTTTTGGGTTTGATTTTGGTAATGTGTTGGTTGAATGGGTATTGAGGATCTGATGTGACTGTTAAGCAGCCAACTGTTGGGATTCAAGCATTGCATTGCTTGGCTTAGAAGGACTAAATGCTTTGGGGATGAATTGTAGTGTCACTATTGGGTTTGATATGGCTAGTATGTTAATCCAACGTGTCTTGAGGATCCGATGTGACTGTAAAGCACCCAACTGTCAGTATTCAAGCACTGAATTGCTTGGTTTGTAAGGAAATGCTTAGGGGATGAATTGTTGAGTCACTTTTTGGGTTTGATTTTGCTAATATGTTCATTGAACGTGTCTGGAGGAACTGTTGTGACTGTAAAGTAGCCAACTGTTGGGATTTAAGCATTGTATTGCTTGGCTTAGACAAAAATGTTTGGGGGATGAATTGTTGTGCCACTTCTTGAGTTTGATATGGCTAATATCTCAATCCAACGAGTGTTGAGGATTGGACGTGACTGTAAAGCAGCCAACTGTTGGGATTCATGTGTGGCTTAGAAGGAAATGCTTGGAAGATGAATTGTTGAGCTACTCATAAGGTTTCATTAAGCTAATACGTTCATTGAACGGGTTTTGAGAATCCCGATGTGACTGCAAAGCAGCCAACTGTTGGGATTCAAGCATTGAATTGCTTGGCTTAGAAGGAAATGCTCAGGAGATGAATTGTTGAGCCACTTCTTGGGTTTGATCTGGCTAATATGTTCATCCAACGAATATTAAAGATCCGGTGTGACTGTAAAGCAGCCAATTGTTTGGATTCAAGCATTGAATCGCTTGGCTTATGAGAAAATGCTTAGAGGATGAATAGTTGAGCCACTTTTTAGGTTTGACTAGGTTAATATGTTGATTTCCAGGTTTCGATGCATAAACTGACATCATCGAGCACTGCCCGAAGGCTCATCAATCCCGCAGCCCGGGAATTCCAGATATCGTGCATTAAATTTACCGCCTCCCCCATCGCCCGGAGGTTCATCAATCGGCCTAAATATACCCAAACCCTATGTGAGCTAAATGGTCACGAAATATCCTCCTACGCGAAGCGAACGCCATTCGTGCTTTAGCCATCGATCGAAAGTCGGTGAATTATGGATGTTCGAGGCGGAGACGTCCGAAAGGACGAGTGACCCTCGCAGTCGGACACGAATTGCCCACTCCCAGGCGTCATTAGACGATGACTAATGCAGCCATTCTCAAAATCTACCCAGTACTCGAATTACCCACTCCGGGCTGGAAGAATAATTGTCTCTCGTAATAATTTTCCCTTGGACATTGTCTCAAGCCCCTAGGGAGGAAGTTTTCCATTCAGGTGACAATTACCTTGATGTGTCATAAGCTTTGGGCCATTTTCACAAATTTTACTGTGCTGTGTTATTAGTATTTTTTCTGCTCTTTTCTTATATTCTGTATTTCTCGATGTTTCTTACCCCAGCAGACCAACTGCTGCGTTTTAAATACGGCCCAAGCCAGGCCCAGTCCGGGCCCTGGCAGGGCAAATGTGGCTCTGATCAGGGCCTGACCAGGGCCACATATTTTCCACCAGGGAATGAGAAAATCAGTCCTACAGCTTCATAATAATTAAATCACAATACCAACCATAATAATTACATAGTCAGGCCCAGCTCGGGCCCTGACAGGGCCACAGTATCCCTGATCAGGGCCTGACCAGGACCACAAATTTTCCACCAGAGAATGACAAAATCAGTCCCACAGCTTCATAATAATTAAATAATCATTTAATTATTTATTATTTATTGTTATCAATACCAACCATAATAATAACAAAGTCAGGCCCAGCTCGGGCCCTGGCAGGGCCACCGCATCCCTGATCAGGGCCTGACCAGAACCACAAATTTTCCACCAGCGAATGAGAAAATCAGTCCTACAGCTTCATAATATTTAAATAACAATACCAACCATAATAATAACAAAGTCAGGCCCATTTCAGACCCTGGCAGGGCCACCGTATCCCTGATCAGGGCCTGACCTGAGCCACAAATTTTCCACCAGGAAATAAAAAAATCAGTCCCACAGCTTCATAATAATTAAGTAACAATACCAACCATAATAATAACAATAATAATGCTGATAATACGTCTACGACAAAACCAACGACCGACATCAAAACACATTAAACCAAAGCAAGCATTTCAAATTATCCTCGCTTCGGCCTGGCGCGAGAGCGAGAAACACGCGAGGGGCGGAATTTCCGCATATCCTGAAATTGTAATAATGGCCGAGTGATGAAATGGGCAAGATTGAAAATTCGTGGGCGTGCAGAGCGCGCGAGGCGCAATTTCGTCCGCGGGCTAAATAACCGTGGCCAAAGTGCAACTGCGTTGATGCCATATCGACCGGTTGTAATATGTAGTGCCACAGGAATGTCGGGCATAGGGCGCGTGGCTTATTCATGGCTAACTCGGTGCGGGACCAGAGAGAGCGCAAACATAGGACGGCCGGAGTATAGGAAGCGTGTAGTGACCTTAGGCGCGGGACGCGGAAGGCATTGTGATCCTTAATGGGCCAATATTTGCGGTACGCACGCTGGGGCCCAGCCCGGCGGCTTCCGCGCGAGGCACGTGCGGTTCGCCCCCCCGCTTGTCTTATGGTGTGCGTGCGGCGGGCTTTGCCGTTCGGCGGCGCAAATCCAAAACCTCCAGGACCCATTAAACCTCGATATTGCGCGGGGCTCATGGTGCAACCGATAATTAAGGGCGTCAAGTGTAACGCTTGCTCTGTGTTCGTTCTTGGCCTCTGTTTCGTCATCAGGAAAATGGGACCTGACCTGTTTTATATTGCTATGTGTTTATGGGTTTGTCGATTTTTGTTTCCGGGAGGAATTTTTGGGGTCGTGGTATTTCTTTTTTCGGGATTTTTATGTCAGGATAGTTAGAATGATCCGAAACGTCGAGAAAAGTGATTGGGAAATAATGTGGAGTGTTTGTGTAGCTGGCATGAAAAATTGAAACTTTGATACCTCAAGAACGACTTTGTCAATCCGCGATGATTTTATGTGTTTATCGGTTTTTACTACCGGGAGGAATTTTTGTTGTGGTGGAATTTCTTTTTTCGGGATTTTTATGTCAGGATAGTTAGAATGATCCGAAACGTCGAGAAAAGTGATTGGGAAATAATGTGGAGTGTTTGTGTAGCTGGCATGAAAAATTAAAACTTTGATAGCGCAGGAACGAATTTGTCGAACAGGCTGAAATTTGGCACACATGTGGGGCAGGTCGATACCTTTATTTGTGATTATTAAAAAAAATTCAAACACCAGATTAATTTTTATTCAATTTTGAATTTTTAGGGAAATATCTGTACGTCCTCTAGTTACCACTAATTTCTAGCTACCGAGCTGAATAATATTTTACAAATAAAAATGTGTTAAACGACGACTGGTATTGAATTTGGGATGAATCTGTAAATAGGTTCGATTTTTATGGGATTTTGAATTTTAAAAAATGGTTGTTTTACTCTAACTCACGTAAAATATTATCAAATCGATTGAAATTTTTTACAGACAAAAAATAATACTTAGAGCTACTTTAGCTATAAAATAGATGAAGATTATCTATCTATAAAATAGATAGATAAACGAGACGAACATATTTACTCATAGAGTTAGCTTTGTAAACATTCAAATGTAATGAAGAAGCAATGAGCAAAACCCTAATCCTTTTTTTCTATTTATCTACATATTCATTTAAACTAATTAAACAGATTTAGAACGCCTGAAGCTTCTTGCTGGGACGTCAAACTTCCTTTCGGCAATTTTTCCAAACACCAAATCCGGACATAATTCATCAATAACCGCAAACTCACAACGTGAAAAAAAAACTTGTGGTGACGTAAAATTGTCACTGCATCACGATGACTCGTGTCGATTCCAGTGTGAATGTCCGTTCATTATCGCCGCTCTGCAAAGGCTGCGCGATCGTTTCATCGAGTCACACCGCAATCTGATAGCTCCTGTCCGGAAAACGCATTGGCAGCTCCCTTATGAAAGGAGCGTTACACAGCACAAATATCCTTCTCGAAACCGAGGGAAACCGTTCTCGATTTCCCTCGGTCTCGCTGTCTCTCTCGCTTTGTCCAAACTCCCTCTGTGACGATTACACCATTATGTGTATTGATTTTCTGCCTCAGGTGGGAAGAAGGCAAAGGCAACGGGGAAACGCCAAGACGACTGGAGGATCCTTAAGACGTTTCATCTTCGCGAACGATTTGCTGTAAAATCTCGTGAATAATTCGTGAAATGGCAAAAATTTATGTAAAATCTCGTCGATAATTCATGGAATGGCAAAAATTTCTGTAAAACCCCGTCGATAATTCGTGCAATGACAGAAATTTCTGTAAAATCTCATCAACAATTTCTGGAATAACAGAAATTTCTGTTAAATCTCATCAATAATTTCTGGAATGACAGAAATTTCTGTTAAATCTCATCAATAATTTCTGGAATGACAGAAATTTCTGTTAAATCTCATCAATAATTTCTGGAATAACAGAAATTTCTGTAAAATCTCATCAATCATTTCTGGAATGACAGAAATTTCTGTAAAATCGCGTCAATAATTCCTGGAATGGCAAAAATTTCTATAAAATCTCGTCAATCATTCCTGGAATGACAGAAATTCCTATAAAATCTCGTCAATAAATCCTGGAATGACAGAAATTTCTACAAAATCTCGTCAATAATTCCTGGAATAACGGAAATTTCTATAAAATCTCGTCAATAATTCCTGAAATGACAGAAATTTCTGCGAAATCTCGTCAATAATTCGTGCAATGTCAGAAATTTCGCTGCATTAACGTGGCAATTTATTTCCTCACTGACCTAAAAATTCCGAAAACAATTATTCACAAACAAACCTAAAGCAATAAAAAATGCTAAAATCTTTAATCAAAAAACATTTCATATTTTCCACCACAATTACGAATCAAACTATACCTTTTTTTTCAATCTCAACAAAATAATTTTTCTAACCCTCAAAAAATATTCTTCTGTCTCTCCTCCTTCCCTCAACCTCTTCTTCCCTCTTTTTCCTCAACAAAACCAAACACGTGTCTCGTGTCGTCGTCGTTTTATTTCTTTCTTTCTTCTTATTATTATATATTTTTTTTTTTACAACGAACAAGATACACTAAGCTCGTCGGTGTTTTTCTCGTGTACGTTTTGCGTCTGGGCTTCTGTTTTGCGTCGTGTGTGTCGAGGGCAGCAAAGCCGGCGACTAAGAGTTTAATTAAGGAGCATAACTACGTGAAGTCGGGGGTGGTGGCTGGCTGGCTGGCTGCGTGTCGCGATAATCCACTCGGCTTTCACGCGAGCGTGAAAACGGATGGACAGACGGGAAATTACGAGCGGTATTGCTGTGTCCGTTAACCCTTTCCTTCGGCCGCCGCTGCCGGCGAGTGACCCAAGAGCCGGAACAGCGGGAGCCTCACGTGCTGACGCAGCACTGCCTGCCCTTCCCTTTCGCTATTTTTCACCCTTTGCCCCCCCCCCCCTGCCCCCTACAACGACCTCGTCGTTTCTCCTTTCGTTCTTCCCTCCCGGCTCGTCGCGTCGTTTCTCTTATTAAGGTTCCCCCGCACGTTCGCCGCGCGCGGTGCAGTTTCGCTCACGCAGGAAATTCAACGCGACGCGCCGCTACCCACGTTACGCACGTAAATAGCCTCATGCCCCGGCTGTATTATATATCCATACACGCCGCCCACATTCGCGCGCCGCGAATAGATTGGTAACAACGCCTTCTCATCCCGCATGACGTTGCAATTAGCGACGTGGAAACGACTGTCGGGTCCATTGAATTTTTTTTTTTTTGCTTTTTTTTGGGTTTTTTTTGCGCCAGTGGCGAGACCGTAACAATGTCATGGTAATTTGGTACAGCGATTGTGGCTGCGCTGGAAGTCGTGGAGAATTATTGAAGATTGTTTTTTTTTGGGGGGAAATTTTGTAACGAAATTAGCGCATTTATTATACAGAGACAAAAAATAGGATTTATGGACATTTTAAGGGTTGTTGTTGAAACAAATATTGGTATCTATTTGAAAGATTAACTCTAAATATCGAGTTAATCTTTTGATTAGGAATGCAAAGTGGAAACGATTGTCGGGTCCATTAAATTTTTGTTTGTTTTGTTTTTTTTTTGCACCAGTGGCGAGACCGTAACAATGTCATGGTAATTTGGTACAGCGATTGTGGCTGCGCTGGAAGTCGTGGAGAATTATTGAAGATTGTTTTTTTTTTTTGGGAAATTTTGTAACGAAATTAGCGCATTTGTTATACAGAGACAAAAAATAGGATTTATGGACATTTTAAGGGTTGAAAAAAATATTGGTGTCTATTTGAAAGATTAACTCTAAATATTGAGTTAATCTTTTGATTGGGAATGCAAAGAATGATTTTTTGAGAAAACATTTGTCTGTCTCAACAAAATTAGCGGCTGCTGAAAATCGTGGAGAATTATTGAAGATTGTTTTTTTTTTAATTTTGTAACGAAATTAGCGCATTTATTTCGACAGACAAAATAGGTTTATGGGAATTTTAATTGTTGTTATTAAAAAAATATTTGTTCCTGATTGAGTTAATCTTTTGATTAGGAATGTAAATTGTATGATTTTTTAACAAAACATTTATTTGCCTCAACAAAATTAGCAGATTTATTTCAAGAGACAAAAAAATGGATTTCTGGAAGTTCTAAGTCGTATTGTTGTTGATCGTAGAATTATGTGTGAACTTTTGAGTATCTAATTTTCAATAAAAATTGTGAGCAATTGCATTTTTAATGAGCATTTTTTCCGGAAAATTACCATGAAATTTAATTGAGAATAAATATTCTTTCCTTCCATTAAAAAATTTATATATTATATTATAGTAACTATAATTAAAGGATGATTACAAAACCAATTATGCCATCAACTTTATTTCTAAAAGATTCAGGGATTTGCAATTCTAATCTCCAGTGACCTTGAAAATTCATAAACCGTCAATAACGTCAAAGTCCAAATCGACTGAGCGAAACACATGAACGCTGAACTTTTTTTTTACGGCGAATAAATTTTAAAAAACAATTAACGAATAGCATTAAAGCGAAAGAGGAGATAAAAGAAAGTGTCGGTATCTCGGGTATCTCGGTTTTGCTCTGCGGAGCAATATTCACCGAGAGCCGGGGAAGTCGCTGTCGGGTGTTTACTCGGCTGCTCCCGGCACCGAGTGACTCTGACTTCCGGCTGCCGGCACCGCAGCCGACATCACTGCGCGAGCCGAGCGCGTCGCGCGCTCGCTTTTTGCCCACCCACCGAGACCCGCAGCCTAGATGCCCGTAATCGCTTACTCGTTCCTATGCCCGCGTGTGTCGCAAAGTCGCCCACCAGAACCCGTGACAAAGAGTTTTCGTATCAGATCCACCGCTGTTTTTCCCTTTACCTCCGCGTTTTCACACGGAATTTTCGCTATAGTATATCATTTCCATTCCGTTTGAGCGAGATAGCGCCGCTTCTCTGCAGGCGGGGGAATAAAAAATGCTGTGCGCGACTATCTGGAATACGTTTGAAGAATATGACGATACTTTCTTTTTTTCTTCAAATTTCACGTCGCTCTGAATTTCTGATATTCCAGTTGCGAACATTCCAGGCGGGAATTCCAAATAATGTCAAACATACCCAACCTAACTGAATCGTATCTATCGTAACCCTACCTACATTAACCGTACCTAACTTAACCATACCTATCTTAACCCTACCTAACTCAACCCTACCAAACTTAACCATACCTATCTTAACCCTACCTATCTTAACCTTACCTATCTTAACCTTACCTATCTTTACCCTACCTAACTTAACCATACCTATATTAACCCTATCTATATTAACCCTGCCTAACGTAACTTTACCTATTTTAACCATACCTAACTTAACCCTACCTAACGTAACCTTACCTATTTTAACCCTACCTAACTTAACCCTACCTAACTTAACCCTACCTAACTTAACCCTACCTAACTTAACCTTACCTAACTTAACCATATCTAACTTAACCCTACCTAACGTAACCTTACCTATTTTAACCCTACCTAACTTAACCTTACCTAACTTAACCATACCTAACTTAACTCTACCTAACTTAACCCTACTTAGCTCACTCCTACCTAACTTAATCTTACCTAACATAACCTAACGAAATGTTTTTACAATATAGAGCTATTAAAACTTTACTTCGTAGTGCTCGATATGCATTTCAGGAGGCACAAATAATGCTTTTTACCAGCTGAATTAGTCCAGATATACAAAGGACGACATTTCGGGGCTGAGAATTGTGTCCCAGTCTTTCACTGCCGCCGCGCTCGCCAGTGAAAAGGATGAGAATTAAGTAGGTTCGTTGGTGAAGTGTCCAAACAAGTCGTTAATTCACCGCTAACTGTGTCAATGAAGCGCCGCGCGGAGGTTCGCGTGGCCCGGTGACAAAACCCTTGATATGCCCTCGGGGGTCCGCCGCTTCATTGAGGTGCGACTCGTTCCATATCGTATATAGCACATTCAACGGCGTATGGCACTCGTGCGCGCGCGGGGTGCGAGCGCGCGTTTTACGACCGTTTAACGACCGGTTTATCGCCCGCCCGTCGAAACGCGACGCGCCGAGAGCGACGGAGCGCGAACGAGACACTCATTGAGTGTACACACAAGTTTCACGGGTTGCTCGCGCCCTCGGTAGCATTGGACGCGCGCGACGATGCACCCGCAATTATTGCACCACCACCGCCGCCACCACGAGACCCCATAACAATTCTTTTAATTTCGCCGCGCGCTACGTCGGGAGCACCATGAATTCCACTCGTTCGGGCATCGCTCAATCTGGGTGAAAAAAAAAATTGCAACAGAAAATTACGTTTACGCTGACAATAAGAATAATTAATTTAAACTTTTTGGTTGAAAATGCTAAAAGCCGATTTAAGGGAAAAAGCCGATTTTGCTGTCTCAAAAGCTTTTGCTGTCTCACAAACTTTTGCTGTCCCAAAAGCTTTTGCTGTCTCTAAAGCTTTTGCTGTCCCAAAAGCTTTTGCTGTCTCTGAAGCTTTTGCTGTCTCTAAAGCTTTTGCTGTCCCAAAAGCTTTTGCTGTCTCTGAAGCTTTTGCTGTCTCTAAAGCTTTTGCTGTCTCTAAAGCTTTTGCTGTCCCAAAAGCTTTTGCTGTCTCTAAAGCTTTTGCTGTCTCAAAAGCTTTTGCTGTCTCACAAACTTTTGCTGTCTCACAAACTTTTGCTGTCTCACATACTTTGGTTGTCTCACAAACTTCTGTTGTCTCACAAACTTTTGCTGTCTCGCAAACTTTTGCTGTCTCGCAAACTTTTGCTGTCTCACAAACTTATGCTGTCTCACAAACTTTTGCTGTCTCATAAACTTTTGCTGTCTCACAAACTTTTGCTGTCTCACAAACGTTTGCTGTCTCACAAACTTTTGCTGTCTCACAAACATTTGCTGCCTCACAAACTTTTGCTGTCTCACAACCATTTGCTGTCTCCCAAACTTTTGCTGTCTCCCAAACTTTTGCTGTCTCACAAACATTTGCTGCCTCACAAACTTTTACCGTCTTGACATAATTCGTTGATACAAGAATCGTTTCCAGAATCGCACATGTATTACCAGATATTATCTCAGCGACGTACCCGAGGTTTCCCACGAGCGCTCGGCAATAACGTCCATACGGCAATAGTCAATGGGGCGTCCAAAGCGCCTGAATCCGTGTAGGAAAGCAATAACAGGTATCTCGCAACACCTCCTACGTCTACGCACACCCGCGTCGAGTGTGTACATACATCACATAACGCGTGCATATATGTACAGCGTCGCATGCCTCGACGATATCTGGGAGGCTTGCGGTGCGTCTGTGCGCCGATATAGCTCGCGCCCGAGTACAGGAAAACGTTTGCTCAGGGACCACTCTAGTCGCGGCGCTGGGGCTGTAATTATCGGTGTGCCGGAATCGTGCCGGGGAATAAATTTCGGTTAACCAGCAGCAGCGACGGTGGCGACCTCCCACCTCGCCGTCGTCGTCGCCGCCGCGAGGCCCGGCTTCGCCGATTATCGCGTAGCCTCGTCGGAATTTCGGTAGATAACGGGCGGGAGAGAAACACTATACGTTAAAGGAGCTGACTCGCATATATCTCTCGCCTCGTGTTATCTGCCAGGCTGTGTGGTACGTTATGCTATACGTTATGCGCGATTGCCTTATCGATCCTTCGCCTCCTCGTCTGCGCAAGCAGTTTGAGGGAGCAACGAGATGGCGGGAAAAAACGGTTCAAGGAGTGGAACGAAGTGGATGAGGTTGTGATTGATAAGATTGAACTCTGGTTAGGAACTTGTTAGGCATGGAATTTCAGCTGCCGAGTTCAGAACAGATTGGAAAGATCTTGAAATAAAGCAAAGTGGCCTCAAAAAGCGTTACTGGAAACTAAGAACTTTAGGATGAGTCCTAAGTGAACCAGTTTCCATTGAACCTGTCCTTTGATTTCAGTGACGGTTTCGTACATCAATTATCAATGAGGAGAGAGACACTGTAAGTTGAATAGCTGATTTGCATATATCTCTTGGCTCATGTTATCTGCCAATTTGAGGGAGCAACAAGATGGCAAGAAAAAATATTCAAGAAATGAGACTAAATGGCTGAGGTTGTTGTTGATAAATTTGAACTGGTTAGGAACTTGTTAAACATGGATTTTCAGCTGTCAAGTTCAGTTAAGGTTAGAAACATCTTAAAATGACAGAAAGTGGCCTCAAAAAGCGATACTAGAAGGAACTTTAGGATGAGCCCTGAGTAAACCATTTTCCATTGAACCTGTCCTTTGATTTCAGTGACTGTTTCCTCCATCAATTATCAATCCAGACACAAAACACTATACGTTGACTCGCATATATCTCCAGTTTGAGAGAACAACAAGATGGCAAGAAAAGTTTACGGTACAAAACAAAATAGGATTTCAATTGATGTAGTAATTGGTAGTAATTGCTGAGGCATTTGTCAGGCACTCATTAGTCATAGAATTTCAACCGTCAATCAAATTCAGTTGTTTCCATCTGCAATCAAGCAATTCTTGCCAAACGAGCCAAAGTTCAACACACGTCGTTCGCTTCAGACAACTCAGTTTCCAACAAGAATATGCATTTCCCCAACCGACACGACTTCACCAGCCTCAAACTAGTTCCCGTCAACCCTCCGCTCACCCCCGCAATCTTCAATCCCGCCTCCAATCCACCGACCGTCTCAATTCCTGACATCCAACAATCCCGAATCAAAGTCAATTGTCACACGCGTGACAATCAGCCAGTTCCTGCCAAACCAACGCCCCGCTGGAAGGTCGCAAGTGGCCCACTGGCCGCACCAACAGCCTGCATTCCCAACAGCTGCTCGTCCGGGAGCGGATCCTGACAGTTCTAGTTCGGCGTTCTAGTCGCTCAATGGTCGACGGTAGAGGTGGCGGACCGTCGAAAAGTCCGTTGATCGCGATGACACGAGGCGAAAACGGTGCGAGGAGCGACCCCGAAACTGTGTGGCGAGGCTGTCGGGTCGGTGGGTCGCGGTGGGCGTAAGCGGAGAGCATAGTAGGCGAAAGAGCCCAGAGGCCGGCAGGCGTTATGAAGACGTAATTGGGCTCCCGCTAGCTGACAGCTCGGCCGGCTCGGACCCGAGACACGTCTCGCGCTCATTTGACGTGTGACATGATTCAGAAGCGTCCAGCCGTTGTCACATCTTCAATTACCCTCCAGCAGCAGCCCCACTGGCACCATTAACGGTGGAAGCACCGGCACCACCACCAGCGTCGGCGGCGGCGGCTGCATTAGCTGAAGAGCACCGCGTCACACATCGAAGCAATCAACGACTCGGGACGACCCGCAGCGCGGCGACTCCTCTCATCGCCCGATAACCCATAGAGCCTTCGTGTTCTCCGCCTGCGCCTTGTTTTTCTCCCGCTGCACAAGCGAGAGTGGCGTGTAGACTTTATTGCCGCGCATGTCGTACGTGAGTCGAGTTCGGTCTGCGGACCGCGAAGCCAGACGTCGATGACAATTGAACAGGACGAGGGCCGCGTTTATGCCGGTCGAGACAGATAGCGAGTCGTATGGATGAAGCAACGATTCGATATTCGAATCGGACTCGTTGCCGAGAGGTTTGGACGCGACACGTTTGGGCTCTTCGAGCAATTGATTTGATGACCTGGTTCGATGGGTTCAAGGGGCTTGAGTGCGAGCCGGAGGAGCTGTGATGGTTTTGAGGCGGCTGATTGATGAGCGGATCAGGGATATTTTGAGTTTGGTGTGGAATGAAAACGTGGGGTTTGATTTTAGATTCCAATGCACGAGGAAAAATTATCAGGGAGTGATGACAAATTGGTTGTTGTACTTAGGAAATTTTCTTTGTGGCAGCAAAATTTTCAGCTACCACGGCAAGATTTTCTGCTGCCACAGCAACATTTTCAGCTACCACAGCAAATTTTCAGTTACTACAGCAAATTTTCAGCTACCACATAAAATTTGCGGCTACCACAGCAATATTTTTCAGGTACCACAGCAAATTTTTCAGATACCACAGCAAATTTTTCAGCTACCACAACAACATATTCAGCTACCACAGCAACATTTTCAGCTACCACAGCAACATTTTCAGCTACCACAGCAACATTTCCAGCTACCACAGCAACATTTCAGCTACCACAGCAACATTTTCAGCTACCACTGCAACATTTTCAGCTACCACTGCAACATTTTCAGCTACCACAGCAACATTTTCAGCTACCACAGCAACATTTTCAGCTACCACAGCAACATTTTCAGCTACCACAGCAACATTTTCAGCTACCACAACAACATTTTCAGCTACCACAGCAACATTTTCAGCTACCACAGCAAATGTGTGGCTACCACAGCAAAAATTCTGTTACCTCTCCGTTGACATTTTTCTCTATGTGGAGATGGATTAAATCAGCCCAACCAGCTGAAGTATGTTCAGCAAATTGAGGAGCGAATTACAAACATCTGCCTTCGGGCTATGTGGAACCAAAAATGGATAACTTATTCACGTGTTTATCGTTTAGAATTCACACTCCAAAGTTTGCTTCACGATTCTCACGCATAAAGAAAAATATGAATGAAGTCATAACAAAATTTACGCCGCGGTTGTTACAAATTTCCCGTGGCAGCAAATTTGTGGAAAATGTTGCTGCAATAACAAAAAATTTGTTAATACACCAATTGATTTCTTATCCCTCCCAGATTATTTTTCTCCATGTGGAAATGTATTAAGAAGGTCGTGACAATAACTATCACACCCTCAATAAATGTTTCCTCATTACCAACCATTTTTTTCTCCCGTCGTCCCCCAAATATCCAACACGTGAGAACCCATAGCGCAGCCCACAAAAAACCGGTGGTACGTCGCAACAAAAATTCGAGAATCACTCAGAGCAAACACATCGCTCGCCCGGAGTGGCGTCCGTTAGCTTTTTCATAACGAAAAAAATAATAATCCGCACACGAACCGCGCGAAGCCGTCGATGCGTCTGTGTGTCCAGCGTTTTAGAGGCTCGAGTTATAATTTATGCCCGTGTGGACAGACGCATCGATCGTAATTATATCCCGGACGCTAATTGCGCGTCATCGGACGCCAGCGGCGCCCGAGAGTGTCGGGCAAACAAGCGGCCGATGCGCGCGGCCTGACATTGGAGGCCCCGTGTATATAGCTGCTATCCACACACGCGGACGATGGTCCGCAGCGTCCGTGGCACGTTTACCAGGAATCCGAGACTCGGTAGTCGCGCGCTAAGCATCGGCGGACGGATACCAGAGACACTTCCGAGCTTCCTCGGGTTTTTTTTTTTTTCTTTATTTTTAGTGGCTTTCCATTCGTGACGCGCTGCTGCTCCGCGCCACTCTCTCTCTCTCCGCACGGGTCTTCACGTCTTTATTTTTAATATCGCCAGTTTACGGCTCGCGCGCTGCCGTCGAACGTCTGTAGCTAATAGCATATCCGGTGACCGGATGTGAAACATGAGGCTCGAGCTTCGGATGCTGAGACTCTGTTGGTGGAAAATCCGTGGGGTTACATGTGGCCCTGGTCAGGGCCTGATCAGTCCCACAGCGGCCCTGTGACGGCCTGGACAGGGCCTGACCAAATTTATAGTGGCCCGGCCAAGGCCCCGACAGGGCCTGATCACATCTACAGTGGCCTCCCAAGGCCTGGACAGGGCCTGATCAAATTCATAGTGGCCCTGCCGAGGCCTCGATGGGGCCTGATAAGATTCACAGAGGCTCTGTCAAAGCCTCGATAGGGCCTGATCAGATCTACAGTGCCCCCCCCCCCCCCCCCCAAGGCCTTGACAGGGCCTCATTAGATCCACAGTGGCCCTGTCAAAGCCTCGACAGGGCCTGATCAGATCCACAGTGGCCCGGCCACGGCCTGGACAGGGTCTGATCAAACAAATCCATAGTGGCCCTGTCAAAGACTCGACAGGGCCTGATCAGATCCGCACTGGCTCTGCCAGGGCCTGGACAGTGCCTGTAAACGGCAGATTCTTAGATAAACTTTAGAGAATTTTTACCTAATTTCTCGCTTATCTTAAGCATAAGCTTAATCTGAGACGTTTGGAAAAACATCTTGGAAATCGTTGACATTTTTTGCAGTCACGAAAGCAATTTTTTTTAAATTGAAAATGCTGCCTTCAGAAATACAAAAGCAAGAGGAAAGAGTGCGCCAGTTTTGCCCCAAATGCTGCTTTTTAACTATAGTTTGACGTCACAGCGAAAAACTTTAAAAAATCGTTAACACTTTTTAATGACACTAAATCAGTAGCAGAAATGTCGCCTTAAGAAATACAAAAACAAAAGAGTAAAAAAGTCGTGGGCGCCAGTTTGGCCCGAAATGCTGCTTTTTAACTATAGTTTGACCTCACAGCGAAAAACGTTTAAAAAATCGTTAACACTTTTTAATGACACTAAATCAATAGCAGAAATGTCGCCTTAAGAAATACAAAAACAAAAGAGTAAAAAAGTCGTGGGCGCCAGTTTGGCCCCAAATGCTGCTTTTTAACTATAGTTTGACCTCACAGCGAAAAACGTTTAAAAAATCGTTAACATTTTTTAATGACACTAAATCAGTAGCAAAAATGTCGCCTCAAGAAATACAAAAGCAAAGGAGTAAAAAAGTCGTGGGCGCCAGTTTGGCCCGAAATGCAATCGCTGGTTTCCAGTTATGGTCGGCGCGGCCAAACGTTGACGGTGTTGGTGCGCGCGGACGCCGCGCACAGAATCCGGAGCGCCGCATGTCGACCGGCGTGGTCCATGTTACGTTGAACGTCATCGACACGGTCGAGTGGGTCCTCGAGTCTCGCCGGACACGCCGGGAACATATGGGGCTCGCGCGCCGCGGTGGACGTGATTTTCCGTTATCCGTGAAACCATCGAATACGCGACGCTTCTCGAACCGAGAACGAGGGTCCCGTTATCAGCGGCGCAGCAGCGGCAAACGTGCCCGGGTTATACCCCGCGAGGCGCCCTTCATATGCATCGCGACACCTCATGACCGGGCGAACCCCGGAGAGAGAGAGAACCCTACACACCCCTGTCAAGTCGTATCAACGTTAACGAAGAACGGGAACGTACACGCCAAATCGTGTTGGCCGCACGCGGTGTCATCGTCGCCTCGATGGCCTCGCGGCCTGCGACCGCCTCGATGTTCCCCGCGTCTCGCACACGACACGACGAGAGCCGTGAAGTCCTGGTTCGGAGCTTCGAGTCGGCTCACAGTGGCGACGATCGACTCTCGTAGGTTTGGGGAGAGAACAAAATTAATGTGATTACATTTTTTTTTCTTGAACAAAATGATCATTTTTTGCGGTTTTTAATATCTGTTTGTTAATATTTTTTAATATCTGTTTGTTAATATTTTTTAATATCTGTTTGTTCATATTTTTTAACATCTGTTTGCTAATATTTTTGAATAGCTGTGTGCTAATATTTTTTAATAGCTGTGTGTTAATATTTTTGAATGTCTGTTTGTTAATATTTTTTAGTATCTGTTTGTTAATATTTTTTAATATTTGTTTGCTAATAGTTTTTAATATCTGTGTGTTAATATTTTTTAATATCTGTTTGTTAACATTTTTTAATAAATAAATTAATAATTTTTTAATGTAGTCAGTACTTTTATTGACATCTGTCAAAATGAGTAACGTTAAACCCGGCCCGAGTCAGGCCCACATTTACCCTGCCAGGGCCTGTGCTGGGCCTGACTTGGGCCGAATTTAACGCTACTCATTTTGGGAGCTGTCAATAATTTATTACTGACTTCATTAAAAAATTATTAATTTATTCAGGGCCTGATCAAGGTCGGGCGTAACCCCGCAGATTTTCCACCCGGGAGGCTAGTAAGAAAAGCGAGAACTGTTTCGAAAATCAACTAAAAAAATGTATCCAAGTTTGTGGATACATTTTTGGTCCATCTGACATTTTGCGAGGCAAATTACAAGACGACTGAGCACCGCTGACGCCAGACTCGTAATAAATGAGCATGACAAAAGGGGTTGGTGTACGGAAGGGGTTGGCCGGCAGCGCAAGCGACATCGTTCATTACGATATATATATATATATATACATATAGTATATACAGGGTGATCCAGAAACCCCGCACCCCGCATCAATTCGTACTCAAGTTGACAATAAGTTGAGAACGAATTGAGAGCAAGTTGAGGGCGAATTAAAAACAAGTTGAGAGTAAGTTGAGGGCGAATTAAAAGCAAGTTGAGAGTAAGTTGAGGGCAAATTAAGAGCAAGTTGAGAATAAATTGACAGCGCATTGAGAGCAAGTTGAGAGCAAGTTGAGAGCGAATTAAGAGCAAGTTGAGAGTAAGTTGAGGGCGAATTAAGAGCAAGTTGAGAGTAAGTTGAGGGCGAATTAAGAGCAAGTTGAGAATAAATTGAGGGCGAATTAAGAGCAACTTGAGAGTAAGTTGAGGGCAAGTAAAGAGCAAGTTGAGAGTAAGTTAAGAGCGAGTTAAGAGCAAATTGAGCGCGAATTAAGAGCAATTTGAGAGTAAGTTGAGGCCGAATTAAGAGAAAGTTGAGAGTAAGTTGAGTGCGAATTCTCTGATTGGCTGTCGCAAAGTGGCTCTCATTCAAAAACTACTGGGAACAAAAATCTTAAATTTTACACAAGCTTTCCTGGGACCATTTCGGACTTCCTGGACTCGTTTGGACTGGTGCGGGGATTCTGGATCACCCTGTATATCCAGCGATATAGTGCACTATAATAGTGTTTTATACTAGGCACAGAGCAGAGTGACACTGGCTTTGCTGCTTTCCCTCTCTCTCTCTCTCTCTCTCTCTCTCGTTTAGGCACAGAGCACACGTTTCGTAGGGCTCGCAGGCCGCGCGCCGCTAAAGAGGGGCGATGTGTGCGGCTAGTGAAATCTGTCACCCGGATGTCAATCAATATTTCGCGTGCGGGCTTCGACCCCCCCCCCCCCCTCTCCGGTCTCTTTTCCATGCGTCCTGCATGACGCCTCGTACCCCGCGCTACACCCGAAGCCAAAATCCGTTGGAAATATGGAGAGATGGAGGGGGGGTTCATAGGTCCAGCATCCCCCCCTCTGTACCCCCATACATCCCTCTTCTTACTCTCCAATCTCGACGACAGCTTTATTGCCCACCAAACTGCGCTACAAAACTCTCCGCCTCGGTCATATGGCGCTTCGTATTATGGGACGAGAATCGCTGCGTGTCGCCTGGATTACGGCGACAATGTGCAGCTCTTATTGTCGGGAGTTCATAGAATGCAACTTAATTCGAGTAGCGCGGACCGGCCCTTGTTGTGGATTGTGAATGGAGGAAGGTGGAACCGGAGGAGGATTTTCGAAGTATGTGGAACGATGATCAATGGTTCGGTTGATACTTTATTTGCGATTGTTTGGTTGGACGGGAGTTTCGGTGGGCGGTGGTGGGGCGAGATGGACACCTCGGAACTGCAGCAGTGTGGAGGTTACGGCGGGTTTTGGCGAAAATATTTGTTGAGCTGAAAAAAAAAAGATTTGACGGGCTGACAAAAATATTTGTTTCCAGAGTTGGAATTTGTGATGGATTTGAGATATACATTTTGCAGCATCGTTTGTGTTTTAGCTGTGATTTATTATATTGATCACCTGGAGCGGTTATAAAATGACGTGAAACTTTTGAATAACTGCGTAAATATGTTATTTTTGATAAACAATTGGGAGTAATTTCCCCATTTTTCTCCATTTTTATAGGAGAATCCCTCGTGGAAAATAAATATATCCGAGAATATATGTCTGACATATCCCACTTTTCAGACGATAACATAATAAAAATATATTTTGGATATTTTTTAAAATACATTTTGAATATTTTTTAAATATATTTTAAATATATATTGTATATTTTGTAAATATATTTTGAATACATTTTGAATATATTTTGATTGTACCTTAGATATATTTTTCGCTGGCATATATTTCGTATATTTTATATATTTTGAATATATTATATCGTGGGACCACCGTGAAATTTTATTGAGAATAAATATTCTTCGCAGCCATAAAAAGATGTACACATTACATAACAATCACTCCATGCTATTGTTATTAAATAATAATGACAAAACCAATTACGACATCGACTTTACTTCCTAAAAGATTTAGGGATTCACGATACCCGGTTAAACCGACAAAAATATTTTTCTGGCTCGACAAAAAATATTTGTCAAACCGACAAAAAGAATCACCAGCTCGACAAAAATCTTCGTCGCTGTCCAGCAAAAAAAAAGATTCCGCAGCCTGAAAAAAAATTGTCTTTATTTTCCGCGATCAAATTTCTATACAGATCGCAAATTGAATTTCTCCGTCGCGAAGTCGAAGCCGCGCGAAACGAACGCGATATTCTGTATTCCATTAAAGCCGAACAATGGCCGACGGTGTAACGAAACGAGAGGGAAATTCGTCGGGATGCGAGAGAGAGAGAGAGACGGAAAAAAAACGTCTATCCATTTATCTGTCGGCGAACGCGAGAGCGATTCATTTGGCGTCGCCGCGGCCGGCACTATGCGATTCATAGGGACATAAAGTAATCATCGTATACGCGCAGCATCGTCGGGTTCGGCCGAGGGCGGAGCGCGCACATCTTTTTCGGCGCAAACGTCAATCATCCCCACCGCGACCGAGGCTGATGGTCCGCGTCGCCCCCTCGGCTTCCGCGGGGCCCCCCCGACGTGGACGTATTTACGGTAATTGCGACACAGATGTTTCGGGGGGGCTTTGGGGGTTATCGCCGAGGAAGCTCGCGACGTCGCGTGCGCAACGCCCCAGTATGTGCGACAGTCGACTTCGTCACCGCGACGACGACCGTGGAATCGGATCTTCGTCCTCCCTAACGCGATTATTTCTCGCGCGATCTCCGTAGCCTCGTGGATGTCACGGAGCAATTAATTTCTTTTATCGATTTGAGGGGGATCACAGTGGAGCATTTGAGATTTTTACCGATTTAAGGAGGACACAGTGGAGTAAATCAATTTTTTTACTAATATGAGGGGGTCACGGCTATTCCCTTTACTTATCTTCTAGAATCGCGATTTTCGAAAAATATCGGAGCGTCCCACTTCGCTCCGTCCCATTTTACCCCACCCTATTTTGTCCCGTCCCATTTTGTCCCGTCCCATTTTGCTCCATCCCATTTTGTCCCGTCCCATTTTGCCCCAGCCCATTTTGCTCCATCCCATTTTGTCTCATCCCATTTTGCCCTGTCCTATTTCACCCCATCCCTGTTTGCTCCGTCCCATTTTGTCCCATCCCATTCTGCCCTATCCCATTTTACCCCATCCCATTTTGCCCCACTCCATTTTATCCCATCCTATTTTTAACCGTCCTATTTCGCCCCGCCCCATTTCCCCATCCCATTTACCCCCATCCCATTTGCCCCCGTCCCATTTTTTCTCAGTTCCCCTATGTCATTCATAGTAATATAAATGTTCAATTCCACCCCATACAAAATATTATAATAAAAAAACAAATGTAGAAAAAAACACAAATTGCTACTTTCAGACCTGAGAGAGACCGAGATCTCGCACAAACCCCTGGAAGAGGACAAATAATTAGCCTCAATTCTTCCCCACCCCTCCGCAACTTCGCGCAAAGTTGCCTCGCAATGTATCTCCGACGATTTCCGGACGTAATTCCCAAGCAGTCCATTTATCCCCCCCGCGCGCTCCGCGACTCGTCACGGGGTGCACAGAGAGCTTCCCGTGTCCTCAAAGTGCTCGCTTTTCGAGTCTTCGCAGCCGCCTCGCTCTGTACACTCAAACTCGTTGTCGTTCGGTGTAGCAACCATCCGCAAATATATGTGTATAGCTATATATATATGTATATATATATATATATATATATCTGTATATTGAAAGCGCGGAGTAGTGACAGGAGCAGCAGGAAGGCAGCGGCATCTCGGTCCATACAACCCCCCCACCCCATTTCCCCATCCCCGCAGCCACCCCCCCCCCGTCACCGAGGCCCCAGACGAAATAGAGTTACAAACTGTAACTACGTTTCGGTGTGCGACGTCAATGTCGGGTTCGCCCGTAGCCAGCGGAATTCGCTGCGTCGCGTTGCGCCTCGACGCAAAATATCGATCCCCGCGCGGTGTGTTCGCCCCGCGCGTCTCCCTAAAAGCCGGGGTGCACACGTGTGTTGTACACCGCACGCCGCGTCTCTTGCGCGCACCGCTGCAACAGACGGGGCGGCAGCGTCACGCTGTCATTTTCAATCGGATGTCAACCCCGAGAATCGCGCTGCCGCCGAATGGAAGTGCGCGGCAATTTCGCCGTGCTGGGATAAAAAAAAAGGATGTTGATTCTGAAATAATTCGCTTGCTGACGAGACAAGTGTTTTTTTTTATTTTTATGGTGATTCGGGTTGTTCTTGTAATGAAATTTAATGTTGGAATGGGAGGGTATAGGTGAATATGGGCAAAATGGGATGGTTCAACTTTTTTTTAGAAAATCGCGTTTCTACCGCTATGGAAATAAAGTATATTTTTAATCTTTTATGGTGATTCCGGTTGTTCTTACAATGCAATTTAATGTTGGAATGGGAGGGTATAGGTGAATATGGGGTAGGATGGGATGGTTCAACTTTTTTCGAAAATCGCGTTTCTACCGATATGGAAATAAAGTCTATTTTTAACTTTTATGGTGATTCCGGTTGTTCTTACAATGAAATTTAATGTTGGAATGGGAGGGTATAGGTGAATATGGGGTAGGATGGGATGGTTCAATTTTTTCGAAAATCGCGTTTCTACCGCTATGGAAATAAAGTATATTTTTAATCTTTTATGGTGATTCTGGTTGTTCTTACAATCCAATTTAATGTTGGAATGGGAGGGTATAGGTGAATATCGGGTAGGATGGGATGGTTCAATTTTTTCGAAAATCGCGTTTCTACCGCTATGGAAATAAAGTATATTTTTAACTTTTATGGTGATTCGGGTTGTTCTTACAATGAAATTTAATGTTGGAATGGGAGGGTATAGGTGAATATGGGGTAGGATGGGATGGTTCAACTTTTTTCGAAAATCGCGTTTCTACCGCTATGGAAATAAAGTGTATTTTTAACTTTTATGGTGATTCCGGTTGTTCATACAATCCAATTTAATGTTGGAATGGGAGGGTATAGGTGAATATGGGGTAGGATGGGATGGTTCAACTTTTTTCGAAAATCGCGTTTCTACCGCTATGGAAATAAAGTATATTCAAGATATATTTTAAGTTATGTACTGTTATATATTGAATATAGGCAAAAAATTCCATATCCGCTATATATTTTTTTATATATCTACCGGATATATTTTGATGAGATATACATATATGAAATATTTCTTAAATGGATAAAAATATGTTTATCATATATTTTCGGCCAAAAGTTCTATATCTCATATATATTTTTAAAATATACTTCATTTCCATGGGGGTGGAACATAATTTAACGGAACCATTAAAAATACAGGGAAAAGTAACTTCGTTTTTTTTTAATTCCCGAATTTTTTGAGTGTCCCATTTTGCCCCAGAATTTTTTTTGTTTTTGTCGACGCTCAAAATCGATGATTGGAATCGAGTTTTTGGGTGAAAAGCAGTGAAAATACATTTTGGGTGTCGTCATAAAACCGTTTTTCGTTTACGCGTCCCATTTTGCCCCGCGTTCCCCTAAATTCGCCTGTTTCAGAGTTATCGTTTTAATCTCGTGAGAAATTGTTGGGAACTGGAAGTGAGATTAGCATAAAAATACACGATGACAAATAACAACTTTCACGTGCAGGACGCGCGTATGCTTTACGGTCTTCTTATTATCCAGTGTAATTAGCCATTTTGCGAGACAGATAGACATTTATCACATAATGAATTGTAATAAATGTCGTTAACTGTGACTAACGGTGGCTCTGCACGCGACGTTTAAAAACGCCAGCGAAGTGAGCAGAGCTATAAATTCAGCGGAATACCCAATGTTGTGTTTCGTCGTCGATTCGAAGCTCCGTTGAGAATATCGCGAAGTCGTCGTGGATCTCGTGGAATCGCCTGAGACTATTTTCGCCGATGGCGAAGAAAATTAGTCGTGACAATTGAAGAGAACCAATTTCCGGGTATATTTTTAAGCGTACCATTAATTTTATCCGCCTGAACGGTGTCGGATCGGGTGAGTGCACAGTTCAACGTGCAAGCGTTGCAACTCCTCATCATTTTAAGAATGTATACAGTACAGTTTATTTTGTAGCTGCGACTTAATAGTCATGACCTGCGGCGATTATAAAATGACGTGTGGACTTTTGAATGGCTGAATAGCTTATTGAATTTTCAATAAACCTAATTTTCAATAAACCTTATTTTCAATAAACCTCATTTTCAATAAACCTCATTTTCAATAAACCTCATTTTCAAAAAACCTCATTTTACATAAACCTCATTTTAAATAAACCTCATTTTAAATAAACCTCATTTTAAATAAACCTCATTTTAAATAAGCCTCAATTTAAATAAACCTCATTTTAAATAAACCTCATTTTAAATAAACCTCATTTTAAATAATCCTCATTTTAAATAAACCTCATTTTAAATAATCCTCATTTTAAATAAACCTCATTTTAAATAAACCTCATTTTAAATAAACCTCATTTTAAATAAACCTCTTTTTAAATAAACCTCATTTTAAATAAACCTCATTTTAAATAAAAAAAATTGGGAGTAATTGTGAAGAAAAATCGCAGTTCTCCATTGTTCCCAGAAAATGATCACCAAATTCCATTGAGAATAAATATTCTTTGCAGCCATTAAAAAATATTCACATTATCTTACAACTACTTCGTGTTACAATTACTAATTAATAATAACAAAACCATCAACCATCAACTTTATTTCTAAAAGGTTTAGGGATTTACAAGTCTGGTCCACAGTGTTCAACGTGTGAGTAGGACGAGCAAGTGCGGTTGGCGAAGATATTTATTGAAGGTAATAATAACAATTGAAGAGAACCAAAGCCCAGATACATTTGTAACTGTACCGAGAAAAAGAAAAACGTTTATTTCCGTTCGTCGCGAATCCACAGACCCGGCTGTCTGGGCGTAACATTACAAACGTATCGAGCCCACCGCTCGCTTTTCGAGCTTAATGGGCTTGATGTCTGGTATCGACGGTACCGCAGTACTCGAATAATTGATGTTCGCGGCTACGCATTGACTTATAATCTTACACGGGATTTATTTTTGTGCGCAGACCAAGCAGAGAGAGAGAGCGACATGCGCGGAAGTATTATTCTCGTTTGCCTGTTAGTAATGACCTTTGCGATAATTGCAGAAGGGTCCAATTTTGGGTTAGGCATGTTCAAAAAATGCACTAAACAGTATATGCCGGTTGGTATTCTGTCTGTTGTATTTATTGTGTTTATGTATGTCCCGTATGGAAAAAAATAGATGTGAAATATACGCTAAAAATATATACGGATTATAAGTTGCATACATTTGACATATATACCGTATATTAATAATATACGGTATATATGTCTCACTCGGCAAAATAAGACAAAATAAGAAAATAATCAAGATTGCAGTCACGTGATATGTCATCAGCAAAAAAAATGGTGTGAAAACATCCGACGAAAATTTGAAATAATTGTTTTTTTCCTTTTTTTCCATAGTGTAATCCAACCGCACTCGTATCACATTGTTGTCAGGCGTATCTTTGCCGGAACCACGTATGTCTCAAGTAGGCTAACGAGGACGCCGTCTAATGGGACACCATTGCGGAAAATAAAGTTATTTCCCTCACTTCTGAATAAAATCTCTCGTTGACCTTTGTAATTTTTCGCAATAAATCAACCGCGTGCAGACAACAAATGCATATTGTAACTTCTAAGTTGACTCAAATCATGATTTATTTATAATTAATAAATTTATGTTTGAATGACAAGTTCGATTATTAATGTAAACAAAAAAAAACATTCTGTTGACACGATGTTGCATCGGTTTAAAAAAAAAAATTTGTTTCATCATTAAATAAAGATTCTTTAACTATTAACAAATCCGTAAGCACCAAAATTATCTTTAATCTTGTTGCCTCAAATCGTGTTTTACTTACAGTAAACATCGAGCGATTCGTGCAAAAAGTGGCGCAAGCAAATCGTTCATTTCGCTGAATTTTTATTTGCTGTTAATAAATGTCGTAACGCTTAACTAATATTTAAAAAATAGCTCAACAAAATATATTTTGTTGTAACGAATAAACTTTTTTCTCAGTGTAAAAAGGAGAAATTTCAGCGTATGGAAAAACGAAACTTCATATAGTAAAAACAACATTATTTCAAATTTGTTTTTTTTTATTGTCGATAAATTTATTTAATAATTAAATAAAGATTCTTCAACTATTAACAAATCCGTAAGCGTCAAGATGATATTTAACCTTGTTGCCTCAAATCGTGTTTTACTTATAGTAAACATCGAGCGATTCGTGCAAAAAGTGGCTCAAGCAAATCGTTCATTCCACAGAATTTTTATTTGCCGTTAATAAATGTCGTAACGCTCAACAAATATTTCAAAAAATAGCTCAACAAAATATATTTTGTTGTAACGAACAAACTTTTTTCTCAGTGTAAAAAGTCGAAATTTCAGCTTATGGTGAACCAAAAATGCCTCCAGAAAAAACAATTTTTTTTTTTTTTATCCGTGAATAGAAAATACGTAATTAAGCAGATTTCTCGCCGGCTCCAAAACAGCGAGAGACGAACGAGGGAAATAATTTTTCTGCGAGCAAATATTTTTGCTCATCAAACGCCGAGCGCGAGGCCCTTGAGCCATTTATTTGCATGTATATTTCATCGGCGTTAATAAATGTCGTAACGTTCAACAAATATTTAAAAAAATAGCTCAACAAAATATATTCTGTTGTAACGAACAAACTATTTTCTCAGTGTAAAAGTAAAAATTTCAGCTTATGGTGAACCAAAAATTCCTCCACTAAAAACAAAATTATTTTTTTTTTTAATCCGTGAATAGAAAATACGTAATTAAGCAGATTTCTCGCCGGCTCCAAAACAGCGAGAGACGAACGAGGGAAATAATTTTTCTGCGAGCAAATATTTTTGCTCATCAAACGCGGAGCGCGAGGCCCTTGAGCCATTTATTTGCATGTATATTTCATCGGCGTTAATAAATGTCGTAACGTTCAACAAATATTAAAAAAAATAGCTCAACAAAATATATTTTGTTGTAACGAACAAACTTTTTTTCTCAGTGTAAAAAGTAAAAATTTCAGCTTATGGTGAACCAAAAATTCCTCCAGTAAAAAAAAATTATTTTTTTTTAATCCGTGAATAGAAAATACGTAATTAAGCAGATTTCTCGCCGGCTCGAAAACAGCGAGAGACGAACGAGGGAAATAATTTTTCCGCGAGCAAATATTTTTGCTCATCAAACGCGGAGCGCGAGGCCCTTGAGCCATTTATTTGCATGTATATTTCGAGCAATAAATCCGTCGGGATATTAAAGCCGAGTGGTTTATTATACTGCGAAACTCCTTAATTTGGCGGATCCCTCGGATGTAACGCGCGCGCGGGGCCCACGTGAACGTCGAGGAGGAGGAGGGGACGTCGAGGTGTGGTGCTACCATCCGCCGGTTTGCAAACACAGCCACGAGAGCGGCGTGCGCGGAGCTCTCTCACCCCGAACGTTAAAACCTTTTTCAGCCCGCGGAGGTCTGAAAAATATTCGGGGGTTCGACCCATCAGCCCTCACTTCCCGAACACTCGAGCCCTTTAAGAGGATTAAGATATTAGTCTCTTGTGTAGCGAGCTTAACGCATTATTCGCCTTCCGTTCGCAAAACTCGCGTCTCAGGTTGTCATTTTGTCCCGGCGCTCCCGTTTCCTAGCTTATTATTCTTTATTAACATTTTTAATCCAACCTCCGCGTCATTCCGGCCCTCAATTTTTTTTTTTCAAGAAAAAAAAAATTGCACGAGAGTGCAGAAAAAATGTCTACAATCTTCCATTTTAGTGGAATGTCTGTTTCTTCGAAACAAAAATTGTACGCCTAGTATTGAAAGAGTAGACAACCCTTAAAAAAAAATTCCCCGGCCCTCAATATTTTATTCAAGAAAAAAAAATCGCACTCAAGTGCAAAAAAAATGTATAAAATCTTCCATTTTAGTGGAATGTCTGTTTCTTGAAAACAAAAATTGTACGCCAAGTATTAAAAGAGTTGACATACCTTGAAAAAAAAATTTCAGAACAAAAAAATTTCCTTTAAAAAATAATAACACAAATGCATTATATTAGCCAAGTAAAGTTTATCATCAGTCGATCATCAGTAGATGATTCGCTATAAAAAATTTGATGACCCTGAAGATTTCTGCATCTGCAAATTTCATACTTGTGTCAGCCGTTACTATGTAACTCGGAGGTAAAAAAAAATTCTTCACGGCAGATTTGTTCTTTTCAGAGTTCTCTAATGGCGGTATTTTTTACTTTTTTTATTTTGATGATTTTGCAAAAATTCCGTCGTTATTTGCTTTTTTTTGCTGATTGCCAACTGTACCGTTTCACCTGTTCATCCGAAAATGTTTCTTTCACGGCCGATTTGTTCCTTTCACGGTTCTCTAATGGCGGTGATTTTTTTATTTTTTAATGATTTTGAAAAAATTCCGTCGTTATCTGCATTTTTTTAAATGATTGTGAGCTGTCCCGTTTCACCTGTTCATCCGAAAAATGTTCTACCACGGCAGTTTTTTTCGTTTCACGATTCTCTAATGGCGGTTATTTTTATTTATTGGATTTTGATGATTTTGAAAAAATGACCGTCAAAATTCGGAAAATAGTGGAAAATTCTTAGCGTCAAATCCGGTCCAAGTCAGGCCCGGGTCGGGCCCTGGCAGGGCCAACGTGGCCCTGATTAGGCCCTGACCAGGGCCGAATCAGGGCCTGACCAGAGCCGAATCAGGGCCTGACCAGGGCCGGATGTAACGCCACGTATTTTCCACCAGTGCAAAACGAGGCCGTGGAAAATTATTAGGCGCGCATTTCCGTTGGCGGCCGCCCTGTATGACTTTTCGCGCCCTCGCTCGGCGTTTCGCGCTCGGAAAGACGCGCGAGAGAGCCGAGAGCGCTTTGCCGCAGCGGGCGCCACCGGGCGTGGCGTAATCGCTCACCTCGCTCTCGCGGTGTTCCCTCTTTTCCAGCGCCGCACGCTGCTGAATCTCGTTCTCTCGCGCGGCGGGCGTCGCGGATACGCACCTGCAGGGACGCGCTCGACCCCCCCGGTTGCCCCCCCCCCCCACCCCCCTTCTAGCGGAGCTTGCAGACGTCGTATTACGGTTCGGCGCACCCCGCGCGTTTGGTGCGCGCCGAGCTGCATGCGAGCAGGTCGCCCGACTCTGCCTGATGCGAACCAGCCAGCCAGCCATCCAGCCTGCCGCCTGCTTGCCTACCGCGTGAAATCAATCCTATCGCGTGCATGCCTCTCGTTCGTAGCTTCCCTCGTAGTACGTCGCGCCCTCTCTCTGTGTGCAAATCGCAGCCGCCGCGGTGTACCTTTCGTCGAAAACGCGCGCCGCGCGGGCCCCGCGAGCCCGTGAATCTTTCGCACGGGGAATTTATGTCTCTGGCGCGGCGCGCGAGTCGTGGCGGACACACGTAGTACGTGGTAGTAGTTCGCCTTTGTGGAATTTCCGTGGGTTTCTTTTCGATGCGAGCTGTATTGGTGTGGTGGATACGTGGGGAGATGTGATGATGAATCACGGAAATGAGGAGGAATTGAACGAAGGTTTCGATTTTTTAAGTTTTTTGTGAATTTTTTGAAGGATTTGATTTTTTGGGTTTTTTTTATGGATTTTTTGAAGGATTCGATTTTTTTGTATTTTTGTGGATTTTTCGAAGGATTCGATTTTTTGTTTTTTTTTTGTGGATTTTTCGAAGGATTCGATTTTTTGTTTTTTTTGTGGATTTTTCGAAGGATTCGATTTTTTGTTTTTTTTTTGTGGATTTTTCGAAGGATTCGATTTTTTGTTTTTTTTTTGTGGATTTTTCGAAGGATTCGATTTTTTGTTTTTTGTGTATTTTTCGAAGGATTCGATTTTTTGTTTTTTGTGAATTTTTCGAAGGATTCGATTTTTTTTTTTTTTTTTGTGGATTTTTCGAAGGATTCGATTTTTTGTTTTTTGTGCATTTTTCGAAGGATTCGAATTTTTTTTTGTGAATTTTTCGAAGCATTCGATTTTTTATTTTATTTTTTGTGAATTTTTGAAAGAATTCGATTTTTAATTTTTTTTTTTTGTGAATTTTTCGAAGGATTCGATTTTTTATTTTTTTTTTTTGTGAATTTTCCCCAAGCGATGATCCAGATTATATGGAATTTGTGTGCAACCATTTTCTTTTTTCTTTCGAAAAACAAAGTGACATTTAAAAAAAATAAAAACCACAGCAAGTAAATTGATGCTCCCGTGTCATGTCATCAGTATAACTCAACTATCGACTACGTATTTCCCGACACTTCTAACACCCCATCAATCCTCTCCACCCCATTTCCCCCATTCCTCATATCTTCATCAAAGCAGAAAATTAGCTGCAGAAAATTAGCTGGTACATTTTCGGCTCACCCGACGCGATCCAAGCGTCGAAAATCATCCCCCATCACCGCCACAGATGGATAATTATTCTCCCAATCTTCGCTCTTCTTCACCCAACACCACCGCGATCTGCGCGAGACACGCAAAGCCACATAGAGTGTGTCACTCGGCAGTCGGAGACTCGCGAGTCGCGGGCGCAGTCGAGTCGACACTGTTAACGAGACGATGCGTCGCCGGGGCTTTTGATGTCTTTGACAAAATTCTCCGCCTTGCAAGACGGAGACACCGCGCGTCGGATACAGGAAACAGCGAGCGCGCACTTTCGTCGTCTCTTCCGGGAGGAGGAGGCGGCAAGTACAGTGGACTCTCCGATAAGTTAAGGTCGCGGGACCGAAATAGCCGATTAGGCCATTGCGAATGACGGAGGTTTTTTTCGATAACTTAATTTTTCGATTTTTTATTGATTTTCGATTTTTTATTAATTTCAATTTATATTATTATAATTAATTAAAATTAATTTTTCGATTTTTTATTAATGTTTTTATACGAAAAACATAGAAAAAAAAATCTTTTACACGCCGCCATTTTCTTAATTTTGAAGTCATCGAAAAAAACCTCCGTCATTCCATGAAGACTTGTTTCTCGAGTATGTATGCACAATTTCAGGCCGATCGCATAATTACAGTGGTCAAGAGGGTGGTAGCCATTTATTTTGGATGATGATTTATTTTTCCCCCATGGAAAAAAAGTATATTCGAAAATATATTGAAAAGTATTTTTTTTTTACACCATGTATGCTTGCGCGAAAAATGGTATATTTGGGATATAACTTTCAGTATACTTTATAAGTGTATATGGCAATAAACTTGTACATATATATTTGATATACTCCTTATACATGCATTTATGTGTGAATTTATGTATATATACAGAAAATATACCGTACGTGTATTCGCCAGATATACGCAGGAATATACAAAAAAGTACACTGCACGTATATTCGCTGGATGTACGTACAATATACAAAAAATCTAACGTACGTATGTTCGTCAGATATACGCAGTAATATACAAAAAAGTACTGCACGTATATTCGCCCGGATATACGTTCGCGCGAAATATGTGATATTGCCGAATATATAAAAAGTATACAAAAAAATATGTGATAATTATACCACGTACATAATTTATATATTTTTCGATATATCGAAAAATACACTTTTCTTGCATACTTTTTTTCCATGGGGGCGTGTTTGAGGACCTGGGACGCCGACAATTTTTAACTTAAAAAAAAAAAAAATTCCGTCGTATTCTTTGAAACGTAAGTAACAAGTAGAAAAAAACCGCAGTCGTCTACATTTATTCGTTTCCCCATAAAAAAACATAATGACAAAGTTGCTCCAGGATAGAAGCCCCCTTAATCCTTAACTTTTCGGAACTTAACTTATCGGAGAGTCCACTGTACAACGTATACGCGGGAAAGCGCGCAGCCGTATGGCGAACGGAATGGGATTCGAGAAATTGCTCTCTGTCTCGTCGTCGTCTCCGAGACGCGCATTCCATTTTCCGGTCGCCCGTCTCGCGGGGGGCTGAAGGGGAGGGGGGCGAATGCATTAAATTCCATAGATTCGCGGCTCGCCGTGACGTCTACGACGACGGCGGCGGTTTCTCCCGCTCCCCCTGGCGGCCTTCAAGGGCATCAGATGTAACGCGCGCACTCCGACCGAGCTGGAAGGAACCGGATGGATATGCTGTAGGTGGATATAAGCGAATCGTGGAGTACGCGAGATATTCTCCCCGTGTTGCGGGGGGCACCTTGGGTCTTCCTCTTCCTCTCACTTCCTCTCCTCCCTCCAAGACGGAAACGCGGCTTTGAGGGGCCGAAGAGTGGGGCACTCGACGCGTCACCCGCGCTCCTCGGCTCTCCGCGCCTAAGCCACTCCGTAGGAATGCCAGAGAATCCAGAATCGAGAATCCGCTCCCGGCTGCGAGGTTTGGGCGCGCTGCTCTCGGTCGCGCGAGCCTCGTCTCGCGGATATTCGCGAATCTATGCTCGGTGTTTGCCGAAAGTCGGTTCCAAGGATGTCGCTCGTTGATCGGGAATGGAAAACACCGAGAGTATGTAGAACGACTCCCCACGATTTTGGGTTGACCGGGATATTGTCGTATATGTGCTGTTGCTTGCAGTCAGTTGGACGGTTTAACGACATTTCAGTTGGACAGTTTGACGAGTGATCAGTTGGACAGTTTGACGAGTCATCAGTTGGACAGTTTGACGAGTCATCAGTTGGACAGTTTAACGACTGACTAGTTGGATATTTTACTGACTGATCAGTTGCACTGTTTCTTGGCTGATCAATTGGACAATTCAACGACTGATCAGTTGGATAGTGTAACGATTGTGCAGTTGGGCAGGCTAACGGCCGATCAATTGGACAGTTTAACGACTGATCAGTTGGACAGTTTAGCGACTGATCAGCTGACAGTTTAACGACTGACCAGTTGGACATGTTAACGACTGACCAGTTAGACATGTTAACGACTGATCAGTTGGACAGTTTAACGACTGATCAGTTGGATATTGTATTGAATGATCAGTTGGATATTGTACTGAATGATCAGTTGGATATTGTACTGAATGATCAGTTGGATATTGTACTGAATGATCAGTTGGATATTGTACTGAATGATCAGTTGGACATTGTACCAACTGATCAGTTGGCCAATTCAAAGACTGATCAGTTCGATAGTGTAACGATTGGGCAGTTATGCAGTCTAACGGCTCAGTTGGACAATTTAACGACTGATCAATTGATGAATGATTTCAAAGATGACGTCAGGGTGACCTTCCATGACCTTTCTGAAAATGTGCTTCAAGCCGGAGGAAAACGCGAGGGCGCCAAAGGGCTCCCTGCGTGCTTCCATACATACAGCACTATAGGTGTAGCACTGTAATATGTGCGGCGCAAGGCGCGGCAAAGTCACAGCTCCATCGTGATCGCCACTCAAACATTTTTGCTACCCGGAACCCCGCCACCCCCTCACTGCTCTCGTCCCCCTACCCCATCCAAGAGAGGTTGCGCTCACCAACTAATTACAGTGCGGATCAAAGAATTCATCGACGTGCCGACGACGGGCTGCGTGTGGGTGCGTGAGAAAGACCTCCTTTTTCCATCCTCCCCCTGCCCCCCCCCTTCCCCCCTTGCCCCCCAACCCCGGGTTCGACGCTGCTGAGATGCAAAATCACAGAACGGGTGCGACACAGCCCAGCGTGGAGGAAGAAGCGGCGAATGCAAAGCGAGGAAAAGCGACAGAGATTGAGGGGGGAGGGAGGGGGGTAGGGGGAGGGGGGAAAGAGTGAGAGAGGGAGAGAGAAGAAGCGGCGAATGCAAAGCGAGGAAAAGTGACAGAGATTGAAGGGGGGGAAGGGAAGGAAGGGAGAAAGAGGGAGAGAGAAGATGCAGAGGGGGGAGGGAAGGGAGAAAGAGGGAGAGGGAAGATGCAGAGGGGGAAGGAAGGCAAAAGAGGCCGGAAAGGCGAAATAAAGAAGGACGGAGGCTGCAGAAGGGTTTAAGGGCGCAGCACCGCGACGCCCGCGTCGTTGGCCCTTGCACCCTAGCGCGCTTCACTCACGCGCCCTTCCACGGGGAGCGGCACACCGAGCGGACTGTAAAAGGGGAAGACGTGTACGTGCGTACGTGAGCGTCATACGCGATTCTCTTTTTTTTTCTCTCTTCCTCCTCCTCCTTCTCGCCACTCCAGCTGCCGTCTTCGGAACCAATTCAACCTCGCGAAAGCCCAACTGTCTGACGAAACAGCCCGCGACTTATCCTCTCCCTCGAGCCTCCGCCAGTGGGCGGCTTCTGTTGGAGAAAAAATACACACGGATGCGACAAGTATGGAAGTCTCCCTCGGAGCGTCTGTGCGGCTGTGTTGGGAATGTGCGGCGCGAGCTTCCGTTGCATGTGGAGGAAGCTTGTGCGATGATCTTCCGTGTAAACTGCGGGCGTGGTAAATTTAATGCGGAATTAAAGTACTTTTTGGTAGATCGTGGAGACAATTGGAAATATCAAATATGGTATACATAATAAAAAAAATTTGAATCAAGATTGGGATATTTTTTATCCTGATTTAAAAAAAATATCCTAGGAATATCTTTTTCCTAGGATTTGGAGATATGGAAAAGATATATTTTTTCTAGGATTTCTAGATATGGAAAAGATATATTTTTCCTAGGATTTATAGATATGGAAAAGATATCTTTTTCCTAGGATTTCTAGATATGGAAAAGATATATTTTTCCTAGGATTTCTAGACATCTCTAAAACCTAGATAAAAGTTATCTTTTGGACATCCATAAAATCTGGAAAAAAGTTATGTAAAAGTTAACTAAAAGATAATTTTTTCCTAGGACTTATAGACAAGCAAAATATAACCTTTTTCTAGGATTTCTAGACATCCAAAAGATCACTTTTTCCTAAGATTTCTAGACATCTAAAAGATCACTTTTTCCTAAGATTTCTAGACATCCAAAAGATCACTTTTTCCTAAGATTTCTAGACATCCAAAAAGATATTTTTTTCCTAACATGAACAACGATCAAAGGTTTATTCAAATATGAACATTAATTATACATTTACATCCTATAAGACCCAAATAATCATGCATTTATCGAGACTAAAGAAGTTCAAAAAGGTTTTCAAGTATATATATATATCGTCTTTAGGTTATGTACAGATGCGACTCGCGCCTTGAGCGGCACAATCGTAACTTTAATAATATCGTTTTTAGGTTATGTAGAACAAATCGTGAATAGTTACCACAACCATTCGAAGTGGTTTCGGCAATAAATATGTAAGTTGCTGCAACTAATCGCAAAAAACTGAGGTACAGCAATGTGAATGATTAGTTGGCACAACCAAACTTTTTTTCCGTGCATGCACCACTGTTTCGCCATCAGTGCGTCGCGCCTGTCCACAGATGGCGCGCGCGGCGCAGTCTCCCGCGCGCCAATGAGCGCCTCGCGCGCGCGCATGCGCTGTGAGCGCGCGTCGAACTAGGCGGAAGCGGGAGAGAAAGGAAGAAGCGAAAGAGGAAACGAGACGAAAAAAAAAAAAAAAAAAAATCCCGAGCCCGGGCAAGAGAGCGCCCGCTGTCTTCTCTGTCATCGTCGTCGGCGTCGCCCGCCGGAGACCCGAGGAAAACATCAAGGGATGTTTATTCTCTCTTGGCGTACACACTACAGCCACACAGGAGGTGCTGCCGCTGCAGGCCCAAAGAAGACGACCTCGTCAACACGGCCTTCGACCTCGCCGTGTGATGGTGTCCTCTCTTTCTCCAACGATACTTTCTTTTTTTTTTCTTTTTTTCTCATATCACAGATACTTTTCCACGTACGCGAGATATCACACGGCCGCCCCCTCGAGGCTTCCCGCTTGTACACGGTTCGCGATACGACGACGGCGGCTCTCGCAACGCTTTATGAGATGAGCCTTTGCCGCTTCCTTATGCCTTTTGGACACACGGGGGAAAAAAAAGCGGTATATTCATTCCTCGAGTCGTGCGCCTCACACGTGTTTGTGACTTGTGAGGCTCGAGCTATGGGCGAGTCGAGTGAGGCAGCAAGGAAACGTGTTGAATGGTAATTGAAAAAGTCGGAGGGCTTGAGAATCGCGATGAGGGGAGGGGGGGGGGGGGGAGGGGGCGATGGTAAAAGAAAGTGCGCGGGCTGCGAAATAGGAAACTCGCGATTGTATCGCGTGCGCAGCCTCGCAGCCACAGAAACGTGTAGCTACACGTTTTTTTTTGTAGTTTTCGCGGGGTGAGGGTTTCGCTTCAACTGGCTAACGAAAATTTATTCGGGAAAGTCTTGGTAAATATCCTCAAAGAGGGATGATGGGAGAGGGTCTGTATACTTTTGCTCGCCTCTGTGAGCCTTTCGCCTTTCGCTGTTGAGATATACACGGAGCCGCAACGCGTGTTTCGAGAGCCGGTCGGGCGAAGGTATTAAGGTGCGCTGGGAGGGATGCGATACACGGGGGAAATGGAAGGGAATGGGGACGTAATGCTTGAAACGTGTTGTGGTTGTTGTGGATCTTGGTAAAGGCGTTACTAAATAATTTAAATTTCGATATGGAAAAAAGGTGTTATACAAAACATTTTTTTACATAACTGGCCTATACGCGCGCTTACTCAGTTGATGCAAAAAGATAATAAAAAAATCGAAAATAATCAAGTCTTTACAATTTTTCGTTAAAACTAATGCGTTTAAAAAAAAAGTAATGATAAATTTGTTGTGCACATTGTTGTGAAATAAAGGGTAAAAAAATAAAAATAAAAAGGGTTTTCGCACTTTCTTCGAAATTTCGTCACTTCACTAAAACCGAGGTTACTTTATTTTTTATCGATCGAACCTAGATTTTCTTCCTTCGTTCGAAGGAAAATTCAATAGCGAAGAGAAAGCCGCAAGGCGAAACACGATATCTTGATTTTTTAATCCTTCACAGAATTTTGAAGCCGAACTCGCAAAAATCGCAAATTTTTCCATACGTTTTTTCACTTGTACATTTTTCCCTTGCGTTATTTACAATTTTTTTTTTACGTTTTCTAAAAGCTTGAAAATCGATTCTAAAAAGCGTCGTTGTTTTCCTGAAAAATAGAAAATTCGACGAGAAAAACGCGAAAAATGTTTTTTTTTCCTCTGCAATTATAATAATATCAGCCCACACACTTCGCCCGAACACCCTTCTCGAAATAACCGTAACAAACCTTAACAAACCCCAAAACACAATAACACGACTGAAACTGCTCGCAGGTTAGCAACGACTCGCAGGCAATCCTACAGCCAATCAGATCACGAATAACCCAACAAAAATACTTGTAACAAAAATCCTCTCTTAGAAAGGACATGGCACATCGAAGTCGAAATACTGAAGCCGCCTTTCGAGCGTTCCTATTGGTCGGCGGCTGTTTCGATATAAATCGATTCGGACTGTTATGGCCGCCGTAGTCACGCGCGCGTTTTGAACGCGCGCGATTTGATTTGAATTATGTAATGGCCATAAGAAAAGATAAATGAAAAGTAAAGAGTGCGAGCGAAGCGAGCACGTTGTTGCTAGTACTTGTATAACAAACGCGAACGACTCCACCCATTGATTCTTTTTTAAAGATTTCCATCAAACCCTACATATCATTTTACCCAACGTAACATAACCTAACATCCTCACATACGAAGCAACAAAACCCAAGCAGCACAGAACCCTCCAGCGTTCCCCGTGCAAAATCGTCTCCAACGTAATATCCGGTGGGCGCTTTTCCATCGCAGCTACTTTCTTTTATTACTTTAACGACAGCAGAGTGGTCGCGAGATGAAGGGAACGACGACGTCGGATGCGGACGGGACGAGCGAGGGGATGAGGACCGAGGGGGTTTGGGGGGTTGTAGGGGGTTGAACGCTCGACCATCCTCGGCGTCGTCCCGCGCGCGGTGCAACATCAGAGCCCACTACAGAACAGCTCGTCGATGTCACAAAGTATAATACGAACTAATTACGGGCGTCGTACGGTAACGTCGCTCCGGGTACGTCAAAGCAATACTCGACTGCGCTCTCGCGGGGCCCCGGTGTACAATGAGTGGGCCGAGCCCACTTGGGGGACTCGCGATGTTTTCTGCATACGCGGCATCGGGCACAACGGCAAAGGCGTGGGCGCGTCGTGTGTGCCCGAGTGGGGGGCGCAAAAGAGCTGGAGTATGCGGAGAGAGCGGAGCCGAGCGCGCGGAGATGGCCCGGGAGATGATGCACCGGGCGCGGCGCGCCAACGACCAGGAGTCGAAAGTGCCCCCCCCCCCCCCCGCCCCCGCGTGGAGAGGGAAGAGGCGAACCAACAAGCGCCTAAAGATGGCTACCTACGTGCCACCTATGTGCGCGTGTATAACGCGGATGGGGGGAATATGGACCACTGAAAAGTTGTGGGGTGTATCTGCTACCCCTATGAAAAAAAAAAAAATGTTCGAGATATATAAGTTATATATAATTATGTATATTGGCCAAAAGTTCTATATCTCTTATATATTTTTATATGCTTTTAAAATGTTCATGAGTAACGGAAAACATAGTTAGCAAACTATACGAGCTATGATTGGTTGCCAGGAATGTCCGTTGTACACAAAATCAGTCTGACGTCAAATTTTATATAAGATGACGGGCGCGACAGGGCCCGTAACCTTCTAAAGCTTTATAAGAGCTCAGCAGCGCAATATTGATTAGCCTATTATAGGTGAAATTTCGAATAGAAAAAAATTGAGGTCGATTTTGGCGTTTTTCGGTCCGGAGACGGATCTATGATTTTTGACCAAAAAATCGTCGCCAAAAATGATTTTTTCCAAAATCAAGTAAAAAGCATCGGTAACCAGTATTTTCGGGTGTCGAATATACGACTTGAGAACAATGGTATCGGTTATAAGTCGATATTTTGAAGAAAAAAAATTCTGAGATCGATTTTGGCGAAAAGTTTTTCAGGCACGTGTGATTTACCCTAGTCTCTTATATATTTTTGATATACTTTATTTCCATGGGGGTATCTATGGGGATGAATTCTACCGCGGTGGCAGGAATTTCATACTATAAATACCTGGCATTGAAATGTTTTTTTTTGGCACTCAGGTTTCGAAAAAAATGCATAAAGGTGACGATTGAATTTGGGCTCCAAATTCAATCGTCTGTTTCCCACTCTTCAAACTCGGCACAAAAAAAAACTGCGCAGATCTTCCAAAAGCAAATTTTCTCCCCTCCTTCAAAACTCAAATAAACAGATTCCTTCATCCCAAAACAAAAAAACTCTTACAAAATTTTCAAAAAAATCTGCAAAAAAATATAATTTTTCATTTTAGACGTTCTCACGATCACTTTACCCACAAACTAATCGCCCCACCGTAAAAAAAAATTATCAATCCCCACCGCGTCACACATCCCAGCCACGTTTAATCTCCAAAGACGAGTTCCTCGGTCCTCGCATGCCCAACTTCGCCTTCCCCGTCTCCGTGGGAGCTCTCGCAGTATACCTTCGACAACATTAACGCGTTCGCCCCTCGTCGCCTCGGTGCACTTGGAGAGGGCCGCGTCGTGCCGTGTGTACGCGTATATATCCCGAGGCCCTCCTGGCGCCCTTGTGTGCCAGAATGCACTGCCCGGGGTGTAGCCACGCACACACGTCGTATCCCCGCTGTGCGCGATATACACGGCGGCGCACTTCCTACTCACGGGGAAACTTCAAAGTCCCGAAACGATTGTTCGGCAGCGCCTGTACGCGTTTCCTCGAGTGCCAGGCCGCGCACTTTGAGCTCTCTCCGTCTCGCTCGCTCGCCCTTTAATTCCTCCCCCCCCTCCCCCTCCTCCTACCCCCTTCACCCCCTCCCCCTCCTTCACCCCCTGCTCCTTAAGTACCCACGAATATGTACACCCTGGACCCTTTGATTACCCACCTCGACGCTCCAGCAGCCTCTCTTCGTCTCCGCCCGTCTTGTTCGGCTTCTCATCTCTCCTCTCCTCTCGAAATTCGCGCCGGGGACTCTCCAGGCGGCATCACTTTGCGATCGCGCATATTGAGGCCTGCGCGCGTGCTGCGCTGTTGGTATCATCGAGTTGTGGCGAACGCCACAAGCTCCTCGTGCGCGCGCCTTGTGAGAGCGAATCGCGGCCGAGTTGAGCTGATGATGCGCGGCGAGGGATATATAGGACTAATTGAGACACAGGCGCGATGAGCGGGGAACGTCGCGCGTAGGAGACACTTGTCGTTTGCGTACGAAAACGAGCTTTGCTGGGGACAAGGCACGCGGGGGGCACACTCGAGCAGCTGCCGGGATTTTGTGCTGGGGTGTGATGCGTTATTGACAGTTGTGGTGGGGATGAGGAGGGAGTGTGGAGGAGGCTGTATTTTTGTGTGGCAGGTGCGTTGAGACACTTGAGGGATCCCCTTCTGAAATAATTTTTAAGATGGGAATTATTTTTGAGGCACCAAGAGTTATTTGGGATTTTGTGGTGGGGTGTGTGATGTGGTGTTGGCAGTTGTGGTGGGGATGAGGAGTGTGTGTGGAGGTTATGTTTTTTGTAGCAGGTACGTTGAGGCACTTGAGGATCTCCTTCTAAAATAATTTTGAAGATAGGAATTATTTTTGAGGCCGCAAAAGTTATTTGGGATTTTGTGGTAGGATGTGATGCGTTATTGACAGTTGTGGTGGGGATGACGAGGGAGTGTGGGGGAGAATTTGTGGAGGCTGTATTTTTGTGTGGCAGGTGCGTTGAGACACTTGAGGGATCCCCTTCTGAAATAATTTTTAAGATGGGAATTATTTTTGAGGCACCGAGAGTTATTTGGGTTTTTGTGGTGGGGTGTCTGATGTGATGTTGGCAGTTGTGGTTGGGATGAGGAGTGAGTGTGGAGGCTGTATTTTTGTGTGGCAGGTACACTTGAGGGATCCCCTTCTCAAATAATTTTTAAGATGGAAATTATTTTTGAGGCACCGAGAGTTATTCGGGTTTTTGTGGTGGGGTGTCTGATGTGGTGTTGGCAATTGTCGTGGGGATGAGGAGTGAGTGTGGAGGCTGTATCTTTGTGTAGCAGGTGCGTTGAGACACTTGAGGGATCCCCTTCTGAAATAATTTTTAAGATGGGAATTATTTTTGAGGCAACAAGAATTATTTGGGATTTTGTGGTGGGGTGTCTGATGTGGTGTTGGCAGTTGTGGTGGGGATGAGGAGTGAGTGTGGAGGTTATGTTTTTGTGTGGCAGGTGCGTTGAGGCGCTTGAGGGATCCCCTTCTAAAATAATTTTGAGGATGGGAATTATTTTTGAGGCACCAAGGGTTATTTGGGATTTTGTGGTGGGATGCGATGTGGTGTTAAAAATTGTAGTGGGAATGACGAGTGAGAGTGAAAGCGACTTTGAGTCAGCTGTATTTTTATGCAGCAACTTTATTAAGGCTCTAGAGATTTTTAAGGCTTTAAGAATTATTTGGGATTTTGTGGTGGGTTGGGATGTGGTGTTAACAATTGTGGTGGGATGACGAATGAGTATGACGCGACTATGTCTGAGCTGTATTTTCATGTATCAATCGTATTAAGGCCCTCAAGGTTTTTAAGGCCTCAAAAATGATTTACATTTTTGTGTTGGATTGTGATGTGATTTGTGTTATTGACAACTGCCGATAGGGATGCCAAATTAATGTCAAGCGACTCTGACTGCTGTCACAGCAAATCCAACTCTTATCTTATCCAATTCTTATTGGATCTTAAATCCAATTCTTAAGCCCTACGGTTTCGTTCATTTGTGTTGTCTTAAGCACCGCAACACATCTGTACCAAACCAAAAAAAAAACCTCTACACCAAAGCAAAGAGAACTCAACAACAAAGAGAAGATTCCACTCACAAAAATCGTTGATCCCGTCCGTCCCCTCAAGTACCACTTTTCTCAATCAAGTTGCAGCCCCTCCTGTGCCGGAATTGCGCTCCAATTTCACCTCCACAAGACGACCCGACTCAGAGTCTCCGTTCCACGGTGCTTTCGTGTTATCGCTGCGACAGACGTAAGAACGCCCGGAATGCAATGCAGCCCTCCTCCGACTCCGCCCGCGAGGCTCTCCAGCACAAATGTCTCTCGTGTCTCAGATATTCGTGCTCAAAAAGATTTTCCCTTTGTGGGATGACGAAAAAAAAAAAAAAAATCCCGTATTCCGCGTGCGTGTATTTGGGAGTAACGGTGACGTCTCATCGGGTGCACCGCGAGTGCGTCTCACTCGGGCCGCGCACGAGAGGAACTCGAGAATTACGTGTGCCACGTATATTCGCTTTGACAATTCGAGGACGACCCACTCGGTGGGGTTTTTCATACCACTCGTGTTGGTCTCCTCTTCGCGATATCGCGGGGGGCCTTCGTTAAGGTATCACGTATATACGGATCGGCGATTAAAAACGTGCGGAATGACCCACAGCACGACTATGAGGATCCTCGAGCCCGGCGAAAAAAAGAAGAAAAACACACAATGAGGGTAATCAAAGGGTTTTCGCGAAACTGTGTGATCTCCGCGCCGAGTACAGCGAGGCGGCCACTTGAGCCTTTTGTCGTGCACGCGGGTAATATTAATGAAGGAGCGCGCAATACGAGAGCCGGAAAACAAAACGAGAAACGGTGCGGGGAGAAAAGTCACTTGGTGTCCGAAACACGAGATCAAGTTGGTCGCCATACGATTTATGATTCGTCGGTTCGACGCGTCAATTTTTTTTTTTCTTTTTTTTTCGGCCCGGGTATTTTGGTCGTTGGCCGCGCGACTAATTAGATTAAACGCGGCGCGACTGTTTAATGAGTTAATTACACAAACGCTCCCGAAAAACTTATAATTTCAGGCAAACACTATTTCTTTTGATCGGACCGGAAAAAATGGGCTTTCAATCAGACGTCAGCAGGCCTGTCGCTTAATGAAATTAATTCGATGGTGTCGACTAATTGAATCACCCAATTTGGTCAGTTAATTAACCCACCTCCGTCAAGTGAGCAGAGGAAAGGCTCAAAAATGGATTCACGATATATCCAAATAATGTGCTCATTATGTGCTAATTATTTGCCAAAATTATAATTTTCGTGCTGTTTTAATTTTTCCAAACATACATTTAAGTAAACTTTTTTCCGCGAAAAAAGTATACTTTATTTAATCATCTTTTTTCGGAAAAAAATCTAACTTTAAGACATCTTTTTTCGGAAAAAAATCTAACTTTAAGACATCTTTTTTCGGAAAAAAGATACCTTTAAGACATCTTTTTTCGGTAAAAAAATCTTTAAGACATCTTTTTTCGGAAAAAAGATAACTTAAAGACATCTTTTTTCGGAAAAAAAAAGATAACTTACAGACATCTTTCTACGGAAAAAAATATATCTTTAAGACATCTTTTTTCGGAAAAAAAAGATATCTTTATTTTTTCTTTAGCCATTCCACCTATTCCATCCCACTCCGCCTATTCCATTCCATAGTATTTCATTCTATTCCATTCCATTCCATTTCATAGTTTTCCATTTCATTCCATTCCATTCCATTCCATTTCATATTATTCCATTCCTACATTATTTCTCTCAACCAGCCTCTAAAAAAACAACTTTCCCACCCCACATCCCTGGTCCTACATCAGTCTCCACTTGTTTCCACACAATTTCGCGCTTCACGTTCCCCTAAACAACAAAACCACCTCCACATTTACGTCCCACATTAACCAGTTTCACATCACCACGATTTTCTTTTCTTTTTTTTTTGTTTGTCTTTTTTTTCCAAACAACTTTACAACGCACACACGAGCCACGAAGTTCAGTGAAATATCGCAACTTCAACATCGGGGCTCCCGCGTTTCCGATTCAGCGAACAAGGGAGCTGACTGTGTACGAAGTTTCGTGTGTGTGTGTGCGTGTGTGTGTGCGTGTGTGTGTGCGTGTGTGTGTGTGGTAGTCAACTGCACCTGCTCGGCACGGTATAAGTAAATATAGTAGTAATATTCCGCGGCATCCATCCCTCCATGTGTGCGCATGGGGCACAACCGGGGCGCACATTGTCGGTAACCGTTGCTCTCAGCGCCGCGGCGCGTCGTTATCTAACTCCATTGTGTGCGCGCATACATCACGTTTTCTCTCCGCTCGCCGCGTCCCGCGCCAACCTCGTCAACAATGTTGTTTGTACGCGCGACGCCACAGTTATTCCGACAACACAGAGAGACGCGGTTCCCCTTCGCGGCGGCAAAGTTGCTCCGACCTTTTATGTGCGCCACGAAGACGCGCGGGAACGCGGAATATACGACACACGTACCGCGCGATAGCCGCGGCCCGGAACGGGGCGCGAGCGAGACCGAAACGACGCGGTTGAATCGGTGGCTGCGCTGCTGCGGGTTAAACCGCCGTCGCCTATCGTCGGTGGCCAAACGTTATTCACGAAAACTTTAACGACGCGCCGGGGGAACATCAGAAACTGGGCCGTTCGGGCAGCCCGGAAGACTCGACCACGTGGTTTTTTTTATTGGTGACACTTTTTGTGGTGAAGAATGAGGGATTTCGATCTGGTGAAATGTATATCGAGCACTGGGTCTGCAGATTTTTGGGGTGTGATATGGAATGTGGGAGACGAGGGAAAATGGTACCCGGAAAATGGGCCCTCAGGAAAAATGGCCCTGTAAATTTAGCCCTTAGGAAAAATGGCCCCGCAAAATAGGCCCTAAGGAAAAATGGCCCCGGAAATTGAGCCCATAGGAAAAATGGCCCCGGAAATTTAGCCCTCAGGAAAAATGGCCCCGGAAATTTAGCCCTCAAGAGAAATGGCCCCGGAAATTTAACTCTCAGGAAAAATGGCCCCGGAAGTTTACCCCTCAAGAAAAATGGCCCCGGACATGTACCCCTCAGGAAATATGGCGCCGGAAATTCAGCCCTCAAGAAAAATGGCCCCGGAAATTTAACCCTCAGAAAAAATGGTCCCGGAAATTTCGCCCTCACGAAAAATGGCCCGGAAATTTCGCCCTCACGAAAAATGGCCCCGGAAATTTCGCCCTCTGGAAAAATGGCCCTGAAAATTTACCCCTCAAGAAAAATGGCCCCGAAAATTCAGCCCTCAGGAAAAATGGCCCCGGAAATTCGACCCTCACGAAAAATGGCCCCGGAAGTTTAGCCCTCAGAAAAAAGGCCCCGCATGTTCGTCCCTCAACAAAAATGGCCCCGAAAAATTGGTCACTGTTTCCAAACATTTCTTTTTTTTTTTTTTCAATCATCCACTCCAATCATCGCATAAATAGTCCGATGGACCCACTCGCGCCTTTGCGTTTTACCTGGTTTGACCATTTTTTTTCCTCCACACTTTCCGCTCCTGTGATTCACTCGCGTCTGGTCTAGTCCAGGGGGGCCACCGATACGAGGTGGCGGACTCTCGGCGTAAATCGTGGCTCCAGGGTGCGCGCAATACTTTGGGCCTCGTTGGAGGACTCGTTATAATTCATTTGGTATCTCCGCCCCCCCCCCGAAAATCTCTCCACTTTCCCCCCCTGGTAAGTTTTCCCGCTCGCCGCCGCCGCCTTCCTCGTCGCCGCGGCAAAACGGGCCACGTACTGCACAACGCGCCACGTGCAACGCGCTCTCCTATCGCCGAGAGTTACGGTCGTCATTACCATTAGTCCCGGTAATATAGTAGGCATTTCTGACTCGCCGCCGGATAGATAGCCCGCCGCGAACGTGGCCCGCTCTCTTTTCCTCGTTGCCGCGCGCCGCCTCGTCTCTTTCTCGGTGTCGACGTCCTGCACCGAGCTCTAATAATGTTGCCCTCTTGCCGTGGAGCGCCCCGACGATACCGACGCCCGAGGGGGCGATAATGCTCGAAAATTATTTCGGGCTACTTTGGCTTCAATGCACTTCGGGTATTCCAGGATTGCATTGACGGAACGTTTTTAAGTGGCCTGACGAAAAAAAAAAATCTTTTTTCAGTCGTTGCGCCCTGAATTACCAAAAATATGGAGATAGGGAATTGAAAAAATGGTAATTTGAATTAAAAAGTTGCGAGGAAGAAATTTGCATACTGATTTGTCCTCAATTTCCATTCTCGATATTTATTAGAAAAGAAAATAGAAAATTCTTTATTATTATTATTTTTTTTAATAGAAAATAATAATAATAGAAATAGAAAATTATTTAAAAAATTATTGTTATTATTAGAAAATTATTATTATTATTATTAGAAAATTATTACTATTATTTTTTAAAATAATAGAAAATAATTATAATAGAAATAGAAAATTGTTTATTTATTATTTTTTAAAATAATAGAAAAAAATTATAATAGAAATAGAAAATGATTTATTTATTATTTTTAAAATAATGGAAAATAATAATAATAGAAATAGAAAATTAATTATTTTTAACATTTTTTTTGCCTGTAAAATCATTAATAAAACTATTTTTAGATTCTTCTTTTTTAATTTAGAATCGTTCATCAAGTTCTGCCGGATTAACTTGGAAATCAGAAACGAATAAAACGACAGCCCGAGTTCATCGTCACCAAGACGGACGGATTCCAAGTGTCTTAAACTTCTTTTTCAATTAAATAAACCGACGAGAATAATATTGAGTTTGTAAGCACCTAACAGCAGCAGCGTCCACTCGGTATCGAGAATTATATATATATCTTGATAAATCTCGCCACGTTCCGCGGTACAAGATCGTGACCGCAATTTTCAACGGCTCCGTCGAGATCAACGCGTACAAAGAATTACATCTCGCGATACCGAGAAAGCACATGTGTTCGGGCGTGCAGCATCAGCAGCAGCACCAGCGGCAGTCACAGTCTCAGCGTCGAGAGACCGCGAGAAGATTAAGAATGAAATCCCGCTCAGCTTCACGCCAGCCCGTGATTCTCGTCTCTTCGGTTTATTAATATCTTAATCACGAGCGTTCGGTTTTTGCCGGGACGTCTGGACTCTGGCACCGACACTTCTGACTGCTCTGATCCTCATAACTCGGAGCCCACGAGGAGCAACGAAGTGGCGAGTATTAAAGATCCGGCAAAAAAGTGAGGACTGCAATCGAGTCTGGTTGCGGAGTCGTAAATCCTTAAATCTTTTGGAAATAAAGTTGACGGTATGATTGGTTTTCTAATTATTCATTAATAATAGTCACACGGAGTGATTTTAATATAAGGTGTACATTTTTTTATGACTGCAAAGAATATTTATTCGTCTCATTTTGTGAAAATTGTTTTACAAAAATTAAAAAGACTCCTGATAGAAATAGAAGATTAATTAGTAAACTAATTGGGTTAACAAAAAATTGTGGAATAATGAAATAACCATTCGCAAATCACAGTCGTGAAATTTTCACACTTAATGATGATAAAAATGATTTCATGATTGCATGAATGTTCCATTATTTGACAATTTTTTGTTTCAGAATTTTTATATGACAATTTTTTATTTGACGATTTTTTTATTTGACGATGTTTTATTTCACAGTTTTTTATTTCACTACTTTTAATTTTTTAAAATTTGCTTCCCGATAGCGGCGACTTAAATTAATGACATTTATTTCTTAAATTAATGAGGAACTCTAGTATGGTGTCAAGGGATGGGCAGCACAACTACAATTACCAATTATATTTGAAACGTTATGATTTTTTATCAGGAAGTTTTTAGGCAAGAAACTAGAAACCCTTTGGGTCAAAATATTGAACCACATTCGACGTAATAAACCCCCAGCTACATTGTTATTCTCATCGCCACTGGGGAAATCGTGCAGGTCAAAGGGGTACCGCGTAGACCATCCGTAACGTGTAATTTTTTTATCCTCCCGAGGGCTAACCCACTTTCGAGCGAGATCGCGGCAAGCAGTTCGTGTTGCCAACAACGATGAAGCGAGTGGCAATTATAGCGATGCCGGATAAGTTTAAAATCGTTATACCGACATGGGAAGCAAGCAAACTGATGTCGCGCATCTGTCGACAAAGGCACTTTTTCCCTATAAATTGCAATGTCAGTAGAATAAAAAATGCCAATGTCGTCCAGCATCGTCAACTACAAAACCCCCGACGCTTCCCGCAAGCGTTCAGTTCACTCTTCAACAGCGTCACAAACGGTTAGTTCAGTCTCGTCGTTGGAAACAAGAAAACAGTCGTCATGCATCCACATAAAATCAACATCCTCATAGCCTGGACGTGTCTGGCCGCAATCGTCGAATCATCAAAACCGGACGAGTCGTCAGTTCTCGCCGAAACGACAGTAAAATCATTCACCTTCGATCAATCGTGACCCAAGTCAAAGACAGACTGATTGTTCGTCATTGTTTGTCAATTTTCAGGCCGAGGTCTTGAAACTTTGCTACCGAAACTTGACAAACGCCGTTGGCCTTGCTGGCAACCTGGATGGTCTCCTCAATAAGTCTTTGCGATTCGACGAAACCCTAGCGGTAACCTTGATCGGCTCCAGAGGCTTGGAAAACAAGCCTGTTCAGCAAGAACCACCTTACAGACTACAAGTGTTCCTGGTTGTGACGTCTTCCGCATCAGAACTAATGGAGATCCTGATGAAGACCAAGAATACAACTTGGTGGAACCACCAGGCCTCCTTCCTCATCCTGGACAGGCCATCCGGATCTCAAAAAGGCTGCCTAAACGCCTTCGACATCCTCTTGACAGCTTTCAAGATGGACCTGCTGAATGCCAAGTTCGTCTGCCTCCATCCAATCAGGGACCAACTCCTCTACAGCTTCAACCCCTACGCAAAACTGGCTCCCGATTCATGGATCCTGGAAGAAACTTGCTCAGAAAATCACCCTGCTGAGGATCATCCTTGCGCCTTGTTTGCACGAGGCTTCCAAGTCGATCCGACAACCTGCAAGGATCTGGACTTCGACAAGACGGCGGATCTTGCCGGTCACAGGATCCGCACCAGCGAGATTCACTACGCGACCGATAGACGTTGCATGAACCTCAGTGAAAACGCCATCAACGAGATGATCTTCCGGACTTTGAACGCTACTTACAGACCCGACGGTTGCAATGAACCTGGACCAGTCAACAGCACGATTGACGACGACTTCGCTGACGTCAAAAACGGTTTCAGCGACATCTCCTTGAACGCCCGAATTCAGCCGGTCTTCGTCAACTTCACGACGACCTATCCGCACTGGAGCTCCGGAATCTCCGTCGTCACCCAGCCTCCGGGTTACATGTCGCAGTTCAGCAAGATCAAGAACCAAGTGGACGGTGACACCCGCCACGGTTTCTGGATGGTTTTGCTGATCACGTTGCTGTTCTTCAAGCTCGTTCCGCGTCACAGTCGACCGTCTTCGGCGATCCTGAACACAATGCTGATCATATGCAACATGCCGCTTGTCAAGGTTCCTGGAAGGGTTGGACCTAGGATTTACCTTGGCAGTCTTTTCCTGTTTGTGCTGACGATTCGAGCTGTTTATCAAGGTGACTTGTCGTCATTGCTGACGCTACCTGTGCCTTTGCCAGCCGTGGAGTCGATGCAAGATCTTATAAAACTTGGTTACACGGTTTATGGCCACAAGTCTTACCGTCCGTTGTTCAAGGATTCGGATCTGGAGGATCGTTTTGTTGCGATGAAGCGTTACAACTGCACGTCTTGTGTATTGAGTAACCCGTTGGCCGCCTGCTTGCGATCCTACGATAAACTCATCCCTGAGGTCGAGCAGTTCGATCTTCATCTGTGTAAGGATAGAATCTTCAGGTTTCACGTGGTCTACGCGATTCGCGAGAATTGGCCACTTGAAAGCAGGGTGAATCTGATTCTGAGGAGGATGTCGGAAACTGGGATCATTAAGCGCATCAAGCTGCAGATCACGCAAAGCACGATTAGTAGACTGGACTTCTTGAAGGAGTTGAAGAAGGTCAAGAAATTCAGGGTCATAACGCTGGACCAGCTGACCTTTGCTTTTGTGGTTCTCGGTGTTGGTCTGTGTTGCTCCAGTGTTGTTTTTGTGGTGGAGGTAGTAAGAGTTAGAATTAGAAATAAGGGGCGTATATAATATATATTTAGTTTCGTATAAAAATGTAAGTTGATGCATTTGACGCCACCGCGGCTGTTGATTTAATTATAAATACGAGATTTTTGTATTTGATAATTTTGTGATTAAGGCAGTCGTCTCGGTACAGTCCGACTAAACGTGGGTTTTAAAGAGAATTTCGAATAATTCTCAATGACATAAAAACTGAAAAAATTGGAATATGGAAGGTGATACAAAAACTGAGTTTATGTAATAATTATATAAAAATGTTATTAACGAAATAATGAAAAAATGTATTGTTGGACAAATTACCTGGCAATCCGTCTTTTTTAAATAAAAATGATTCATTAATTTTTTTGAATACGTATGAAGCTCTTCAGAATTCTGTCTAATTTTTTTTTAATTGCGTTTTTTTTTAACAAAATAAAAGGTAAAAACAGCAATTTAAAAAAATTAGACAAAATTCTGAAATAATTCATCCGTATTCAGGAGAATGACTGAATCTCCGTTATTTCAACAAAGTTGGGTTGCAAGGTAATTTGTTGAACAAGATTTTTTTTGTAACACGTGCACGAATCGCGGCACTTTCCATGGCAGTCTTGCGAGCCGAAAGTGGCAGTTTCCCTGTCAGTTGCGAACCTGTGGTGAAATGACAGAGTCACGCATGCGCAGTTCGCATTTCGTTCACTTTCGTCCCTTGGGAGTTTCTGTCATTCACTTTCGTCCCTTCAATCACAACCCCACTTTTCAGTATTCGTCTCGCGCGACTGCCATTCCAAGTGCCGCAGATTCGTGCACTCGTTACAAAAAGTATGATGTGCAACACGGGTCGAAATGGCAATTGCGACTCGTGTGATTGCAGCCCTCGCTTCGCTCGGGCAGCAAACCTCACACTCGCCGCAATTGCCAACTTTCGACCCTTGTTGCACAATATACTATTTTCATCAATTTGTTAATAACATTTCCACATTATTATTATGCAAAATCAATCTTTTTACCTTCCATATGCCTAATTTAGAGACTACTTTCTTAATTTAATTAAAGTAACCCGAGTCTCTTGATGTAATTATCGATACTAGATTTGTATATTTAATACTTTTAAGTTTAAAAATACAATTGTGACATTTTCGTACTGAATATTCTGCAATAAACACACATTGTACAGTCGTGCATCTTCCTTGACAATTGAATCACCGAAATTTCCATGAAAATGTTATCAACCGTAATTTACCAACATAATAAATGAAAATTAATGCGACGCGGAAGATCAGCTTCGGCGTGTGGATATCTCGTCGAAAATCTTGAGCTCGCTCGCGCTATCTCGCGCTCGTTTGCTCCGCCACCCGATGGAACGAGAATAATTAATGAAGCAGCAAATTAGCCGGTGGCTGAGAGTCGCCGCGCGCGCGCGCGCGGTGCGCGCGAGCGGCATCGTTAATCGGGAACGATAATATAAACGGTGTTGGCGGCACTTTGTCCATACTAATTCGAGGGGCAAACAATTTTATTTTTCGCCTTCTAATCGCCGCCTCAAACATTTGCTCTACCGTAGCGTCGGCACCGCCGCTATCGTCGGCTACCGCACTCGCTGAGGTCGGAGGGGTATTTTGTGGGGACTGAAAAAATTATTTAACTTTTATTTATATAAACAAAAAATTATATAACTTAAATTAATAAAAATAAAAAAATACCGATCAAAAAGGCTATGTAACAAATCGAATAAAGAAAATTCACGAAATATTGTAAATTATTTTTCATCGTTTTTTTTTAATTCAATTTATTATATCGGCTTAAAAAAAAATAATATCCCAAAAATAGTTTAAAAATGATGCAAAGTAGAGTTTTGCATATTATCGGAGGGATATTTTGAGGGGACTGAAAAAAATTATTTAACTTTTATTTATATAAATTAAAAATTGTATAACTTTTATTTATTTTTAAAAAATTCCCGATCAAAAAAGTCAATTTAATAAATCGAATAAACAAAATTCACGAAATAATGTACATTACTTTTCATCGTTTTTTTTCATATTCAATTTGTTATATTGCCTTTTTAAAAAAATAATACCCCAAAAATAGTTTAAAAATTATGCAAATTAGAGTTTTGCACATTTTTTGTTATCAAATTTGTATGTTTACAAAGCTAACTCTGTGAGGAAATATGTTTATCTGTTTTAGCTTCCTTATAGAAGAAGCTTTATTCAAGTAGCTCAGAGTATTATTTTTCGTCTGTAAACACTTTTAATTGATTTGGGGATATTTTACGTGAGTTAGAGCAAAACGTAAATAAAAAAAATGCAAACCTTCATAAAAATCGTATCTATTTACGGATTCATCCCAAATTCAATACCAGTCGTTCCTTAACATAGTTTTATTTGTCAAAAATTATTCAGCTTAATAGCTACAAATTTGCAGCAACCAGAGATCACACAGACATTTTTCTAACAATTCAAAATTGAATAAAAATGAATCTAGTATTAGAATTTTTTTGAAAAAAATCACAAACAAAGGTGTCCAACTGCCCTCCGTGTGTGCCAAATTTCGGCAGGTTTCGAAGTCTGAATTTTGTATGCCGGCCAGACAAACTACATTTTTTCTAAGTCACTTTTCTCGACGTTTCAGATAATTCCGACTGCCCTGAAATGAAAATCTAAAAAAAAAAAATATCACAAAGCTTCCTCTATGAGGAAGCAAAATTAGCTTGAAAAAGGATCCCAGGAATTTTTTTAATTAACCCACTGGTACCCGGTCAATTACCGGGACAGCCGCGTGTCACCTATGCCTAAGCTGCGCGATTCGCGGGCACAGCAGCCGCGCACGCAACTTCACAAGTGCGGGCGCGCTGATGCGCGCGCGCGCGCGCGCTCGCTCGCTTTCCTCTCATCCACGTTTCACGATAAAAGCCGCGAGCCGCCGGGACGCGCGTGCATTACCCGCGCGTCCATCGACGACTGATAGTCCACGCGATAACCGCGCGCGGATACAGGACAAAGTGACTCGAGGAGTTTCGCGAAAGTCTCGGGACGACCGACCGTTGAACCCGACGGAAATTCCATCGTGAATTTCATTTATTAATAATTAATTAATAAATTGGAATTAATATAAAAAAATTCATTCGCTAATTACAAAAAAATCACCAACGTTAATTAGCGAATTAAAATTTAAAAAATTCAATTGCTAATTACAAAAAAAATCACCAACACTAATTAGCGAATTAATATTTAAAAAATTCAATCGCTAATTACAAAACAATCGCCAACATTAATTAGCGAAGGATTTTACGTTAAATTTTTTTTTTTTTACATCTCTTGGATTTGGGACTCAAGTGGATGGACTGTTGTCGTTTATACGATTGATATAATAATTAATATCGTCGGCTTTGAGTGCTTTTTTAAGGATATTATGTGAATGGAAAAGTGAAATGTGGACGATAAAGTGAAAATAGAGACCTGGAGAAAAATCATCCCCGGTGATCTCGGCAGGGAGCTGAGCTTTTTATCGACGTTCTTGAGAATTTTTTTTTTTTTTCTGAGCCTTTTTATCACGACTATCGAGAGAAGTTCCGATCCCGGCGAGAGATCAGGTGGACCCCGGCTCGAGGATTTCACCCGAGGCGGGGGAATTACCGTAATCTAATCGAACAAGGCAATAAGGTAAGAAAATGAAATTGGCTGCTGGATATCCAGTCGCCTTCACTGTGCGACTCGCTCGATGCGAGCTGAGCTCCTTTTCCTTTCAATTTTCTGGATCTCCTCTTGATGAATTTGTGAAAAAATGTCTGCTACGCGTGGGATTTAATATTGATCCGTGTACAGCAAAAAAATAGCAGTGATTGTTGATAATTTCATTTATCTATTTCTTTGTAGAAACGATTTTTTTGTTTAGTTGACAGAACATTTTAAATGCAGCAAAGATAATTAATTATTTTTACTTAACCAGAATACAGTTGACATAAAAAATGACAAACGTGACAAAAAAATGGAAGACCAAATCAGCTTCAATTTCAATTTCCACTGCTCTTCGCAAATCGAACTAAAAACACAGCAACAATAATTATTTTCATCTATTAAACATAATCCAATTAATAAAAAGGCATAAAAAATAACGCAACGAATAAACCAGAATCCGAATCAATTTCAATTTCAGTTTATCCTAATCCCCCCATATCAAACTAAAAGAACAGCAGCTATAATCAATTATTTTAATTCACAAATCGAAACCCAACTGGCACAACACAACCATTTAATCACACAACGAAATAAATCAGAATCCGAATCAGCTTCAATTTCAATTTACCCTAATCCCGGCAAATCGAACCAAAAGTACATCAGCATATCAGCAGTAATCAATTATTTAAATTTACCAATCAAAACCCAACGGACGCACAAAATAATTAACGAAATAAATCAGAAACCAAATCAGGTTCAATTTCATTTTACCCTAATCCCCGTAAATCGAACCAAAAGTACATCACCAATAATCAATTATTTTAATTCACCAATCTAAACCCAACTGGTACAAATAAAAACATAACGAAATAAATCAGACCCCAAATCAACTTCAATTTCTCTTTACGCTCATCCCCGCTAATCGAATCAAAAGAACATCATCAATAATCAACTATTATTATTTCCGAATCCTAACCCAACAGTAACAAAAAAAAATTAACGAAAAATATCAGACCCCAAATCAGCTGCATTTTCACTTTACGCTGATCTCAGCTGATCGAGCCAAAAGTACATCACAAATAATCAATTATTTTTATTCACCAATCAAAACCCAACATGCACAAAAAATGATTAACAAAATAAATCAGAAATAAAATCAGCTTCAATTTCAACTTACCCTAATCACACTAATCGAACCAATAGTACATCATCAATAATCAATTATTTTAATTCACCAATCAAAACCCAACTGGTACAAAAAAATAACACAACGAAATAAATCAGTAATCAAATCAGCTACAATTTCAATTTACCCTAATCCCCGTAAATCGAACCAAAAGTACATCACAAATAATCAATTATTTTAATTCACCAATCTAAACCCAACTGGTACAAATAAAAACATAACGAAATAAATCAGACCCCAAATCAACTTCAATTTCTCTTTACGCTCATCCCCGCTAATCGAATCAAAAGAACATCATCAATAATCAACTATTATTATTTCCGAATCCTAACCCAACAGTAACAAAAAAAAATTAACGAAAAATATCAGACCCCAAATCAGCTGCATTTTCACTTTACGCTGATCTCAGCTGATCGAGCCAAAAGTACATCAGAAATAATCAATTATTTTTATTCACCAATCAAAACCCAACATGCACAAAAAATGATTAACAAAATAAATCAGAAATAAAATCAGCTTCAATTTCAACTTACCCTAATCACACTAATCGAACCAATAGTACATCATCAATAATCAATTATTTTAATTCACCAATCAAAACCCAACTGGTACAAAAAAATAACACAACGAAATAAATCAGTAATCAAATCAGCTACAATTTCAATTTACCCTGATCCCCGTAAAACTAACCAAAAGTACATCAGCAATAATCAATTATTTTAATTCACCAATCAAAACCCAACTGGTACAAAAAAATAACACAACGAAATAAATCAGACCCCAAATCAGCTTCAATCTCTCTTTACGCTGATCCCCGGATTTCGCGAAAGGCCCCCGAAACGACCCGCGCGTTTCTATGGGCCATTAATGTCAATGAAGTAAAATTGAATTAATGAGGCCGGGCTCGCATCGGTCGGAACTGGTCCGGGACGAACAGAATGCCACTAATAATATAGTCGAGTGGGGAAGGCAAAGGGGTGGCTCCTCTTTGTCACGTGGAACGACGGTACATCCTCCATACATACAGAGTGGACCATGTGCGCCGGCCATTCCGGCTTTCGCGTTTCATCCACCCCCGCGCGCGCGCACCGGTAACGAGGCTTTGAATCGAGTGACATCGAGAAGTGTCGTCGAGCGGGTCCGGCCAGGCCGAATTCGAGGTGCCCCGCGCTTCATTAAATTCCGTGAGAGCAGATCGGTCACGGCGCATTGTGTCGCGCGCCGCGTCGTTTCACGGACGAACGCGGGGACACCTGGGCACCGGTCCGGGTCAGCCCGCTGCGCGCAGCAATAGTGACAGCCCAGGCCGTCCTGGGACGCTCGCTTTCTCGCTCTCTCGTTCCAAGATATAATTGTATCTCGTTTTCCGCTTCTGCCGTGTGGCGAGTATGGCGAACGTACCAGCTGTAAAACCCACCGGAGTATCCTGCAGGGTTTGCTGCACTGGGTTGCATCTATGGGGCCAGTTAGTCTCGTGTATAGCTGACTCCAGGTATCTCTCGTGTTATCCTCAAATCCGAGGTTTTGAGGATCAAAAAATAAGTTCAAATAATCTTGTTTTCATTTTAGGACATAAACATCCTAGAGTTTCGATTATACTTTTACGTTCTCAAATTCTCGATTTCTTACGTTTTAAAAACCACGATTTTTTTTCGACGTTTTTAAAATCTGGATTTTTGACGTTTTTAAAAACTGGATATTTGACGTTTTTAAAATCTGGATTTTTGACCTTTTTAAAATCTGGATTTTTTACGTTTTTAAACTCTGGATTTTTGACGATTTTGCAATCTGGACGTTTAAAATTTATTCGTTTTTAAAATTTGGATTTTTGCCGTTTTTAAAACGTAGATTTTTTTTAGGTTTTAAGAATATGGATTTTTTTGGGTTTTAAAACAATTATTTTTTGTTGGGTCTTGAAAAATTGATTTTTTTTGGGTTAAATTTTTTTTGTTTTAACTTAACTACAAAGATTTATTGTTATTGTCCTTATTTTGTGTTATTTATTATCATTATTACGAGATTGCAATTTTTCAAATGGTTTTAGCTGACGATATGTCAAATGTTTGTTGGGTCGGCGAATTCGAATTTGAGATACAAATTCGCTGATAAAAAATGGCGCATTAAAAAGTCAAAAGGTGACGATACATTGATATTTTTGTTTGCCATTTTGGTTCAGCCATTTTCCATTTGGCAAACTTTAATTCAGATTCGAATTCTGTGACCTAAGAAACCGCTTTAGTCAACGTTTCGTCAGTAAAGTCCATGTGAACATTATTTAATATTTTGATCCGCCATTTTGTGTCAGCCATTTTGAATTTCGCTATTTTTACCTCAACTTCGGATGCAGCAAATTAAAAAAGAAATTAATTCGCGACACTACAAAATTACGGTAATTATTTTTTTCGGGGTTACATCCAAACAGTCGGCATAAAAAAACCCTCGACAATTTCCGGCACTACCAGCATCGTAATTAGAATATTGAATCATTCTCTGCAAAAAAAAATTGCAATCACTGGTGTTCGCCACTTCGGAGCCCGAAATCTGCGTACATCCGCCGTAACGCGGCGTCCGCAGCTGCAGCAAAATGGGGACGCGAACGAGAGGGTTGACGCAGCTCGACACCCGACGATCCCGAAACGCGATTTCAAACGGCAATTTCACGGTTCAGCCGCGATCCAACGCGATGGGCTTGTAACGAAATAAAAGTTATCACGAATGGTTGCAGGGGCAATAAACGAGAGCGAGAGAGAGAGAGAGAGAGACACAAAAAAAAAGCTGCGGAACGACCGAGCGAGAGATTCTAAAATCTAAAACGTACAAACGTTTTAGGTTGTAAGCTGGAAGCCGCTCGGCTCGTGCACAGAAAATAGAACCACTCTCGTCGTCACTATGGCTTCCGGTTGCTTTCTCCTTGTCCCCTTCTGTCGCTTATTCTTTCCTTCGCTCTCCAAGTGTCTTTTATCAACTCCTGCGGCCAAAAACCCGCTGGAAACGCTTTAAAACCCACCGGGTTTCGGTGAAAATACTTTGAAAAAAAAAAAAAAAAAAAAAAATTCGTGGTCTGTAGTCGCGGCCGCGATGCGACCGTTTGAAATCTCGAGCGAGCGACGGTAGGAATTTCCGTGGACCGAATGAGGTGAAAGAGAGAAAAAAAAATACACTGCTCATTCTGGTCACGCGCGAGCCGAAGCTTACGACGGAGTTTTGAGAACTTTTCACGACAACCTCCTTCGTCACGCTCGGAGTCAGAAAATATGGACACGAAAAACATGAAAAATGTTTCAACCTCTATTGAGGCTCGATCTTGATCCAATTAAAAATTACCCAAAATGTCACTCAATTCTTTTTTTTTTTTTCTTAAAGAAAAACGGCCAATTTTATCAACCATAATTAAAAACGTTCGATCCTATAAAAAGGATGCAAAGTAGAATTTTGCAAATTGATTCCTCATTACATTTGAATGTTTACAAAGCTAACTCTGAGAGGAATCGTGTTTATCAATGTTGGCTTCCTCATGCAGGAAGCTTTGTTAAAATAGCTCTGATTATTACTTTTCGTCTGTAAAAAATTTCAATCAATTTAGTGATATTTTACGTGAGTTAGAGCAAAACATAAATTATTTGAAAAAATTAAAATCCCAGAAAAATCGGACCTATTTACAGATTCATTCCAAATTCAATACCAGTCATCCTTTAACGTAGTTTTATTTGTCAAAAATTGGTCAGCTCGATAGCTACAAAATTGCGGTCACCAGACAACACAAACACAACATTTTTCTAAATATTAAACAACAACACAAACATTTTTCTAAATATTAAAAATTGAACAAAAATTAATCTGATGTTTGAATTTGTTTGAAAATAATCACAAACAAAGGTGTCCATCTGCCCCACATGTGTGCCAAATTTCATCCCAATTGACAAAGCCATTCTTGAGTTATCAAAGTCTGAATTTTTTACACATACAACACCTACAGTAGAACCTCGATTCCGGCAATCCTTCAATCCCAAGCATCCCGGTTAATCGAGGTCCTACCGTACATACATTTTTTTCTAAACCACTTTTCTCAACATTCCTTATCATTCCAACTGCCCCGCCACAAAAATCTCAACAAAAAAAATGTTCCCTTAACAAATTCCTCCTCTATCAGCCCTCAAACCCCAAAAATGCCTCAACGCACCTAACACTCATAACAAACCACGTCTCAACATACCCAATACCTCAATCAACCTGCACATCCGTCGCCCAATCACCAGCCAAGACCCCAACAACCCACGTTCCCCATTCCTCCTGAATAAAACATCAAAAAGCTCCAAGAGGAGATCAATCGCCATCGAGTGGCTCACGTAGCCGCATCAGCCGCATCGGCAGCTCGCGGCGACGGGTTTTGATATAAGCAGATTGAAAGAGATGAGTTTAACCGACTGGGGGGGAGGGGGGAAAACACAGCCCGCGGCGATGCATCACAATTAATTCGCAATTAAGCCGTCTACGGTGCGGGTGAAGCGGGGGGTAGTAGCAGGATGAGGAAAGTGAAGCGCAGGAGAAGGCAAACGAGAATGAGAGGTGAAGTAAGAGGCGTGGTTGTCGTTCGTGGCTCCATCACTTTCCATTCTGTCTCGTTGCCGTTTGTCCCGGAGTCACCCGACGGGTTCGACGGTGGGTGGGCTCGATGATCGTCGGCCAGGCCGCCCGGCAAACTGGTAGCAGCTCCACCACCACCACCACCATCATCACCAGCACCACAATCGTCAACCACCACAATTCACCACCACAAGCGTCGTGGCAGCTGCTGCAGGACACAGACGTGGCGACGGCCGAGTAGTTTGTGCGCCCGACGGGTATTACGGAACAGCGTGACAGCCGGAAATAAAGGGCTGGCCCGTGCATTAGCAGCGAGCACGGTCAAAGCCACGAGAGAGATCCTCGTCTCGCTCTTTCGCCCCGCGCCTTTTCATTCGCTCGCTCGCTCGCGGCTCGCCCCCCACTCGAGTATATCGACCGTCGCGAGAGACGTCGACAGCGTTAAATTGCCGTTTGTCGCGGCAACACCAGCAGCCCGGGATGCCACCGGGAGGCAGCGATGCAGCAGCAGCAGCAGCAGCAGCAGCAGCAGCAGTGGAATCAACGCCCCCAACTGTCACATACCACTCGACACAATCGCTGTGTCTTGCTCTGTCTCGTTCTGCTCTCTGTGCCGATGATGATCCTGACACGGGTCCCCCCCGTGGACCTAATAGCCAGACACTCGTTTCGAAACAAACTACAATGGCGCTTACGACGGGGACACGAGGTACGTCGTTGGGTGACGTCGTGCTGGCTCTATTTGGAGGTGGTGAGTCGAGGCACTTCAGAGATATTGGGAGAAAATTGTTTGGGTTGCTTTTCTGTGGAGTATCTAGGAAGTGGGAACCCTTCCTGGGCTGGAAGGGTTTTTGGTCGGGATTGGTGGTAAGGGTTGAACTGGGATGAGAAATGGATGGTGTTATGAAAAGAGTGAAGTTTGGTTGGAATGGTTCAGTTGGGATAGGTATGAAGGGTTCAGCTGGATGAGTAATAGTGTAACAGAAATGCCGAGTTTCTTGGAATTAGTATTAGGAATTGGCTGGTATTAGCATTAGGAATTAGCTGGAATTAGCATTAGGGATCTGGTCGACTAATAGCCAGACACTCGTTTCGAAACAAACTACAATGGCGCTTACGACGGGGACACGAGGTACGTCGTTGGGTGACGTCGTGCTGGCTCTATTTGGAGGTGGTGAGTCGAGGCACTTCAGAGATATTGGGAGAAAATTGTTTGGGTTGCTTTTCTGTGGAGTGTCTAGGAACCCTTCCTGGGCTGGAAGGGTTTTTGGTCGGGATTGGTGGTAAGGGTTGAACTGGGATGAGAAATGGATGGTGTTATGAAAAGAGTGAAGTTTGGTAGGAATGGTTCAGTTGGGATTGGTATGAAGGCTGGATGAGTAACAGAAATGCTGAGTTTCACTTGAAATGGGTAACTTGGAATTAGCATGAGTTAGTATGCCGACGATGATGCTAACATTGATCCCCCCGTGGACCTAATTGCCAGACACTCGTTTCGAAACAAACTGCAATGGCTCTTTCGTCGGGGATACGACGTACGTCGTTGGGTTACGTCGTGCTGACTCTATTCCAAGGTGGTGAGTCGAGGCACTTCAGCGATATTGGGAAAAAATTGTTTGGGTTGCTTTTCTGTGGAGTGTCTAGGAAGTGGGAACCCTTCCTGTGCTGGAAGGGTTTTTGGTCGGGATTGGCGTTAAGGGTTCAACTGGGATGAGAAATGGATGGAGTTATGAAAAGAGTGAAGTTTAGTTGGAATGGTGCAGTTGGGACTGGTATGAAGGGTTAAGCTGGATGAGTAATAGTGTAACAGAAATGCTGAGTTTCACTTGAATCGTGCAACTTGGAATTAGGCATTAGGCATCTCGACAACCTGATGACCGAGTATACCGATAATGATCCTGATGAGACAAATAGCGAGACAAACTGCAATGGAAAATAGCTTTGATTGCGTTTCTGCGGAGTGTCTAGGAAGTGGGCTGGAAGGGTTTTTGATTAGGAATGACATTAGGGGTTAAAGTGGGATGGGCAACGGATGGAGTTATGAAAAGACTGAAGTTTAGTTGGAATGGTTCAGTTGGGATTGGTATTAAAGGTTCAACTAAGCTGAGTAACAAATAGAGAAACAAAGAGGTTGGAGTTTACATGGAATTGATACAAAAGGCCAAACGGGCTGAGTTTCAAATAGAGCACCAAAAAGACTCGAAGTTAGCTTGGAATGTATAGCCTGCGGAATTAACAATGCGGATCTGGTCGATCCGGTGCCTTGGAGGGGTAAATGTGGCCCTAAGCAGGGCTTGACCAGGGCCTGATGTAATGGCTAAGATTTCCTATACCACCAAATATGCCACCCAAGTTGCAGAAAGAAAATTTAAAAAAATTGTACTCTGCAATTGCCGCCTAAATTTCAAATAATTACAGAAGCCAAAATGCAACTGCTGTAATCTTAACTTTTCCCGGAAGCTCCCACGTTCCTACCTTAAGGGTGGCCCATGCGAATTCAGCCCTCCCAGACGCCTCTATATCTATACAAAACGCGAGACGTGCGTCCCAGCAAACGTCAGCAAGGGCGCGACCCACGGAAAACTCGTGTCCACAGAATCCGTGCGTCGCCGTGAAGATTCGAGATTGTCGAAGGCGACCGAGCGGTCGAACGGGACGCCGTCCGAAAATTACTTTCGCCTTTGGAAAACGGTCGGTCGGTCGTGGGCGAGTTCGAAGTCGACCGACGGTCGCCTCCCTCACGTAGCCGGGAAAACGCGTCTCGCCTCCGGGCCTCAATAACGTCGACCACGCGATCACCGACCGATTCGACCGAAACCTCCGCCCTGCGGAAACGGAGACGCTTTTTGCCGGCGCCTGAAAAAAAAAGGAAAAAAAGAAATAAATAGGAATGAGATCGCGTTATCTGTTTTTTTTTCCTCCGCGGCAATTTTTGTGATGTAAAAACGGCTCCGAACGTCTGGAGTCACATTTAAATTTCCAACGAGTCTGAAAACGCGGGTCTCGGTGGGAATTCTGGGGTTTGGGCAGGCAGCTTCATCATCCAGTTACATTTATCGATCCTGCCGAACGGTCCATCCGGCAGTCGTGCAATATAGCCTCGTTGCCGACTCCAAATATCGAGTCCATGTGTATATATATATGTGTATATATATGTATGCAGGGTATATGTGATTCGGTGCAATATCCGGTAACGCTGCTCCCGTTTCACTTTCGATACACTTCAGTGCAGTCGGTTGTCCGTGTTTCGGGTCTCCGCCCGCCGCTTCCTACGGCTGGAAAACAATCAGCGTCGTGGAATCCACATTTGAGTGGAGGACGATGCTTGTTGGAACTGCGCTGGGACTTTGTGACGTTTTTTGAAACGCTACACGACGATTTTGTTAGCGGATTTGATGATTTTTTTTCTTTTTTTTTTTGCTACGTCTATTTTTTTCGGATCGTGGAAAATGAGTTTTTATAAAAATTGACTAGCAGAAAAATATATTTTATAACAATACCTGTGGGAGACCGGGGCGTGGTGGAGCAATTTTTGTTTAGCTTTTTTTTAAATGTTTGCGTCGATTTAATGCCCGATTTTTTAATAACGAAATCAAAGGCTATACGCCAAGATGAACGACAACAGGCAAAGATTATTTCGGCTTAATGCTCTTAGAAAACAAAACGACATCTTTGTGCTCCACCTCATTGGAAAGGCAAAAGCGATGGGTTACCACAATTACGTTGTTGCACGGAATGTTGCTGAAATAGCAAATTTCGTAATGATCTCCATTCTACAGGGTGTAACATAACTATTGTATTTGTATCAACTGTGGCACTTGGGTAGATAATGACGAGCTGATTAAAGAATCATTGGGGTAAAATGTCGTCCGGTCAAAATTGACCAAGTTACAAGCGTGGAAAGTTGAACCAATGTGACAAAATTGTTCAACGAAATATCCGACTACGTAACATCTTTCCCACCTTGTTTTCACCTTGATACCTTGTTATCAACATGCTCTCACCTTGTTCTCACCTTGGTTCGCACCTTGGTTCTCACCTTGGTTCTCACCTTGGTTCTCACCTTGGTTCTCACCTTGTTCTCACCTTGTTCTCCTTGTTCTCAACTTCTTCTCACCTTGTACTCACCTTGTTCTCCTTGTTCTCAACTTCTTCTCACCTTGTTCTCACCTTGCTCTCCTTGTTCTCAACATCTTCTCACCTTGTACTCACCTTGTTCTCCTTGTTCTCAACTTCTTCTCACCTTGTACTCACCTTGTTCTCCTTGTTCTCAACTTCTTCTCACCTTGTACTCACCTTGTTCTCCTTGTTCTCACCGTGTTCTCACCTTGTTCTCCTTGTTCTCCTTGTTCTCAACTTCTTCTCACCTTGTACTCACCTTGTTCTCCTTGTTCTCAACTTCTTCTCACCTCGTACTCACCTTGTTTTCACCTTGTCAATTTTGACCGGACGACATTTTACCCCAATGATTTTTTACTCAGCTCGTCATTATCTACCTAAGTACTACGGTTGACACAATAGTTATGTTACACCCTGTAGATGCAGACGGTCATTATTTTGAAATTAGCTATTTTACCCATTCGTCATTTTCGTCATTAGCTATCTTGACCCCCACCCTTCGTATCGAAGCGTCAATTTTTAACAGCGTTTGTTCCAACCTGCCCCAGTCTCCCATACAAGTAGAAATAGAACCCCTAGAGTGAAAAAATGCTCATCCAACCTTCAATTTTTCACGCCATTTATTCCAACCTGCCCCGGTCTCCTATAAAAACACCAAATTAATATCCAACTTATAAAATAACAAGAAAAATCGTGTTCCAAATGAAAAATCCGTGAGTACCGCACGTGACATTGCGGAGCAGCGGCTGAGCAGCCTGAACGACCAACCAACCCCGTCGTCGCCCGTCGTGTATACGAAGGGCGAAGAGCGAGCCACGTTCAGGGCCGAGCGAGCGAACCCTACGTGCGTTTGAGTTACGACGACGTAACACGCGACAACCGGCCGGTGGCCCCCGGTGACTTTGAGCGCAAACTCGTCGTCGTCGTCGTCGTCGTCTCACGATACGTCGCTCGCCTTCTGGAAATACATCGAACCGCACACGAGCGAAAACCGGGTACAACAAACGGTACACGGCGATCGGTATCTCGACCGCAACCGAACGCGGCCACCGTCGTTGGCATCGATGCATCGCTTTCCCTCCCACACGAGTCTCTCGCGGCTGCACGGCTAACGAGAACTAACGAGAAATTGCGGGCGGTCAACGACTGCGCCGCTCGCGCGGTACATTCGCGTGCATCGACGGCCAGTCTGGCCGGGCGAACTTGCGGCTTTCGACGTTCGACCGGAGAGCCGAACGCCACGTGGTCTCTGTCTCTATGTCTGTCTCGTTCGGGCTGCACGTAACTCGACCGTAATTCACCCTCGACGCATTTCTGACAGTGGCAAACTGCTACCTCGGCACACGTAGCCGGGCAGCTTTGATCTATGGCACCGGTCGTTCCGTCGATGTGAAAATCGATTCCAAATCGGGGCTTAATGATCATTTCGATGTTTTAGGCGATTTTTGATTTTTTGTTCATTTTTCATTTTTAGGTATTTCTTTTTTAATTTCTGATTTTTATTTTTATATACTTCCGTCTTTTTAATTTCTGATTCCTATTTTTATATATTTCCTTCTTCTTAATTTCTGATTCTTATTTTTATATACTTCCGTCTTTTTAATTTCTGATTCCTATTTTTATATGTTTTCTTCTTTTTAATTTCTGATTCTTATTTTTATATATTTTCTTCTTTTTAATTCCTGATTCTTATTATTATATGTTTTCTTCTTTTTAATTTCTGATTCTTATTTTTATGTATTTCCTGCTTTTTAATAACTGATTCTTATTTTTTTATATTTCCTCCTTTTTAATTTCTGATTCTTATTTTTATACATTTCTTTTTTTATTTATAGTTTGTATTCATTTCTGATTCTTTAATTTATTTATTTTAATTTTTGTCGTGAAAACACCATGCAGCACTTTTATTTCGGACGCATTTTTAAAGTACCAGACGCGAACGTATTCAGACCTGTTCGAGATAGGGAAATATTTTTTAATTTTGTTGCTCATCGAGATTCTTGAAATTAGATTCAAAAGAAAAGTTTTCAAAGAAGTCTGGTAAAAATATTCTGCCACTGTGAACTTAAAATAAAAAAAAATAAAAATATCGAAATACATAATTTTATAAATGTTTTTGCGAAACCCCAACACAATTTTTTCAATACCATAAAAAAAAACAAAAACGATAAAAAAAAATAGAAATTCATATCCAAATATTCCACAAAATACTACTAAAAAATTGTGTTGCCGTCATCGCTGACAAGCGAAAAAAGGAAAAATCCGCAATTTCGACGAGCGTTACATCGGCACTCGCGTCGCGCAAATTGGATAATTCAAAAGTTGCGTCATCTCCGCAACGTCGCGCGCCCCCCGACGGATATTGTGGCGCGAAACAAATGAAACGCCGTTGAGGGGGCGACCGCAAATCATCTGCATAGCGATATATAGTATATACAACAGGCGGGCGGGCGCAACCGGACCGCGAATTATTTCAACTATCGTCGTGGAAAATCGTCGCAAATTGAACATTTCCAAGTGCCGTCAGGCGTGGCTCGCGTTAACGTATTTTTCGTTCCTCCCCACGAATTCAGTCGTATCCATTGAAACACTGTTTCACCATTTTTTTCCCTTTTTTGTTCTTCTTTTTTTCAGTTCCTTTTCCATCAAAACCATTGAACAACCATGGGAACCGCCCCGCAATAAAACAAAATCGCCGTCGAGAGGGCGTATATAGGCTCCGCGAGGAGTCCACTCGCCGACGGGAATCGATATTCATCGACGCACTTTCCGCGAGCCGATTGCCCCTCGCGAAATCTCGTTCGCCGGAAATCGGAAGGGAAGAAACGAGAAAAAAAAATCACACGAGCACACATCGCAGTTGATATCCGACGGAATATTTTTCACTTTTGGTACACGAAAAATTCAAATTAAAGGAAAATCCGTCTTGTCTGACAAATTTCGAGAGCGAGTTAATTAATTCTTCGGGCGAAAAATGAATCCCAAAATTTCGGAAAGAAACCCGAGAAATCATAAATTTTGAAAAATTTAAAAAAATGTTATGATTTTTTTTTCCTATTTCTTCGCCCTCCGCTCGGATTTTCGAAACGAAACACGAAAAAAAAAAATTGCAATAAGTTATAAAATTGTAAAAAATTATAAAATTTTAAAAAGTTGTAACATTTTTTAATTTTTTATATTTATAAAATTTTAAAAAATTTATATTTATAAAATATGAAAAAATTTATATTTATAAAATAAAAAAAAATTTATATTTATAAAATTTAAACATTTTTTATAATTATAAAATTAAAAAAAATTATAACATTCTTAAAAACTATAAAATTGTTTAAAATTATAAAATTTTAAAATTTTAAAATTGTTTAAAATTATAAAATTTTAAAATTTTTAAAAATTATAAAATTATAAAATTTAAAAAAATTATAAAATTTTAAGAAATTGTAAAATTTAAAAAAATTATAAAATTTTAAACTGTTTAAAATTATAAAATTTTAAAATTGTTTAAAATTATAAAATTTTAAAATTTAAAAAAATTATAAAATTATAAAATTTAAAAAAATTATAAAATTTAAAAAAATTATAAAATTTTAAGAAATTGTAAAATTTAAAAAAATTGTAAAACTTAAAAAAATTAAATAATTAAACAAATTAGAACATTTGAAAAATGTTATATGTTTCGTTGTTTTTATTTCTTATTTCTTCGCCATTCATATACGAATAGGTTGCAAACAAAAACGAAATAAAAAAGTTTTTCCATGTGCGAAAAAAGTTTTTTATTTGCTTTTTATTTGCTGCCTCGGCGAGCGATAAATTTCGAAGTCTCAAGTTCGCCGCGACGGGTCGCCCGTCGGGCGGGGTGGACCGCGCGTCCCGCGGACAATTTCGCGGCTGTACAATGTGTATTATATGTGGGGGCATAACAACGACGATCGGGAACGTCGCATAAATAATATTAACGAGGCGCACTTCGACAACGCGAGTGGCGCGCGCGCGCGAGCCTCTCCCGCGGTCGTCACGCGCCATCCGCGCGACTCCGCGGCAGGAGCGAACGGGCGCCCGCCACGCTCGTTAAAAGTCTCCCACGTGTCTCGCTTGTATTATATTCCCCGTGGAGAACGCAAACGTTCCAAGCTCGCGAGACGCGTCGAGGAACTCGGGGCAAAATGGGACGCATAAGCGAAAAATGGTTTTATGACGACACCCAAAGTGTATTTTTGCTGCTTTTCGCCCAAAAATTCGATTCCAATCATCGATTTTGAACGTCGGCAAAATAAAAAAATTGTGGGGCAAAATGGAACACATAAGCGAAAAATGGTTTTATGACGACACCCAAAGTGTATTTTTGCTGCTTTTCACCCAAAAATTCGATTCCAGTCATCGATTTTTAACGTCGGCAAAATAAAAAAATTGTGGGGCAAAATGGAACACATAAGCGAAAAATGGTTTTATGGCGACAACCGAATTGTATTTTTGCTGCTTTTCAAACAATAATTCGATTTCAATCATCGATTTTTAACGTCGGCAAAATAAACGAATTGTGGGGTAAAATGGAACACATAAGTAAAAAACGGTTTTATGACGTCACCCAAAGTCTGTTTTTGCTGCTTTTCAACAAAAAATTCGATTTCAATCATCGATTTTGAACGTCGGCAATATAAAAAAATTGTGGGGCAAAATGGAGCACATAAGTCAAAAATGGTTTTATGACGACACTGGAAGTGTATTTTTGCTTCTTTTCACCCAAAAATTCGATTCCAATCATCGATTTTGAAAGTCAGCAGAAAAAATAATGTCGGGCAAAATGGGACGCATTAGCAAAAAATGGTTTTATGACGACACCCGAAGTGTATTTTTCCTGCTTTTCACTCAAAAATTCGATTCCAATCATCGATTTTCAACGTCGATAAAAAAATTATTCAGGGACAAAATGGGACACATAAGCGAAAAATTATTTTATGACGACACCCGAAGTATATTTTTGCTGCTTTTCACTCAAAAATTCGTTTTCAATCATAAATTTGTATAAAAAATTAAAAAACGAAAATAAAAAAATGACTGTCCCATTATACCCCAGCGTCCCATTTTGCCCCATATTCCCCCACATAATCCCCGCGGCGCGATGGTCGCTCTCGCATTTCTCTCGCGACCGCAGCGACCGGGCGTATTTTTTCACTTTCGCGCAGCGTCATCCTGTAAAATCGTCATACGCGAAAAAAGAAGAAAAAACATTCGACATATAAATTGAATAGCAGGGAGGACCGGGGCTGGTTGGACCAAACGCCGTTAAAAATCGTCGTTCCAAATTTTTTTAAATCATAAAAAAATGCCAATCGAAAAGTGTTCCAACTAGCCCCGGTCTCCCCGACAGGTGTATTGAAAACTCGAGGATTTACCTGAGATTCCTTCGACCGCGAACGTCGAGCCGATATTTTTATGCAAATTCATTTGACATCGCACCACTCAGTCTGTCGCTTGTATTCTCGTTTTTTTCTTCCTCGACGTTTTTTTTTTCGTTTTTGTTTCACTCCTTTTTCCCCAGTCTTTACATTTTTCGTTCTGTGTCATAAGAGTGGAAACGGCATATCCGAACGTCACGGATTTTAGTATTCGGCGCCGGGCGTCCCGGGCGCTTTTGTATGCAGCGACGAGCTCCCTCGAAATACGAAAGGTACGAGGCTCTCCGCTCTTTCTCGCGTTCCCTCGCTCGCTGCGCCTCTCTCCGCGTCTCCACGGTGCGTTTTGTCCCGACGACAAAATTTCGTCCCAGTCCCGTTGACTTTTTTGTCTCCCGCGCTTTTGCTCCTGTCTCCTCGGGGCCCGGACGCTCGTCCGGCACTTCTTGGATTGAAATTGAGAGATGTGCGAGAGTGGCGAGAACCCAGAAGCGCCTCGCTGCGATAATACGCGCCGCACGCTCCGATCGCGTGACTCGATTTACGTGCTTTCGAGCGAAAAGATTGGAAACGTGAGTTTTGAGACTCTGCCATCTGTATCCATGAATGGCTGTATGTACAGATCAGTTTCCAAATAGAAAATCTATGGCGTCGGATCTGGCTCGAGTCAGGAACTGGTCAGGCCCCGAGTCAGGAACTGGTCAGGCCCTGACTCAAGAACTGGTTAGGCCCTGAGTCAGGAACGTGTCAGGCCCTGAGTCAGGAACTGGTTAGGCCCTGAGTCAGGAACTGGTCAGACCCCGAGTCAGGAACTGGTCAGGCCCTGAGTCAGGAACTGGTCAGGCCCTGAGTCAGGAACTGGTCAGACCCCAAGTTAGGAACTGGTCAGGCCCCGAGTCAGGAACTGGTCAGGCCTCAAATGAGGAACTGGTTAGGCCCCGAGTCAGGAACTGGTCAAGTCCTCAGTCAGGAACTAATCAAACCTCAAGATAGGAACTGGTCAAGCCCTGAGTCAGGAACTGGTCAGACCCCAAGTTACGAACTGGTCAGGCCCCGAGTCAGGAACTGGTCAGGCCTCAAATGAGGAACTGGTTAGGCCCCGAGTCAGGAACTGGTCAGACCTCGAGTTATGAACTGGTCAAGTCCTCAGTCAGGAACTAATCAAACCTCAAAATAGGAACTGGTCAAGCCTTGAGTCAGAAACTGGTTAGGCTCCGACCAGGACCACGTTAACCCTGCCAGGGCCTGACCAGTTCTTGACTTGCCAAATTTTCTACCAGGAAAAAAAATTCTTGTTATTCCCACATGGAAATATTTATATGTAAAATATATGTCGACGAAAAGTTCTATATTTCGCATATATGTTGCACATACAACTTTTTGTTGACATATATTTTACATATAAATATTTCCACGTGGGTTGACAAATATAAATTATTCGCTCGTTCATTCAGTGTTGATATGAAAAAAGGAGAACTTTCTGAATTGTCCTCAGATTCGGCGCCCCAAGTTTCTATCATACATTTTTTATTTTGTCATTTTTATTCTTCCCTCTGGCCTGGAAAATATAAACACGTTGAAGCTTCCAAGTTGCGTGACGAGATATTTTTTTGTTTCACCTAACAAAACGTCAGCTTTGTAAGCCAGATAAGCTTTAATGTCGAATACTATTTTTTTCACGTAGTCCCCTGTCAATCGATGATTTGGATCTTCGACTGTTGTGGCTGCCGGTTCGATCCTAATCCCTCCTTAGCCGTCGGACGTTAATCTCTCTCACCTGTGGCTCTCACTCAGCCCTTGAGCCTTCTCGGAGGGTTCTGACGTACCCTGACACGTTCGCAACCAGTTCTCACCTTCTCGACAGCTTCAATCCGTCAAAATTGATTAGGGTAAAACAGCACAAAAAAAAAGCTTTAGTTTATCCCCGACAGCTGAAAACACGTTTTCCATCTAATGATCGAGTCGTCCTTAATACCCCGGATACAAAATATTGTCCTAAAGCCGACGAAAAGTGTCACAAATATCAACAAATTTATCACGGATAAATTTATTTGAAAATTAAATTAGAAAATTTATTACGGATAAATTTATTAGAAAATTATTTTAATACAAACAACAGAAAATTATCAAGGATAAATTTATTGTAAAATAAATATAATACAAATAACAGAAAATAATCAAGGATAAATTTATTGTAAAATAAATATAAAACAAATAACAGAAAATAATCAAGGATAAACTTATTGGAAAATAAATTTAATACAAATAACAGAAAATTATAAAGCATCAATTTATTGAAAAATAAATATAGTGTAATTAATAGAAAATTATCAAGTACAAATTTATCGTCCCAACAAATAATTCAATTCACCCCGCCATTAATTTGACCCAACTGATCCTCATGACTCACTGCAATTTTTTTCCCTAGTCCAGTCGACTCTAAAACCACAATCCACGCATGTGTTTTTTTTTTCTTCCCTCGTGACTAACCACGATTCACTTAAGGCTATCGCGAAGCCGTCGCGCTCGCAGCGTGAAATATATATATTTTTTTCCAGCGATTCAGCAACCCGACCATTCAATCTCGGACCAGTTTGCTCCAGTTCCGCGAATCAATGTTATCGGCGAGCGTGGCGAGGAGAGACTCGACGGGTGATAAAGTAGTGTCGGTCAATAGTTAGCGAGAGGCAAATCGAATGGACACATAAACGCCTGCCCGGTGCATATACAACCGGTAGGCCGGCAGTGCGTTTATTCTCGCCGGAGAATAAACGTACTGCGCGAGCTCGATTTGTGGATGCAGTTGTCGATAATCTCGGTGGTCGATCGTGGCTCTCGTTTGAATATCGTAGGAAACCTCGGCTGGCCGATCAACTGCCACTTTTATGTACCTACGTAGAACTACATAAAAGTGTCTATGGGGCGTTCCACGCCGATTCGACCCGACCCTTCGGATTGGGCTCGGAATTTTTTGCACGTTTGACACGAGTCGTAAAAACACGCAATTTTTTTCGAAATTTTTTTTGAATCGACACGATTTTTCGAAAATATTGAACGAGTGTAAAATATCTGACATTTTTTTTGTGAAAAATTAAGATTTTTGGGACCTGAGATAAAAAGAAGAAAAAAGATAGAAAACCTTGGGAAGTTCTGAAAAAATATTCAAGAATCTTGTGCTGCGTGAACAAATTTTCTAGCTATCGCTCGTTGCAAAATTCACTATTTTTTCTATTTTTTTTTCATTCTCAAAATCACTTCGGGTAGGATCTCATAAACCTTTAATTTCGAATACGTATTTTTCCGTATTTCTCCATATTAAAAAATGTAGCGACGGATATTTTTGTTTATAAAAATCACACATGGTTCAAATGATGTCGAAATAATGAAGTGCCAAAAGCTTAAAAAATCGCAGGCCCAGTTCCGAAGGTCAGAGGTCAGACTCGTGTCGAATAGGAATAGAACGCCGCGGCAAAATTAAAACACTGAATTAAACAAATTTGGTGATTCTGTTAGTATTTAAAAAAATCATAGAAAAATTATTTTAAAAAATCACAGCAAATGTATTTTCAAAAATCACAGAGAATTTATTTTAAAAAATCACAGGAAATTTATTTTCAATAACATTATAACATGTATCTTCAAAAACAATATAACATTTATTTTCAGAAACAATACAAAATTTATTTTCAATAACATTATAACATGTAACTTCAAAAACAATATAAAATTTATTTTCAGAAACAATATAAAATTTATTTTCAAAAACAATATAACATGTATTTTCAAAAACAATATAAAATTTATTTTCAAAAACAATATAAAATTTATTTTCAAAAACAATATAAAATTTATTTTCAAAACAATATAACATTTATTTTCAAAAACAATATAAAATTTCTTTTCGAAAATCGTACAGAATTTATTTTCAAAAATGATAAAAAATTTATTTTCCAAAATCGTAGAAAATTGATTTCCAACAAAAGAACATTCGTATTTTCCAAAAATCGCCCAACATTTATTTTGAAAAATCCCAAAAAAAAATTCCCAAAACATTTTTATTTCCAAAATAAAATAAAATCCATTATTTTAAAAAGAGCACTGAAAATCAATCACCCAAAAAATCGCGAATTCCGAAAGGCCCCGCGGGGAGCGACTCAGCGTGAAGCGCCCCGTGCAAAGTGCAATATATCTCGATGTACACCCACAACACGAGGTGCGCGCGGGCTGTCTCGAGATCGGGGAATAGCAGTCAGCGCGCGACGTTGTAGAACGCAGCTCGGTCGGGCCCTCGCGAGCCGAGAGCCGCGCACGTAGCCGTGGTGTACACGATGCGATGGATATCTCGTAACCGAGGATAAATTGACGCGATATTTATATGCCTGTCGCGCGCTCTCGCGCGACTCTCTCATTGTCTCGTGCACCCCGCGCGCACTCGTACACGTCTCGTACGTTGCGTTACGTGCGTGCACGTCGGTGAAATAATAATAAACGTCGTTTCGCGCGCGTAACAGCCGTCTGGTCACGCCCTGCGCATTTTTTTTCCTTTTTTTTCTTTTCTTCCTCTTCCTCTTCTGCCTTCTTCTTCTTCTTCTTCTTCTTCTCTGGGTCCCTCGAGAGAAAGAGAGAGAGAGAAAGAGGAGAGAGATATTCAGTGTGTCGTATCATTACGTACACACCTTGTCTTACGGTACTCGAGAGCTTAAGTAGCCTCGTTATCGCACCTGATGCGTTTATAATTTGCCCGACGGGAGATTACGCCGGGAATTATAAGCGTTATTAGTCCGCCGTGTCCGGCGTATTTGGCGTGCGATTAATTATCATTGAATTAGCGCGGGATTTTTTTAGCGACGCACCAGGTGATTCTGAAACACGTGGGAAGCAGAGAATTGAGAATTTTTTAAAATGTTTTGGAAAGTAAAGTTGACGGTGTAATCGGCTCTGTAATTATTATCTGATTTTTGTAATTTATAATTGAATTAGCGCGGGATTTTTTTAGCGACGCACCATGTGATTCTGAAACACGTGGGAAGCAGAGAATTGAGAATTGTTTAATGTTTTAGAAAGTTAAGTTGGCGGTAAAATTTTTTTAATTCAATTTTTTTTTAAGTTGACGGTATAATCGGCTCTGTAATTATTATTTGATTTTTATCATTTCTAATTAATTTTGTAATATATAAATACTTTTATTTATTTTAAATAAATTTAATAACGTGGAGTGCACTGACAGGAATATCTGGGATTGGTAACTATAAAGTGACAACCATAATGTGACAATTATTTTGAATAATTATAGTACCTATTTTTTTTAAATTGCGGTTACTATGTCGCAGTTGTCATATCATGTCTGTTGAGTAATTATCATGAACTAAAAATAATAGCATTAACAAAAAATTGATGGCTGTCATTTTATATAGTTATCAGAATTTACACGATTTCTGAGTGTGATTGTAATAGAATATGTACATTTTTAATGGCTGCAAAGAATATTTATTCTCATTAGAATTTCATCGTAATTCTCATGTAAAGATAAAGAAATGCGTTTGATGCATTAGGAAATTAATGGAGCTTCGTACTTCTCCATTTTTTCATAAATACTCCCAATTGTTGAAAATGAGGTATTTATGCAGCTATTCAAAAGTTCACACGTCATTTTATAATCGCTGCAGGTTATTGTTTTTTAATTAAAACTACGAACCGTACTGGACTGTAAAATTTATTTCTTAAAGCAATGACGATTTACATTTTTGGTAGGAAGTGAATGAATTCTGACTGTCGATTATGACCATCGACAACAATACATCGTATTTTTTTATTCTGTAAAATTGCTGCACAAATGTTATAAAAAATTGATGCCAAACGTTTAATTAACAATTTAATTTTTCTGTTTCAGGTAAGTCTGGAATACCGAAATTCGTTTCACCTTCTGGAAAATCCTAACCCCAAATGCAAGTACATAATTTCTTCGTCACTTAAAACAAATATATCTCTTATATCCGCAAAGTAAAGACACAAAGTTGAAAAGAAAAAGTAGAGGGAAAACTACACAGGACGAAACTTTTCTCCAGCGAAGGAAATATTGTTTTGGGGGGGAGGGAGGATAAAAAGGGAGTGAGAACAAAAAAATATACAGAGCGAGCGAGTGAGGACAAAACTCTCCTCGATCGGGAGGACCAAGAATGTCGGGATCTTCGAGAGAAAGAAAGAGAGAGAGAGAAAAAAAGCAGGATAAAAGAGCGAACGAGTGAGGACTGTGGCTAACGCGGCGTGAAATCCTCTGGGCACGCGCCATTTCACTTTGCCCACGGTCGCGTTCTTTTCCACGAGCCGAGAGAACCCATAGCCCAGCGTGGCTGTCCCAACTCCTCCGGCTGTACATATTCTATACGTATACAGGGTGATTCAGAATGATTTTTCTATACTTCTCGACGAGCGATGAGAAAAGATGCTTGGCTATTTTTTTCTATCTTTTATCATTTAATCGTGAGAATTATTTATTTAATTCGATTAATTTAATCGAGGGAATTATTAATTTAATTCTCTTAATTTAATCGTGAAAATTATTCATTTAATTCGACTAATTTACTCGTTAGAATTATTAATTTAATTCACTTAATTTAATCACGAAAATTATTCATTTAATTCGACTAATCTACTCGTTAGAATTATTAATTTAATTCTCTTAATTTAATCGCGAGAATTATTAATTTAATTCTCTTAATTTAATCGCGAGAATTATTAATTTAATTCTCTTAATTTAATCGCGAGAATTATTAATTTAATTCTCTTAATTTAATCGTGAAACTTGTTAATTTTTTTCGATTAATGAAATCGTGAGACTTGATAATTTTATTCGATTAATGAAATCGTGAAACTTGTTAATTTTTTTCGATCAATGAAATCGTGAGACTTGTTAATTTTATTCGATTAATGAAATCGTGAAAAGTATTAATTTAATTCTATTAATGAAAGCGTGGACATTATTCATTTAATTCGATCAATTTAATCGTCAGCCTTGTTATTTAATTCGGTCAATTTAATCGTGAGGATTATTACTTTAATTCGTTTAATTTAATTACATTTAACCATCGGTCTATTTTGTGACTCTGAGAAACCTGGGAAGACCCGATTGATCCATTTATAAAAATTCACGATATAATTACAATAATGATCATCAATTATAAAAAAAAATCTACGTAACTTTGAGCAAGGAACGATTAGCCAGTTGTCTACGAAAATGTGTCATAATCATTATGAATCACCCTGTATACATATAAATATATTTATGCAGGTTGATTCAAAATAATTATCCCACATTTTCGTCAGCAATCGCCGATCGCCGCTAGCCCGAAGTTAGCCATTTATTTAATTAGCGATAATTATTGAAGTCTACAATAAATTTTAACAAATGAACCGATCGGTTCCTCCCGGGTCTCTCGGAGCCGTAAAACAGATGAATTATTCTATCATCATTATTATGATATTATCATTATCATTATTATTATTATAATTATTATTTTATTTGATTGATTAAATTAAATCAATTTGTAATTCTCACGATTAAATACCTGCAATAATTTTTAAAAAATATTAATTAAAACTGTTGCTTGTGAAGATTTGAAGAAACATTCTGAAGCACCCTGTATACATATATAGTAGTCCAACACACGCAGTGGCTGCAGCACCACTTGCGGACTCGATCTACCGTGGGCGACTTAGCTTTATGGCGCTCGATCCACGTAAGAACGAGTGTATTATTATTGTTATAGAGCAAGAGGGCTGGGCCGGGTCCGGGTTAGACGGGGATCGGCTCGTCTAGGCTCCGCGGTACGAGGGGCGAAACGAGGAGATTTGGCTGTAGATGGAAGCTGATATTCCGGAATCCGGCTGATGGTATCCGGCGTGGCCCACGTGCGGCCCGCGTGGCGCGCACCGCAGCACAGATTTCCCGGCGTCGTTACTTCGTACTTGTTCGGGATTTCATGCCCAGTCCCCCTTTCTCATCGCGCGTGCGTCACGCCGATTACACGCGTAATTCGCCGCAAAAGCGCAGCGCTCTATGGCCTTTAAAGCCTCGTGTCACTTTTTTGCTCCGCTGGACTGAGTCACTCGGCGTCTTCGCTGTTTTTGCGGCTGGTTTGCAACGAGCTTGCGAGGTGATTTGGATAGACGGTAACAGAGTAGCGAATGAAATGGTCTGCGTAGCGAGAAAAATGGTCAGCTTTGCATAAAAATGGTCAGTATAGCGAAAAGAATAGTCAGCATATTAAAGAAAAATGGTCAGCATAATAAAAAAATGGTCAGCATAATAAAAAAATGGTCAGCATAGAAAAAAAATGATTAGCATAGCCAAAAAATGGCCAGAAAAGCAAAAAAAACGGTCAGCATAGCAAGAAAAATGGTCAGCATGGCAAAAAAATGGTCCGCACAGCAAAAAATGGTCAGCATACCAAAAAATGGTTAGCATAGTCGAAAATGGGAGCAGAGCAAAAAAACGGTCAGCATAGCCAGAAAAATGGTCAGCATGGCAAAAAAATGGTCAGCATGGCAAAAAAAATGGTCCGCACAGCAAAAAATGGTAACCATAGCGAAAAATAGTCAGCATAGTAAAAGAAATGGTCAGCACAGCATAAAAATTGTCAGCATAGAAAAAAAATGGTTAGCATAGCCAAAAAATGGTCAGTATAGCAAAAAAAAATTATCTGCATAGCAAAAAAAATGATCTACATAGCAAAAAATGGCCAGCATAGCAAAAAATGTTGTGTCGTTACTATATTAACGAACGATTTGTTCCCGTGCAGAATGCGGATGTCGCACTTCTTGTCTCTTTGTGGACGTGGTCGATTTTTCAGTTAAGCGTCTCGCGCGCGTTCCTCAAGGCGTAAATTGAACAATATGCGCGCTGTATACATTCGCCAAGCGGCGATACACGCACCCTTCTCTCTTGTGTCTAGTTACGCGAGAGTATTTTTTCAATCTCAGAAGAAGAATTCTCTTCACGCATCGCGCGCAGCGAACTCGCGGTGCTCCCATCAACGCGACACCCGTCCACTCGAAAGAGGGTGCAACGGGGAAACGGAGAGTGGGAACTATTCTCTTACCGCGCGCGCACTTTTATATTTCCTTCCTTCCTTCGGATGTACAGGGCCTTCCACGCCACATTGAATATTTTTATTTTTTTCCATTTTTTTCCGATCAAGAGTGCGAATGGCACCCTCCACGCTCGAGAGGAAAAATCATTTCTTCGCCTCGTGTAGCCTCCGGTACTTTGTATCTTTTTCACACCTCACGTCGCACCCTCCGACTTCATCGGGCTCGATGAATTTCCGTTATCTTGACGATTATTGTCGAGCAATAATTGGACAGGAAACGCGGTGATATTTTTTATTAAAAAAATTAATCAATTTTATTTAGAGAAAAATGAAATTTTTAATTTTAATCAATTTTGTTTAGAGATAAATGAAATTTTCAATTTTAGTCAATTTTATTTAGTGGAAAATAAAATTGTCAATTTTGGTCAATTTTATTTAGTGAAAAACAAAATTTTAAATTTTAGTTAATTTTATTTATAGAAAAATAACATTTTCTTTTTTAGTCAATTTTATTTATAGAAAAATAACATTTTCTTTTTTAGTCAATTTTATTTAGTGAAAAATAACATTTTTAATTTTAGTCAAATTTATTTAGAGAAAAATAACATTTGCAGTTTTAGTCAATTTTATTTAGAAAAAAACAAAACGTACGTTTCTAGTCAATTTTATTAAGAGAAAAATAAAATGTACGTTTCTAGTCAATTTTATTTAGAGAAAAATAACTTTTTCAATTTCGGTAAATTTTATTTAGAGAAAAATAAAATTTTCAATTTCGGTAAATTTTATATAGAGAAGAATAAAATTGACTGTTGATATGCAAGAAAAATTCGCTGTAGAAATTGAAGAAAAAATAATTTTGCACGATCAAAAAGTTGCGTCCTCGTTGGCCAATGATGCAGAGCTTGTTCGCTCGCGGTGCGCGTGGAAAAGGTGACGGAGGGTCGACACCGAGGTGTGAACGAAGAACCGCAAGTGCTCGAAACTCGCGAAGGGATCAACGCCGGTAACCCGATACCCCCGACGTATATGCACGATGCACAACGCCGAGTGCACCAGCGTCGAGAGTTGTGCAGCATTTATCACCGTCGGACACGTCATTGCTGAACCTGCACATTCAACTTCATCGTGTTTCAAGATGCAAAAAAAATTCATTTGGAAAGTGTCCACCATTACAATAAAAAATTCATTCGGTGGTAATTTTTCTCTTCGTTATTGAGTTTTCTCTTGAACGAAGGTGTAAAATTTCGATCGAACAAAAAAAGTAACCTCGATTTTAGTGAAGAGACGAAATTTCGAAAAAAGTGCGAAAACATTTTCTTTTTTTATTTCTAATAAATTTCAATAAATTTTAATAAATTCGCCATTCGTTTTGTCTAAACGCAATCATTTTCAGAAAAATTCAAAAAGCTTATTTATTTTTCATTTTTGTGTGTTTTTTTGCATCATCTCGCGTATGGCTTACTTAAAATAAAAAAGTTATTCGATGGTAATTTTTTTTTTGCAGAAAAAAATTCTCGATTAATTAAAACAAAAAAGTCAGTGGAAATTTTTCTAAAAAAAATCACTACGCAAATAAGAAATTGGTGAAACTCTTTAGGTTTTTTTTTTCATCAGTCGTGCAATGCGCATTTTTTTTTTTTTTTTTTTTCATGACAAAAATTTGTATGATAGCTTTCTGGATTATTAAGATTAAGATTAGCGAGGCAGCGGAGCGAATTTCACCGTGGTGGTTTCACTCTTTTAGCCATAATCTAGTGCGGCGGGGTGGGCGCGCGAGTAAACCATAATATCCCAAAGTGTGCGGAGGCTCGAGTGCGGCGGCGGCACGAGAGTCCCTCAGCGGTGCTGGGGAACGTCGTCATCAGCCCGACACCCTCGTCGCCCGGGCGTCTTCGCGGTCGGAATGTCGCGCCCGTCGCGCTCCCTCAGCTTGAGAGGAACAGGAGGATGTGCCATTAGGGTACACCGGGGAGGGGATCACCGAGCACTCGCGACACCCGCGCCGCGCTCGTTCGCAGCGCCCAATGCGAGCTCTCCGATATTAATCATATCCGGAGCTCGCGGCATCCACAATAGAACGAAACTCGACGAATTAGCAGCGGGGAATAATTAAACGGGGGTGATATTTTGTGTCGCGCTGAAAGTCGCAATTTTTTTTACCCACTCCTCGAGCTGTTTACGTGGAATATTGGAAATTAGGAGATCGATTTATTTTTACTTTTTAATGTGTAATGTGTATTATTTTATTATTTTATCATTTTATCATTTTATCATTTTATCATTTTATCATTTTATCATTTTATCATTTTATCATTTTATCATTTTATCATTTTATCATTTTATCATTTTATCATTTTATCATTTTATCATTTTATCATTTTATCATTTTGTCATTTTGTCATTTTGTCATTTTATCATTTTATCATTTTATCATTTTATCATTTTATCATTTTATCATTTTATCATTTTGTCATTTTGTCATTTTGTCATTTTGTCATTTTGTCATTTTATCATTTTATCATTTTATCATTTTATCATTTTATCATTTTATCATTTTATCATTTTATCATTTTGTCATTTTGTCATTTTGTCATTTTATCATTTTATCATTTTATCATTTTATCATTTTATCATTTCATTTTATTATTATAGATTTTTTTACTTTAATAATTAAAAATGTTTTCATTATAATTATAATTATGATTTGTGGTATCTATCGTACATAAATTTGTTAAAATTGCAGCACATAACTTTTTTTCTAATCAACGCCAATTCAATTAAACAATCTACGCCATTCAATACGTAGCTTTTTTTTCACCCACGCTAATCAATTTTTTTTTTTTCGTACCTCCATAACAATTCCCAGGCGTCGAAATTGGTTTTTCCCAGCGCGTCCGCTTCGCGTTAGCGCGAATCAGAAAAATCGCGCACTCGACGCTCCCGTATTCAATGCGCATCGGGTGGCTCGTTACGAAAACGTTGATATTCCCTCGTCGCCCGGTTTCACCCGCGGAATCGGCCGCTCGGGTACGAGGCGAATAAATTACCATAAAATAATCGGCGAAACTCGATATTCCGCCGTAATCCACGAGTGGAGCAATAACGACAGCGAACATAACGAGGAGCTGATCGACTGCGACGGCCACGGGAGGCAGTCGGGAGGGGAGCGTCGTTGGTCTTATAATTCAGCGCCGTCGTCTTTCAAAAACCGCGAGGCCGGTCTCGACTTTATGATTAACGATTATGGGTAAAAAAATAAAATTTTAAATAAAAAAAATACAAAATAATAAAAAAAATAAAACAGCATGAAATACGAACACTCGGATTCAGGTTCGCCGAACGATATTTACTCGGGGAGAAAAAATCACCAATTTATATATATAAATAACAAATAATAAATATGTGTGTAGCTATATATATATATATATAAATTGCGGTATAAAAATAAAATAGCTGGCCGAGAGAGCCGAGCGTGACAGCGGGTGGTAAACGCGAGATGTCGTACGACCCAAGTTGCGGATACGACCCGAGTATGCAAAAGTGTGAGTCACCCGTGTTCGCCGGGAGTTCCTGGGGATTCTGAGAGCGAGAGAGAGAGGCGGATGGAATATCGGTGCATCCGCGCGAGAGTCGACGAGCTTTGGCTCGAGCTAAACAACGTTTTTTTTTTTTTTTTTTTTTTTTTTTTTTTTTCTCTCACTCATTTTCTCCGTTTCGCTTCCTCCGTGCAGGACGATTCGCGGTAACGATTAACCGGCCGACGTGGCTCGTTCCTCCTGGCCCGTATCGTATCGCCCATACCTGCTCGCGTCTCCCGTAACACTCGCGACGCAGCGCGCGCGCGCGTCGTCGTCGTCGGGGTTTGATTCCGAGATTCGAATCTTAATTTATATCGCGAGACGGGCGCGAGACGGGAGACGCGGGAGGCCGAGGTAGGCGGAATGGGAATGAGGCGAGGACGGTGAGACGTCTGGATATGAGATACTCAGTTTTGGGGGGATAGACACTGTTTTTTTTTTTTTTTTTTTTTTTTTTTTTTTTTTTTTTTTTTTATCAATAGTCCGTAAATTTGAGGGGAAAAAATGAGGCAACATTTTTTATTGAGCTGTCGGTTAACCAATTTTGCGGCCAATTTATCAGCAAACTTAGAAATGTATTTTTTGAAATTTGTAAATTATGCAATTGTTTTAAAAAAGTTTTTTTTTCTTTTTTTTTATCCAAATTTCATCGGTTTTCTCATAAAAAGGTGGTTCGGTTTCGACCACGAAATAATCTCGATTCGATAAACAAATTCCTTCAAAATATATTCGATAAGAAGGAACAAATAGAACGAAAAGTTTCGAACGCGACAATTATTTCCTTCATCTGCGAATTATGTAATTATTTAAAACAAACATTTTTTTTTCTTTGTTTGTCCATCAAAACTTCATAGATTCCCTCACAAAAAGCTGGTTAGATTTCGACCACGAAATAATCTCGTTTCGATAAACAAATTCCAGAAATTGAATAAAAATGAATAAGTAGAACAAAAAGTTTCAAGTGCAACAATTATTTACCTCATCTGCAAATTATGTAACTATTTAAAACAAACATTTTTTTCCATAAAAAATTTAATAGATTCCCTCACAAAAAGCTGGTTCGATTTCGATCACGAAATAATCTCGTGTCCACAAACAAATTCCATAAATTCGATAAAAATGAATAAATAGAACATAAAAAGTTTCGAGTGCGGCGATTTTTTCCCTCATCTATAAATTATGCAATTATTTGAACAAATATTTTTTGTTCTTCTTTAAAAACGAAATTTTCGTAGATTCCCTAATCTCGCTTCGGCAAGCAAATTCCATAAATTAAATAAAATGAAATAAATAGAACATAAAAAGTTTCGAGTGCGGCAATTTTTTCCCTCATTTGTAAATGATGCAATTATCTGAAAAAATATTTTTTGTTCTTCTTTAAAAATGAAATCTTCGTAGATTCCCAAATCGCGTTTCGACAAACAAACTCTATAAATTCGATAAAAATGAATAAATAGAACATAAAAAGTTTCGAGTGCGGCAATTTTTTCCCGCGACGCGTGGTGTAAACAGTGCGCCGCAAAATAGCCCTTTATGGAGTACAAAACAATTGCCGGGCGGCCGTAAAACCGAGTGGAATAAAACCCAAAGTCGACTCCAAACGCAATTTATATACCACACGGAGCCAGGAAGGAAGGATATGCAAAAGCCGTTCTCGAGAGACGGAATAAGAATGAGAGGAGAGGGATGAAGAAGCAGAAGCGGAGACTCCGGGCCGAGACACTCGATTTACGTACGAGACGCACGTGGGGAGCGAGAGAGAGAGAAAGAGAGACAGACACGCCCACGAATCGACCGACACTCGCGTGTAGCCCGGGCTCTCCTCGCTGCAGTAATCCCAAACGAGATCCACGTACAACGCGCGGGATTCTCGTGCACCGGGAGGTATTTTATTGCGGGTCTCAAACCCGCAGGACCCGGCCAGACGGGCAGGAGAAAATAAAAAAAAGTAACATTAAAAAGTCATAAAAAGAGAAACGTTAAAACACAGTCGAGTAATCAATCCGATAGTTAGCTCGGTCCGAAAATCCGAAAGCTGACGTTGTACGTGGCACTTGGAAGATGGAAACAAATGTAAAGAGAATTAAAAAATAGGAAGATTGAAAAATAAGGAAATCAAAAAATAAGAAAATTAAAACATAAGAAAATTAAGAAATAAGAAGGTTAAAAAAATAAGAAAATTGGAAAATAAGAAAATTTAAAAAATAAGAAAATTAAGAAATAAAAAGGTTAAAAAAATAAGAAAATTAAAAAATAAGGAAATTGGAAAATAAGAAAATTTAAAAAATAAGAAAATTAAGAAATAAAAAGGTTAAAAAAATAAGAAAATTAAAAAATAAGGAAATTAAAACATAAGAAAATTAAAACATAAGCCAATTAAAAATAAGGAAATTAAAACATAAGAAAATTAAAGAATATGAAAATAAAAAATAAGAAAGTTAGAAAACAAGAAAATCAAAAAATAAGAAGATTAGAAAATAAGAAAATTGAAACATAAGAAAATTAAAAAATAAAAAAGTTAAAAAATAAGAAAATTAAAAAATAAGAAAACTAAAAATAAGAAAATGAAAAAATTAAAAAATACGAAAATCAAAAAACAAGAAAATTAGAAAATAAGAAAATGAAAAAATTTAAAAAACAAGGAAATTTGAGTTTTGCACACTGCCTCCTCATTGCATTTGAATATTTACAAACCTTCCTGTATGAGGAAGCAAAACAAAAAAAATAAAGCAGTAAAAACACACTCGAGTAATCAATCCAGTAGTTAGCTTCGTCCCAAAGTCCGGAGGGTGACGAACGTGACACTTGGACGACGAAAACAAATATAAAGAAAGTAAAGTAAAGAAAAAAAAAAAAAAAAAGTAAAAACACAGTCGAGTAATCAATCGGATATTTAAGCTCGGTCCAAAAATCCGAAGGACGGCGTACTTGGCTCTCTCGCTCGGAGGATGAAAACAAATTTATTATTCCCGCCGAGTAGTCCGAAATTCCTGCGAGACACTCAAAGTCCTTAGGAGAGACGAAACACGAGAGGGGAATATAAAAAGATCCCGCGCAAAACTCGAAACGGCGAGAATCGGGCGCGCGCGATGCCACCCGGGGTACTGAAACAGAGGCCATAAGTGAATGAGGACGAACTGCAATATTGCTAAGGGGGCCTCGGGACACGAGCCGTAAAATTCCACGCCATTAAATTGCCGTGGCCGTTTTGGTGGGTGCGCAGATTCCGGTGGGTCTCGCGTCTCGTTTCGTCCGCACGAAGCGGATGTAAATCGAGTAACGAGGCTTCGGGACTGACGAACGATCGGGATCGACCAATTCAATTCGGATCCTCGAACGATGATTGAAATATGAAAAAAATAACGCAAATTGTGTTTTTGAAAAATGGCAATAATTTTTTGTAGCTATAAAAATGAGCTGAGAAAGAGAAAAAGCGATTTGAAAAAAAGAAGATTTTGTGATAATAAATTAAATTCGGATCGTCGAACGAGGAGTCGAAATTAAATAGGAAAATAAATTATATAAATTGTATCATTAGAAAAATGTTTTTACAGCTATAAAACAAATTTAGCTGACGAGAGAAAAAACGATTTAAAAAAAAAAAAATTCCTGGGTGAAAACTGGAAATGGAATATTGAGGAAAGAGTTAATGGAAATGTTGAGAGCCACTGGTGGATTTGGGCGTCGTAAGTCACTCAGCGTGTGGCGTACGGGGAACGCGGGTCCAGTCGCGGAGGACCCAACGGGCCCCACTGGGTCCAACTGTCGAGGCCCCCTACGCTATCGCACTCCCCGTGTATCCCCCCTCCTCCCCCCTCCACTTTTCTCCGTCTTTTCTCCACATCTGTCTTGGCGACTTTGGATAGTGCGAACCGTGGCTTTTTGCTTCGCGACGGAAGGCACTAAAATCTTCGCGCCTTTACGCTTTTATTTAATTTCAGCGAAAGCTTCGACTGAGACGTCCTCTTAATTGCAGTGCGGCTCAATTTTTTTTTTTTTTTAGGAATTACTTATTTCAAGTAAAGCAAATTTTTGGACTACAAATCCACCTTCAATGGAAAAAATACCTCACGAATTTTTCCGCGCAATATTAAACGCCTACACAGCTGTCTCTCTCGCACCTAACCTCACTTTCCATAGTTTTTCGGGTCTACCAAAAAAACGGCTTCGAGTATCAAGTAGCCAGAAGATCAGCTCATTTCTGCCATTTTTCCGCACATTTCCTCCCAATCCGAGCTCGATCAGCCTATTAGTTCAGGAGAAAATAGATTTCTAAAATTTCAGGTGAGGAAGTGAAGTAGCGCCGCCTCTGAAGTTAAAAGGCTGTGATACATCGGCGGAAATTCCTTCGCCCAATGCTAAACGCCTACACGCCTCTCTCTCGCACCTAACCTCACTTTTTATGGTTTATCCATCCCCTAAAAAAAAAACGGTTACGACTATCGAGTAGCTAAAAGCTCAGCCCATTTCTGCCATTCTTCCGCACATTCTCTCCAAATTCGAGCTCAATCTGCCTCTTAGCTCTAGAGAAAACAGCTTTAAAAAACTCCAGGTGACAGAATAAAGCAGCGCCGCCTCTTGTCGCAATTCCTCACTCTCCCTCCCAATTGGCGCACCAATCGCGCTCTACTCAAAAAACTTCGCAGCGCCCTCGAGACATGAAAATTAAATTCGCAACTCCACAACTCGCGCGTGACCTTCCGCATAAATCCCCCTCGCCCCCCTCCCCCCGTCCCCCTTGTTCGAACTTGCTGCGACGAAATTCGCGGTAACTCCCGACGTGACAAACGCCGACGACTACGACGACGGAAAATAAGGAAAAATTGTTTCTCCTCTCCCCCCCCCCCTCCACCCCCCTACTTTCTCAACCCCCCCCCCCCCCCCCCACTCTCCCCAAAAAACTTTAGTAATTTCCTCCTCCGGCGCAGTCGATGAAAAATATTGTCGCGCGCTCTCGTCCCGCGTGTTGTCTTCTCCTCTCCCGCCAGTAAATTGAAGAGTCCCCGCGGCGCGCGGGGAATACGCGAGAGCGCACGGGGCTCAAATTTCCGTTTCACGACGCTCTCCGTGCGTTACACACGGATCACCCGTCGCGCCGTTCGTCGTCGTTCGGTGCCGTTCGGTCGACGCTACCGCAGGAACGACGAGCGATTTGCCGGTGGTGGACGGCGAAGACGAAGGGCGAGAAGGGCGAAGGGTGAAGGGGCAAGGGGGAGGGGGGGGGGGGGGGTAGCGAGGACGACCGAGGAGGAGCCGAAGGAAAGCGAAGCGCGCGAGAGGCGAAGAAAACCGATCTAGCGTGGAAGGGGGGAGGGGGGGAAGGGGGGAAGGCAAGACGCGTAGGGACGAAAATAAAGAAGGAAGGAGGAAGGAAGGAGGGAGGGGAAAAAGAACAACGACGAGGCGAGTCAGTTGCTCGGTGCGCGCGAGAGGCGACGCGCAGTATCGTGTAACAGTTTATTCGCGTCTCGTGTTTCCCCGCCGGGAATATATTTAATCGATCCTTTCCACCTCACGCCTCTCGCCAAGTGGCCGAGCTTTCGTGCTGCACACGCGGAGAGCGCGGCGAGCGCGGCGAGCTCCGAGCGCCACGGGGAGGCCGAGGAAAAGGCGAGCCGGGACGACGTCGCGGCTGGTGGGGAGGGATATTCTCGCGGCTGGACGCGCTCGGTGCTCGATGTGCTCCAGCCGTGGCTAAATCTTTCTGGACTGAATTTTAATGCGGAGCTAATTTTTTTTAGATTTATTTTAGATCACAGGATTTTTGTGGATTATTTTGTATTTTTTGTGGATTATTTTGTATTTTTTGTGGATTATTTTGTATTTTTTGTGGATTATTTTGGATTTTTGGTTAAGCGATTTTTCTAACATTTGTTGTGATGATTTCTAATTCTGATCATTTTTTCGCCCTGGCAATAAATTTTGACGACTATTTGTATTGGGAGTTGGATTTTTATTTGGGCTGATTTTTTGTTGATTTTAGATCACAGAATATTTGTGGATTATTTTGTAGAGGTGACGCGAATTTTCTAACGTTTGTTGTGATGATTTATAATGCTGATAATTTTTTCGTCCTGGCCAGAAATGTTCATGACTATTTTTATTAGGTCACTGAAAAAAATGCATACACTAACATTTCTGCGTTTCAGTTTTCTTGCAGAATTAATAATTCCTGATTTTCTTTCACCTGAACAACTCACGACTGCACCAAAGTCGCATTTCTCGTCACCCGAGAAAAAAATATCCGGGATATTGACAACCAGTACTGTAGGTGTCGGTTGTCAATATACCTTCGACTCAGAAATCTCGTGGGGAATCTTGACACTGACGACACGCAAGACATCGTCAAGGTATTCGGGAATCCTCAGCTCTTAGTGCGACATTTGATCGGGACGATGTTGGCCCTACCAGGGCCTTAAAAGTGGTTGATTTGCCAAATCTAGCCAGATCTCGTTCAGTATATACTGTATATACGCTACAGATTTTTACCAGAAATATTGTGATCGTTTTTAACCCTTCATGGTTACACTATTGTAGAATTCCATCTTAAATTATTATGGTAAATTTCACCCTATTACTATGGTAAAATCACCAGTGTGACCATGAAGGGTTAACATTAATAACTTAGAAAAATGTAGTTTCAAGTCCCTTGGGGACTTTGACAAATGTAGTTTCAAGTCCCTTGGGGACTAAGAAAATGTAGTTTCAAGTCCCTTGGGGACTTAGAAAATGTAGTTTCACGTCCCTTGGGGACTTAGAAAATGTAGTTTTAAGTCCCTTGGGGACTTAGAAAATGTAGTTTCAAGTCCCTTGGGGACTTAGAAAATGTAGTTTCAAGCCCCTTGGGGACTTAGAAAATGTAGTTTCAAGTCCCTTGGGGACTTAGAAAATGTAGTTTCAAGTCCATTGGGGACTTAGAAAATGTAGTTACAAGTCCCTTGGGGACTTAGAAAAATGTAGTTTCAAGTCCCTCGGAGACTTAGAAAAATGTAGGTACAAGTCCCTTGGGGACTTAGAAAAATGTAGTTGCAAGTCCCTTGGGGACTTAGAAAAATGTAGTTTCAAGTCCCTTGGGATCTTAGAAAAATGTAGTTTCAAGTCCCTCGGAGACTTAGAAAAATGTAGTTTCAAGTCCCTCGGAGACTTAGAAAAATGTAGTTTCAAGTCCCTCGGAGACTTAGAAAAATGTAGTTTCAAGTCCCTCGGGGACTTAGAAAAATGTAGTTTCAAGTCTCTTGGAGACTTAGAAAAATTCTGCCCTCATTATGTCATTTGGCCCCGGCCTGTTGGCGGCGGCGGCGGCGGGGAGATCCTTTTATTACATAGAAGGTTATATCTTAAACTGATAACAATGATAGGTAAACTTTATTATGTTTTGTTTCAGTCTGAACCTTTCTGACATTTTACCATCATTTAAAATAAAACCCTTAAAAAAAACTTAGAAATGAATATTATTTTTACACCTAACAACGAATAAATCTCCCAACTTTATACGAATAGCTACTGAATTATTTCGCAATTTTTTATTTACCCAATTTATATAGTAATTAAGCTTTTTTCAATCGGGTTTTAAAATATTTTTCTCATTTCGACATTTCAGCAACAAGAAAAGTCAAATGACAACAAAAAAATCTAGTTGCATAAATAACAATTTCTGCCACTCGAATCGCTCATAGCAGCTGCGCCTGCAGCCTGACGTCTCTCGTCGCCGGGGAAAAAAACGCATCCGCCGCAACCCGTTACATTGTACACCGGCTGTCAATATATCCCTTCGACTCGGCAGTCTCGAGTGGGTGAATCTCAACGCCGGCGACGTCGCCGCCGCGTCCGGAGTCCAGACAGCGAGTATTCCGGCGAGTTTCTCGGTTCTCATAGCCCTCTCGGTGTGCCGGAACATCTGCAGAATCGATCTGGCCGAGCTGACGACGATTCTCGCGCGCGCGGCCAGAAATTTCTAGCGTGGGTCGAACGAGACTGCAGACTTGTGTAGCCGATGAGGCCCACGATACACCACAGAGGGCGATATAAGTCGTGTAACGTACGCTCTCTCGGTTTCTTCTCTTTTTCTCCGCCTCCTTCGCGTGGTACAGAAAACGAGGCGCGCATCGCCGCGAGAAAATAAGTGAGCGCGATATAACTGTCGTCGTGTCGTGGATGTCTGGCGCTCGCCGGGGATAATGCAGCCCTGGTTGTATATCACACTGTGAAAACCTTGGGCGGTAAAACTTGGTCAGCTTGTGCTCGATGTGCTCGAGCCGTAGCTAAATCTTTCTGGACTGAATTGTAATATGGAGCTAATTTTTTGTTCATATTAAATCGCAGACTTTTTGCGGAGTATTTTGTAAAGGTTACGCGAATTTGCTAACATTTGTTGAAATAATAATTATAATAATAATTATAAAGAATAATAATAATTATTATTATAAAGAAAAATAATAATTATTATTTTTCTGAATAATAATAATTATTATTATAAAGAATAATTTGTGATTTTCTAACACTTGTGATTTTTTAACATTTGTTGTGATGATTTGTAATTCTGATAATTTTTTCGCCCTGGCAATAAATTTTCACGGCTATCTGTATTAGATCATGAAAAAAAAAATGCGTACAATAAAATCCACCGTAAATTTGCGGCAAATACTAATTTGACTAATTTTTACTATTTTTTTACTGTTTTTACTCATTTTGACTAATTTTCACTAATTTTTTAAATTAATTTTGACTAATTTTTACTAATTTTTTAAATTAATTTTTACTAATTTTTACTAATTTTTACCATTTTTACAATTTTTACAATTTTTTTACAAATTTTTCAAATTTTTACTAATTTTTACAAATTTTTACTGATTTTTACTGATTTTTACAGATTTGTTATTTACTAATTACTAATTTCTTTTTATTTTACTAATTTTGTATACTTTTTTAAAACTAATTTTCGATGACTTGGGATCACCAAATGTAAGTGATAATAAGTGAGCGCGATATAACTGTCGTCGTGTCGTGGATGTCTGGCGCTCTCCGGGGATAAAGCAGCCTGGTTGTATATCACACTGTGAAAACCTTGGGCAGAGTCGTGGGGGTCGAAAAATGCCTTCGGTCTCTCCCGGCCCTGCTGCTGCTGCTGCTGCTGCTGCTGTTGGGTCGTCGCAGTGGCTAAAAACCGCGCGCTACACAAATACACAGGATGAACATTAGCGAGAGCGTCGTGAGGCATATCCGAATTTCGGCGTCATCGGGCGGACGATAAATAAGGAGGGAATGATTTAGCGCCCGGGTATGTTGATTTTTCTCGCGGACCGAGCAACGCCCGACCCCACGGGGCAAAACAAACACTTTCTCGCGGAGTTTCGCCTCGAGAGTTGGGTCGCTCTTGGGCGCAGTCGAGGAGCCACACGGAGTTATCTCTCGATTGTCCAGAAACTCGTGAGTCATTCGCTCTGCGTTCCTCGGATATTCGGGGATTTCGTGGGCAGCGACGAGGAGTCATTTCCGCTGCTGCGGCTGGTGTGGAGGTTACTATGGTCAAAATGTGGGGGGAAAGGGAGGATCTGGCAACGATTAACAGATTTTGTGTAGTGGACTTATTTATTTATTTTTATTTATTTTTATTCATTTTTATTTATTTTTATTTATTTTTATTTATTTTTATTTATTTTTATTTATTTTTATTTATTTTTATTTATTTTTATTTATTTTTATTTATTTTTATTTATTTTTATTTATTTGTTTATTTATTTATTTATTTGCTTCTGTATTTTTTTTATTTTGTAGCACGTAATATATAACTATAAAATATGAAACGAGCGTTGCTAGGGCAATTGAAAGATGTTTGTTTGAAGAGCAACACAGCTCAGTTTGTTCGCACCGTTCGAGCGAAACGGACGTTATTCAATAAACAACAATGAATTATTTATCTCCGAGTCCACAAATTACCCGCCAGACCAAATTTTTTTCAATGAAAAAGATTCATTAGTTTTTCAGAATACATCTAATTTTTTTCCGAATTTTGTCTAATTTTTTTAAATTGAGTTTTTTTAAGACATAATCAAGGGTGAAAAATACAATTTTAAAAAATAAGAGGAAATTCTGAACAAATTCGTACGTATTCAGAAAAATTAATTAATCATTTTCATTTTTAAAAATAGTGATTAAAATAGAACGGAATAAAATAATTTTTTTAAATAGAGTTGGGTAATTTGTCGAACAATAATTTTTTTCGCTAATTCATTAATAACATTTTGCTATTATTTACACAAAATCAATCTTTACAGCACCTTCCAAACGCCCAATTTTTTCAAATTTTTGTTACCACGAGAAATGTCCGAAATTCTCTTAGAATTTTCCTTTAAAAATTAATATAATGTGGCTCGTGCGTGTCGCAAAAATCGCCAGACTGTCACAACAAACCGATTTCACTGCCGCAAACACAGTAATAATTGTCACGTATTCCTCCATCCATAACACTCGTATCTACAGCCACGAAGATGAAACCCTGTCGGTCCACAATATTGTAATTCATCGTAGGCTCAGCGTCTGCGTTTCATCCTTCAATCGACCATGAAACGGACGATCCCGAGTATCTCGCTTCAGCCGCCACCGACTCGTCCTCCATCCACGCCACCACCTATATCCACAACGGCGCTGCATCCACTTCGCGTACGTGTCTCCCGCGTTCGTGAAGATTTGAATATGAAAATGTGCGCTCGGCGCGCGAGGAAGAATTAAAATAACACTGGTGCGCGTTGCGCGGGGGGCGCGCGCGCGAGGCTCTCGCGCGTCGCCTTTGAATTATTCATGGGAAACCCCCTTGCGCTCCTCCTGGACGCTCTCGGACGCTCTTGAGAACGCCCGTTCTTTACCATATAGACACATATATGTATTACAGTATATACTGTATATATATAAAAAAATTATATTTGTACGCTCGTTCTTTCCCCTATAGAAATATATGTAGATATAATACATATATGTGTTTTAGAATGTACTATATAAATATTTAAAAAAATTATATGTATATATACACCCATTAATACATATGTGTATTATAGTATATACTGTATGTATATAAAAAAATTATATTTATACGCCCGCTCTTTCCCATATAAACATATATATAGATATAATACATATATGTATTATAGTATATACTATATCAATATTTAAAGAATTTATATATGCACCCGTTCTTTCTCATATAAACACATATATAGATATAGTACATATATGTATTATACTATATACTGTATATATATATTTTTCTTAAATATATATAGTGAGTCCGTATTATATGGATCCGTCTGTGTGCGGCGAGAAGACGGGAAAGACGCTCGGCGAGGGTGCAGCCGACGTCGGGGTGGCCCTACGCGATTCCGGCTCTCCCTCTGGATATTACGTCATGTCTTCGCAGTGACGTTTCGTGCGAGCTAGACGCCCGACGATCGATAGCCAACTGCTTATGCGTTTTTGCTACTTTCTCTCGGTTTTTTTTCTTTTATTTTTATTTTTTTTATTTTTATTATTTTTTTTTCTGTTACAAGAGGCATTTATAGGTACTCCGACAGTTATCGGCAATTGATATCCTATGGAAGGGGGAGGGAGGAAGTGTCTGAGGGGGTTTATCGAAGTTCTGGGGAAGAACGAAGTTTTTATCGCTCACTATGTGAAGTTGGGGCTTAAGACGTTTAACGAGGATGAAGAAGTTGGGGGAGAAATAATTGTCGATACGATCGAGTAGCAGTAAATAAAAAAGTTAGTTCCGTACCTGATACTTTTTACAATCAGGTAATTTAGTAGTGGAAGTAGTGAATTATTTAATTTCACGATAGCTATGAATTTTTTTTTAAATTCATGTGAACGTGAAAAAAATGAGTAAAGTTTAGGCAATTTTTTGATGTTGTAATAATTCAATAATATTTTTTGCACGAAGCGACGTAACTGCAATAAATGGTGGAATTTTTTCAAATGTCACATCTTTAATTAATTTTTGCGAATAACTATTAATTCCATTTTTTCTCGAATTTATGTCTAAGTACCAAAATTTTTCCTCAGCACCTGCGACTCTTGTCATTCTCTGTAAAACGAGGATCTATTAAATACTTAAATCTGACCCAAAATCGGCTAAAAATAGATTTAAGAAAAAAAAAAGAAAAAAGCAAGAGAACTTCATGCCCCAACAATTAGCGACTCTCGGCCTCTCAGTCTCGTGTTTTCCCGCGTCTCGTCTTACGCAAGGAAAAAAGTGCACGGGAGGCTTTCACAGCGATGTAAACGAGGAGAGTACTCGGCTCGAAGGACGCGCGGCGCGTTGCTTCGATCAAGTTGACGTGGCGCAGCTGCGTGTCATCGTCGTGTCGCCGAGGCGCGTTTAATCCTCGAACGTGTTACACCCGAGCTCGGGAAGGGACGGCCGGAGCTCGGCCCATCTGTGTCACCAATTAGGCCTGCACGATATAACACAATTATGTACGCACCTTATACGACGTGCGCACTTTGTTGATGAGAAAGATTTTTTCTTTCTTTTCTCACCCATCTGTATTTTATTTTAGTCAAATGACGTTTGGTTTCACTTAACGAAATCCTAATTCAAGAAAAATGTTGAATAAAATCGATTAAAAAACAAGTTTTTTGAAATTATTTATTTTAATTAAAGAAATAAATTTAGGTGGCCAATCAAAGCGGATTTATTCAATTCGCATAAATGTTTTTTTAAACTCATTTTTGATAGAACTTTATTTTAGTCAAATGACATTTGGTTTCGTTTAACGAAATCCTAATACAAGAAAAATGTTGAATTAAATCGATTAAAAAACTTGTTTTTCCAAATTATTTATTTTAATTAAAGAAATAAATTTAGGTGGTCAGGCAAACTGGATTTATTGAATTCGCATAAATGTTTTTTGAGGTAAAAAAGCTATGAGAAAGAAGCTTTTTTTAAACTCATTTTTGACATAACTTTATTTGAGTCAAATGACATTTGGTTTCATTTAACGAAATCCTAATTCAAGAAAAATGTTGAATTAAACAAATTAAAAAGAAAAACGTATTTTTCCGAATCATGTATTTTAATTGCAGAAATAAATTTAGGTGGCCGATTAAACTGGATTTATTTAATTCGCATATTTGTTTTTTGAGGTAAAAAAGCTGTGAGGAAGAAGCATTTTTTTCTTACTCATCTTTAACAGAATTTTATTTTGGTCAAGTGACATTTTGTTCAGTAACGAAAATCCAATTGAAGGTAAATGTTGCGTTAAATAAATTCAACGTAAAGTAAAGAAAAACGCATAGTTCCAAATTATTTATTTAAATTGAAGTAAATTTATTCAATTTGCAAAATGTTTGTTGAGGTAAAAAGCTGTAAGAAAGAAGCCTTTTTTACTCATCTTTGATAGAATTTTATTTTCATCAAATAACATTTTGTTCAATTCAACGAAAAATCTAAATCGAAGGAAATATTCAATAAAATAAATTCCACCTGGTAAAAAAATGGACTTATTAAAATGATTTATTTATTTAAATTAACGAAGCAAATTTATTTAACGGCCAACCCAACCGGCTTTATTGAATCCTATTAAACATTTTCCGAAGTATAAAGTTACATTCGATCCAAACAGATTTAAATACAAATCCATTCGACTCGCCTGAATCCGGTGTGTTTGATCCAAATACACCAATTCCCGTCAGCCTCGTAACCAAAGCAAAAAAAAAAAGCCTTCACATTTCATAAGCCCCCGTTGACCGTTACGGCGCGAAATGCGGGCGCTTAATGAGCCTCCGTGCTCCGTTTAATGCGAAATTTATCGCCGCCGTCGCGTCGTTATTATATTTTTCCGCGGTATCGGAAATAATGATTTTTTAAATAATTCGCGGGCTTGTCGGCGGGCGCGAGAAACGAGCGACACTTAAGATCAGCTGAACACGTCGAGCCAATGAAATCGCGAGACCAAGAATCCCACTAAAAAAAAAAAAAAAAAAAAAAAAAAAAAATCGTACTGGGGAGTTTGGGAATGCATGGAGCACATTACAGCGCGTACTGTGCGTCGGGCTGCCGCGCGTTCCTCGCGGGGCTTAAGGTAGTATGAGCGTACAGATGAACGTCGCGTAAATTCGAGGGAGTTTGAGACAGAATTACGAAGAGTTCTCGATGAGATAAAAATCTGAAAAAAAATCAAGCATATGAAAGGCGGTAAAGAGATTAATTTAGACAATAATAATTTAAAAATTGTTATTAACAAATTACTTAAATAAATAATTGTACAACTAAATATCCGGCAACCTAACTCTTTTTTGTTATTAAAGTGATCTTCTTATTTTTCTACATACGTATGAATTTTTTCCGAATTTTGCGTGACGTTTGAAAATTACGTTTTTTTATTATGTTAAAATTAAAAATCAGAGAAAATTCGGAAAAAATTCATACGTATGTAGAAAAATAGGTAGATCACTTTAATAACAAAAAAAGTTAGGTTGACGGATATTTAGTTGAACAATTATTTATTTAAGTAATTTGTTAATAACATTTTTTAAATTTTTTTTTAATTTTTAATTTTTTTATTTTTTTTTAAATATTTTTTTATTTGATTCTTACGTATACCTTCTTCAGGTTTTTACGTTCATTTTTTAAATTATTATTGTCTAAAATAATCTCTTTACCGCCTTTCATATGCTTGAATTTTTTCAGATTTTTATCTGACCGAGAACTCTTCGTAATTCTCTCTTAAACTCCCTCGAATTTACGCGGCGTTCATCTGTACGCTCATACTACCTTAATACGCGAGACCAGGACACGTCGATAAATATTCCCGTTGATTACGAGACGCGGCGCGCGACTCCGTCCGGCGTGTGGAGCGAGGAAACGCAGCGAGTCGGGTCGTATAATATTTTGTCAAATTTACGATCGTGCCGGCCGAGTCTACGGCTTTATTATGACACCGCGAGGCGCGCGCTGCATATACGTACGGAACGCGCCGCGTGCAGCCGTATCATCCGCATTTTCTGCTCCGTACCGAACGCGCCGAGCTCGAATTATTCCCAGGGTTCGAGATCTCGGGATTCTCGTCGCGCCAGCTTCCTCCTTTATGACCGGTATTATTATTTATTTTTAATGTGTGTGTTTTGAGGGAAATACTTGGGTTACATTTTTTTTAACAGGATTTCTTGTGGCGATTATATGTTGAATGAATGTGTAACACGATCGGGATGGGAATAGTAGAAATTGTTTTAGGTTGAGTGGGTGGAGAATAAATTGTTTTATTATTTGATTATTGCTAAAGAATATTCGAACTATTTTGTGGGAATGAAGTGCGGAAATAATTTCGCAATTGAGCTGGTGGAGATTTTTCATTTTGTTACTTTTTTTGGGTGTTATTTTCGCGATGCTGCATTGGAATAATTTATGATGTGAAATAATTGAAGTTGTGGAATAATTTGAGTCGAGAACTACTTTAAGTTTCAAAATAATTCAAGTCGAGAAATAAATTAAGTGAAGAAATAATTGAAGTTGAGAAATAAATTAACTCAAGAAATAATTGATGTCGAGAAATAATTGAAGTCAAGAAATAATTGAAGTCGAGAAATAATTGAAGTCAAGAAATAATTGAAGTTGAGAAATAATTCAAGTCAAGAAATAATTCAAGTCGAGAAATAATTGAAGTCAAGAAATAATTGAAGTTGAGAAATAATTTAAGTCAACAAATAATTGAAGTTGAGAAATAATTTAAGTCAACGAATAATTGAAATCCAGGAATAATTTAAGTCAGAAAATAATTGAAGTTGAGAATTTATTTGAGTCGACGAATAATTTAAATTCATGAATAATTTAAGTCAAGAAATAATTGAAGTTGAGAAATAATTTAAGTGGCAAAATAATTCATAAACACCATTTTCACATAAAGATTAACACCAATAAAAATTAATTTCTAATAACATTTTCCCGTTCACTGGGTCCCCTAAACCCATATCAAATTCCAGTATTCCCACTAACAATTTTACTGCCGCGCATTCAAACTTATTTGTTGTGAATGTAACGTGACAGGAGGGCGTCGGCGACTCCTCAATTCGACACCTCAAATTCCTTTTCCTCACTAATCGCTCCCACGTTTTTTTCTTCTCTTCTCCAGAAAAACCCACGTTTTTCGCCCTCCTTCTCTTCGGGCTCTTTTTAACCCACGGAGAAAGAGAGAGAAAGTGACAAAAACGTGTTGCAGTTCGGAGTCCGAAACCCGACTACCCTGCAGCCTCTCGAAAAAAACATGGAGCAGTCGCAGCTCGACATCTTCGTCAGGAGCTACCAAGACGCGTCTCGTTTATACCTGCGACCCACCAGGCATTTATTAAATCGCATTCTAAAATCTTTCGCTGTCCTCCTCGCACTTTTTTACGGTCGTTCTTCTTGTATCGAGTTACCATCGGGTCTCCTGCAGCCCGAAGAATTGCGCAGAGCCTCCTAGGACTTTATATAGGCGCCTTAATATTCCGCTTTTTCTATTTGTTGCACGCGCGATTTAAGGAATGAGCGGCCACCCATTATTCTTGTCAGCTGCCGCGGCCCATTGGCACCAAATAATCTTCATCTCGTTTCAAAGAAATCATATTCGCTGCATGACGTCGATTCACATCTTTCTGTCGTGTTTGACAATTTTTTTCTTCGTCCCTTTTTTCACTTTCTATTTAATCCTATATCGAACTTCGCCTTGAGTGAAAATAATTAGCTTTTCGAGCTTTTGAAATTGGAAACGTTGGAGGATAGAAAAATTTCGAGACTTCATTTTTCGATAAAAGGAAAAGTTTCTTATGCATTTTTTAGATTAGAATTATTTTTTATTAATTATATATCAAATTAAGCCTTTTACTTCATGAGATACAAATTAACAAACACAAAAATTACCACGAAACAGACATCGAAAAAAAAAGACTCAGTGCCCACAAATTTCAGAATATAAAATATAAATACAGAATATAAATCCAAATCAAGTTTCCCAAAAGCCGAATTATTTTTCGACGCAAAAAAGAGCGAAAATAATGAGCTTTTCGAGCTTTTGAAATTGGAAACGTTGGTCGACAGAAAAATTCCTGGACTTCGATATTTTTTATCGAAAAAAAAGTTTCTCATATAATTTTCTGAATCACCATTTTTGCTAAAATAATATAAAAAATAAAGCCTTTTGTTTCCCAAAATAAAAGTTACCATCAAACCCTAATAAATTACCACGAAAATCAGACGCCGAAAAAAAAATGCCCACAAATTTCAGAAAATAAATGAAGACCAAGTTTCCCAAATCCCGCCTTATTTCCCCGACGCAAAAAAATGTAAGTCACGTTGATCGATCAGGTCGTCAGGGAAGCAAGAAAAGCGTAGTCGTCAAGTTGCGGTCCGTCGGTTCGTCCCCTAAAAGTGAAGAAGAGACCGCGGACGACTTCCTCGAGGGGTCCCCGAGGATTTCGCTCAGCAGCCACTCGACGCGAAGATCTCGGGCGGACCGAAGTGATCGTCGTCCACTCCGAAAAATCTCATCCCCCGGAATCGGCCTTTTTGTGTCACACAGCCCGCAGTTTTTTTTCGCCCTCGGACCAGTTTAAAAAAAGCGAACCCATGGGGGGCATCGCGGGTGAAACGCCCAACGTAAACCGTCGCTTCCTACGTCCTCGAGATCTCGAAATCTGTGTACACGAAAATACTGTTGTATATATTTACGCCTCGAAGGTACGGAAAAAAGGGTCGCCTGTGATGGGTGAAAGGCAGAAAAAATTCACGTTGGATGTCGTCATAAAACCGATTTTCGTTCATGCGTCCCATTTTGCCCCAGAATTGTTTTTTTGCCAATACTCAAAATCGATAATCGAAATCGAGTTTTTGGGTGAAAAGCAGCAAAAATACACGGCGTGTATCGTCATAAAATCATTTTTCGTTTATGCGTCCCATTTTGCCCCATTTTTTTCCGGTCCTCAAAATCGATAATCGGAATCGAGTTTTTGGGTGAAAAGCAGCAAATAATACACTTTGGGTATCGTCATAAAACAATTTTTCCTTTATGCGTCCCATTTTGCCCCATTTTTTTACCGATCCACAAAATCGATGACCGGAATCGAGTTTTTGGGTGAAAAGCAGCAAAAATACACTTTGGGTATCGTCATAAAATATATTTTATATATGTTATGAATTTATGGTTTATAAAATATTTTTTAAATATTTTATGAACTTAAAATATATTTTATGGTATTTAAAGAGTCGTTTCATTTTGTCAAAAATCTGTCAAGCAATTGAAACATAAAAAAACACCATTTTTTCTAAATTTATTATAATAATTATTCTATGACCATAAACCAAAGCCAATCAACATAATTCCTTGTCAAAATGACACGGTAAAAATATTTGAAAACCAGCTACTTTGTAGTCGTTATCTCAAATATGTTTTGAGATAAGTCAGTGTTTATCTACATACTTTGAAAAACCCAGGGGGCCTCCGATGTAGCGTCGCCCCGTGGCTCCCCAAACACAGCCCAGAAAAAAAACACACACAAACTGTTTAAAGAACCCCTAATCCCTGCCTGAAATTTCCTTCCCAAAACGTCGTCACACGAGGCGTCTCGAAGGCGCCACAGGCGCGTCTCTCGCTACGTCATCCGTATTTTCCTATCCGCCACAGACGTTTATCGGGCAAGACTGGAAAAAAAAGCTGTAATCGCGAAAACAACGTCGCCAAGTTGCTTCTGTGTCGTTCGCTAAATCGTCATGGAGGGCAAAGTTTGGCTCCAGGCCATTTCGCATAGCCCCAAGTCGCTCGTACGCCACGAACTATATAACACTTATAGTTTTACCGCGCGACGACTGCGGGAAAAAAAAATCCGTGGGCTTCGCCTCGTTCCATCGAAAACGCTCTTTTTCTCCGTCTACGACGATTTCGACGCGGCTTCCGCACCCTCCCGACGTCTCCGTGACTCCGGCTCCGACTTTCTGACTCACTCGCCGGGCGACCCTTTTTTTCCGTACCTTCGAGGCGTAAATATATACAACAGGATTTTCGTGTACACAGATTTCGAGATGAAAGTATTCTGGGGCAAAATGGGACGCGTAAACGAAAAATGGTTTTGTGACGATACCCGCAGTGTATTTTTGTTGCTTTTCACCCAAAAACTTGATTTTAATTATCGATTTTGAGGATCGGCAAAAAAAAAATGGGGAAAAATGGGACGCATAAACGAAAAATGGTTTTATGACGATACTCAAAGTGTATTTTTGCTGCTCTTCACCCAAAAACTCGATTCCGATTATCGATTTTGAGGATCGGCAAAAAAAAATGAGGCAAAATGGGACGCATTAACGAAAAATGGTTTTATAATCCAAAATTAATTGACGAATAAACCTTTGCTTGTCATTATATCTCTGTTCTCAAAAGCTCAGTAAAAATGAGTCATGACTCCCATAAAAACTGGAACGCCATAGATTTTTTTAAAGTGGATAAACATATTTGAAATATGAGTACAATGTAGCCTTGTTTTCAAATATTTTGACAGCGTTATTTTGTATCAAGAACTATGTTCACTAACATTAGTTTATAGCCCTAGAATAATCATGATAATAAATTCAGAAAATTTGAGTTTTGAGAAAAATCAAACTGATAAAATTGATGTCACAATTCGACATCCTTCAAACACCCTAAATAATTTCTTATAGACGTACTTAACCATGTTAAGTCTCCTGACATAAAATAACGAAAAAAGTCACAAAAAATAGCAGAATCGACATGAATTAAAGAATAAATCTTTACTTGCTATAACATTTTTCACCCTCAAAAGCTAAGTGCCCATGACATGTAATTCTAAACACCTTGAACCATAAAAAAAATGTTTTCGCATAAACAACCAATACAAAAAATGGAAAAATTAATCGGAAAAATGAATCATAAAATAAACCACAAAAGAAAAAAAATGAAACATAACATCAATCAATAATCAAAATGAATCAAAATGATTAAAAATAAATTAATAAAAAATGAATCCATATGAATCAATAAAAATCAATAAAAACGAATTAATAAAATGATTCCCAGAATGTACCTAAACTCGTCATTAAATCTCCCTCCTCAAATCCTCATTACCCCCAACCCCCGCAAAACCTTCCAAATAAATAACATTTCACAGAAACCTTTTCCAAAATCGTTTGCGCCCTTTCCCACCAAAAGAGACCCTCGCAAGTAGCACCAACATGCTTCTCGTCCGTCCCATCGTGTCCACAAGTGTGCATCTAAACTCACCCCATGGCGTCTCCACTGGCCGACCGAAATGTTTGCAAACTCCTGGCAAAACGTCATAGAGGCGACATGACGCATACGTTCGACGATCCCTTACGACACAATGAGTGGGGGGAGGGCAGGGGGGGGGGGGCAAAAGGAAGTAGCTCGGTGTAACGTTAGAGAGTCCGAGAGCTGTTGGCCCAGCTAGAGGTTCCTCCATGGGGGGGGGGGGGGGGGGGGGGGTAGGTTAGCGACGTTGGGTCTCCTATAGAAAAGGCAGAGTGAAAGAGCCCAAAGCGCAGGGAGACCGGAGACCAATAGGAGAGACCGGGGCAGAAAGGCGAAGAAAGAAGAGAAAGAGAAGGGCGAAAACGGAGACGAACGCAGTTCTGGAAATCGTTCGGGGGTGGCGGAGCCAAGTTCCCCCCTCCCTCCTCCCTTCCTCCCTTCCTCCCCCTGGAGCGGACAAATGTCGCCCGAGGATGCGACTCATTCGTTACCCACAATAGACCGACCCTTTGTGACTAGGGGGAGGGGGGGGGGGGGGATAACCTGCTGCTACTTTCGAGCTACGGCTATGCCTTTCCGTTTCATTCTCCCTGCTTCTCTTTTTTTTTTCTTCCCTTTTTCTCGTTCGTCTCTCTTTCTCTCTCTCGTGTGCGGCTCGGCCGATTCACTCGGGTGGCGCGTGGAGCGAAAAGCGAAAAGCGAAAAGGGAAAAGCGGGGAGCTTTCTGACTATCCCAGACCTGCAGCCAGCAAACGTTTTTCAGTCGTAGACTGAAACGTTTTCACGTTTATTAGGAAAATTCTATCTGCCCCCCCTGCGGGCGACGACCCCCGGAAAATTGGCTTTGAGGACGCGGGATTTTATAAGGTGAAACCGGTGTGCGAGCTGTAATTTTGTTTTGACGTGATCGATTGTTAGGTGAGAATTGAGATGAGCCGGGGGGATGAAATGTGGTTTGTGGAGGCGGCGTCGCCATGGTGGTTTAGGAATTACGCGCTGAGGACTTCCGGAACGAACGGAAATGTTGACTGGAAGATATACGAGTGTCATTAGAGATTCATTGAAGGTTTATGACGCTGGAGGTATTTTGGGGATAGAGATGGTTAAGAAGGTGGGAATTGATTATTGGGAATTACTTGCTGTCATTTGACCCAAAATATGGATTGTTGGTTAGGTGAAACGGAGCCTTTGACGTTTTTTTTAAATTTTCTACACGACCAAAATTCTAGGGGAAATTTTATATCACTTTCATTTAGGGACTTCGAATTTTAGGAGCTCCCATTTTGACCTAGAATTCCATTTTTATTTGCCGATGCTCAAAATCGATAATTGGAACTCAGTTTTTGGGTGAAAAGCAATAAAAGTACACGTTGGATGTCGTCATAAAACCATTTTTCGTTTATGCGTCCCATTTTACCCCAGAATGTATTTTTTTACCAATGCTCAAAATCGATGATCGAAATCAAGTTTTTGGTTGAGAAGTAGCAAAAATACACTTTGGGTATCGTCATAAAACCATTTTTCGTTTATGCGTCCCATTTTGCCCCAGAATTTTTTTATTTTGCCGATGCTCAAAATCGATGATGGGAATCGAGTTTTTGGGTGAAGAGCAGCAAAAATTCACGTTGGATGTCGTCATAAAACCATTTTTCGTTTATGAGTCCATTTTACCCCAGATTTGTTGTTTTGCGGATACTCAAAATCGATGATCGGAATCGAGTTTTTGGGTGAAAAGCAGCAAAAAATACACTTTGAATATCGTCATGAAACGACGAGTCCCATTTTGCCCCATACTCTCCTACAATAAATAATACACCATAAATGTCAGAAACTGGGACCCATCATCGCGATAATTAACCCCAAAAAACGCTCCAACCCATTTTGCCCCTCATCACAATATTTTACATCACAAAACTGCATTTATAAAAAAAAAACTAACTGTCAGAAACTACGTCAGTGTCGAAAAGTGGGACGTTCTCTCTTCTCGAAAGACGCGCAGCATCACAAAACAGCCGAGACATGTTCCACGGACTCCCCGAGGTTTCGGAAGTCGTGATTTCTTCATATTCGTGCGGCATCCGAAGGTCGATCGTCTCGTTGCCACGCGAGGAGCGCAGCTCGTCGCTTCCTCCTTCCCCGCCGGTCGATCTGCACGCGTTGCAGGAGGCTCGCGAGCGCGGCTACCGTATAAATATACGGCTGTCAGCTCGTAAGTCTCTCGCGTGTGTTGGTGGTGCCCGAGCCTCGCCTCGCCACGAGGAACATAGACCCGGGCGTGTTATCTGGTGCAACACGACCACCCAGCAGCAGCAGCAGCGCTCGACGAGCGACGAGCCGTGTGTACACAGCACACCGAAAGCGATTCGCGCGCTCCCGGGAACCCGTAATCTCCTTTTCCCTCGTGTGCGCCCCGAGTTCAATGAATTTACGGCGTCTCTGCCACTGCCCGAGGTCCACACGAGCCCGCGATGACGAAATCCGTAATTATGTGGGCTGCTTCGATCTCTCCACAAAGCGAAAAAAAAAAAACACATAAATTTCACTGCATCCTCAAGTCGTATTCGAGTACTCGCGTTTTTCGAGAGGAAAATAAAAAGGGGGTTTCGCGGTCGTGGGAATTCGTAATCTGTGCTTCGTATATACTGAAGATATTATTATTATTTATTTTTGTAATTTAATGTTATTTTTTCAATTTTAACTTAATGTTATTTTTTCAGTTTTAATTTAATGTAATTTTTTCTATTTTAATTGAATGTAAATTTTTCCAATTTTAATTGAATGTAATTTTTTCAATTTTAATTTAATGTAATTTTTTTTTGTTTTAGTTTAATGTAATTTTTTTTGTTTTAGTTTAATGTAATTTTTTCAATTTTAATTTAATGTAATTTTTTCAATTTTAATTTAATGTAATTTTTTCAATTTTAATTTAATGTAATTTTTTCAATTTTGATTTCATGTAATTTTTTAAATTTGAATTTAATGAAATTTTAATTTCATGTAATTTTTTAAATTTCAATTTAATGAAATTTTAATTCCATGTAATTTTTTAAATTTCAATTTAATGAAATTTTAATTTCATGTAATTTTTTAAATTTCAATTTAATGTCATTTTTTCTATTTTAATTTCATAGTTTTGGGTCCAGGTTTTAAAAAACTAGACTTGTATGTCAGCTTTCAGGATTTATGACCTGAGAGCAGACAGAAAATGCTTTAATAATTATTATTATTTTCGTCATAATAATAATCATCATAATGAACGGCCAATCGTTTATAGAATGCAGAGAAACTTCAAAATGCCTGAATATAATTCAATTGCCACGCGATTATAGAGATTATTCCCTATTTTATTCTCTCAAATGAATTTATAGCGTCCGCCACTGTCGAGTCGGCCACACGAGCCATCGATGACGAATTTCATAATTGTGGGCTGCGATCTCTCCAACCGTAAAAAAAAAAAAAAATGAAAAATGGGACCGCCACTCCGACTCGTCTTTGAACACTCGAGGAGAAGAACAACACGGGCACTTCGTATATTCCACGGGGTCAAAGCATCGATAAGTAAGAGGATCAAAGGAAAACTCCATTTGGTATTCAATTTGCTTCCACAATGTTGGGCGCCGCTCGCCTCGATATAAATTTCAGCCTGTGTGTGCATTAGAGCTCTTTGTGCTCGGCGCTATGGGGGGAATGGGGGACTCGAGTCGCAGGTTCGAAACGATTAAATTTATCGACTCGTTCGAAATTCCACTCGGGCCGCAGCGGCCGCTCTGTGAAACGGTGTTAATACCGTATTACGAGCTCGGAGACTTTTGCTTCGCGCCCGAATTTCCGAATTTCCCGTCGAATGGGTCGGAGTCGACTTTCATAAATTTTAGTTCGTTTCGTTTTGGGCCACACCGAGCGGATTAGCCGTGACAAATTATTAATTCATGCACAAAATATTTGCGTTTCGTAAACCTCAAACCGTGATTAAGATATCAGCGTTTCAGACCTTCCAGACCTTTTTGGCACCTTTTTGGACCTTTTTTTGGCATTCCACACCTTTGGGGAAAGTCCAAACATTTTTTTTTAATCGCGACGCTCAATCGAAGTCGTGATTTATTTTTTTCGCGTGAGCTTCAAGCTTTTTATGAGCTCTCTGGACAAACCGGAAGTCACCCGGAGTTTCATTAGCTGGAGAGACCAGCGATTCAGCTCTTCGAGGAAAATGATTAATCTACCTCCGAGTTTGGGCATAAAAGTGTCATTAATTAACCGCCGTGTCACAGTCGAGTCACTGTGTCTCTCAGCTGCCCGGAGATCTCGTAGTTCTTCCTACGAATTCAGAAGGGGCGAAGTTGCCGAATGCTGCTGACGCTTTTTTTCCAATCCATCGGGAACCCTCGTGGACTTCAGGTGCCGCTGGGAAGTGAAGTTGCGATCGATAATACTCGAGCTCACAGGACGAACGTGACAGAAGCGGCTCGTCCTGGATACTTTGCCCTATATACAGTGTCTTGTATGGGAGACCAGGGCAAGTTGGAAAGCGGAGGAAGTTGAACCAAACGCCGTTAAAAATCTTTGCCTGTTGCCGTCCATCTTAGCGTATAGCCTTTGATTTCTATTCCCCTTTTTATTATATACTATTCCCCTATTACAGCCTTTGATTTCTATAGCCCGAATTTTATTAAAAATTCGGGCATTTAAATCGACGTAAAAAAGTAAAAGAAGATTCCAAACAGAAAGTGTCCCGTTTTGTTTTCCAAGTGCGTTAAGCCGAAATAATCGTTGCCTATTGTCGTCCATCTTAGCGTATAACCTTTGATTTCGTTATTAAAAAATCGGGAATTTAAATCGACGCAAAAAAGTAAAAAAACAAATGCCAAACAAAAAGTGTTCCGTTTTCTTGTCCAAGGGCGTTAAATCGAAATAATCTTTGTCTGTTGTCGTCCATCTTAGCGTATAGCCTTTGATTTCGTTATTAAAAAATCGAGCATTAAATCGGCGCAAAAAATTGAAAACAAAAATGCCAAACAGAAAGTGTCCTGTTTTGTTTTCCAAGTGCGTTAAGCCGAAATAATCTTTGCCTGTTGTCGTCCATCTTAGCGTATAGGCTTTGATTTCCTTATTAAAAAATCGGGCATTAAATCGACGCAAAAAATTAAAAAAATAAAATGCCCAATAGAAAGTCTCCCGTTTTGTTTTCCAAGTGCGTTAAGCCAAAATAATCTTTGCCTGTTGTCGTCCATCTTAGCGTATAGCCTTTGATTTCCTTATTAAAAAATCGGGCATTAAATCGAAAAAAAAAATAAACAAAAAAAGCCAAACAAAAAGTGTTCCGTTTTGTTTTCCAAGTGCGTTAAGCCAAAATAATCTTTGCCTGTTGTCGTCCATCTTAGCATATATCCTTCGATTTCGTTATTAAAAAATCGCGCATTAAATCCACACAAAAAAAAGCCAAACAAAAAGTCTTCCAACACTCCCCGCTCTCTCTCTCTCTCTCTCTCTCTCACAGGACGAATGTAACATTCACGCATCTCGCCCCGGATACTTCACCCCACATCCAGCGTCTTGTGCGGCGTCGTCGGGGGTGTTCGCGTCAAAGTTAATTTAACGTCGAATAAAGCGAAAGCTCGAAGCGCTTTATATACGGAGGCCTCGTCGCTAATGCCCAATGCGTCTTCCCGGCGAGCAGCGATTCGCCGGTCGAGCGCGCGAGTGAAGTCGGATATATAGGTAAATCCGGTTACTGTTGCCTCCGCACCGGGGATTATCGAGGCGGCGGCCTCCAGTCGCTTTTTCGTCGCTCCTCGCGCGCCGCTTCGAAAGATGAATTGGATTTTGGCGCGAGAGAACGAGAGAGAGAAATTTCTAAAGCAAGTCCCACAGGAAGTCGGAGGGGTTCTCGCGGTGGTTGGGCCGCGCCACCTCGCCGGGATCCCTTTTGTCAACTGTTCTCTCTCTCCCCGCGCGCGCGGCCTGGAAGAGGCCGGGACTCTCTGCACACGAGGCGTTGGATATAGTCTTTGCTCGCTCGCAGGACGTCTCGACACTGTGAATGTGAATCGGGAGCCGCCGACAATGGACGGAAAGACGTTGCCGGGGCCGCTGCTGCTCCTGGCAGGGGTCGAGACGGGAAACCTGGCGACATGAGAAAACAGTGTGTAAGAAAAGTGCGTTATTGTATTGCGTACCCCGGGCTATACGTGCTGCGATACTCACGTTGCCGACGCGGCTGTCTTGAACACGTCACGACGTTTTTTTTTTTTTCGTTTTTAATCCCGACCGTTGATCCAGATGGAATGACGAAACAGTTATTATTGCGTTGGCCTGGAGGGGATCGGGCCGGAAAACCTGGTGACAGGAAAATGATGGGGGAGAAATACGGTGAAAATGTGTATTTATTTATTTATTTAGGTATTTATTTAGGTATTTAGGTATTTATTTATTTATTTATTTATTTATTTATTTATTTATTTATTTATTTATTTATTTATTTATTTATTTATTTAGGTATTTATTTATTTATTAATGTATTTATTAATTTAGGTTTTTATTTATTTATTTATTTATTTATTTATTTAGGTATTCACTTATTTTATTTTTTATTTTTTATTTTGCCTTTCTCACGGGAAAAAAACCCAATCTCGGGGGTTGTAGTAATTGTTACCACATTTGGTGTAGAAAACTCGGTTCATTTTGGCTGTGTGGCGATTTTTTCAACACTTCTAGAAAAATTCGTCCTGGTGCCGATAGTGGACGGAAAGACGTTGCCAGGGGTGGTGCTGTGGCTGCTGCTGCTGCTGCTCCTGGCAAGGGTCGAAACGCGAAACCTGACGATACGAGAAAATGGTATATAAGTTAACGGTAAAAAGTTAATTTAAAGTTAAGTTTAAAAGTTAACTTAAAGTTAATTTTTTTCTTGGAAAAAGGTTAATTTTAAAGTAGCTTGTCTTCTTGGGGAAAAGTAACTTTTTCCGCAAAAGTAACGTTTCCGGAAAAGCCACTTTCCCCGAAAAAGTAACTTTCCCCGTAAAAGCGACTTTCCAAAAAATTAACTTTTACGAAAAGCAACTTTTTTCAAAAAGTAATTTCCCGACAAATGACTTTTTCCTAAAAAGTAACTTTCCCAAAAAAGTAACTTTTTCGGAAAAAAGTTAACTTTAAAAGAACTTTTTTTTTCGCCCCGTCTTTTTCTTTTCTGCCGACGCTGGAAATTGATGATTGGAATCGAATTTTTGGGTGAATCGTCATAAAACCATTTTTCGCTTATTCATCCCCTCCTCCCTCTTCCCCCAATCCCTACATTTTCAATCGCCTTCAACAACATTTATTCCGAACAAAATTTCACGGTAATTTTCCTGAAGAAACGTAGAAACTCGGTTAACGCATTGCGAAACTACCGAAGGATCCATTTTTTTCACAATCGCTCACAATCGCCAATTAATCGCCCGAACGGACACGCGAAATCGCGAAAAAGTTCGCGACACGAGAGAAGAGAAAAGTTTCGCGATTCGCGTTCGACGAGATTCTTCGCGTGCGCCGCGCGAATTGGCGGCGCGGAGTTTCGACGACGTCGGCGGCGCGCTCGACGAGCGCGGATTCAATGGGGTTATGAGCGCGAGGCTTGCGGCGAACAATGCGGTACAAATGCAGCGCGATCCAAGAAACTGTTCAGCCGCTTCTTCGGCCCCGGCGAACGCGGCTCTCGAAGACGCGAATTCGAACGGCGGCAAAAGCCTTTCGCAATTTTTTCAAGCCGCAACGGAAGTCAAGAAGGCTCGTGGCTGCCGCATCGACGATTACCGCGTCTCCGAACTTTTCCTTCCTCCTCTCCACCCAATCGATACGCGAATTATTTTACTCCTCCTTGCGGCTTTCGCGGCGTCCGAACTTTTACATTATTTACAAGCACGCGTCGAGCAACTTGTTATAAAGTTTCCGCTTCCCGCGGTTCAGCGCAGAATCAGCAGCCTCGCTGGACCGCTGAAGCCGGAAGGGAAACGCGGCTTGTTGTATAATCGGATTACGATTGATGTATAAAGTATTATTAGGGCGCTTCGGAGATGAAAAATTTCGAGAAGAAGTGTCGTTAAAAACGAATAGAAAATAAAAATTCGTCTCTGCTACTTTTAATTGTTTGTCATTTTATGTGGGAGTGAAAGAAATTTTAATTTTTCATTTGCTCTAAACATTTTTTTTTCTTGTTCCAAAAAAGATTGAAGCACGACAAATAAAAACTGTAATTTAAAGTAAAAACGTAAATTTTAATTGAAATTAGTTGATTTAATTTCTATCAAAATCGAAATTAGTTAATTCGATTTCCATTAAAATTGAAATTAGTTAGTTTAATTTCTATTAAAATTGAAATTAGTTAATTTAATTTCTATCAAAATTGAAATTAGTTAATTTAATTTCTATCAAAATTGAAATTAGTTAATTTAATTTCTATCAAAATTGAAATTAGTTAATTTAATTTCTATCAAAATTGAAATTAGTTAATTTTATTTCAATGAAAATTTAAATTAATTAACTTAATATCAAATTCATTTCATTCATTAAATTTCTATGAATTTGAAAATAATTAATTAATTTCAATTGCAATTCTTTGAAAATAATATTCTACATATTATTAGAATGTAAAAAAGGAGAAGGGAGAAGAAGGGGGAATGTGTAAAGAAGTATGTAACAAGGAGTCAACCATGGAAAAAAAACTTGCAACCCTTCAGGGAGTCAATAAACGATTATCCACATCCATAATACTTTCCACATTATTTTTGTCTAGTTTTCGTAACTATTAAAAAAAAAGGTTTTACCACCAACTCAGTAGCTCAAAAAAAAACTCTCAACCACATCTTGACCCAAATATCGAGTCAACAAATCCCCGACTATTAATCTATAAATTCAGACCACCCACAAACCGACATCTGCATAAGCCCCAGTGGCATCGCCTCACCAACGAGACCCACAACGACAGCTTCGGACTCTCCCAACGATCCGCGGTTCGCTGCTTATGCAGATCTCCCCGCATTTAACTCAATATCGCTCGACCGGAGAAAAAAGGTAACGAGAGCCCGAGAATCGGCCGTCGGTCGTGCGCCGAGCGCTTTGAGAATCTTGACTCTCGTGCGGCGCATAATCGAAAATCGAAAATCTACAATCCACTTACGATCCAATAACGCGAGGCTGGCAGTTAGCATGTAAACCGAAGAAATACACGGCAGAAGCTGCCCCGGTGGTTCATCCATCACGGCAATTATTATTGGCCGGTGATCGAGGAGAGAAAAAAGGAAGAAGACTGAAAGAAGAGGAGGAAAAAAAAAAGAAAAAAGAAGAATCTCTTCGTTCCATCTCGCTCAGCTTCCTCCTCTTCTTTTTTCCCTTTTCTCTCTTCAGCCTCGTATAGAGTCCAACCAGGGGAAAGACTTTGAGATCATAATCGAAACGATGCCTCAGCCGGCCGTCATCCGAGCTACCGAGGAACGAAACCTCCGCCTTCCTCATGCCACGTACTGCACACAACGTCCTCCCTGACTCCTTCCTCATCCCCTATAAAAAAAAGAAAAAAAGGCGTATAGCCAACTCTCGCTTCCTCACGTCTCGCTATTCCCGGCATCGTCGCCGCCGCGGGAAAACGACGGAACGACGACGACGACGACGACGACGATGTTCCTCGTCTTCGTCGGGTTCCCCGACGGTGTCAGCAGGCTGCAATTACGAGGAATCCCGTCCCGAACGCCTGACGCCCGGTAGCTCCCATCTGACTGGCATGTTTTGAGAGGCTTCCTGACTCTGCCACGGATTTTCTCGTACAAGCCATCCTATTACTTTCTCTCTCTCTTTTTCTCTTAATCACAGCGCTTTGCAAATCCATTTTTGTATTTTTTTAATTTTATTTCTCACGTTCCCGGGATTTAATGTTTGTATTAAGGTAGTCCTTGCGAATAATATTCATTTCGCATAAATTCGAGGAATTTGGGAGAGAATTGCAAACACTTCTCGGTGGTATAAAAATCTGAAAATATTCATGCACAATAAATTAATGAAAAAAACAATTGTTTAACAAATATTTCGATGACCCAAGATTTTGTTTTTCATTAAAATAATTCCTTTGTTTTTCCGAATATGTATGAATTTTTTCAGATTTTTGAGTTCACATTTAATTTTGTGCGTTTTTTATAGGGAAAATATGTGAAAATTCAATGTGAACTCTAAAATCTGAAAAAATTCATACGTATTCGGAACAACGAAGGAATCATTGTCATGGAAAAAAAATCTTGGGTTATCGAAATATTTGTTAAACAATTGTTTTTTTCATCAATATGTTAATAACATTTTCGAATTATTATTATGCAAAATTAATCTTTTCAGTACCTTTAATGTGCATGAATTTTTTCAGATTTTTATACCGCCGAGAAGTGTTTGCAATTCTCTCCCAAATTCCTCGAATTTATGCGAAATGAATATATTGGTCGCAAGGACTACCTCAAATATATTAATGCACGTTTTGAAAGGCTTCCTGACTCTGCCATGGATTTTCTCATACAAGCCATCCTATTACTTCGTCTCTCTCTCTTTTTCTCTCAATCGCAGCTCTCAATCGCAGCAAAAACCCACTTTTTAATTTTTTTTTAATTTTATTTCTCACGTTTCCGGGATTTAATGTTTGTATTATAAAATCGTTTGGAACGGCGAATAAGAGAAACGTGTTCTTTTTGGGCGATTAATCACCGTGGAGATTCTACAAATACGTGTGACTAATCGGTCGCTTTGCTTGTTGTATCAGGAGGAAGAAGAAATAGTTTGGGAATCGCGTGCCAGCCGATTGGAGACAATAGTGTTTTATGTTTCACGGTGTTTATGGAGACGTCGAAGGGAAACTGTTTGGTAAATTGCAGCTGCAGCTTTGAGTCATTATCGCGAGGCTGAAAGTGACTAATTTTGTTTCTAGTCGAGTGGAAAAATAACTTTATAGCTTTAAGATAGTCGATAAAGTCCAGCTGAACGTGGGATTCTATGATAATTTTGAACACTCGTCAATGATATAAAAATATTTAAAAAATTGGGCATATGGAAGGTGCTGCAAAAGTTGATTCTGCTTAATAATAATGTAAAAATGTTATTAACAAATTAATGAAAAAATATGTTTTCTACAAATTTCCTGGCAACCCAACTTTTTTCACAAAAATGATTCATTAATTTTATTGAATTCGTATGAATTTTTTCAGAAATTCGTCCAATTTTTTAAATTGTGTTTCTTTTTAGACAAAATTTGGTCTGAAATCCTAAATTAAAAAAACTAGACAAAATCCGGAGAAAATTCATACGTATTCAGAAAAATTAATAAATCATTTTCGTAAACAAAAAAATTGGGTTGCTGTGTAATTCGTTGACCAATTAATTTTGTCATCAACCTGTAAATATCATTTTGACATTATTAATATGCAAAACTATTTTCTGCAGCATCTTCCACATGCCTAATTTTTCCCCAATTTTTACGTCATTAAGAACTGTTCAAAATTCTTTTAAAATTCCCCATTTCGCCGAACAGCATCAAGTCGACCACCTTAAAAAAAAGTACTCCGTCAAGTCGATCAATTTCCCGTGTCATCTGCTACTGCCGCAATCCCCCAAACAAACAGCTGCCAATCAACAAAAAATTTTTAAAATACTAAGGTCCGGTTTCAATGACAAAATTAATTAATTCGTTGACCAATTAATTTTTTCATTAACTTGTTAAACTCATCTTGACATTATTGTTATGCAAAACAAATCTTTGCAGCATCTTCCACATGCCTAATTTTTCCCCAATTTTTACATCATTGAGAACTGTTCAAAATTCTTTTTAAATTCCCCATTTCGCCAAACAGCATCAAGTCGACCACCATAAAAAAAATACTCCTTCAAGTCGATCAATTTCCCATGTCATCTGCTTCTACCGCGATCCCCCAAACAAACAGCTGCAAAAAAGAAAAAAAAAATTCAAAAAACACTAAGGTCCGGTTTCAATGACAAAATTAATTTTTACGCTTTCCCTAATTTACGACGGCGACTCCAAGCAGCCGTATGCCGAACGTGCATACCGTTGACTGATATATATCTGCATAGATTAATGAGGCGGACTTAACGAGGGTTCGCTCGCACAAGAAGAAGACGAGACGGAGCTTCTCGTATATACGCAGAGAAGTCGCTGCTTCCTCTCTGTCTCGTGTTACCCGCGGCGCCGGTTCCTCTCCTCTCCCTCGTGTGCCTCGGGATCGGACTTTGTGTCCTATTTCGACGCTGGTTTCCCGCTGTTAGCGGACAATCTCGCCGGGACGATCGTCGTCGACGACCCGGCGAGCCCGGAGGATGCGACGAGCGGCTGCTTCGTGTTCGCGGAGCCCGACGAGAGGTCGAATTCGAAGACCCTCGGCGAACCGATCGCGGTCCTTCGATCTCGGCCGACGGAGAGAGAGAGAGAGAGAGCCGAACCGGTCACGCTCGTGTGTGGAGAACCCGCGCGAGCTGCACGTGAGCCTCCCGCATTACCGATGCTACCGAGTCACGAATGCACCGAGTCCCGAAACCCTCCTTCGCCGCGCCGCAGCCTTCGCCCTGTATATACCGAGCCCCGCGCCAGCCCAGGTGGGGCAAGACGGAGACCTGCAATTTTCATTTCATACCCATTTTTCAATTCACCGGTGCGGATTAATCGACGGTCGACGCGTGGCAGTTATTAAGCGATTACGTGATATAACTTTTTTTAGCATAGTCAGTCAAAAATGCGGTTATAAAAATTATAAATGTATTATTTTTAAATACATAAAAACATTATTATTACTATTTTTAAATACATAAGACAAATTATTGTTATTCTTTTTAAATATATTTAAAAAATATTATTATTATTACTATTATTATTTTTTTTAATACATAAAAATATTATTATTATTATTAAAAATTATTATTAATTATTATTATTATTAAAAAAATAAAATTATTTATTGTTGTTGCAAAAAAATATTATAAAAATATTAAACGTATTATTTCTATATAACAATAAATTCACAATTATGAAAATAATAAATTTATTATTTTTATAACAGTCAATTTGCAATTATAAAAATAATAAATTTGTTATTTGTACACTACTAAATCCACAATTGCAAAAATAATACATTTATAAGTTTTATAATAATAAACTCGCAATTATAAATCTAATGAATGTATTATTACGTAAAAATTAAAAAAATTTAACCGAATTTAAACATTTCAAATATAAAATTAAAAAATTAAAAATAATGAAATGATTATTTTTATAAATCCAGCTTTTATAATTAAAAAACTAAAATCAGGTATAAAACTATTTCCATACTCAATATTACCACACACAGAAAAATAATCGGTGAATTCTTTTTTAAATAATTTCTCATTACGATCTTATGGCCAACTGCTAAACATTTTCATTCCATCGCGTCTCACATTTCGTCGTGAATTTAAAAACAGATCCACGAGCGATCGTCGATGAATTTACGCATCGACGCGTCGAGCCCGACTGCGCGAGAAATAAATACGAATCATATCCGCGGCACGAGCAAACGACGGGGCGAAGCAGCGTGTTTGACAATTTCGTCTTACCCCACATCTGGTGCCCGCGTCGTATCCCCGGTGTGTTTGCAGGGTCGAAGGGCTCCCGGTCGATTCTCATCGAGATTACGACCGGGCTGAATTCTCGTGGGGATCCTACGCGTTGCCCTCCGAGCGCTAACCCTTTTTCTCCTCGTCTTCTTCTTCTTCTTCATCCTCTCCTTCGTCTCCTTCGTGAGATACGACGAGGGATAAAACAAATACAAAGCGACATCGAACGAGGACGAGAGTAACGAGGAATCGATGCCAAGGGCTCCGCTCCTCCCACTCCACTTATCGTTTTTTTTTTCTTCTCTTCCCTCCTCCTTCCTCTTTTTCTCCTCGCTCCGTCGTATTCCCTCCGCTTGTTCTTCCCTGATGAGTAAAGCAGCGTACGAGAGGGTCTGGAATAAAAAAAAAATGAAAATAAGGACCGCGAGGCAGCGAATGAGAAAATAAATAAATAAAAAATAAATAATAATAGCGAAAAGAAAAACGGCTCGAAAGGATCAGAGATCCGCGGAGAGTCACGACGCGAGCCCGATAATTAGCGATCACGGCGAGTAATAAGCGACGTACGCGGCCACCGGGGCCGCTGTACACACAAACGTGACTCCTTCTCTGCATCTTTCATCACCGGTGTTATCATCATTATTGTTGTTACCGGTATTATTATTATTACTTGTCACGGGACGGTGTTTAGGTATATTACGTAGGTACATGGAAGGCATATGCAAAGTGTATGAGGCATTCCATACCAATTCGACCTGGCTGTGACCCTCAGTGTTTTTAATTTTTTTTTATTTGTGTTGTATTATGAAATTATGCTAAAAAATGACACTGAGGTTATTTCATATTTTTTTCGAAAATTCGGGCGGCTGTAATGAGAGAATGTGATAATTTGACATTGTTAGCTGTTATCGATTTTATTGAAATTTACATAAAAAAATTCCTTAAAAAAAGAAAAAAAAGTTAACTATTACCAAAATATGGGAACAGATGCAAATATCGGAATATAGACCATGGTCCATATGGGCCATGAACCATGTCCATGGTTTTTTTTGGTAGTTAGTATAACGGGATTAAGATTAAACAATAATTATTAAACAATAGGAATGAGTTGTGGTTCCCGTGAATAAGTTTTCCAATGAATATTTTTTATAAAAGTTTACTGCAAAAAACAAAATCGCAATTTAAACCCTTGACGTTATGTCCCTGTTTTTTTTTGTAGATAGTACAACGAAATTAAGATTAAAAAATAATTATTAAGTCGTAGAAATGAGCTCTGGATCACGTAAACAAATTTTCCAATGCATGTTCATTATAAAGGTTTACTTTGTAAAAAAGAAATAGCAATTAAAACCATGGACGTTACGTCCCTAATTTTTCTGCAGGTAGTACAACGAAATTAAGATTAACAATAATGATTGAACAGTAGAAATGAGCTCTGGATCACAATAAAAAAAATCCAATGCATTTTTATTATAAAGGTTTACTGCAAAATAAATCGCGACTAAAACTACAGACGTTACGTCCCTGATTTTTCAGCAGGTAGTACATCGTAATTAAGATTTAAAAAATAATCATTAAGTAGTACATATGAGTTATGGATCACATAAACAAATTTTCCAATGCATATCTGTTACAAAGATTTACAGCAAAAAAAAATCACAACTATTATTATTTTTATTATTATTTGTAGTATAAGGGAACACGGGGTGGCCACACCATACACACACCCACCGAACGATACCTCGCTCGCTAAAACACGAGGGATGCACGCTACAATCCCGCAGAGCGCGCTGGGGCGCTCGGGCACCGTCCGAAACGTCGGTCCTTCTCTCCCCCGCGCTTGCGCAGGGGAGAGAAGCGAAGCACCGTCAGAAGATCCTCCACACACTCACCACTACCACACCGGGCGGCGGCACCGCCGCCCGGTGTCCCACCACATACTCTTTCTCCACAGCCGCTGCCGCGTCTGCTTCTCGCTCGAAGCCAGAATCTATCTCGCTTTCTCGCTTTCTCGCTCGAAGCGAGACAGAAACATCGGCAAGGGCGAATTCGGCCTGAGCGATCGAGTGAGAACGAGAAGGTTGAGGCAAGGGCGAAAGAGCGATAGAACGATAAATAAAATGAGACAGATTCCCCCCCCCCCCCCCCCTCTACAGGCCGCCGACCGCCACAGCCACGAGAATCGAGACACCACGACTGCTGCCGCTCCGTCGCTCTACGTGTGCGCGTAGCGCACACGTCGAGCGACTGTGCGATGCGCGTTGCCTGCGAGATGCGCGCGCACCAATACCCGGCGCCGAAGCTGCGCGCGCAGCCGCCGCCGCAGCAGCGCCAGACTCGCGTCTCTCGTCGCTCGCCAGCCGCTGCTGCTATGCTATACTATATACTATATATATATATATAATATATCTTCCACCTACCACCTACCACCTCCACCTCCTCCGACGGCCCGAAGGTTCCGAGCAAGCGCAACCCGCACGAAACTAGCAGTGCGCGCTCGACGGTCGTCGGGGAAAGATCGTTGAACGTCGCCATTGCAATTTCGCGCACGTGTGAGAGTCGAGCCGCCCTCCCCCCCTTTCGTGAGAGTCGTTGGATATTTTCTGGGAATTTGTATATTCGAAAAAAAACGTAACGGAAAATAAATCCCGGCCACCACTGACTGACTCTGAGTATTTTTTTTCGCGCATGCGCCGCGCTCTCGACTCCCGCGCGTCTCTCGCGACGGTTTCGGCGTTTTCGAGGATCCTTCGGAGGATCCGCGAATTTCTGAGCAAAGAGCGAACGATCGATCGCGCTCGATACGCGAGTGCGGCGAACTTTGGTGGCTCTGTGAATTTGTGTGAAACGTTTTTTTATGAGGATTGAGATTTTTTGGTTTTTGTTGTTGTGGTAGTTGGAGGGAGATAAGCGACTTTGGTTGGCTGTGCGAGAGAAACGAGTGTTTTGGTTGTGAGAGCTACGAGAGTTTTTCCGAGGGTTACTGAGAAGAGGATTGAGAGGAAGAGGAGCGGATTGGGGGATATATAGACACACTGCACACGCGTTGCTGGAGACACTGAGAGTTTGTTATTTGTATCTCGTGGTGGGAGAGGGGAGGGATAAAGACGGACGCGCGACGTGATAATGGATTAATTCGCCTCGCGAGCGCCGGAGGAAAGACACACGCGAGACTCGAGGATTTTTCTACGCGGCTTTTGGATGAGGTGAGAATACGCGACGAACTTGTTTTGGTGGTTTTATGTGACGCCTTTGGCGTTTTCTTTTTTGCTGGTGATTGGGACACGTTTAAGCGTTGTTGCGTTATAAGTTGGGAGAGGAGAATTATTTAAGGAGAGATTTTTTTATGGTGATTGCGAAGAACATGAGACTTCGGGTTTACCGGCTCGAAGATTTTTTTTTCTTTTTTGGGATACTCAGATGGTAATCGTGGACTGAGAAATAATTGTGGTAGCGATTGCCAGATTAGGTACGAGACATTCGGTTTATTCCGATTGGTGATTTTTCCTATAGATTTAGAGAAACAAATTTCGGTTGATTGTGAGTGGTAACTAAGGACACGAATGTGGATTACAAAAATCGTCAAAATGGAATAATAAACCGAGTTTACTGAGAATTTTCTGATAGTGATTGCCAGATTGGATTACAAAAATCGTCAAAATGGAATAACAAACCGAGTTTACTGACAATTTTCTGGTAGTGATTGCCAGACTCGGTATGGGAAATTCGGTTTATCCTGCCGGTCTGACGAATTTTCCAATAGTTTTAGAAACAAAAAGGTTGATGTGAGTGGCAACTAAAAAAAATGTGGGTTACAAAAATCGTCAGAACAGTAGAATAAACCTTGTTTACTGTATGAGAATTTGGATTTACTAGCTGGATCATTTTTTGGAATACACGAGTGATAATCGTGGACCAAGAGAATTTTCTGGTAGTGATTGCCAGATTCGGTATGGGAAATTCGGTTTATTCCGCCTGACGATTTTTCCAAAAGTTTTAGAAAAAAAAAACCGGTCGATGCGAGTGGAAACTGAGAACACAAATATGGGTGACAAAAATTGTCAAAATAGAAGAATAAACCGATTTTACTGTATGAGAATTTGGATTTACTGGTTGGATATTTTTTTGGGATACACGAGTGATAATCCTGGACCAAGAGAATTTTCTGATAGTGATTGCCAGACTTGGTATGGGAAATTCGGTTTATTTCGCCGGTGTGGCGATTTTTCCAATAGTTTTCGAAAAGAAATTCATGTGAGTGAAAACTGAGGATAAAAATATGAGTGTCAAATGTCGTCAGAATGGCAAAATAAACCGAGTTTACTGAATACTAAATATGTGGTGTTTATTGCCAGATCCTTCTGGAAACCGACGGGTGGGAATTATTCATCTCTGCCTCGGCGCGCGACTCATTTTATTGTCACGTTAACTATTTTATTACGGGGCAACTGACTCCGAGTTGTTGTGACTATTAATCAGTTGATGTGGCTGTAAAGATGGTCGTTAAGATAGTCAATTAATAGTTACGACTCAATGGTCGCCGGGACGGTGAAGATTTGTCGCTCGGTGTTCAACGACGGTTTTTAATAAATTGGATATAAATCCCGAAGTTTCGTGGTGTAGATCGAACGACGTGAATTTATGAGAAATATTCGCAACCGTCGGGATTTGCAGACGAATCGCGAATTCTTCTATTTTTACTTTTTTCCTAATAATTCAGATTGTAACTCAATTCAACTCATCGGATCTTCGACTTTCTGAATTTTGTACACATTTCGTTGACTAATCGATCACGTCACGCATAATCGATATCTTCAACAAAATAGTACAAAAACTACACATGTAAACCGTGACGCGATGTAAAAACACAACTACTAAAAAAAACTTCTAAAAAAAACTACTCGAAACTATTCAATTAAATCCATCCCTCGAACGCAATCGAAAATGATTTATTAAAACGTGTTTCAACACTTCAAAATCCGTTCATTCGACTCGAGGGCTTGATTAATGTATATTAATCTCCGTCAAACGTTATCTCGACAAAAGTCTCCCTATGTCTTCTTCCATAATCGATATCCCCAACAAAATGTTAACACACGCTACACATGTAAATCGAGACGCAACATAAAAACACAACTACTACTAAAACCCCTAAAAAAAAAAAAGATTCGAAACTATTCAATTAAATCCATCCGACGAACGCCGTCAAAATTCCCAAAAAAAAGTGTTTCAACGCTCGAAAAATCCGTGCATTCGACTCGAAGGCTTCATTAATATATATCAATCGCTGTCAAACGTTATCTCGACAAAGGTCCCCCTGTATTTCTTTTCCCATAATCAATATCTTTATCAAACTATCGAAAAAGCTACAAATGTAAACCGTGTCGCAACACAAACCACAACTACTAAAAAAAAGCCCCCTAAAAAGCCTCCTCGAAACTATTCAATTAAATCCATCCCACTCACGCCATCAGAATTCCCAAAAAAAAGTGTTTCAACGCTCGAAAAATCGGTGCATTCGACTCACTTTATTAATCTATATCAATCGCCGTCAAACCTTATCTCGACAAAGGTCCCCCTGTATTTTTTCCCCGTAATCAACATCTTTATCAAACTATCCAAAAAGCTACACATGTATACCGTGTCGCAACACAAACCACACTACTAAAAAAAAACTTATCAAAACCCTCCTCGAAACTATTCAATTAAATCCATCCCACGAACGCCATCAAAATAAAAAAAAGTGTTTCAACGCTCGAAAAATCCGTGCATGCGCTTCAAGGTCTTTCGTATTTCTTTCCCCACAATCAATATCTTTATCAAACAACCAAAAAACCTACACATGTAAATCGCGACGCACCACAAAAACGTCTCCTAAAAACCCCCTAAAAACCCTCCTCGAAACAATTCAATTAAATCCATCCCACTCACGCCATCAAAATTCCCAAAAAAAAAGTGTCTCAACGCCCAAAAAATCCGTGCATTCGACTCGAGGGCTTGATTAATGTATATTAATCTCCGTCAAACGTTATCTCGACAAAGGTCCCCCTGTGTTTTTTTTTCTCTCCAAGGGACGCGACTCTCGCGCTTCTTTTATCAAAGCACCAGCAGCACCAGCAGCAGCAGCCGAGAGTCCGTCGGCTCGCACTCGGTTCCCGAGTTGTTCTTTCTTCGCAGCGGGAAGAAAACGAGTGGTGCGCTGCTGCCGTGTGTGCTGCGTGTTTCCGTGTATCCATTCGCGTGTGTGTCAGCCGCGCGCAGGCCTCTTTTCGAGATATATAGGATATATATTCTCCCGACGATGGAAACGAGCCGGCCGGCTTTCGTGGGCTGCGCCCCGCACCGTCTGCAGGGCCCGGGGGGGGGGGGGGGGGGGGCAGGGAGGGGGAGAGAAAAGAAAGATTTGTGAACGCGTGCGTGAGTAAGGAAGAAGAAGAAGGGGGGGCGAAACGCATGCACGGACGCGCGCACCCCGGTCTCCCTGCTTTAGCCCCCTCTACACACTCGTAAGCCGAATACCAAACGAGACCAGCAACCGCCGCCCGGCTCGCTGCTGCTTTGCCTCTCCGCTTTCCTTCCTTCCTCCTTTCTCTCCTTCGCGTCTTCTCGACGTGTTTTGTGTATATGTATATATATATATATATTGTATATATATGTTGTACACTTTATCTTTCTCGCTCTCGCCTGAGTCCTAAGAGCCTGAACGTCTTTGACCTTCCAGTCTCTTCTAAACTTCGTCCCGACGAGTTTCCGCAGTTTTTGCATGGCCATCGCGACGCGAGACGCGGAGAGTTGAGTTTTGGGCGCGTCACAGGTTAGAAAACGTTTTCCCCGTTTTTGTGACGTTGAGGTTTTAATTGTTGCGATGCAACGGAAGTAAAAGCAGCGAAATATTAATTTTTTGTTGTCACTGGTCACTGTGGCCAAAGGGACTTTGTCCGGAATAAATACCTTTTTTGGGGCGGGCACTGGGATAATATTTTTTTATCAAAAGTATTATATTTAGGGAGTATCGGGTTAAAATTTGAGTTAAATCGATCTTTTATTTACGGAGTTATGATTTTTTTTGTTAAAAAATGTATTTTTTTCGATCTTTCACTATCATTAATTTTCAAAAATATGTTGCAATTTAATGTTGGGAAATTTGAACACGAGAAGTGTGAACACGAAGGGTTAAACTTGGTGGCCACAATTGGACCAAAGGTGGCCAAAAACGGTACTTCTACCCTAACGACTAAGAGCGTATCAAAAAAAAAGATTTAACCCCCTAATGGGGGTGAATTATTTGAATTTTTATGGAATGAATATTTTGCTGTTTAATTTCGTTGCAACGATGCAAACATCAATGTCATCCATTTTTGTAGAAAAAGAATCTCGGCCGGAGGGTCGCTGGACTCGCGATTTATTCGGAGGGAGGCGACTTTTTTTGGCTTTCGTCCTCGCGACGCTTACAGAGAAAAAGCGAGCAGCGTGTTTCGCCGCTTCCGGTGACGGCGGTTTTGGCGAAATTCGTGGGTTGCGACTGTGAGTGAGAATGACGACCGCTGATGTTTAGTTCGGGCTTCTATTTTTGTGGTTGCAATTTTTTCGAATTAAATAGTGTATTTTGGAAATTTGTGGACATTTTGAAAGTTTTTTTTTAGCGTTCTGTCTCTGTGGTAAAAAATACCAGATATTTTTCTTCGGTTTCGATTATGTTGAAGTTTGCATCGTTGGAATGCAACGAAATTCAGAAAAAAAAATTCTATTTAACCAAAATGATGGAATTATTAATTAAATCATTATTTAATAATTAAATCATTATTTAGTAATTAGATTATTATTAAATCATTTGGGTTAATTAGAATTATAATTTTTTTCGGAATTTCGTTGCATTCCAACGATGCAAACTTCAACGTCGTCGTTTTCGACTGTTTGTGGAACGACGAATCGCGGAAGATTTTACGCTTTGCATTGACGATCACTGATTGATGATTTTAGCGTTAGATCCGTAAATATTTCCTCGTTTTATCGCGTGCGACGTATGTGGAATTTTTTTTTCCTCGCAGATAAAGCGGAAAAGTCCGGATTGTGAAATGGAAAGCAGCTGTCGTTGCAGACGGGTGAGAAAATATTGACGACGAGTGAATAACGACGGGATACGATCGAGAGATATTTAACCCCCGTTCGCTCGAATGTCGTACAATCTTGTCGTACATCCCGGCGCTCGCGCTCGTGGCACACAAATAGCAGCAGCCCCCGCGCACTGTTTTCGCCATTCCACAAGCCCATAAAACATGTTTGTTCAAGAAAACGCTCGCGGCACGATTCTCCCCTCCCGCTTCTATTTCCATCGGCAGCTTCGCTGATACCGGAAGTCGGCGGGGCTCCGACGGTTACAACACGGCGGGCAGATATACGAAATTAAGTGTGCGCAAGACTAATCCCCGGAAAATAATAAAAATGGTTTTCAGCCCTTTTAAACAAATTCGAAAATTGATCAAAACATTTTTTTTTTTTTAGAGACTGAACTGAATTTTTTATGTATGTTTCATACATAAAAAATTTAATGTACGACATTTTTTGACAAAAACATATTTTCCATGAAAGCATAACATCGAAATGGAAGAATACAGGAAGAATAAAAAGCTAAATGGTGAAGTTGAAGAAACATGGGCAAGGGCAAGGTGTGGAAGTGCAGGAAGAGAGTCGAACGAAGGTTACAAGAATACCAAGCGTCGTCTATATGGGTTAGAGGAGGAAACCTCAGTTCATATGTGCAAATGTCCAGAGGCTCAGAAGATGATAAGAACGGAATTGTTGATGTATGTTTCATATGTAAAAAAAAATTAAATGTACATTTTTCGACAAAAATATGGTTTCCATGGAGAGTAGAGAGCGTGGAACATGTGTACAAGTCGAGAAGCAAAGAAGGTCATGAAAAAAGACGTGGTACAGACGCTGAAAAAATGGTTATAGAGGGCACAAGGGGTGCAGCAATCACAAGGAAAATTAATGAGTGCTTATGCGGAATACCGATCACAAAAATGTGCGAATAAGTCTGACAATTCGAGACAATCGCTAACTTAGTGGGACGTAAAGAAAGTAGGGATGAAAGCTATGGTATGCTATCTGATACGATATGAGGTGCTGTAAGGTGGACAAAGGTAAATGTACAAAGGCTAAATTTATATACTTAACATAATGATGCTGAAGTTTGTATCGTTGGAGTGCAACGAAATTCAGAAAAACAAATTAATTCTAATTAACCCAAATGACGAAATTAGGTATAAAAGATCATCATAGCAACTACTCACTATGATGACTTCTTATACCTAATTCCATAACATGGGTTAATTAGAATTAATTTTTTTTCTGAATTTCGTTGCATTTCAACGATGCAAACTTCAACATCATTTAACATATGTAAAGTTTAGAAATTTAGTGATAAGGGAATTGTGTTGTTCAAGGGGGGTGGGGGGGATTGTGTAAAACCCTCCGGGGTGTACTCGGAAATAAAGACACTACTACTACATCTTCCATGGAAGCATAATATCGAAGTGGAAGAATACTGGGAGGATAAAAAGCGAAGTGGTGAAGTTGAAGAAACATGGCAATGATGAGGTGTGGAAGTGCTGGGAGAGAGTCGAACAAAGGTTACAATACCAAGTGTCGTCTATGTGGGATGGAGGAGGAGACCTCAGTTCATATGTGCAAATGTACAGAGGCTCAGAAGGTGATAAAAAGGGATTGGAAGGTGGTTGGCAGGCGAAGACTGTGACACAGAATGGATGATAAGTAAGGCCTTATGCACAGGAAAACCTGCAATCGTCCTTTGTAAACACATATCGGAATTTGAAAAAAAAATGGCAGAAAAGAGCGAGTGAAGTGAGAAATTAATGGAATAATTTTTGGTAAGCGTTGAACTAGGTAGAAAGCGTGAAATAAGTTAAATGTTTTGTATTGATAATGGGGTCTATATTATGGAAAGGACAATTTTTAGAAGACCAAAAGGGATAAAGATACGAATAAAAAACTAACTGACTGTATCTACAATAAGCCCACAATTTTTAACAAACAAAAATCAGCTTCCCTTATTTGCCCTTATTTCAAATAAATATTTATATTTTTTTGAATCCACATACATTTTTCTCCATAAAGATAAAATAACAAAGATAAAGATTAGAATAACAAACTAACTAACTATATCTACAATAACCCCACAATTTTCAACAAAAAATCAGCTTCCCTTATTTGCCCTCATTTCAAATCAATATTTATATTTTTTAAATCCACATACATTTTTCTCCATAAAAATAAAATAACAAAGATAAAGATTAGAATAACAAACTAACTAACTTTATCTACAATAACCCCACAATTTTCAACAAAAAATCAGCTTCCCTTATTTGCCCTCATTTCAAATAAATATTTATGTTTTTTTTAAATCCACATACATTTTTCTCCGTAAAGATAAAATAACAAAGATAAAGATTAGAATAACAATCTAACTTAACTATATCTACAATAACCCCACAATTAAAAAAAATATCAGCTACCCTTATTTGCCCTCATTTCAAATAAATGTTTATATTTTTTTAGAATCCACTTACATTTTTTCCCACGATCAAGAATACATTTTCCCCAGTCCATACACATTGCGAATCACCTGGCGAACAATATTTCTTATAATCGAAACCCACAATTGCGCGTCGCCCGCAAACCCCAACCGCAGTGTGACCGGCTCGACGGGGTCGGGAATGCAAATCGAGCCTCTTATCCGGCCAAAAAGTAATCTTGTTTAGACGTTTGGCGATAAAACTCGTCGCGCGTCGGTGACACAATGATCCATGCCCAGCGTATTGCGGGTCACATCCGTCTCGCGACTTTCCCCACCGGAAGCCGCCGTCGACAAAATAAACACACCGCGAACGGTGAAAAAAAAAAAAAAACAGCTATTACAGATTCGAGAAAAATTAACACGTCCGATAATCCATTACCGGCGGCTGACGTTGAGAGCGCCTGAAATAAATTTAACGCTCGACATTAATCTCCCGTTTGAGCGGCGCATTTATTATGACGTTGAAATTTGCATCGCTGGAATGCAACGAAATTCAGAAAAAAAAAAATTAATTCTGATTAACCCAAATGATGAAATTGCGTATAAATATCATCATATGAACTAATTGATATGATGACTTTTTATACCTAATTTCGTCATTTGGGTTAAATATAATTTAAAAAAAAATTATTTATATATAACTAATGTAAAAAAAAATTGTTTGAAAAAAAATGAGTTACATATAACTAATAAAAATAATTTTTATATAATAATAATAATAATAATAATAATAACAATAATATAATTTTTATATCAAAATAATTTTTGAAAAAAAATTAGTTATATATAACTAATTTTTTTCTGAATTTCGGTGCATTCCAACGATGCAAACTTCATCATGATCATTTATTCGATGCACAAAGATCTTGCTTATCGGATTATTGGTCAGAGCCGTCGACTTCGCACGTCCAATCCGATCTCTTCCCCCCTCCCCCCTTCCTCGACCCCCCGATCGTCGTCTCCTTCGGTCCTGCTCTAATTCAATTAATTGACGCTAACGGAATCGCGGTCGTTAATTGAATCGACGCGTAGGTATTAGGTTTATACTGTACTCCACGGCCGAGGAAGTCAATATCGTTAGGCGACTCTCGTGCTCGGCTGCTGCTGCTGCTGCTGCCGACGCACGTACTGCGCGAATCAAAGGGTTGATTAACGACGGTAACGAACTATCTTCGATCTCGCTCGTCGTCCCTCGAACTCTCGTTTCGCGAATCCTCGGCGAGAAATAGAATTCCACTTAATTCTCCGCTCTTCGTGTTCGCCGGTTTGTCCTTCGAGTCACCTTCGTCTGTTTATCCAAGTCGATTGTGTCCGTTATGCTTTGTCTTCTTTGTCGTCGAAATTTTCCCCTCCTGACGATTCTAAGTTGGATTCTTGACTCACTATTTGGACTCGTTTGATGTGAAGTGCAACACGTAAAAAAAAAAACTCATTTTTCTCAAAGATTGTTGGCAATTTTATTTCTAAGTTGTAAATCGGTTTTTCCTTCGAGTCAGCTTCGTCTGTTTATATTCATAAATCGATTGTTTATTATGGTTTGTCTTCGTTGTCGTCGAAATTTTCCCCTCCTGACGATTCTAAGTTGGATTCTTGACTCACTATTTGGACTCGTTTGATGTGAAGTGCAACACGTAAAAAAAAACTCATTTTTCTCAAAGATTGTTGGCAATTTTATTTCTAAGTTGTAAATCGGTTTTTCCTTCGAGTCAGCTTCGTCTGTTTATATTCATAAATCGATTGTTCATTACGCTTTATCTTCTTTGTTGTGGAAATTTTCCCCTCCTGACGTTTCTGAGTTGGATTCGTGACTCACAATTGGGACTCGATTGAGGTGAAGTGCGACACGTGAAAAAAAAAAACTCATCAATTTTCTGAGTTTTCTGAAAGATTGTTGACAATTTTACTGCTGAGTTGTATATCGGTTTGTCCTTCAAGTCACCTTCGTCTGTTTATATTCATAAATCGATTGTTTATTATGGTTTATCTTCTTTGTTGTCGAAATGTTCCCCTCCTGATGTTTCTAACTTGGATTCTTGACTCATAATTCAGATTTTAACGTGAAAGAAAACTCAGTCGGTAACAAAAACTGTTTTCCTGTTTTCTTAAAAATCGTTGATATCTTGAGGAAAAAAATTGGGGACAGTCCTAAAACTGGCAAACAATTTTTGTTACCGATCGAGTTTTTCAAACATGTCAAACTTCACAGTTTGCCAAGCTTTGCGTCTCGATTCTGCGCTGTGTTAACCGCGCGTTCTGCCTCAACCTCGGTGCGGTATCAGATCGGTCGCGTCAAATCTGGAAAGTGACCTTTCCGGGGAAAGAATAAACTCGAGTGGTCGATAATGTCTTATCGCTCCTGTCGCCCGTCGTTATCTGTCCAACTGCAGCGCGCGACATCTGCAGTAGCTTTCTTTTTATTGTATGTAGTTCGTGTCTATATACAAACGTCACGCTCGTGATTCGTGAGGGTTATTGACATCGGAATTAATTTTTCCTAGCCCATCGATTGCTCTCCAGCTGAGCTAAAATTGCCCTTCGTCATATTATTTATTTATTTATTTATTTATTTGTTTGACGTATTTGACGTGAGGACTCCAGACCCAAACCGATTGATTGTTAAAATAAGTATTTTGGTGCTACACCAAAATATTCGAAAGATTTTATAATAGGAAAGATCTTATTTGAATTATAACGATTTCGTGTCTTCTAAAAATTTACTTTGCCCACATAATTTTGTTTAAATAAAAATAAAAAAAAATCATTATAACACCAAAAGTAAAATTACTACAAGGTACCAGGTTTAAACCTCACCATCGGCGTAATGGAAATTAAAAACGTTTTTCAGAGATAATTGGTGGAAAAATGTGATCAGATTTTATAGCAAGCTATAAAATTAGTCCCCAATTTTATATGAATCTATAAAATTGGTCCCTAATTTTATATCAAGCTATAAACTTGGTCCCCAATTTTATATCAAGCTATAAAATTGTTCCCCAATTTTATATCAAGCTATGAAATTGGTCCCGAATTTTATATCAAGCTATGAAATTGGTCCCGAATTTTATATCAAGCTATAAAATTGGTCCCGAATTTTATATGAATCTATAAAATTGGTCCCGAATTTTATATCAAGCTATAAAATTGTTCCCCAATTTTATATCAAGTTATAAAATTGGTCCCGAATTTTATATCAAACTATAAAATTAGTCCCCAATTTTATATCAACCTATAAAAATTGTGGACAATCCAACAAGGCACCGCATTTTCATACAGCAACAAAAGCATGACACTAAACTACAAAATCAACGAACTTAACCCCAACGCATGAGATATTTGCAAATTATTATTAACTCCCAATTGCCTCGCCAGTGCAAAAAGACCAGAGTCACGCGTTTCATTTTTTATTAGTCTTTAATCGCGATTTCGGATATTCCGGGGCGAAGCCGACTCGGCAGCCGGTGTGACGTAACGAGAATAAATGGGTCCCGGGGTTTTAACGCGTTAATCGATATTATCCTCGTCTCCCTCTGGGCGGTTCGTCGTCCGCCGGTACCACGAAAATTTTCGTCGCGCTCGAAACGCGCGACGCGCTCGCCGAGATACCGAAGGCCTCCTGTGTATCGCACGAGAAATAATAACGCTGAGCGTTCTCGTTCCGTCGGGTTTATCTTATCGGCCCCGTAAGCGGGGAGGAGAGCAACGTGAAAGCCGACGACGAGAGCGTCGAACGACCGGCCCTCCTCCGCTCGTCCAACAAGGTGTTGAACGCGCTACGCGCGACGCGTCCGGCTACGTGAGAATATTATACACCTTATCGAACGCGTCCGGGGAAAATTTAATACCTATCATAATAACAGTCATTTTCAAACGGCTAATTAGCACGCCGCGAGCCGTAATGCGTGCGGCGAACGCGCGCCGTGTGCAATTATTTATGCGCTAAGGCGACGACAATTAAAAATTAGATACACGCCTCCGTTACGGTTTGTCGTAGAAATATTAGACGTAAGAATTTAGTGCTACACAAATAATTCGGATGACAGCAAAAAAAAACATTTATTACGAAGAATTTAATTGTACTTTAATTCATATTTTGTGGTCTTCATAAAAATAGTAATAATAATAAGAATCATTTTCAAGTAGCTAATTTCATGCCAACGACTATAATATATGTAAGGTACTCGAGCCATATAATTATTTATGTCGTAATGCATCAACAATTAAAAACTAAATATATATCTCGTTACCATTTGTCGTGAAAATATTAGACGTCATGATTTAGTGCTACACAAATAATTCGGATGACAGCAAAAAAAACTCATTTATTGCGACGAATTTAATTGTACTTTAATTCATATTTTGTGGTCTTCATAAAGATAATAATAATAATAGTAATTTTCAAATAGCTAATTACCATGCCAACGACTATAATATATGTAAGAAACTCGAGCCATATAATAATAGTAATAACAGTCATTTTCAAATAACTAATTACCATGCGAACGACTATAATATATGTAAGGAACTCGAGCCATATAATTATTTATGTTGCAATGCATCAACAATTAAAAACTAAATATATATCTCGTTACCATTTGTCGTGAAAATATTAGACGTCAAAATTTAGTGCTGCACAAATAATTCGGATGACAGCAAAAAAAGCTCATTTATTGCGACGAATTTAATTGTACTTTAATTCATATTTTGTGGTCTTCATAAAGATAATAATAATAACAATGACAATAACAGCCATTTTCAAATAGCTAATTACCACGCCAACGACTATAATATATGTAAGGAACTCGAGTAATATAATTATTTATGTCGCAAAGCACCAACAATTAAAAACTAAATATACACCTCGTTACCATTTGTCGTAAAAATATAAGACACGTCATAATTTGACGTTACGTAAATACAACGAAAATAAATGTTAGGATGACATTAAGAAGTGACTTATTAATTAATTAACGTATTTTGCGGTTGTAACGATCCACGTTATATTTAGTTTGAAAAAAAAAAAAAAACCTGTAAATCCTCGCTGTAATAATTCACGCGAAGCGAGCGTGACAGCCGCTCTCGCAGCTACTGTGGAATTTTCGACGAGAAAAGTTAACGCAATTTGTCGTGACACACGCGGCTGTAAAATTTGAACTTTGCCTCGCGAAACGCCGCGAGAATTCCACGTGAAATGCGTGCGCGACGGCGCATCAGTCTTTCCTCCACTCGGCGCTGACTCGACGAGCGTCTCGACGCCAGCCGAGATCTCCTCCGTATATTTCTTCGTCAACATCCGTCTCCCTGTCTCTCGTATTGCGATACCTCGCTTGAATTTCTCGGCTCACGCGCATCAGCGCGGCGCTTCGAACACGAGAAAGTCGTGATAACGCGACGAACGACGTACATTACACGAGCTGGTTAATTAACCCCGTGACAACGTTCAACGCGTCGGCTGTAAACATTTTGTCAATATCTAATCGGATTTTTTTTAAACTTTTTTTTTGACTCGAGAAAAATATTCCGTCGACAATATTGAAATAAATTTCAATTAACGTCGACGATAACGAGGAAAAAATACTTTTTTTCTATCAGCAATTTAGATTATTTTGAAATATCGAAATCAAGTTATATTTGTAAACTTTTTTTCCTTCATCAAACCAGGGTTGTGAATTCCCGAATATTTTAGAAATAAATTTGACGCTACTGTTGGTTTTGTAATTATTAATTAATGATAGTAACATGGAGTAATTGTAATATAATGTGTACATTTTTTAATAGCTGCGAAGAATATTTATTGTCAATAAAATGTCACCGCAATTTTCCTGAAAAAAATGGACAAATGCGGTTGATTCATTACGAAAGTAATTGAAAACCGACTTCTATTTTTTACTCACTCGCTTAGCTGCACACCGAATATCTCTACGTAAAAAATCACTGCACCAAAAATCTTTACACCAAACAATTTCAAAACAATTTACAAAAAAAAAAAAAAAAATCTACACCAAAAAACTTGACACAATAAAACGCGAAATAATTTCCATACCGACAATCCCTACATCAACTAAATTATACACAATCTCAAAACCGAGCGGCTCAACACCGTACAACTTGACGCAACAAAAAGTTACCAGAAAAAAAATAATCTACACAAAAAATGGTACACAAATAAAATCAGAAAACAGTAAAAAAAAAAGGTAACCGTAAACCAAAACCTTCCTGCAATACTCGAACCGGAAGCCCCGAGCGCCGTCGAAGAAAGCGCGTGACGACGAAAAAAAAAGAAAGCCCACCAGAGGGCGCGCGCTGCGCAATAAAATGTTACCACAAAAAAATCTACACAAATAAAATCAGAAAACAGAAAAAAATTAACTGTAAACCAAAATGTTCGAGCAATACTCGAACCGGAAGCCCCAAGCGCCGTCGAAAAAACCGCGTGACGACGAAGAAAAAAAAAAAAAAAAAAAAAAAACCCACCAGAGGGCGCGCGTTGCGCCGTCGCGCGCAGCGTTTCACGAAACGCGTGAACCCATATACAATAACCGCCCATGGAGTCCGGGCGGTCGCGCGCGGTGCCCGGGCGAGCGTATTGTGGTTAAATGAATTATTTTTTAACGAGGCCCGCATTATTACCGGTGTGTACAATGCGGTCCGTTGTCCATGCCGGAGCGTTTTGTAGGCGAGTGAGAAAAAGTGGACGGGGCGGGGGGGGGGGGGGGGAGAGGGATAGGCGGTTCGGGCGGGTAGAAAGAGAAAGAGAGCGAGAAAGACGGACTGGTAACACTGCATACAACGTGTATTTTCACAGCCCTTCTTCCTCCCTGCGTCACAACAGCCTTCGCTCCCGATTATACTCAACCAACGTAAACATATAGATGTACGACACACTGTATACATATATATATATACATATATATGTATATATACATATCTGGCGGCACTATAGCGTTTTTCTTTGCGTGCATACATCACGACGCCAGAGAGACTCCGGCTTCCCAGCTCCGCTGGCGTGAAAACACAGCGGCGAAAGAAAAGCCCCTCGCGAATGTCCCGGGTGGAGAGGGAGAGAGAGAGAGAGAGAGAGACAAACGCCACACGCGATACAAACACTCGCGTTGCGCCCGCGAAACTCACAAACAAATCCCATTTCGCGTTTTCTCTCTTTTTTTTCTTTCTCTATTTCTCTCCTTCTCTCTTTCTTTTTTCTTTCTCTCTTTCACTTTCGCTATTTCTCTCTCTTTCTTTTTTTCTTTCCTCTTTCTCTCACATTCTTTTTCTCTTTCTCTCTTTCACTCTTTCTATTTCTCTCTCTCTCTCTCTCTCTTTCATTTTCCTTTCTCTCTTTCTCTCTCTTTTTTCTTTCTCTCTTTCACTATCTCTCTCTCTCTCTCTTTCTCTCTTTTTTCTCTCTCTCTCTTTCTCTCTCTCTCTATTTCTCTCCTTTTTTCTCTCTTTCTTTTTTCTTTCTCTCTTTCACTCTCTCTCTCTTTCTCTCTCTTTTTTCTTTCTATCTCTCTCTCTCTATTTCTCTCCCTTCTTTCTCTCTCTTTCTTTTTTTTCTCTCTCTCTCCAAGGCAGAAATACAGAGCGAGAGAGGCCGAACGACGCAGCTCTTTGTCTGGCAACTTTTGTAATGGTTTCTGGTGTGCGCCGCTCACGCGGGTTTCCCCTGTGCTTCCATCTCTCTCTGCTGCTGCTGCTGCTGCTGCTCTGTGTGCTCAGTGTGCACAGGTGCGCCGAGCGTTGACGGACCGTTGCCTCTTTTTCTCAATCTCTGTTCACATCGTCCCGACTATATATACCAAACATATTTCGCTGAAAGTATAGTAATAGCGAGGGCCATTGATATCCGCTGAACTCCTCCCTCCCTCCCCTTCGCCACCCCCCGCCGCGAGGACTTGACATTCAACGTTTGTTCGCAGTTGACATGAAAGACCGTCACATTGGTCCTTGATTTTCCGGCTCAGGGTAATAGCGGTTTTGTCAAATTGAGGTCTAATGAGGTTTTCTCCTTTATAAACTTGATCTTTACAACCTCGCGTTTTCTTTCAGTCTGCGACGACCTTTTTTTTTTTTTTTTTGCTCTTCTTACTCGCGTTTTTCCTTCCTCCTTTTTGCCAGACTAGATGTTAACACGCTGGGACAAAGGACGACGGCGCTCGGGGGATCGCAGGGAACAATTTCCAGATTGCCAGATGCGCTGAGAAAATTCTGCGAATGATTTTTTTTTTTTTTTTCTTAGTTTGGAGAGATTTGTGTCGTGCACGTTTGTCGCTGGATCTCGACGACAAATTACGACGGATTTATTACAGTGGCAAAAGTGTCGAGCTTTTTTTTTGTTGCAGTTTTTTTTGTCACTTGGATTTAATTTACAGTCGGGAAGTTTTGGTCGAAGTTGAAACTTTAGAATTAGTGGAATTCATAGTGATCACCTCGAGCTACCAAAATAAATCAAGGATCGCTTACAGATCAGTGAAATATATGCGAATCCTGGTAGAAAGTCTGAAGCATGAAATCCGGCCCAAATCAGGCCCAACTCGGGCCCTGCTCAAGGCCTGATGTAACGCTGCAGATTTTCTACCGGGAAAGATTGGCAAAAGAATCCAGATTTATGACGCTATCAATGTGTAATTATACATTGTTTGTCCTTTTTTCTTCTTTCTTTTATTTTATTTTTGCGTCTGTACTGTCTGACACATTTAATATTCGCTAATAACGTCGCTGTTGATGTGACTATAAATAAATAAAATAAATAAAAGTAGAGATTGTAGAGTTTACACTGAATTTTGAACTTGGACAAAAACAGAAAAGAAATCCTGGAGAATTATAAAAACTGTTCCTGACAAAAATAGTTCGTCCAAAAATGACGCAAATTTATTTCCCAAAAAAAATAAACGGGAGACATTTTTTTTATATTTTTTTTGCAAAAAGTTCAAACAATTTTTAAATAAAATAAATAAAAATAAAAATTGTAGAGTTTACACTGAATTTTGAAGTTGGACAAAAACAGATAAAAAATTCTGGAGAATTTTAAAAACTGTTCCTGACAAAAATTATTCGTCAAAAAATTACGCAAATTTATTTCCCAACAAAAAAAATAAACGCGAGTCATTTTTTTATATTTTTTTGCAAAAAGCCCAAACAATTTTTAAATAAAATAAATAAAAATAGAAATTGTAAAGTTTACACTGAAGTCTGAACTTGGACGAAAACAGAAAAAAAAAAATTCTGGAGAATTTTAAAAACTGTCCCTGACAAAAATAATTCCTCCAAAAATTATGCACATTTATTTCCCAAAAAAAAAAATAAACGCGACTAATTTTCTTTAATTTTTTTACAAAAAGCTCAAACAATTTTTTTCGCACCGCCGCCGAGAAACCGTCGTGTGGGAAGTGGGACGTGCTTTGCATAGTACTTAGCCCCGCGCGTCTACTTACAACCGCTAATTGTTTAACCACCTTCGTCGGGCATGATTTCTCCGAGTTATTCCGCAGCTCGCGCTGAAGAAGTGGCTTCCGGCAATTTTCCGAGCGCTGCCCCTTTCCGCGTTCGCCTCCTCTTCTTCGTCTCCCGAGCATCTCGCTAACTAGACAAGCAGGATTCGCTCTCACGTCCTACGCGGTTCGTGCAAATATATATATATATAGTATATAATATATATGTATACATATATGTATGTATCTAAGGTCCGACCGCGTGCGGTTAGTGAATCCTACTTTCCACTCTTCGCAATCATACAATTCACCGTAATTCGTGACCGAGCGTTCAGCACGAGTATATATAGTGATATATATATATAATGTGGCTTTCGCCACTGCAACACTGTTTTACAACAGATATTTACGACAATCCGCGAATACCCGGAACGCACACGCGAATTATCTACCCGAGTGGTTTATCGCAATTTCCACCGGTCTACCTGGTATTGACTGCGTCGAGGCTCGTTAGGCGCAGCCATTTGCCCGTCGTTATTCCGTAAATATTTAGTACGGACAACTGCGTGGCCTCGTCAATCCGCCGTCCGTCGGAGACCCCACAGGGAGATGGCAAAAATGTGCGGGAACGACTCGCGGTAGTCGTGCGGCGATTGTGGAATGTTGCGGCTGTTTCGCGATTTTTCCTATACTTGGGAAAAAGATGGATTGAAAAAACTATCAGCCGGAATATTGTTTTTAAACATAAATAAGGATGGGAATATTTTACTCAGCAATTATTTCCACACTGAGGAAAAAAAAATTAGGCCCAGGCGGTAACAACCCCAATAATATTTCTTAAGTACAAAAACAATTCACTGAAACGTAATTGAATTTTTTTATCAATTGTTTTTATTTCGCAAATTAAATAGAAATTGATGCTTAGATTTTGTGTTATGCGAATTTAAAACATCGTTGTGGAATTAATAAAAAAAAAAGATGTTGTGACTTAAGTTTGAAACATTATTATTATTATTATTATTATTATTATTATTATTATTTACAGAAAGAAAGTTCGTAACTTATAATATCTGCTTCAGTATATTGTGACGAGGCGTTATCACAAAAAAATTGTTTTTGTATTAATTAACATTTATTTTATATTTTTTAAAAATAAAATTGCTATAATTGTTATGCAATAAAATGCATATTAAACAAATATGAATAATTCTTGCTTTGTTTTCATGGAAAAAAAATCTTTATCTGTAAAAAAAAAAATTAAATCTGTAAAGAGCGTAAAAACTTTTTCACTGATCAGTTTCCACCCCTGTTCGAAGTGAACAAAAATTGAAACCCTATAAACCAAGAAATCATCACGTCAGTCGCACAAATAAAAAATGCAGGAAACAAGGAATTGCCGAAAAAAGTGGTGCAAGACCCGTCGACTGGATGCTGCAGAAACGCGAAAAGGTCCGCGAGTCCGTTCCTTTGTGACTACCGTCGAGTGAATGGGAACTGGTTAGAGGGCGAAGGGGGGCGCGAAGGAGGAACGCGAAGAGCGAGCACACGACAGAGAGAAAATGAAGTAGTGTCGCGGGAGACTCGCGGCGAGTCTGGTAGACGACGCAGAAGCTGCAGCAGCAACATCAGCCGGTCGCCTCTTTCACCACCGCCGTCTGTGCTTTCCTCGCTGTTGTCTCGGCCGCTTCGGCCGCCCGTGTTGACACCAGAGACGGCGGAGCGCATTTTTTTCCCCCCAACGTTCTCCATTTTTTCACACTCGCGAGCCTCCATTCGCTTAACGCAAACACGTGAGCACAATAGAAGTCGCGCGCGACGAATGAATCGCGATAAAGAAACACGGCAGACGCGACCGTAGATTTTCACCGTCGACGGTTTTCCGGGTGTCCTTCGCGGATTTGCACACGCCGAACACGCCGATAGGCGCTAACGAGAGAGACGAGTTTCGCAACAAAAAAAAGAAGAAAAAAAAATCGCTGGCACTCTGCCCGCCCCGCCAATCAAGCACGGTGGACGAATGAATTTGCATCCTCACGCACGAATCTTATGGGACTAATTGGGCGATATTTGTTTATGTGAGTTGACTTCGTTTGCTGGGATTTAATTAATCCTTTTATTACTTCGTTTTGTGAAAAATGTGCTTCACGAACTGATGCCAAAAGTAGTGAAAATATGTGAAAGCATGTTTAACTGTACTTTTTGCTGAAAGGCCGTAACTCTTTTTGAGGACATTTTCTTCAAATTAATTTCTTTCTTTGGCAATAGACGAGTTCTACAAATTCCATCTGTACACAGGCGCATCTGTACACTCTGTACACTCTGTACACACTGTTCTGCCAACAATCTTTTTTACTATGCATAACAATCAACTGTGCGGAGCGTGCGCCAAAGAAGAAGAGAGTTTGGGGCATATCTGGGTGTGTGAGGATGCTAGGAAAGACATTAAAAATGAATGGTGTGAGGCTATAGATAAATGGAGAAGCGGCAGAGAAGATGAGGATCTGGCCAGAATTGTAATGGAGAGTTTGAATGGACCGCCGGTCCTGGAACTGTGCGAATACATCAGAGCCTTCGAAAAGATTGCCAGGTCAAGGACTGACGCGAGGAACAGGGAGAAAGCTTAGAATAAAGAACAACATAATAAGTAAATGCGTAAGATGCAGAACTCAGATATATTTAATATACAAATGAATATTAAAAGCTGTAAAATGTAGTCTTAAGATAGACCGTTTAATTGTTATGTAAGTACAAAGACACGAAGTGAGGAGAGAAGGTTTGAATTTATAGAAAGTGATACCAGATTATATGGAACGGAGAGACAAATATGTATTAGGTACTGTGATACTAAATGTAAGAAGAGGATATATGTAAGGCTGGGCGTGCGGAAAGTTGAAGAAACCGTGAACTGGAAATAAATAATACCAAACAAAAAGCGCCTCACTTGTACACGACGAAGGCTTGCCGATACTTTAATGAAAACAAAAAAGTTGACCCGTGTCACCCGTCACGACGAAACTTCTCGCAGCTAACCTTTGCCGCAACAAATCTGTACACAACATGGGTACGACACACCAAATCCTTCTACACAGTTGATCGAAACGTCAAATCTCGACACAGCACTAGTTGGTAATGACAGATTTGACCACAGCGCTGGTAGTTCACGGCAATGTTTGACGCGATGAAAATTGCCCACGGCGAAGTTCTACACAGGCACATCTCTACACAGGCGCATCTCTACACGGACGAGGGCCGTGCGATGGTAACCGCGAGAACACTTTTATCGACTGTCAATTTTGCGTTGAGACGGTAAATGTTGCCGTTTGCCCGAGTGGCCGTAACGCTTTTTGAGGACGTTTTGTCAAAGCTCATTTTTTCCCCGAGTGGCCGTAACGCTTTTTGAGGACATTTTTTCTATATTTACCCCGAGTGGCCGTAACGCTTTTTGAGGACATTTTTTTCTATATTCACCCCGAGTGGCCGTGGCGCTTTTTGAGAACATTTTTTCCATATTCATCCCGAGTGACCGTAACGCTTTTTGAGGATTTTTTTTTTTTTTTCATATTCACGCCGAGTGGCCGTAAAGCTTTTTGAGGATATTTTGTCCAAATTCCCTTTTCCCTCGAGTGGCAGTAACGCTTTTTGAGGACATTTTGTCCAAGTTCCTTTTATTTCCCGAGTGACCGTAACGCTTTTTGAGGACATTTTGTCCAAGTTCCTTTTATTTCCCGAGTGACCGTAACGCTTTTTGAGGACATTTTGTCCAAATTCCCTTTTTTTCCCGAGTAGCCGTAAAACTTTTTAAGGACATTTTCTCCCGAAAGTCCTCCCTAAAGATATTTTCACAAAAAAAAATGAGTCTCATAAACTGATGCAAAAAAAAACAAAAATAATATCGAGTCTCAGAATAAAGATGAAAAATAAATGTGTATCAAGCTCTCTCGAGGTTTCGGGGTTTCCTCTTCGTTCCCGCTTCGTCGTGCCGCGCGCCACATCGGTGTCAAGCTCCGTTGTACAGCTCGGAGACCGCGCGCCAGTTTCGGGGTTTTCGGCGCTGGGTATATCGGCCCCGTGGGAAGCTGCGTGTAGAGTGGGTCGATAGGCACAACCGTGGCAGGGAGTAGTAGCCTCGGAGCGGCGACGGCAGCAGCGCAGTGGGCCGCTCGCGGCTCGAACACACAGACAGGGGGGAAACCGAGTCTCGATGACGGTGAGGCGGCTGCTGCCTGCCTGCCTGCCTGCCTGCCTGCTCGTCGTCGGGCACCGCGCGGTCGATTCCGTCGTGACGACGACGACGACGATGCTCCCGCTGACGACGGTCCTGCTATCGACCGCCGTTCGGTAAGGCACCGGGAGAAACTCGAGTATTATCCACACGCGACCGCGAGACCACCGGGTTCATCGCTATGTAAATCTCTCTCCTTCTTCATTTGACAATTGGATTTCTTTACACGCGCAACACGCAATTTAAACAGTGATTTATATTTTCTCTTTGAAGACGAGGATCATCAAAAAATAGGTTTAGAAAAATATAATGATTTTGTATGATTCTTAAATTTGCGAAGAAATTTTTCAAAAGTTTAGAAATAAATTGATTGGATTACAATTATTTTTATTTGTCATTATGCAGATTTAAAAAATGGTGGCTATTGAATCAATGTATTATTTATTTAATTTATTTAATGTATTAAAGATTTATTTAATTTAAAAACTTACATTTATATAATTTATTAAAGATTTATTTAATTTAAAAACTTACATTTATATAATTTATTAAAGATTTATTTAATTTAAAAACTTACATTTATTCAATTTATTAAAGATTTATTTAATTTATTAAAACTTTATTTTAAAACTTCCGAAAAATTTCGTCTAAAATTTATTATTATGCAGATGACGCGTGAATAATTTTCCACGCGGTGTCAATTTTTCCCTTCAAAGTCTAGAACTGTAAAAAAAATTACAAAATTGATTTCATAAATATCAAAAAGCTATTTAAAAACATTTTAAATTAACTTTTTTGTCTCATTAAAAGTCGAGTTAAATAGCCTGAAAATAGTTGCGTAATTATTTCATACCCGACGGTATTACTCGTTAATAAATCCCGTAAATGCGGTTAAGCGTTACAATGTAAGTCGGCTCGACTCCGAGTGGGCAAAGAAAATTGCTTGACTGTCGAGTGGACGTGAAGAAGTTGATCGACGCGAGGCGGCGAGCGGGATAAACGGCGAAAAGAGAATTCAAGGCCGAACGAGAGTCGGCATCGCTCGCTCGTTATAATGTATGATAAATTAATCGCGTGTGCTGCAAAAATCTCGCGCGTTCGAGCGAACGGCCGAGGTTGCCGCGCGGTCGTTTCCGAGGATCGTGCGGGGCGAGCGTGGAGCGACTGAACGAGGTGGAGCAATATTGTCTCGTCCAGAGCGGCTCTCGGGTCTCGCAGAAGCCGGGAACGAGATTTCTCGACTCTGTTCCGCTCGAGTCCGCCCGAGCAAAGCCGACTGACGCGCGCCGGTCTTTCTCGTCGACTTCCCGCTGAGCGACTTGACGACTCGACGTTGCGTAGTCACGTTTGTGACGCGCGGAACCTACACAAACCTCTGGGTTTGCAGCGCGCGAAAAAAGCGGTTTACATGCCGGCCCCGAAGCCCCCTCGACGTTCGCGTACGATCAGCAACGGTACTCGAGTCAGGAAAAAAAAATTGATCGCAAAAATAATATTTTTTGGGTCCTGGATTGTACAGAAAAAAATGTGCAAAAATGATATCGAATCTCGAATCGTGGAAAAAAAATTATCTACAGAAATAATATTTTTTGGGTCTTAAGTAGCACAGAAACAAAATGTGCAAAAATATCGGTTGAACCTCGAATCGAGAAAAAGAAATTCTAAAAACATAACATTAAAAAAAAATAATAAATAATAATAATAAAATAAAATAAAATTCTAAAAATATTATTATGTATAAAAATAATACGACTTGTTTTCGACTGTTTGTTGTGGCATTTTTTTCTTGCTGTGTAAATACGAAAAATAACTCGTGACTTTAAAGAGACACGAGTTACTTTTAGATTCAAAATTAACACGTCGTTATCTCCCGAGTTTAATTTGCACGCTCTCGACATAATGATTATGACGAGCAACGTGACGACAGCTGCGTGTACGCGAGTATATCGAGCCACGAATACTGATGTATCGGGTCTTGTCGTAGGTCGCGGTGTCTCGCGTCGTTCGTCCGCAGGTGCGCGCACGTGCTCGCAATTTCCTGCGGAGCCTCGACCGTAGTATCTGCACAGCGTGTGACGCGTGGGTTCACCAAACTTGCTCATTATGTTTTGCTTTCGGAAGTCAGAGATGTATTTATATCACACGCAATACCCTAAACAACATGATTCATTTTTCAGTTGTGTATTAGGTAACGTCAAGACAAGTATGGTTAAGATGGATAACGTTGAGGTAGGTAGGGTTAGGTGGCCGTTAAACTTATGAAGGATTAAGTTATGTAGAGTTAAGTTCGGTATGATTAAGTCCGGTAGGATTAAGTTAGGATTAAGTTAGGACTAAGTTAGGTAGAACTAAGTTAGATGCGATTAAGTTAGGTAGGATTAAGTTAGATATGTTTAGGTTTAGATAGTTTCAAATTAGATTTAAGTTAGGAATGATTAAATTAGGCAAGGTTAGGTAATTAGGCGCCTAACTTAATCTTAAGTTAAGGTTAAGTTAAGCTTAAGTTAGGAATGATTAAATTAGGCAATGTTAGGCGCCTAACTTAATCTTAAGTTAAGGTTAAGTTAAGCTTAAGTTAGGTATACCTAACTTAACCTTATAAGATTACGTTAGGTAACTTCACATTATAAGATTCAGTTAAGTAGTTTTAAATTTAGGTACGTTTAAGTTATGTACATTCAACTTAAGTATGATTAAATTAGGTAAGGTCAAGTTAGGTTGGATTAAGTTAGGTACCCTTAAATTAGACAAGTTTAAGCTAGGTAAGATTAAGTTAGGCAAGGTCAAGTCAGGTTGGATGAAGTGACGTACCGTTAAATTAGCTAGAATTGATGTAGGCAGGGTTAAGTTAGCAAGCTATATAAGATGTCTCTATCCAACCAAACCTCCCCAAGACATTCCTCTCTCTCTCCTCACTCCACTCCTTTCCTTTTTCCACAACGCCGAACATATAATAAAACACAGCAGCAGCGGCTCCACTCGATATATCGAGAACAGCCGGAGAGACAGCGAAAGAGAGGATCGTGGTCCACGCTGGTCATATCGGTCGTGCACGACCTCTTTCTTCCCCCGGTGTGTGTTGCGTCGCTGCTGCTGCTGCTGCTGCCGCTGCTACTCGCTCTCTGCGAGAGAGCGGACGACCAGCGGGAAAGTTTATCGCGAACGAAGCAACGAACGGTTGACAGCTCGGTGATGCATCGGTAGCGATCTGCATTGGCGTCGAGACAGCCGACCCACGGGACAGAACCGAACCTCCATGCATTATTATACTATACTACAGACTGTGCGGTTGCACTATGGATTATCGTATGCAACGGGATTGCCTGCAGCAGCAGCAGCAGCAGCAGCAGCCAACATTACTGCTGCTTCCACGTATCCGCATCCGCTTTCAGCGCGGCGCACCGAGAGAAGCAAAGAAAGAAAAAAAAAAAGAAAAAACACGACACCACTTCGTCCGCTCAGTGGCCGCGCACACGGCAAATACCCGGCACTTGTCGTATGGAGCAAACTCTCTGTCTATGTCCTACGTCACATCGAGCGCTTTGGACCAACTTGGACGTGCCTCGTATAGCCGGCCAGTTCCTTATTTAACCCGTGTTACTTTTTGCAATCATCTTTCCAGCCTCGCTACTTACCGATCGAGTCGTCGTCGTCGTCGACGTTTCCGAGTCCTCCGCCCTTCTTTACCCCTCTTTCTCTCCTTGATGCCCTTAACGACTCCCGGCGCGGCCTCTCGCGATAAGCCGCTTGTTAATTACTCCGTGGGACGTGCGCGCCACCGGGGATGCGCGACATGTGGCGTGAAAAAACGTCAATCGTCGAGGCAGCGACGCGACGCAACCGGCGCTGAGTTCATCCATCATATCGGTGTGCACGAGAGGATGGCGAGACGCGCGGTGACAGTGAGACGTATCGAAGTTTTTAATTGACCCGACGCCCCGAACATTCACTCCGCGTCGTGTCGGATCGGGGTGACGGTTGTATGACATTTTTTTCTTTTTTTTTTTTGTTTGGGTTTTGTTTGTTTTTTAATCGCTCGGCTCAGCGGTGATTGTGGGGATTTGGCGTGGGACTGGTGACACGAAAAGCGGGTACGACTGGTTTGGTGATGTTTGGAGGGTCGGGAGTAGCCGAGGAATTTTGAGGCGGGTTTGGGATGGGCTTAAAAAATAACTTTTTTATCTGAATATTTATCTTTTATCTGGAGAATATTTATCTTTTATCTTTCAGAAGTATTTATCTTTCATCTTTCAGGAATATTTATCTTTTGTCTTCTAGAAATATTTATTTTTCATCTTTCAGAAATATTTATCTTTTCTCTTTCGGAAATATTTATCTTTTATCTTTCAGAAATATTTATCTTTTATCTTCCTGAAATATTTATTTTTTATCTTTCAGAAATATTTATCTTTTATCTTCCTGAAATATTTATCTTTTATCTTTCAGAAATATTTACCTTTTATCTTCCTGAAATATTTATCTTTTATCTTTCAGAAATATTTATTTTCCATCTTTCAGAAATATTTATCTTTCATCTTTCAAAAATATTTACTTGTATTAAAATCTATTCTAATATTTGATTTATCTAAAGATATTTCAGTTTTAAAGCCTCCCATTACTTTTCAACTATAGTTCCACGAAATCGCCTCAAATTTCGACGATAAATTTGCCACATGAATAAACAAAAAACTTTGCACAAATACAAAAATAAATATCTTTCTCATCACCAATCTTTTTACAAGTTGACGAAAAAATCACGTTTACACAAACATTTTTTTTTTTTTTTTCTTATTCGCACTAGGAAAATCGTGTCGACTTTTTCGAAACATGGATTTTCGTGTTCACACCCGGAGCAAGTTTACCGCCGATGCCCGTTGAATGAAAGCGCAGCGAGAGCGTAGTGTGCGATTTAATCTTCGGTCAATATTTGGCGAGCAAGTACACGCGGTAGTTGGTGTATCTCGTCGTTCGTTCGTTCGTTCGTTCCCGGTTCGTTTGTTCGCTTATCGATACGTGGGCAAAGTATGCCAGAGGGCTTACGCCGGAATCGCTTCCGTTCGAACGCACACACGTTTGTGCCTATATATATACACGCTATATGTATAATATGTATGTGCTTAAATCTTCAAACTCCCAGCTCTACCTGGGCCACCGAGCTGCATCGTGAAAACAAACATACGTGCATCAGCCTTGGGTAGCAAGCTGCAAGCTCCCTCGATCCTCGCACGTCGCGCGAAGTTTAGTCGCCCGAAGGTTGCCGCTCGCCTCGAGTGTTCGCCGAGGATAGGAGAAACGTGGGACGACGTCGAGCACATTTTTTTAACGTTAAAACAGGCAAAAAATGCCCCAAGTACCGCGTACCGAGCACGTCCGAGTTGTTGACGCCTGGTGGAATGACTGTAGCGTTTTATGTGCAAAAGTCGGATTCTGATCTATGGTGCAGTCGTTTTGTTCGCCGAAAAAAAATTGCCTGACTTTTTCCTGATTTTTTCCTGACCACAGTTCTGACGACTTCTAAAAAAAATGAAGTTACAGTTTGCATCGTTGGAATGCAACGAAATTCAGAAAAAAAATTAATTCTTAGTTAAATAAATCATGAAATTAGGTATAAAGTCATCAAAGCGATTAGTTGCTATGATGACTTTTTATATCTAATTTCATGATTTATTTTAATTAGAATTTTTTTTCTGAATTTCGTTGCATTCCAACGATGCAAATTTCAGCTTCATTCATTTTTTTTATCAGGGACGAAAAATTGAGATATTTTTATATGAAATCCATTTTTTTAACAATTATTTTAATTCCTCGTTCTTTAATAAATAATTTGTATTTTATTTAGACGACGTGCAGCACATTTTTATCGTTAAAATAGGCAAAAAGAATGCTTTAGGTACCGCGAACCGAGCATGTCCTAGTTGTTGACGCCTGGTGGAATATCTGTAGCGTTTTATCTGCGCAAGTCGGATTCTGGTCAGGCCCTGGTCAGGGCCCTATTAGCCCGGGTAGGGCCTGACTCTAAACGAATTTAACGCTATGGATTCTTTTATCAGGGCCAAGAAATAGAAATCTTTTGATGTAATATCAATTTTTTAACAACTATTTTAATTTCCCCTTTTCTATATATTATTTTTTATTTTTCTTGGTTTTTTAGTCCATTTTTTATTTAGTAAATTCTGATATATGGAAAAAGAAGAAAAAACGAGGAATAAAAAAGGACTTTTTTCAACCCACACCAAACACGATTCGTTGCAGTCAACTAAGTCTTTTTTTTTTCTTTTCCGGATCGTCCGCTTTTTATGTACCTCGTGCTTTACATTCCACCTTTTTCGTTTGGGCGTCGCTCCACCGTCCCCATTTCTTTGCACAGCGTCACCTTCGACACGGCCGAGTGGGACGAGATGATTTACGACGGTCAGACGTCACGGTCACCGATCCTATCTCAAATATTTCTTATGCTAAACCCTCCTCGCCCTGTTTCACCGCGTTGTATCGATCGATCCCCGGGCCGCGCGTACGCGACGCATCCGACGGGCGCGCTCGTCGTGTCGACCGTGTTTTCTACACACGTCCCGAGCACGCATGGAAGAAAAAAAAACACGAGATTTACCGATAGGGTCAGACACGCGCGCGTCACCCTGCCGCGAATTAATGATCGGTTAATATTGATTGATACGACGGCCAATATTTTAACTCGCGTCTCGTAACCGCGGAGCGCGCGGCCATATCGCGTCATCGACCGATCATTGGTCGTGCGCTCGGCTGTCCAATCAACGGAGAGAAAAAGGAACTACAAATTGGTACAACATAATGATACACAAGAAAAAAATTTGTGTGACATTATTAATCAATTCAGTCAGTTTTAACTTCCGGCATTAAAAAAAAAAAAATTCCTGTGCACTTTTATTCGAATTCTTGAAGAATATTTGGAGACATTTTTGTTTATTCGTTAATTTGGTACTTAATTTATTTTTTGGAAGTGAAAAATGTCACGAGAAAGATTAAATCTTGGAGGATTAAATTATTATTGAACTTTTTGAATTTAGACCAATTTCAAGATTAACTAAATTATTTTCTGTGAATTTTGTCGAATAAAAAAAATATTTTGAGAAAAATATTTTCGTTAATCATTTTATTTTTTTGAAGTAAAAAAATGTCACGATCAAGATTGAAGCTTAGAGGATTAAATTTCTCTTGAACTTTTTGAATTTCTACAATTTTCAAGATTAACTATTTTATTTTATTTTTTTATTTTATTACTATTTGCTGTGAATATTTTCGAACAAAAAAATATTTTTTAAATTTTTTGTTTGTTCATTAATTCAGTAATTGATTTATTTTTTGAAAGTTAAAAATAACACGAGAAAGACTGAAGCTGGAAAGATTAAATTTCAGTTGAGCTTCTTTAATCCCTAGAATTTTAAGAATTAACTGCATTGTTTTCCGTGAATTTTTTTATTTAAAATAAAATCCCGAAATTCAGGCTCGGAAGACAAAACGCGAGCGCCGGAGGAGCAGCTAGTGACTCGGATGCTCGAGTCAGAATGGTCCCCGAGCGCACTGAGTACACAGAGAAGGAAAGTCATAGCGGAGCCGCGAAGCGACAAACGAATCGTGTCCAATTAAGCAAGCGCGCGAGTAGCGAGTCCGCGAGTCATACGGCGAGTCCCCCGCGCGCACGAGCGCCAATCCATAATTCATTCGTAATTAATTAGCGGATGGGGCGTGGTTTCGGCGCGTTGTGCCACGGAATCGCGTTGCTGTGTGTATCCTTGGCGAATCCGTGTACATCGTGCGTGCGCCGTGTGTACCTTACGCACCGGTGATTCGATTCGATTCGCCTGTGCCAATAGAGACGACCGGCAACGCGCGCGGAGAAACGATTTACCGTTTCTCGGTAGTCGTACTCCGAGTCCCTCAGCATTGAAATATATATATATATATATATATATATATATATTTTTTTTTATAAGTACAGGTAAATGAAAACAGAAATAAATAAATAGAATTACAAATGAATAATTAAAAATAAAAATACATAAATATATAAAGGAGGTTTAGTTAAGTAGAGTTCAGTTAGGTAGGGTTCAGTTAGGTATGGTTTAGTTAAGTAGGGTTCAGTTAGGTGAGGTTTAGTTAAGTAGGGTCAAGTTAGGTGAGGTTTAATTAAGTAGGGTCAAGTTAGGTGAGGTTTAGTTAAGTAGGGTCAAGTTAGGTGAGGTTTAGTTAAGTAGGGTTAAGTTAGGTGAGGTTTAGTTAAGTAGGGTCAAGTTAGGTGAGGTTAAGTTAGGTAGGGTTAAGTTAGATGAGGTTTAGTTAGGTAGGATTAAGTTAGGTGAGGTTTAGTTAAGTAGGGTCAAGTTAGGTGAGGTTAAATAAGGTAGGGTTAAGTTAGATGAGGTTTAGTTAGGTAGGATCAAGTTAGGTGAGGTTTAGTTAAGTAGGGTCAAGTTAGGTGAGGTTAAATAAGATAGGGTTAAGTTAGATGAGGTTTAGTTAAGTAGGGTCAAGTTAGGTGAGGTTAAATAAGGTAGGGTAAAGTTAGGTAGGGTGAGATCTTTTTATAATATAGAGAGATAAATAAATAAATGGAAATAAAAATGAATAAATAAATAAATGGGAATAAAAATGAATAAATAAATAAATGGGAATAAAAATAAATAAATGGAAACAAAAATAAATAAACAGATAAATGGAACTAAAAACATAAAAAAATCATCACGTCACATCAGAGGCCGTTGTACCTGCCTCAACAACCGCGAGAAGCAAAAACGTTCGAGCTTTTGCCACGACGAGCGGAACTCAAGGACTCGAGGTACCCAACGTTGATCGCTCGCAGAAAATCTGACGGTGCTGCGAGTCACCGCGCGAGGTCAAAGCCTACTTACATCTCCCACAACCGTCGACGTGTCTCTTATATACCTGTACATATAGGATCAATCAAACGCTCGCCGCGCAATCGTAACTCTAATCATCCTCTGTCAAACGACATCGGGTTTGCTGCTTTCTCGTAATTAAAACTTTCCCGTGTCTATCCAGTGAGATATGAGACGCGCCGCTGTTATTAATTTTTCGTGACTGATACACACGATTATTAGACGTTTGAGGCGCGCGCGCCGAGGATTAATTATAGCCTGTGCGGCGAGAGAGGGAAATAAAATAATCGACTGCGTCGAGAATGCGACGTGTGGACATTTGTATTAACGGCATATTTATGGAATATTTGGACAAATTAAAGTTTTTTATTTAAATCAATTCAATTCAATTCAAATTTGGAATTTGATTTTTCACCAATAAGAGACAATTTTTAAAAACTTTTTTTATATTTTAAAAAATATTCTTTTAGATTTAAAAAAGAAAATTATATGAAAAAAAAAATTCATATCTTTTTTTTATAAATAATATTAGAAATAAATTGCAAAAAAATCCCCAGGAAAACTTTTTTTCCGCGCCCGAAGCAATTTTTTTGCGCACCCAAAGGAATCGAGATATCGACACTTCAAAGATTCGATTTAAATTTGGAATTTGATTTCTCAGCAATAAAAGACAATTTTTTTAAACCTTTTTTTATGTTTAAAAAATATTCTTTTAGATTTCAAAAAGAAAATTATACGAAAAAAAAATTCATATATTTTTTTTAATAAATAATATTAGAAATAAATTGCAAAAAAATCCACAGGAAAACTTTTTTTCCGCGCCCAAAGCAATTTTTATTTTGCGCACCCAAAGGATTCGAGATATCGACACTTTAAAGATTCGATTGTCCGCGGCGCAAATCACGTAGATAAGAATAAATAATACCCGGTGCGAGTACAACGAGCACGCGCGGCGCGGCTATAAAAGCGCCCGGGGTTTCTGCGTCATTGCGTCATAAACCTCGCTTCAATTCACTCGAACAATGCTTTCAGCGTGAAAGTTAAATGCAAAAAAATAAAGAAACGAAAAAGAAAAACTCGGTAAAAAGCGGAGCTCGGGGGCCCAGCGGCTGAGGCACGAGGAATGAGGAATTCCACCCCGATAGGAGAAAACGGGGCAAAATGGAACGCAAAAGAGAAAACATTTTTTATCACCATAGCCAAAGTATTTTTATTTACCACTTTTCACACAAAAACTCGATTCCAATCGTCAATTTTGAGCAATGGCAGAAAAAAACAATTCTGGGGCAAAATGGGACACTCCTCAAATTCGTCATTGCACGTTTTGAACGTCATCAGTGTTAATTGTATTTTGTCCCTAATTAAATCTGAGACACAGAAGTAAGTTTTTCAGAAATATCAATCGCACTCGCATTCAGTGGACATTTGACAGTAAATTTGAAAAAAAAAAAAAAAAAAAAAAAAAATTGGAAAGTCACTTTTTCCTATATTTTCAATTATTCCCTTGAATTGTGTTCCAGAAACGCGATTTTCCAAAAAATATCTTCGCGTCCCATTTTGCCCCGCACAATCATCGAAAATAAAAAAAATTAAAATAAAACTCCCGACTGAAAAAGAAGCTTAATTAATAAACAAATTGGATACATAAAAAATGGTAAAATAATGAAGTAACCATTCGCACATTATAGTCGAGAATTTTTTTTCGTCATTAGGTGTGAAAATAAAATAAAAGACAGCGCTAAAAAATCGATTGTCCCATTTTGCTCCGTGCAAAACCATCGAAAAAAAAATAAATAAATAAAAACTCCCGACTGAAAAAAGATCTTAATTAATAAACAAACTAGTTACATAAAAAAATGGTGAAATAATGAAGTAACAATTCGCACATCATAGTCGAGACATTTTTTTTCGTCATTAGATGTAAAAATAAAATAAAAAACGGCCCTAAAAAAATCGCGTGTCCCATTTTGCCCCAGTGTCCCATTTCACCCCACCTTCCCCCATATCCACTGCGCTCCGTTCGGGCTGCTGTAATCTTCGTCCAGCGGCGTTTGAAGCGCTGAAAATTGACGGAGGGGGGAAAAACACGACCAGGGAAATTCGTGTGTCGCGCGTTTTCCGTGTGGAAAGCCCAGAGAGATAAAGAGGGAGGGAAACCGAGAGATACGTGGAAGAAACAACAGGAGGGAGAAAAGCAGCCCAGGTGCGCGTTGAAACTGAAACACGCGCTCGGCTATCGACCGCCGTACGTACGTAACGCGCGAGAAAGAGAACAGCGAGCGGCTCAGCCTTCCTGTGATATGCCGGAGTCTCTCTATGCAGTTACCGCCTTCTCCTTCCCCTCTGCGCGCGCGATCGTGAAAGTAACGGCGTGCCGCGCGCGGCAGTTGGCTTGTTGGTTCGCGCGAGCGCCGAGTGTATAGTTAGGACAGAAGTAAAAGCAGCGTCGATGTGTGTATAGAGGGAAAGAAACGCGACGCACACGCCGACACCGGGCTACAATGTTTACCACGTTTGTTACAATGAGAGCCGCACAAAAGCGAAAATTCTACATCGCTACTCGCTAACTTCCCCGCGGGTTGGATGTTCTGGTTTTTTTTCTCTGATTATCTTATTCAGTCGCACTGCAAAGTGACAGAATAAAAGAGACTTTTTGTTTGTAAAGCGGTTAGAAAACAAATTGGGTAGCGTATTTGTTTATTTTATATTTTTTCATGCAAAAGGTATTTGTTATTTATTTATTTTATTTTATTTTTTATTTATTTATTTTATTTTATTTTTTATTTATTTATTTATTTTATTTTATTTTTTATTTATTTATTTATTTTATTTCATTTTTTATTTATTTATTTATTTCATTTTATTTTTTATATATTTTTTTTTCATTTTTTTTATTTTGAGGAATGATTTTAAAAAATGTCTTTTTTTTCTTTTTTTTTTTCTTTTTTTTTGGAGCTTCAAACGATGACACACTTAATTTGTAAATGTCCCATTTACCAATCATACGAAACTCGATACATTACAAGTCTAATCCCACACACTGAGCACCGAGAAGTGCCGAGTCAGCTACTAGCCTCACACGAAACTAAACAAATTAAGGTGATTTACAATTATGTAGGGCAGAGTCCATGCCTCAAAGCTTTCTCTCTAAACGAATAACCTTAGATCCCGTTTTTAGATATGAGATTCGATCCATAATGGTTTAATGAAATGTAATAATATATCGTTGTAAATTCCTTGCTATAAGAGGCTTTCCTTGTACTCTTGATAAGCAACAAACAGATACATACATTTCTTTTTTTTGGCTTGTTTTATTCAGTCGCACTCAAAAGTAACAGGATGAAAGGATTTTTTGTTTATTAAGCAATTAGAAAACAAATTGCTTTATTATCTAAAAAAAAAAATTATTTTCTTTTTGCCCGAAAAAAAAAAACATTTGTTTATTATTTATTTATTTATATTAAAAAATCTCGTCTACTGTTTTGTTTTTTTTTACGTATTTTATTCTCTCGCTCTGTGTCTTTTTATTATTTGCTTTTTTTCTTTTATATTTTACATATATTTAAAAAAATACACTATGGCGTAACCTGTAATCAATCAATCAATCAATCAATCAAACTCTTTCACCTTACCAGAGGGATCTCAGTTTTTACTCTCACGAGTTTTCGGTTCGCGCCGCTCCGCTCGCTCGGCGCTATTGTGACTCGGCTCTCGCTCCCACCCGCTGGCGCAATCGGCGGTCAAAACCGTGGCCACGAGAATTGCCAACAGGCGCGAAAGTAGACGCCCCGGGGGCTCTAATAAATAGTTCCGGCTATCGGCTCATTCACGAGAACACTCGGATGTAGCGCACTTGCGGCGCGACGAGGCTCCCGTGGGCAACGCGGGTCGCTCGCTGAGTGTCGCGAAATGTCATTAGGTCCCACTAAACTTATTAGATTTCACCAAATGTTTATTTTTACATTGTACATCATATTTTTTATCAGTCATTATATTTTTTTATCAGCGAAATGTCATTCTAAATTTATTAGATTTCACCAAATTTCAATTTTTACATTGTACATTATATTTTTTTATCAACCTAAAAAAAAGATTTGACTAAATATACCGTATTAAAAAATGCATCCAGAACATTATTATTATTGTTGTTATTGTTATTATTATAATAATTATACTATTTTTAAATATTTTTATACATATATCTTCAAATTTTCATAAAAATGATAATAATAATAACAAATATTTCCGGAATCCTAGAAAAAAAAATCGGATATTCATGACAAATATACAAAAACCTCTCTGTGCGACCCGCATTACCCGCAGTAAATTCCACACCCGATTGCAAGTGTTTACACTATACATTATATTTTTCATCAATCTAAAAAATGATTTGACTAAATACCGTATTAAAAATTGCTTCAAGAACATTATTATTATTATTATTATTGTTGTTGTTGTTGTTGTTGTTGTTATGATCATTATTACTATTATACCATTTTTAAATATTTCTTATATATAAATCTTACATTTTTATAAAAATGATAATAATAATAAACATTTTCGGAAACCTAGAAAAAAAATCGGATATTCACGACAAAAATACAGAAACCTTGCGGTGCGACCCGCATTACCCGCAGTAAATTCCACACCCAATTGCAAGTGTTTACATTATACATTATATTTTTCATCAATCTAAAAAATGATTTGACTAAATACCGTATTAAAAATTGCATCAAGAACATTATTATTATTATTGTTGTTGTTGTTGTTGTTGTTGTTGTTGTTGTTGTTGTTGTTGTTATGATTATTATTATTATTGTACCATTTTTTAATATTTTTGATACATAAATCTTTAGATTTTTGTAAAAATGATAATAATAATTATAAACATTTCCGGAAACCTAGGAAAAAAATCGGATATTCACGACAAAAATACAGAAACCTTTCGGTGCGACCCGCATTACCCGTAGTAAATTCCACACCCGATTGCGAGTGTAGAAGTGGCAATTTATATAATAAATTACTAACCAGAGATATCGAAGCAAACCGGCGCCGGACAATTCCAGCGCGGGGCGCGTTAACGAGCTCATTCCTTCTCGGTGTTTCGCCACTTTTCTTCTTATTATTATTATCAATGTTTTTTTTTTATTCTTTATATCCACCGACGTGTCCAGTGGGTGGAGACGCCGAGGCGGACGACACGAAGTCCCCGGGATTCCCTTTTTACCATAATATAATAACAACAACAATTGACGATGGTGGTAATAATAATGGCCGTAGCCATGGGAATAATTATAACGAGGAAGTCGCGGTCGCCGAGGGTCCCCGGCTGTTAAATTGTTTTATACGGACTCCGGCGTATAAAGAGCTCTTTTATTACACGGATGCAAACGACTCACGCAGGTTGTATTTCATCGTCGACGATTCCGATTAAAAGACTCCATAACCCAATCGACTTTGATCGGGGGGGGGGGCGACTTTACGAGTGTCTCTCGCAGTCGTGGTGGAGAAAAAAAAAACATTTACGCCGCACGTTCCAGACGTCTCGTAAATAAGTCGACGGATCTACTTCTCGTTCGAGAAATAAAAATGATTTTAACGCGATTTTTGGGTGGAAGATTTTTTCGCCGGCGGGTCGAGATTTTTTTTTTTTTTTTTGGTTCCTTATAGATTTTTATTGTGTCATAAAAAACAGGTTGGCGAGACCGAAACTTACGAAATTATTGTTAATGTTGAATAAGATTTTTTTTATTCAGCGAGGAAAAAATGACGAAAATCTAGTAAAAGTTTAATTGATTAATTATTTATTTACGCAGCACGTTACAGACGTCCCGTAAATAAGTCGACGGATGTACTTCTCGTTAAAGAAATAAAAATGATTTTAACGCGGTTTTCGGACGGATTATTTTTGCGCCGGCGGATATCGAGAATTTTTTTTTGTGCTCGTAGATTTTTATTGTGTCATAAAAAACAGGTTGGCGCGACCGAAACTTACGAAATTATTGCTAATGTTGAATAACTTTTTTTTTATTCAGCGAGGAAAGAATCACGAAAATCTAGTAAGAGTTTAATTAATTAATGTTTGCCGTCAGGGGAAAAAAACATTTTTATGTCTCACGATAAAACGAATTTTAAGAGCCAGGCGAAACAAATAATCAAAACGGTACAAGATTCTTCGAATACCAACATTTATCTCTCCCTGACTTTGATCAAGAGCCTCGCAAGTTTCTTCACCCATATCTACTTGTTAAAAAAAAAAATTCTTCCCACCGAGTCAAACGAGACAAATGTCTCTAGATATCTTTTCGAAAAGTTCTTCATCATCGCTATCCACTTTCCTTTACATCCTCCAAGTGGTCGCAGCGATTCCGAGAAACATCTCGTCAAAAAAGAAAAAAAAATCAATTCACGTGTCACACCAAAGAAAAAAAAATCAATTCGCTTGCCATACTAAAAACATAAAAAATAAACATCAATCCTCGTGTCGCTTAAAAAATTACAAAATCGATTCGTGCAGCAAAATAAAATAATAATAATAATAATAATAATTTCTTGTATCACACTAAAAAAAATTAAAGAAATCAATTCGCCTGTCACATTAAAAAAATCAATCGGCGTGTCACACTAAAAAAATAATAAATAAAAATCAATCCGCGTGTTACTAAAAAATTAAAAATCAATTTGCGTGTCGACCTAAAAAAAAAATAATCATTTCTCGTGTCATAGCAAAAAAATGTAACCAAATCAATTCGTCTGCCAAACAAAAAAAAAATCAACTTGCGTGTCACATTAAAAAAATTAAAAATAAAAGTCAAATCGCGTGTCACTAAAAAAATAAAAAATAAAAGTCAAATCGCGTGTCACTAAAAAAATAAAAAATAAAAGTCAAATCGCGTGTCACTAAAAAAATAAAAAATAAAAGTCAAATCGCGTGTCACTAAAAAAAATAAAAAATAATCATTTCTTGTGTCCCACCAAAAAATGTAAAAAAATCAATTCCCCTGTCACCCAAAAAAAAAAAAAAAAATCAATTCGCATGTCACACAGAGTGCAGTCTCTCCCCCCATCGCATCGGCCTCGGTATCACCCGAAGAGGCCCGGTAAGTGGCCGCGGCTCTACTCTCGAGCCCAGAAACACGCGGTGTGTGACGTGACAAATTTTTCATCCGCCTCTGGTTGCGCACAGCGCGCGCGTCACGCGAGAGTAAACGCCAGGAGTCGCGGCGCGAGCGACAGCCGCGCGCATCGTTTGACGTACACGCGCGTTCGTTATATCCCCGGTTCACGAATAAGAAGCGTCCAGCGGAGCCGCAGCCTCTTTATTCCGCAATATCCACCACGCTCGGCTCGTTCACGACTCGAAAACCCCCCGAGACACTCGACGCGGCGTAGCGCACGAAGGACGGAAAAAAAAAAAAAAAAAAATAAACAAGCGGCGAGAAAGACGGAGAGAGAAAAAAGGGAGACACGGAGGGGAAAAACGAAGAAGGAGAGAAAAATGTCCGAGGAGGATATTTTATCTCCAACGAGGAGCCGCGCGCCGTCCCTCGTTTCTCTTCCTCCTCCTCATCCTCCTCGAGGTCTACTGCAAGGTACTCCACGGCAGCTCGTCCAGTGACTCTCAATTCGCGCGCAGCTCGTTTAGTCACGGGCCATTCAAATTAATTAACGAAATTGTAATTGCCACACGGGAATTCGAGAAAAACGAGGCATTAACCGCATTCTCGGGCCGTTATGCCCCCCCCCCCCTGCCTGCCTTCCCTCCCCCCGCGACTCTCTTCGCTCGCTCTGTGATGTCCTCGTGGCCCATCAATTATCTTTCATTCGTTGACTCTTTGACACTCGAGGCTTTCTCGATTTTGTTGGAGACGGATAGGCTGGAAATGTTGGGACGATTTTTTTTTCTTTTTTGGGCTGTGAGTCACTGCAGTTTTTTATATTTGGGAATTGGGATTTTTGTTTTGGAATTTTTGGTGGAAATTTTTGTATATTTAATTTATATAATTTTGTTGGTTGCTTATTTTTATATACATAGTTGATTTTGTATGGGATATTTTTTTATCGTTTTTGCGGGAAGAATTTTTTCATTTGCCTGAAAGAGATAAAACATTTTTTTAACATTTTGAAACTGGAATATTAGTTATTGTTTATTTCGAATGTAATTTCTGTATTGGGTATATATTTAATAATTATGTTTACGAGGATTTTTGTTTTTTCCGCAAAATAGAGGAAACTTTTAAAAAATGTTACCAAACTAAAATTTATATTATTTTCAATTGACTTTGCAGGGTGCATTTTTTTATCATTTTGTCACTTTTTTAATATCTACAAAAATTTAACTTTTTTTTATCAGATCAAAATAGTTATTTTTAATCTTGAATATTTTCTGCATTACCAAAAACGCAGACACAAATCTGCTCTGATCCTCTGCAGCAAAGAAACGAAACTTTCATTCCTCAATAATATTTCCAACTACAATTTTCTCATTTCCCAAAACATGAATTTTTTTTATCGTATAAAAATATTAGTTATTTTTATCCGAATGTTTTCCATGTCACATAAAAATTTCAGTCACAAATCCGCTCTAATCCTCTACAGCAGAAAAAACAAAACATTTCTTCCTCAATAATTTTTCCAACAGGCTTTTCTTATTTGCCTAGAACGAATTTTTTTAATGAAATAAAAATATCAGTTATTTTTATCCGAATGTTTTCCACGTCACATAAAAATTTCAGTCACAAATCCGCTCTAATCCTCTACAGCAGAAAAAACGAAACTTTTCTTCCTCAATAATTTTTCCAGCAGCCTTTTTTTTTCATATGCCAAAAACGAAATTTTTTATCGAATAAAAATATTAGTTATTTTTATCCGAATGTTTTCCTCGTCACACAAAAAATTGTCGGCACAAATCCGCTCTAATCCTTTGCAGCAAAAAAAAAACTTTTATAGAAAACATTGATCGGGCCTGCAGCACGAACAAATGGCCGTAAACCTCTTAAAATTGAATCGACGTATCGTGTTACGCGTCGTTCGTTCTCGTTGTGTCTCGTTGTTGCTACAATATATGAAACGAAGTGCACAGGTATAAATCGGTATTGGGTTTCCGGAGCCGAGCGGGCACGGTCGAGCGACTCATAAAGACTCGTCTAACGAGAAAGCTTAATCTCCGTCTCTGTCTCCGTCTCCACCGTTTTTCTATTATCTGCCGTCTCTCTCGGCCTCGCGGCTCATAACTCCGTTCGACAAATAAATCAGCGCAAAGTCAACCTTGTTCGTTCCCGTGGCGAGATTTTTATCGTCATCGCTGCCAGTTATTATTCGCAATTGGTAATTACCGTTATCTCCCACGGCAATTATTGTTATTAATTGTTTATTACCCTCGAACGAGATCCAATGAGAATTGAAGTGAACGTCGAATTCGCTTTAAACTCAACAAATTACACTTCTGATAGATCAGAAAATTTGCGATTTGCGTTTATTTAATGTTTGATTAAAAAATAAATATTTAATGTTTGCAGTTTATTTAATGTTTAATTAAAAAATAAATATTAAAAATTTGCAGTTGATTTAATGTTTAATTAAAAAATAAATATTTAAGGTTTGCAGTTTATTTAATGTTTAATTACAAAATTAATATTTAATGTTTGCAGTTTATTTAATGTTTAATTCAGAAAGAAATATTTAATGTTTGCAGTTTATTATAGTTTGATTGAAAAATAAATTTCTAATATTTGCAGTTTATTTAATCTTCAATTATTTTGTCGAATACGGTGCAATCAAATTTTCACATTTTGCCAAATAATAATTGAACCCTATGAAATTCTGCAATTACCAGATTATTTAATTCTTCATGTAACCGAATCTAATTCGTCTCACCTCAAATTTCGTATAAAAAAAATATATTTTTCCACACCCAACAAAAAATTTCTTTAATTTCCCGAGACCCAGAGATATATTTTCCCTTATTTAAAAAACAAATAAAATAAAAATAAAATAATTATTTCTCTCGCCTATGAAAAAAAAAAAAAATTCAGTCACTTTAGAAACAACCTTGATAAATAAACCGTCGGCCAGCTTTTCAATGATCCTCGATCATTCTCGTGCGGCTCGTGACGCGACCCACAGACGAAGAACAACAAAAAGAAAAGCACGGAAAAAAAAATCAAAGTGACTGAGGTTCGCGCGGGTGCTAACGTCAGATTCTTATCGTAATTGCTCGGGTAACGAAGTCTCGGGTTCCCCGAAGGTGCTCGCTGTGCTCGTCGAGTACTCCCACTCGCGTCACCGTGTTGCAACTTGGCGGGAGGCATCCGCCCCCTCCTCCCCTCCCCCATGTGTGTATACATATTGCATTGCTGTGCACGCCTGAGTAAACCACTCGCGTCGCCGAGTGAAAGAAACGGAGGGAAAAAAGGGAAGAGGCTGCAGGGTTGCAGGGAACGACCGAGCGATGGATGGCTGTCTATGTGGTAGGAGAGAACATGGGGTAAAATGGGATAGATAAGTGAAAAATGATTTTGTGACGATGCTCAATGCGTATTTTTACCGCTTTTCGTCCAAAAAGTCGATTCTAGTCGTTGATTTTGAGTATCGGCAAAAAGAAAATATTGTGGGGCAAAATGGGATGATATGAGAAATATCAAGTGGAATCGCATTCAGTGGACGACTAATAGATTTGAAAAAAAAAAGAAATTGGAAAGTCACTTTTCCCTATATTTTTAATGGTTCCGTTGAATTGTGTTCTAGAAACCACGATTTTCTAAAAATGGTGGAGCGTCCCATTTTATCCCGTAAAATCGTTAGAAATGAAAAAAATTACTGTCCCATTTTGCCCCCTGAAATCATCCGAAAGTAAAAAAACGACTGTCCCCCATTTTGTCCCGTAAAATCTTCCGAAAGTAAAAAAATGACTGTCCCATTTTGCCCCGTAAAATCGTCCGAAAGAAAAAAAACGACTGTCCCATTTTGCCCCGCAAAATCATCTGAAAAGAAAAAAAACGACTGTCCCATTTTGCCCCGTAAAATCTTCCGAAATAAAAAAAACGACTGTCCCATTTTGCCCCGCAAAATTTTCCAAAAGAAAAAAACAACTGTCCCATTTTGCCCCGCAAAATTTTCCAAAAGAAAAAAACGACTGTCCCATTTTACCCCGTAAAATCTTCCGAAAGAAAAAAAACGACTGTCCCATTTTGCCCCGTAAAATCATCAAAAGAAAAAACGACTGTCCCATTTTGTCCCGTACAATCTTCTGAAATAAAAAAAAACTGACTGCCCATTTTACCCCGTAAAATCTTCCGAAAGAAAAAAAATCGACTGTCCCATTTTGCCCCGTAAAATCTTCCGAAAGAAAAAAAATCGACTGTCCCATTTTGCCCCGTAAAGTCTCCCGAAATAAAAAACTGACTGTCCCATTTTGCCCCGTGTTCCCCTATATGTATTGTTAGGAGTACATGAAGAGCAGAAGGAGGAGGAGGAGGAAGGAGAAGAAGAAGGCGGATCGCCCGTGGCGAAGACGAGGAAAAAGAGGAAAAGAGTAGACAGGGAGACGGAGGACGGGGTCGTGACTCGATGCGCCACGGGGATATCGCGCCTACCTGTAGTTTATTTAACGGACTCCGCGGGATACCCGGGGTGTTCGCCTCTTGCGCCGCTCAAAAAGTCCCAGCCTCTCACGCACGCTTAAATATTACACGCTCGCGTCTATATATATATATCGTATGTATTGTGTATGGATGCATATTACACGTACGTTTTATGTTCACGTCGCAGCATCATCAGTCAGCCTCCGTCTCGCGTCTCGCCTGGCGGCCACCGCAATATCCTCGTTTGCCAATGTCTCGCGTTCTGACGGCCTGGAGGGTAATAAATCCAAATTTTTTTTCGAGCGGAAACAGTTTGCAATTTCTTTTTTTGATCTTCTAAATGATTTTTGAAAAGACGAGAGCAGAGGAAGTCTTTAAAAAAACTTTTTTTTTTGTTAGTACGAAAACCCAACTTAGATCTCAAAAAAGTTTGTCGTACTTTTTTTATTTGTGAAGTGTCATTTTTTTCACACTTGAAACTCATCACAATTTTACAAAATCCAAAATCTACAAAATCTTAAATTTAACATTTTGCTAAATTAAAAAATCTTTAGAAAAAAATGTTAAGAAGCAAAACCCAACTTAGATCACAAAAAAATTTGTCGTACTTTTTTATTTGCCATGTGTCATTTTTTTCATACCCGAAACTCATCACAATTTTACAAAAACCAGAATCTACACAATCTTAAATTTAATATTTTTCAAAATTAAAAAATCTTTAGAAAAAATGTTTAAGAAGCAAAACTTAACTTAGATCACAAAAAATTTTGTCGTACTTTTTTATTTGCCATGTATCATTTTTTTCAAACTCGAAACTCAACACAATTTTGCAAAATCCAAAACCTACAAAATCAAAAAATTAACATTTTTCAAAATTAAAAATCTTTAAAAAAATGTAAGAAGCAAAACGCAACTTGAAACTCGAAACTCATCACAATTTCACAGAATCCAAAATCTACAAAATCTTAAACTTAACATTCTTCAAAACTAAAAATCTTTTTAAAAATGTTAAAAACCAAAACGCAACTTGGATTACAACTGCAATTTTAATTTTTTCTTGCTACTGCCAAACCCAAATTCACTTCCCCCAAACCCGAAAATCTCATCCTCCCTAAAAAAAAAAACATCAACATCCCCATGAAAAAAAAATACTAACAATTTTCATTTCCACTGTTTGCGTGATGTAAATATTTCCCCGGTCGGCGAGTAGGAAGCGGAGGAAGAAATAAAGTCTACAGCTGTACAAGTTCCAGCATTTCGGATGCAAAGGCTAGTCGGGGGGTCGGGAGGGGTCGGGGGGTGGGGTTTCGGTGCAGGGGGTTTGAGATTGTGAAATAGGCAGAGAGAATAAAAGTAGCAAAAGAATGAGTAGAGAGGAAGGAGAGGGCTGAAGAGCGAGGCGAGAGAGAGAGAGACTCGCGGAGCCCCGTCCGATGCGATGGTAATTTATGCAAAAAACATCGAGACACGGCGAAGTCGACGTCGAATTTTTATTCGCCTCTTCGAGAGCGACTCGTTTGCTCGTTCCTACGAGAGATCTCTCTTCGTTTGGCTGCTTCGGCTGCTGCTGCCCAATTAGCAAAGTTCGTCCTCCGCCGCACGCTACGGTAACTCGGTGGAGTCAGCGCGGCAGGCAACCCGGGGTCTCTCTTCGGCCTTAAGGAGCTGCGGAGGCGGATTATCCTCCTCTCGCCGATTTTATACAAAAAGTCTTGGAGTTACCGGTCTGGTCTCGGCGCGGCGCGCAACAAGATCTTCAATTTGCACCTCGTTCGGCAGCCGGTAAAATGACCCGAGGGAGAGAGAAGAAGAAGAAGAAGAAGAAGAAGAGGAGAAGAGGAGGAAGAGCGACGGCCGTGGGGCGCGAGACCCTCACAAAGCCCTTGGATATTATTCTTTATATTCCGCGAGGAAATAGTATAAGTAGTCATGAGCCATTCATGTATTTCGCGCCGAGTCGTCGTCGGTGCTGAGAGACAACGGGACGAGACGGGAGGAAGACGATTGAAATGCCTTTTTTCTCGCATTGTTGGGTGATAATACTGAAACTCATTTGTCAAGGTTTTTTTTTACGGGTTTGTATTATTGAGATGGGGAGATAATGAAGAAAGTGATAATTAACGTTGTTAAATTATTGCATATTTTTTTTTTGGTTTTTGAATTTTTTTTTACGGTATTTGGTTGGGGGGAAGACGATTGAAATGCCTTTTTTCTCGCATTGTTGGGTGATAATACTGAAACTCATTTGTCAAGGTTTTTTTTTACGGGTTTGTATTATTGAGATGGGGAGATAATGAAGAAAGTGATAATTAACGTTGTTAAATTATTGCATATTATTTTTTTTTTGGTTTTTGAATTTTTTTTTTACGGTATTTGGTTGGGGGGAAGACGATTGAAATGTTTTTTTTTCCCCGCATTGTTGGGTGATAATACTGAAACTCATTTGTCAAGATTTTTTTTCTACGGGTTTGTATTATTGAGATGGGGAGATAATGAAGAAAGTGATAATTAACGTTGTTAAATTATTGCGTAGTATTTTTTTTTTTGGTTTTTGAATTTTTTTTTACGGGATTTGGGAGGGAGGAAGACGATTGAAATGCTTTTTTTTTCGAATTGTTGGGTGATAATACTGAAACTCATTTGTCAAGGTTTTTTTCAGGTCTGTATCATTGCAATGTGGAGATAATGGAGAGAGTGATAATTAACGTTGTTAAATTATTGCGTAGTATTTTTTTTTGGTTTTTGAATTTTTTTGGACGGGATTTGGGAGGGAGGGAGATGATTGAAATGCTTTTTTTTCTGCATTGTTGGATGATAATACTGAAACTCATTTGTCAAGGTTTTTTTTAAAAGGTTTCTATCATTGAGATGGGGAGATAATGGAGAAAGTGATAATTAACGTTGTTTAATTATTGTATCGTTTTTTTTTTTTTTTTTTTTTTTTTTTATTGTCGGGATTTGGTCGGGAAACCATGGTGGGATCCAATTGGAAAATTTTGATTGGAATCCAATTTATGTTACATATCCATCATAGTCAGATATGATGGATAGTCAGATATTATGGACAAATAGGGAATCTGACTGGAATCCAGTTGGATCCTGAACACAATTTCTAGACGAGGAATCATTTTCTAACTTGACCGCGAGGCGAAACCGTGAGGGCTGGTTTCATGAAAAAAGTTCCAACCGCGACAGTGGAAGGAAATGTTAATCGAAAAAAATTGTACTATTTAAATTAATTTTTCTGTCACGATACAATTCAACATTTTTTAAATTGATAAACTTTTTTTACATAAAAATATCTAAGTCATTTCTTCTCAGTGTTTATTCATTTTCTCTGGATTAATTTTCCTATCACAGCCCAATTCATATGTATAGAAAGTTTCGGAAAACATTTTTTTTTCGTCAGAAATAATTTAATCCTGAAAATCATTTTTCCTTTACAAAATAATTAGAATTAAAATACCGTAAAATTCTGACTATAAACAGTGACAAAAAAAAACGTGTATTTCATTCGAAGTCTATTTCGTGGCTTCCAACGACGCGAAACGTCCATTCTCATATCTAGGCCGCACGCGTAATTCCTTCTGATAGTTTCATTGTTCGGGTATTGTTCAGTTTTTTCGTCCCGACTCTCTTTTTTCTCTCATCAGCGAGCGTTTTACCCGCTGTGTTTAATTTTTTTTCCTGGTGGTTCTGTGTGTGTGTTTGTGTAAAACGGTGCCGCCGCCACCGGCCCCGCACAAAACCTTGATTTACATACGCGAGGAGTATATCATAACCCAAACAACGAAGAGATCGGGGCGGGCGGGAGTTTCGCTCGCGTATTTCCTGGCAGCGAGGCCGGAGCTCTAAAACTGATTCATTGCCGAGAGTGCAACTTGCTGCTGCTGCTGGGCCTGCTTTTCTTTCTCTCTCTCTCTCTTTTTTTCGCAATCTTTCTCTCTTTTCTCTCTCTTTTTTTTCGCAATCTTTCTGTCTTTTCTTTCTCTCTCTTTTTTTCGCAATTTTTCTCTCTTTTCTCTCTCTCTCTCTTTTTCGCAATCTTTCTCTCTTTTCTCTCTCTCTTTTTTCGCAATCTTTCTCTCTCTCTCTCTCTTTTTTTTCGCAATCTTTCCCTCTTTTCTCTCTCTTTTTTTCGCAATCTTTCTCTCTTTTCTCTCTGTCCTCTTTTCTTTCTCTCTCTCTTTTTCTCCAGCAGCTTCGCTACAGCGTTTGATATAGGAGACGGGGGCAATTTGGAACAAACGCCTTTAAAAATCGACGCTTCGAAAATCGACACGTATAGTCATTCTATGAAGACATGTTTCCCGAGTATGTATGCACAATTTCAGGCCGATCGCATAATTACAGTGGTCAGGAGAGTGGTAGCCATTTATTTTTTATGTCCGTGTTTGAGGACCTGGGACGCCGACAATTTTTAAGTAAAAAAATTTCATTGTATACTATAAAACGTAAATAACAAGCAGAAAAAAACCGCAGTCGTCTACTATTATTTGTTTTCCCACAAAAAAATAAAATGAAAAAATGATGCTCCAGGGTAGGAGTCCCCCTTAAGGTAGTCCTTGCGACCAATATTCATTTTGCATAAATTCGAGGAATTTGGGAGAGAGTTGCAAACACTTCTCGATGGTATAAAAATCAGAAAAAATTCATGCGTATTAAAGGTACTGAAAAATTGAATTTTCATAATAATTTGAAAATGTTATTAACAAATTGATGAAAAAAACAATTGTTTAACACACATTTCGATGACCCAAGATTTTTTTTCATGAAAATGATTCCCACGTTTTTCTGAATACGTATGAATTTTTTCAGATTTTAGAGTTCACATTGAATTTTGTGCGTTTGTTATAGGGAAAATATGTGAAAATTCAATGTGAACTCTAAAATCTCAAAAAATTTATACGTATTCGGATAAACGAAGGAATCATTTTCAAGAAAAAAAAACTTGGGTCATCGAAATATTCGTTAAAAAAAAAAATTTTTCGTCAATTTCTTAATAACATTTTCGAATTATTATTATGCTAAATTAATCTTTTCAGTACCTTTAATGTGCATGAATTTTTTTCAGATTTTTATACCACCGAGAAGTGTTTGCAATTCTCTCCCAAATTCCTCGAATTTATGAGAAATGAATATTGGTCGCACGGACTACCTTAAGCAGGATTACCAGGGGGTCAGGTCCCAGCTAGGCCCTGACCGGGCCAACATAGACCCCACCAGGGCCTGACCAGAGCCGAATGTACTGCCACAGATTTTCTACCAGCACGAAGAGAAATTTCTGTGTTGTGACAGCAAAGAAAAGTGACGACAAAAATTGTTTTGTTAGGCTGACGAATCTTTTGCTCGGCTGTCAAATCAGTTTTGTTAGGCTGACAAATCTTTTGTTCGGCTGACATTTTTTTTTGCTGGGCTGAACAATATTTTTGTTCGCCTAACAAAACGATTTTTGTTGTCATTTTTCTTTGTTGTCACAACAGAGAAATTTCTCTCCGTGTTCTATCAGGGCATGCGGGACGTTAATAATTGCCAACAATATCCCCAATCGATCATGGAACAAAACCTCCGTAACAATATTGCAAATCATTGCCGCAAAAAATTACAAAAAAAATTTAAAAAAATGTTCCGACCTGCTCCCGGGCTCTCCTCTCTCGCTCACTTATTCCCATACCCATCCGTCCCTTATTCCCTCCCACATTTCCTTTCCCAATCCACCGGTCGCTGTGTGCACACCGAATATCCGACCCCGCCGAGCCTTCCTTCTTAATGGGAAGTTATTGCACAACCGAAATACCCTCCAAAAAAACAAAAAAAAAAAAAAAAAAAAAAAAAAAAAAAAAAAACAGCGAAGAAAGATCGCGCGAACTGGAAGGTTTTGTGCGCGGCTCGAGAGCTGACTCGACGGGTTCTCCTAGCTCGCCGAGATCACCTCAGGTACGCCTCGACCTGATGGACTCGTATCTCACTTTTTTTTTTTTTTTCTTCTCCAAAGCCGAGAGTGAGAGAGAAAGGGGGATTCTCGCTGAGCCCACGGATCTTCCCATAAATCTCGATCTCGCGCTTAGCACGCTTTGAGCTATCGAGGGCGCGCTCGGCGCTCGGCTATTGAGCGCAGCGGCCGGCCGCAGTCAGTCGATACACTCGGGTCGTCTCTCTCTCTCTCTCTCTGTGCACCACATGAGGCTCCTTCCGATCTACCATCAGCTCGCCTGGATTACTTTGTTTTTTTTTTTTTTCCTTTTTCTTTCTTTGCGATTCTTTTCCTCGGTCTTACCCGCGAATTACGCCGGCTCTCCCCGCGCACGGTAATTTCCGAGAGGTAATTTCGTTCCACTGTGCAAACATTTCGGACAGTTCGAGTCTCGAGTCCGGCGCATCTGCTCGCCGAGTTTCTCGTCTTACGTCTTTGGTTACCTGTTACAAAAAAAAATGATTATTACTGCGTTGGTTATTGAAAAATAAAAATTATGTTAGAAATTGGGGAATTTAAGTTAAGGTATTGTAATTAGGGTTCGTAGGGTAATTAGGGTTTTCTTCTTCCATCTTTGGTTCCCTTTTACAAAAATAAAAAATAATAATAATAATTGTTACTGCGTTGAAAAATAAAAATTATGTTAAAAATTGGAGAATTGAAATTAAGGTATCGTAATTAGGGTTTGTAGAATAATTAGTGCTATCGTCATCCGTCTTTGGTTTCCTTTCACAAAAAAAAAATAATTGTTAGCGTTGGATATTAAAAAAAAAAATTACGTAAAAAAAATGAAAAATAAAAATGAGGGTATAGAAGCACCGGTAGCCATTTTCACTGTTATGTTCATATCTCAAATCCTCGTTTTTCCTGTATTTCCATGTTAATTTTCGAAAGCAGCCGCAGAATTTGAATTGAACCAGCCGCAGTCATACTTCCACCCAAAATTTGTATTTTTTCATCACTTATCTAGACTTTCATCACTAGGCCCTGGTAGGGCCAGCGTGGCCCAAATCGGACCCTAGCCGGGGCTGTAAAAAATATACTATTTAATAGCAAAAAAAAAAAAATTAAAATATTATTTAAAAAATATTTAACAGCGTCCCGATAATTGTCCAGCACTTGAAAAATCGCCTTTTAATCCAACATCTCAGGTATTCAATACCACGCGTGAGAGGTGCAAATACTCCACTTTATTTTTTGCCGATGTCACCTCGCGATCCCCGCGCACAGGAAACGAGAGAGGAAACTTGTCGCGAAACAAGTTGCGTCGACCTGAGGGATAAACAAGCCTCGCGATATATGCCGGGGCGCATGATCCACCTATTGGTACACACAACACGCCCAGCAACGACGAAGCCGGTGCGCCGCCGCGGCGAGCGCGGAACGCCGGAGAACCAGTATTAGAGCGATACACGCGGTACATACGGAGTACAACGAGAGAGAACCGGAAAAGGTTTTCTCGCAGCCGGTCGCGTCGGGGCGGCGAGTTCCGGTTCTCGATTATCCGCGCGCCTCGAGAACGCTGCTGCCGCTGTCTCATATCGCGCTTCGCTTTTCTCTCCGGGCTCTCGCGGCGCCCCATCTCGATATTAAAACGTTTCAGACGATCGATACTCTTCTTGACTCTTCGTCTCTCTTGGGCTATTCGTATGTAGTCGCTATTTTTTATCACGTTTACTTCAGTCAAACAATATTTTTTCGTGCCGGGCTACGAAAAATACTATTATTGTTATTATTTTTCACTTGTTAAAAAAGGATAATAATAATAATAATAATAATAATAATAATTTTAAATAACATTTTATCATTATCAGTAAGAATAATAATGATAATAATAATATTTTTTATTAATACAATTATTATTATTACTTGGGCCGATTTGGACCGGATTTAACGGGGAAAATGTTCCACCATAAGAGAACTCTCATTTTAATTCGATTTCCCCATCATTTTCATGCAAAATTCATTCATTTCCGCGTCATTTTCATACAAAATTCCTTAATTTCCCCATCATTTTTATACAAAATTAATTCATTTCCCCATCATTTTCATACAAAATTCCTTCATTTCCCCATCATTTTCATAGAAAATTCCTTCATTTCTCCATCATTTTCATACAAAATTAATTCATTTCCCCATCATTTTCATACTAAATTCATTTATGTCCCCATCATTTTCATACAAAATTCATTAATTTCCCCATCATTTTCATACTAAATTTATTCATTTCCCCATAAAATTAGTTACCATCATTCTATATAAATTAGTATCCATCATTGCATATAAAATTCATTCGTTGATCCGTAAAAATAATTTCACGAAAATGCAAATTTGACTTCATCCCAAGACCCATTTTTCCGATTGCTGCGAACCGCAGACACGACTTTACGTCGAATCCGGCAACATTCAGAGTCAGAGGAAAGTCGAAAAAAAGCCACCACGTGTGCGTGCTCCACGCACACGTGGTGGCGCGCGCGCCGCTGAGTGCAGCAACAAAAGTACATAAACGTCGTGGATGCGGTGAGAGAGAGGCAGACATCGCGCGCATTTGCGCGCGACGCGCATAATGCACTATATATCGAGTGCGCGCGCGCCCCGCGCGATCTCACGTTTCTGGTCGCTCGCGCGTTCGGCCCCCCCTATAAATAGTAGTGGGCCAAAACGCGCGCGCGCCCCGGGAAACCGAGCGCAGTTAACAAACGTTAAAACTAACACGTGAGCCTCCCTACAATAACATTTCGCCTCGGTCACGTGTATTTCGCTTCTGTATCTCGCGACGTCGTCGTCGTCGCTTTTTTTTTTTTTTTTCTTTTTTACCTCCGGCCTCGCGTACGACTATTATAAGATCCGTGACTGGGAGATCTCGGGGGGCTTTTTGTAGTTATACGGCCAGATCTCGCGCTCCCTCTCTATGTATTTCACGTTCGCGGGGTCCGCGGAGACGCGAGACGGAAGGGAGACCGGGGCCAGTTGGATCACCTTTTTAGTTGTAGTAATTGTATTTATATTTGGCAATATATGTACTTTTTTCCATACAGTGGTTGGTTAGATGAGATAATTCTGTTATTGCCAACAGATCATCGACCGAGGTCCTTCAGAATGAGATTTTACGTATTGTTTAGGCGGTACAATTTATTCTGTGGATCACTTTTTATTTATTTATTTTTTTATTTTATTTTAATTGACTGCTTATGATGCATTAAAATCATAAAAAAATGTTTTATTTCGTGGAATATCGATAATTTGCGATGTCAATAATTTTCTACAATGACCCGAGGTGCCCCAGACTGGGGCAAGTTGGATCAGTCGCGGGGGAAGTTGGGCTGATCCAGAATTGTAAATCCCTGAAATTTTTTGAAATGAAAGTCGATGCTACAATTAGTTTTGCAATTATTAAATAATAACAGAGTAATTATAGTATAATGTTTTCATTTTTTAATGACTGTAAAAAATATTTATTTATTCATTATTATTATTATTACTTTTTTTTTATCAACCTTGACAAAATTTCAGTTTTCCTAAAAAACAATGTAGCAATTATAGTTATTATTATTACAACATTTATTATTTATTGTCCTCAATAAAATTTCACGATAATTTTTTCCTGAAAAAAAGGAAAAATTGGGAAAAAGTCCGAAAATACACGAAACGAATTTTGTGAACCGTAAAATTATTGTCAGACGATTTTAATTGACTTTCTATGGACTAAATATATTTTTTTATTGATCTCAAGAAAATTACATGACAATTTTCCTAAAAAAAAAATGAAGGAATTATAGTTATTATTACAATATTTATTTTTTATCGTCCTCGATAAAATTTGACGATAATTTTTTCCTGAAAAAATAGAGAAATTGGGGAAAAGTTCGGAAATACACGGAGCAAATTTTACGAACCGTAAAATTATTGTCAGAGTGTTTTTAATTGATTTTCGAATTATTACGGAAAATTAGCTGACTCATTGCAAGCCGCTCGATTTAATGTAGACTCTGATCCGTCTCGCCCCGGTCTCCCCTGGCACGAGAATCGCTCGTTCGCTCGTCGTCCAGAAGCCGCGCCGCACACGAGCGCGACTCGCGCGTCGTCGCTCGAGGCGGGGCGAAACTCCGAACGTGCGCGCGGCCAGATGTATAAATCTAAATTCAACAGTTACGCGACTGAAATACCGTATAGACGGTGCGCGCGGGCTGTGTACACTCGTGTCTGCCGCGCGTTTGCTGTGTTCGCTGGATATTCCATCTCCGGAACCCGCAAACTTCCCATTCGCGACAGTTCGAATTCGCTTCTCGCATGAATCTCCCTCTCTCTCTCTCACTGCTTTGCGAAATATACGCCCGGCTAACCGGATGACTTCGAATACCGTCGCGCTATATTGGGAACGAAGGGCTGGAACTGGGAAACAGACGTCTGGGCGTCGCTCGAATGAAACTGATTTAAAAAAATTGTTATCGCTATTTTATTTTTTAATTGAGAAATTTAAATTGGGAAGTTTAAAATTGAGAAATTTAAATTGAGAAGTTAAAAATTAAGAAATTTAAATCGAGAAATTTAAAATTGAGCAATTTAAATTCAGAAGTTTAAAATTGAGAAATTTAAATTGAGAAGTTTAAAATTGAGAAATTTAAATTGAGAAGAAAAATTTGGGGCAATTGAAAAAAATGTGTCCGTCAATTTACGATAACTACTGAAAATAATAAACGCAATAAATAATAATTATATAATTACTGTAATTATTACAGTAATTATATAATTACTGTAATCATTACAGTAATAAGTAATAGGTTGATATAATAAAATAAAAATAATAAACATGTTCACACAACTGAGAACCAGTGTTGTAAATTCGCATTAGTTTAAGAAATTAATATTACACTACGATTTGTTTTGTAGGCCAGATTTAATTATAATAACCCGTGGCTATTATAAAACGACATGTGAACTTTTGAATAGCTGCATAAATACCTAATTTTCAATAGCAAATTGTGAGCGATTTAAAAAAAAATGAAAGATCCTCCATGTTACTATCCATAATTAACAATTACAAAACCAATTATACTATCAACTTTGTCTATAAAAGATTAGGATCGAATTTATAGTCCCAAGCTTGAACTCAAGTTCCATCTTTTTTTAAAGTAAAAAAAAGGTTTCAACTTAAGTTCGAACTTAAGCAAGGAATATACGGAATTTCCACTTAAGTTGGAACTTCAATTGAAACTTAAAATAAAAAGTTGGTACCAGAGTTCAAACTTGGTACTACATAAATTCGACCCTCAGGGATTTCCAATTCTGCCCAAAAACTCTTAAAATACAACAATTTCCTTACACCCCCCAGTCCACAATCTTTCTCTCCCTTCATCCCTCCCACCTCATCACCAGAACCGAAAGACCAAGAAAAATCCCCAGAAAAAAACCCCTCCCTCCCTCCTTAAATCTATAAATCCCGTCTGAGAAGGTTAATAATCTCCCGAAAAACCCTCAAAGTGGATTCCCCCCACTAATTAATAACAGGCTTTCCCCCAATCACCCTGTCTCCTTACTTCCACATCTCTCACATCTTCTAATCAACCGTCTCTCTCCTCTTCTGATTACAGATCGCAGACGATGCAATCAGCGCGGACATAGACGCACGCGAGCCCGCGAACGGAAGCCCCGACACCGAGCCACGCGGTTCGATGAGGTCCTCAGCGATGTCACCGCGTCGTCGGCGGGCGGCCTCGCCGTCGGCCCTGCTGCCGATCCTCCTGCTGATCGCCCTGCAAACTCACCCCGGTTTCGCCTCACCAAACGTGCGTTCGGAATCCGCGGTCGGCCCGGCCAACAGCGTCGGCCCATCCCCAGGCTCTTCCTCCTCCTCCTCCTCCTCAGCCTCCTCCTCCCCCTCCTCATCCTCGGCAATCGGCGTGGCTCCTTTAGGCGCCGGCAGCCTCGGCCCCATCAGCAACCCCAGCAACAGCGGCAACATCGGCAGCGGCATCAGCAACCCCGGCGGCGGCAGCCTCAGCAACCCCGGCAGCGGCCACTCCGTCATCGGCGGCTCGATGATAAACCCCAACAGCCGCTGCGAGGACATAAAAATCCCCATGTGCCACGGAATCGGCTACAACCTCACGGCAATGCCAAACGAGCTGAACCACGACAGCCAGGAGGAAGCCGGCCTGGAGGTCCACCAATTCTGGCCCCTGGTGGAAATAAAATGCTCCCCGGACCTCAAATTCTTCCTATGCTCGATGTACACCCCGATCTGCCTCCCGGAGTACAGCAAACCCCTTCCAGCCTGTCGCAGCGTCTGCGAGAGAGCTCGAGCAGGTTGCGCCCCTTTAATGCGTCAATACGGCTTCTCCTGGCCCGAGCGAATGGCCTGCGAGCGTCTCCCGATCCAGGGAGACCCCGAGAATCTCTGCATGGAGCAGGACAATCACGCCAGCGGCGGTTCCTCCTCCAGCGCCTCTGGCGGTGGCGTCGGTCCCGCGAGCAGCGCGCCAATTCCTCCAGCCGGTCCTCCACGACCAACGCGCCCCTCAAAAGCCTCGCAACCGGCGCGCTGCAAGCCAGGCGGCAAGAACCAAAAAAACTGCCAGCACCCCCCGGGGGACAGGGCGAGGGATTGTCCGTGCAGATGCCGGGCGCCCCTCGTGCCCCTGGGGGCGGCGGGCCCAGCAGGCGGCCACGCAAGCAGCAGCAGCAGCAGCATCAGCAGCGCCACTCAGCTCGTCCACGGGGTCCCGGTTCAACCGCCAACCCTCACAGGAATCGCTCCGAGCCTCGACATTGTCGGGGTCCAGGATTGCGCCCTACCGTGCCACGGCGCCTTCCTCACCACCGAAGAGCGCGGATTCGCGGCGGTGTGGCTCGCGATCTGGAGCGGCCTGTGCGCCGCAAGCACTCTCACCACCGTCACCACGTTTCTCATCGACACCCAGCGCTTCAAGTATCCTGAGAGGCCGATTGTGTTCCTCTCGGCCTGCTACTTCGTCGTTTCCCTGGGGTACTTGGCGAGAAGCGTCCTGGGACACGAGGAAATCGCCTGCGAAGGACCAGCTCTGAGATCCGGACCACAGGGCCCGGGAACGTGCGTCACGGTTTTCCTCATGATTTACTTCTTCGGCATGGCTTCGTCCGTCTGGTGGGTCATCCTCGCTTTCACGTGGTTTCTGGCAGCGGGATTGAAGTGGGGAAACGAGGCCATAGCTTCCTACTCCCAGTACTTTCATCTCGCAGCCTGGTTGGCGCCGACAGCGCAGACCGTTTGGGCTCTTCTCGCTGGAGGAGTAGCTGGAGATCCTGTGGCGGGTGTCTGCACCGTGGCTCCCGAGGGCGTTCGCACCTTCATCCTGGTACCTTTACTGGTCTATCTTCTCCTGGGAACGAGCTTTCTGCTCGCGGGTTTCGTGAGCCTCTTCAGGATACGCTCGGTGATCAAACGTCAGCCAGGAGCGAAAGCCGACAAGCTCGAGAAGCTGATGATCCGCATAGGCGTGTTCAGCGTTCTGTACACGGTGCCGGCGAGCGCGGTGCTCGGTTGTCACCTCTACGAGTTGACGATGCGGGAGGAGTGGCTTATGTCCCTCGCGTGCCAGTGCAAAGCGAGATCAAGGCCGCTCTACTCGATCCTCATGCTGAAGTACTTCATGGCACTGGCGGTGGGCATCACGTCGGGGGTTTGGATATGGAGCGGGAAGACGCTGGACTCGTGGAGGAGGCTCTGGCGGCGTCTCTTCGGCGGCGGCGTCGGCGCCGGAGGCGGAAATGGCGGTGGGATGGGAGGCGGCGTGACCGGCGTCAGCGGGATCGGAAGCGCAAGCATCAAGGGGGTCGTAGGACGTGCCGTGATGCCGCAGTACCAGACGACGCCGTCGGGAGCGGGAAGCGCGCTTCTGCCGCCGGGTAGCGTGGCGAGCGCGTCGCAGCATCATCTTCATCATCACGTGCTGAAACAGCCACCGCTGTCGCACGTATGACGTCACCAGTCGGCGGGCGGCGACATGAGCACCGCTGGTTGCGAGCAGCAGCAGCAGCAGCAGGAGAGGCCATCGGCCCTCAGCAACTACGGGCCCATCTAGCCCTTCGCCTCGGCCTCACGAAGGCACGCGCCGCCGCCGCAGCAGCAGCAGCAGTCGCACACGGCGCCGCACACGCCACACTCGGCCGCGACGGTGTACTCGAGGAGGTCCCTCGCCTCGACCACCGGCCCGATGACACCGGCGCACGGACTCGCGCCGTCTTACACACAGGCGACTGATGTATGAGAGGGAGAGAGGGGCGCGGGGGGTGGGTGACGGTGGGCGCTGGAGGGAAGCGGGGTGGACTGTTTTTGAGGCGGGGTTGATCGTGGGGGTTTTGGTTGAGGGATTTTTTTTTTTTCTTTTGGGAGTTGGGAGGATTTGGAGGAGGTTTTTTAGGTGGAAGGTTGGAGGCTGAGAGATGTTTTTGAGGGGGTTGCGAGGAGGCTTTGGATTGGTGGGATGAGGGAGGGGTAGTTTTTGGGAGGGGGTTTTCGAAGCACTTGGGGGATTTTGGGGTTTGGGATGGAGGGGTCAATGATTGATGTGGTTTTTGTTAATCACTTGGTAGATTGTGGGATTTGGGATGGAAGGGTTAATAATCAACGTGGTTTTTGTAGATCACTTCGTGGGTTCTGGGATTTGGGTTCAAAGGGACTTAGGGATGTTTGGATTTTGATGCTGAGCACTCTGGGTTTTTGGTGGTGATGAGAGGGACAATTTTTCTTTTTAATATGCGGTTTGGGTTTTAATTCGACCAGTTTGAAGCCTCCTCAAGGGTCTCGACAATTATGACAATTGCGATTTTGTCGCACATCGATTTCCAACCTTCAACGAAATCCAAAGCCAAATCCAAATCGTCCCGCGTGTCGCCAGACGCCAGGAACCCCGGCGATCAATTTGAGCCTCAAAAAAAAAAAACAGATCCGAACAACGCTGAACGACGGTGCTTGTCACATTATTGGCGCGAGTGAACGCAACGCCCGACGGTGATGAATAAAACACACAAGAAAGGAAAAATAAACAAAAAAAAGAACGAGCGAGAAGCGAGAGACGACGGTCGATCCCGTCGCTTCGACAAATTACCGAATATACGTAACACAAACGATGTGAAATTTACAAAAGAAAAAAAAAGCTGCAAAAAAAACCAAAGCCCCGAGGCAGCGCGAGTCCATCGGCCGAGTCGTCGCGAGATCGCCGTAAAAAATGGCCAAAATTGTATTAGCCATTTTAGCCATTTTTTTAGCCATTAGACTGAAATGACTAATGGCCAAAATGGCTAATGGCCAAAATGTCTAATGATTAAAATGGCTAATATGACTAAAGTGACTAATGGCCAAAATGGCTAATATGGCTGAAACGACTAATGGCCGAAATGGCTAAAATGACTAATGGCCAAATTGGTTAAAATGGCTAATGGCCAAAATGGCTAAAATGACTAATGGCCAAATTGGCTAAAATGGCTAAAACGACTAATGGCCAAAATGGCTAAAATGGCTAAAATGACTAATGGCCAAAATGGCTAAAATGACTAATGGCCAAATTGGCTAAAATGGCTAAAACGACTAATGGCCAAATTGGCTAAAATGGCTAAAACGACTAATGGCCAAAATGGCTAAAATGGCTAAAATGACTAATGGCCAAAATGGCTAAAATCAAAAAGGCCATTTTTGCGAAAAAAAAAAAATCGTTGGAAAAAAAATTGCGAGCCGTTCGGCGACTCCTCGACGCGACTCGCGAGCCACCCGGGGTCGAACGTTCACCGTCCGCGACGACCACGCGGGTTCTCGCCGCGTTTCGCGACTCTCTGGCTAGTGAGTTTGTAAAGCCACCGACGCGTGGCGTGTATTATGTGTGTGCGAGCGTCGCTGCAGGGCTGTCCGTGCAATTGTATATGCGTGTGTAATGTCCGAATGCGTTTTTTTGTATGAATGGAAGCGACGAAGCGAGGAACAAATGTCATAGGTTACGAATGCGAGAGGAGGAAGAAGAAGAAAAAAAACAAAAAAAAGAAAAACACAGAAACGAAAGAAAAATTGTAACGCGCCAACGCTCGTCGCGCCTTCCTCGATCTGTCGACACCCCCTCCGACTTTGTATGCAAAATCGAATCTCGCGTCCCCGCGTTGCGTTCTCGTTTAACTCTATACAGGGAAATTCACGCGAGAGTCAATCGAAGCATCGAGCGAGAAAAAATAAAATAAAACGTTTCCAAGCTTCGATGCTTCCACGAACGCAACGTGCGCGACGCGACTCTTTTTACGCTCTGCCCTCAGCTCTCTAATGTAATTTTTTTTCTTTTTTCCGTTCGTTTTTTTTTTTTCTTCACTTTTTCTACGTCTGTCTCTCGCTCTTTCTTCCCTCTGTCTCGAGTCCCGCCGCTCTGGTCAACGTTACCACGGACCCGGCGCGAGTGTCCGCAAGTCCGTCTAATGTGTATCTCTCGTCTCGTCTATTTATCTATTCTAGCCGTTAACGAATAGGCAGCGCGCTTAAATGCGAGATCGCGGGGAACTTGGCGCCGCGTTGGGACGGCCGATCACGCGTTTAGTCTCGGGGACTTCTCACGCTTTTATTTCTTTTTTTTTTTTTGGACTCCACTTGGGGCTTGGGAGACGCGAAAAAATGCACAGGCACTGTTGAATTTTTTTTACGATTTGCGTGAGCCTTCATTACAAGAAAAATTAGATCTTTTGCACACGGGAAAAAAATATCGTTGATTTAAAAAAATCTCCGCTTGCGGGCTGCCGAAAACAATGTTTTTAAAAATTAAGTTTCGTTATTGTTGTCACAATCGGATTTCACAATGAAACAATATAATATTCTTCCGTCTATTTTGGAGTTATCGTTTCAATATCACGCGAAATTGTGGGAATTGGAAGTGAAATTGAATTGACAACACTTGTTTTTGGCAGCAAAGGTTTTATTGAATCAATTATATTTTTTCTGTGCATAAACTTTTTATGAAATTTGATACGCAAGTGAGATACAAAATTAAAGTAATTTTGACGAAATCCTACAAAAATGAGGAAATTTGATTAAAAAATTTGTAATTGCTGTACAAATGAACTTCATTTAAATTAAATTTAAATAATTCATTAAATTTAATGTAATTTGATATAAAAATGTGTAATTGCTGCGCAAATTTAATTAATTTAAATTGAATTTAAATAATTAATTTGCTTTATTTTAATTAAATCTCTATGAAATTTATTAGTTGACGAATTCAATTTTCGGGCCACGTAAATTGCCAAAGATTTTTAACAGTGCGACGTAGCACAAAAAACCCGGTTCTGATCTCCCCGGCTGACTGAAACTCAGAAGGCATTCGGGAAAACTCGTGAAAAATCGTCCGGACGCGACGCGAGACTCCCCGGTGGGCGCGCAAAAGGTGTGTGTTTTAACTCTTAGAGCCGATGTCGAATTAAAGAGGACGGGAGGAAGAAGAGGAAAAGAAACGAAGATAAGAATATTACCATTTTGTAAATATATAAAAGTATAATAATAAATAGAGGACATAGTTTATCGTTGTAAATAAGATTGTCGTACCGAGAGGACCGGCGAGGCGTCGGGCGGCGAGGGCGACGTTTCGCCCCGTATGTATAGATGGGATGTCAGTGTACAGAATTTTGTTTCTCTTTTTTTTCTCTCTTTTTCTTTATTTTTTTTCTTTCTCTTTCGCGATTACGTCGAGCGGGGGGCGAGAGACGAAAAATTTCGCCTTTTTTTTGTCGACAGACAAAAAGAAGGCGACAATTTTTTTTTATTCCCCAGAACGAGGATCGAGCTGCGAGCGAAATCGTCGAAGCGAACGAGCGTGAATGTGTCGCGAATTTTTTTTTTCTTCTTTTTTTGAAAAAAACTCTTTCCGCCTTTTTTTACATTTTTATTTTTTTTTACCGCAAAGCGAGTAAAGGGTAACGCACGCACTTTCGTATTCCGTAGGACTCGAACGTAGTTGAGGTATATATAAGATAAATATATATATATATTATATATATGATGTGGCGGTTGGACGAAGCGAGAGATGAGAGATGAGTGACCCACTGTAATTTCGTCGCGAGATGGAAGGAGAGAAAAAAATGAAATCTTTGTACCGTTGCGAGGAGTGAATGGAAATTATTGCGTGGGCCATGTGCACCGTAGAAACGATATATATAAATATATTATATATATTAATACCCGTGTGTAAAGCGTGAAATCGTGACGCGGTCGCCGAGGACATTTTTTTTCGTCGCTGCTCCGAAAAAAATGAGGCAGCGCGAAACGACGAATTTCCGCGTCACGAGGCACCGCCCAGTCGAAGTCGTAGCTCTAGGACACCCGCGAATATCGAAATACATAAAGATACACTAATTTAAGTACGCGAGGCGCGAGCCCCGGGAACCCGGAGCGGGTTTTCACGTTTTGTATCTCAATCGCTCGAATAGCGTCGCCGAACCGCAGGCCGATTTGTCTCCGTTCTGTCAACCGTACTTTTCACACAAATTTGATACTCGCGTCAACGTAATTTTTTATATGGATCGGAGTTGCAAATTCTCGTTAGTTTAGGAAATAAATGTTGCGGTACGATTTGTTTTGTAGGTGTTATTTAATAATAATAAACCGTGGTGATTATAAAATGATGTGGACATTTTTTAATAGCTACATGAATTTTTTTTTCGATAAACATTTAAATATTTACGAGCTATGGTAAAAAAATTAAGAAGTATTCTTTGCAGCCGTTAAAAAATCCACACATTATATTTTAATTATTCCATGTTGTTGTTATTATTAATTAATAATTATAAGACCAATTGTACCATCAACTTTATTTCTGAAGGATTTAGGATCGAATTTATAGTCCACAGTTTGAACTCAAGTTTCAACTTCTTTTTTTTTCCAAGTTTCAACTTAAGTTACAATTTAAGTTCTAAATCCTCAAGAATTAAGAAATGAATGTTGCACTACGATTTGTTTTGTAGATGTTATTTAATAATAACAATTCACGGCGATTATAAAATGATGTGCAAACTTTTATAGCTGCATAAATATCTCTTTTTTGATAAACAGTTGCGAGAAATGGCGAAAAAATGAATAAATTTTCTTTGCAGACGTTAAAAAATGCACACATTATATTATTCCATGTAATTATTATTAATTAATAATTACAAGACCAATTGTATCATAAACTTTCTTTCTAAAATATTTAGGGTCGAATTTATAGTCCCCAGTTGAACTGAAGTACCAACTTTTTAGTTCTAAATTAAGTTGGAACTTCAGTTGAAACGAAAAAAAAACAAGTAAAATTTGAATAAAAACTTGGGACTACAAATTCGACCCTTAGGAATTTGCGACTCCGACACAAATCCATCAAAACGCGCCCAAAAATTCAGCAATGTTATTCGAACGAGTCTCGGGAGGCGAGCGTCAATGTACGAAGAGAGTCGTCTTCGCTAGTCTGTTGAGAAGTTTCCGCCCTCCCGGGTCGACCGCTCATTCTCGTCGCGTCTCGCGCGTCCCTCGAATCCACGGACAGAAGATTTTGTAATAAACTTTCGGTTACATTTTATATTCCCGCTGTCGCGTCCCGCGTGTCGCGGTCGACGCGACTCCGATTTTTCGATCTCGTCGACCGCGACGCCGCGAGCGAAAAAAAAAATAACATAAATACACACAAGTAATATTAAAAATAGTGATAACGAACAAACGGAGATTAAGAAAAAAAAGACTCTTACTGCCTCAAAAAAAGAAAAAAAAAACACTCGACTGCCGTCGCGTCTGCCGATGCGGCCGGATCTTCTGCCAAAACACACAACAAAAATTCAACACGACACAAACATCCAACATACGATTTAAAAAAAAAAGCGTACACGTATATTAAAATAATAAGAAGCGCGAACGAAAAGGAAAAAGAGGGAGGCGAATAAGACGGAGATTACGAAACAAATGTAAAGTAGAAGAGTTACGAAGAGGTTTTAGTCTCTCTCACATATCACGTAAGGTCGTAAATGTAACGAGGCGTCGAACGTGCGGTGTACGAAATCTTCGTTAGCCGAAGCTTAAGAGGAAAAGACGAGAAAAAAAATCGTGATCGAGCTGGCGAAAAAAATCGGCCGCAGTCTGACTGCCGACGATTCTTCAAAAAAAAATTCGCAGCTCAAAGTGAAGTGAAGAAGGGAACGAAAAAAAAAATAAATCGTGCGAACCGAAGGAGAGAGAAAGCCGCGTTTGAATGGACGAAACGAAACGAAATGAAAGAAACGTAAACGAGAGGGAGGAATTTATATGCGAATTATTTGTAAGCCACTTTTTGTCACGATGATTGTCAATAAAAATTAAAGTATCGTAAAAACTATAGGTAGCGTGAATATGTATCCGATGGATAATTTCTCGTCGTTGTCGTCGTCTTCGTCGTTTTATACTGTATATTTAAAAAAAAGGAAGCTAAGAAAAAAAAGGGAAACTTATGGCCGAACTGCGAGTTCTGCAAGGAGTGAGGAGGCTGCCTGGACGTGAGAAGCTAACCCTGGTTAAGGTAGTCCTCAAATGTAAGTTTCAAAGAATATTTCCAACACTCTCCATGGGATAAAAATCTGAAAAAAATCAAGCACGTTGAAGGTACCGAAAAGATTTATTTTGCATAATAATAATTTCAAAATGTTATTAACAAATAAATGTAAAAATTAATTGTTCAAAAATTTACCCGGCAACCCAACCTTTTTTCTGATGACAATTATTCATTAATTTTTCTGAATACATATGAATTTATATGAATGCGGTTTTAGTCTCATTTTTCTTGAAAAAACGCAATTTTGAAAAATTAAACAAAATTAGGAAAAAATTCATACGTATTCAGAAAAATGAACGAATAATTTTCATCAGAAAAAAAATTGGTTTGTCGGGTAAATTGTCTCACAATTCATTTTTTCATTGATTTGTTAATAACATTTTGGGATTATTATTATGCTAAATTAATCTTTTTGGTACCTTCAACGTGTTTGATTTTTTTCAAATTTTTATCCCATTGAGAAGTGTTCGAAATATTCTCTGAAACTCACATTTGACGGGACTGTACCCTGAGGACTACCTTAAAAGAACCGATTAGAACCAATAAAACGAACAAAAATCCGACTGAAACCTGTTTGAACCGATTATTTTTCAATCGGAATTTTGTCCATTTGATCGGTTCCTATCAGTGTCACTGGGAATTACTAAAAGCAGGGAACGTTTTAATCTCACGACTCGCTCGCTGCCTTCGGACGTTTCCTCGCGTCTCCCAATCTCGCCGATGAGATTATTGGCAACGAGGCGGCCGGAAGCCGGAAGATGACTGCGCGAAATTCGATCGCTCGACGATCCTTTTGTTTTATTAATCGCCAAACGCTCGTCTCAACTGTTGAGGCGACCGAAACCGACTCGGGCCGAACGATCCGGTTGACCAACGCGATACGGAAATCAAAATTGTATACGATTTTTAATACACTTTATTAATTATTATTATTTAACACGAAGGCTATTTTATCGTTTATTTCAACACCCTTTAAAAAAAACCCCTCGTCATCCTGTCCAGCACTTTTGCACCCCTTGTAAATCGTGTCCTACCCCAACGTGGAAAAGCGACTGCAACGTGCGAGCCGAGCCTCGGTGACTCAATCGTGGAGGAAGCAATAGATTCACGAGGGTCGAGTTGCGTGAAACGGCGCCGTTATGATAAATCAAGAATTTATTGAGGAAGACGCTCTACGTTTAATTAATTCCGGTGACTCAGAAAATTGTTGGGGATATCGAGAAAATCATTTCTAGAAGCGAATGAAACGAAACAACCAGAGAGAACTCAATCAAAATCCATGCAGCAAAAATTTGTATAGTTAATTCAGCTGATTTCATAATTGGCGCAACAAAATGAATTTAATTTGGCTAATTTAATAATTAGCACAACAAAATGAATTTAATTTAGCTAATTACAAAACAGGCACAACAAAACGAAATTAATTTAGCAAATTTAAAAACTGGCACAACCAAATTAATTTAATTCAGCTAACTTCATAATTGGTACAACACGAAATTAATTTAACTGATTTCATAATTGGCACAACAAAATTAATTTAATTTAGTTAATTTCATAACAGGCACAAAAAACGAAATTAATTTAGCAAATTTAAAAACTGGCATAACAAAATGAATTTAATTCAGCTAATTTAATAATTTCCTCAGCAAAATGTTGTTTGTTAATTAAGGACATATAATTAAATACGACTTTAGATATTTTTTGTCTCTAGCTCAGTAACCAAAATCAATTTCCGACCTAAAAAAACCCCATGGCTAATAAACGCGACCGGGTCGATCCTCCCATCCCAAACTCATTCCGTCGCCTGATCTCTCATTCTATTTTCCCCCCTAGTTAATTTAACGCCGCAACTCTTTTAATTTGCGTCTCCACCCTGCGTTGTAAAGCGTCGTTAATGCACTACGGTCGACGTCGTCGCCCGGCCATTAAAGTGCGGCGGACCTCCGGCCAGCCTGACGGCCAAGGACAAGGACATCGAGGAAGCGAACAGCTGGGGTCGATATAGCGACGCCGATGAAGCCACTCGGCGCGGGGTTCACCCGGCGAGTTTCCTGCGCGTCTGCGTCGCTTGTGGACACATCCGACTCGCATCTTTAACGCTACAGATTTTCTACTATAGTGTTGCACCGTGCACAGGACTCTCGGGTCCTGGTCAGGCTCTCGCTGGGCCAATGTATCTCTTACCAGGGCCGAATGTAACGCTACAGATTTTCTAATAGGATTGCAATGTGGCACAGCACTCTCGGAACCTGCTCAGGCCATGGTCAGGCCCTAGCCGGGCCACCGTGGCCCTGACCAGGGTCGAATGCAACACTACTGATTTTCTAATAGGATTGCGCTGTGCACAGGACTCTCGGGACCTGGTCAGGCCCTGGTCAGGCCCAAGCTGGGCCAATGTATCTCTTACCAGGGCCGAATGTAACGCTACAGATTTTCTAATATGGTTGCAACGTGCACAGGACTGTCGGGACCTGGTCAGGCCCTAGCCGGGCCAACGTGACCCTGACCAGGGTTCAACCGGGGCCGAACATAACGTTACAGATTTTCTAACAGGATTTGCACAGTGCATAAGAATCCCAGGTCCTGGTTAGGCCCTGGTCAGGCCCTAGCCGGGCCAACGTGGCTCTGACTAGGGCCGAATGTAACACTACAGATTTTCCAATAGGATTTGGACTCTGCACAGGATTCTCAGATCCTGCTCAGGCTCTGGTCAGGCCCTGGCCGGGACAACATGACCCTGACCAGGGCCTCATGTAACGCTACAGATTTTCTAACAGGATTTGCACTGTGCAGAGGACTCTCAGATCCTGGTCAGGCCCCAGTCAGGCCCTGGTCAAGCCCTGGCCGGGCCAACGTAATCCTGACCAGGGCCTCATATAACGCTACAGATTTTCTCCTAGGAAATGACTCACTCGACCGCAGCGCTGCGCGCCTATTCACGTCTCGCGGAGCCAGCCAGGAGCCCCGAGGAGGACTCACTCGTCGAAAAGCATGCGGTATACATATAGTAAGGTAGGTATAATGTTAGGTTAGGTTCGTGTACCATGAACCTCTCGCGCGAGGGGGTAAATTCTCCGTCAACCGGTCCTCGAATTTATGGTCTCTACAACCGTGGAAGGGGAGGGAGCTGTGTTCCGCTCGTATCGCCGCCATAAACAACTTATACGTCGGGCCGAGCGACGTTCAACCGCCCCGTGTGCCGCGCGGCCCGGGCGGCCCGGCCGCCGCGGAGCTTCGCTCGCCGCTTCCAGGAGATAGGAATCTCTTAGTCATTCGTACGCTCGTTAAACTAACTGGTCGTCGCAGCGCAGCGCGCTGCGCTGCGCGAGGAACCCGTATGATTTCCCTAATCACACGGCTACTCGCGCTGCTATCTCGAGTTCTCGCCTTCGCGCGCGCCTTTTATCTCGCCACCTTTTTCCACGGCTTATCCGACGCTGCGCGCCGCTATGGGATCTCTTGGCTGCGTTGCGAGCGGCTCTGCGAAGGTACTGGAAGGGTTTTTGAGACGTCGAGGATGGTTTGAATATTTTTGGCGGGGGATTGAGGAGGAAGTAACGTGACGCTGATTGGGCCGAGTATTGCAATTATTGTAAAAATATTATTTTGATTATTATTCAAATGATGTTCCATTTGTTATTCCAATTATATTGCAATTATAATTCAAATGATATTGCGCTTATTATTCAAATAATATTGCAATTATTATTCAAATGATATTGCGATTGTTATTCAGATCATATTGCGATTATTATTCAAATGATATTGCAATTGTTATTCAAATAATATTGTAATTATTATTCAAATGATATTGCAATTATTATTCAAATGATATTGCAATTATTATTCAAATGATATTGCAATTATCATTCAAATTATTATTTAAATAATATTGCAATTATCATTCAAATTCTTATTTAAATAACATTGCAATTACCATTCAAATTCTTATTTAAATAATATTGCAATTATCATTCAAATTATTGTTTAAATAATATTGCAATTATCATTCAAATTATTATTTAAATAATATTGCAATTATCATTCAAATTATTATATAATAATATTGTAATTATCATTAAAATTATTATTTAAATAATATTCAAATTGTTATGCAATTATCATTATTATTATTATTATTCAAATAATATTGCAATTGTCGTTCAAATTATCATTTAAATAATATTGAAATTATTATGCAATTATTATTATTATTATTATTATTATTATTCAAGTAATATTGCAATAGTTATTCAAATAATCCTTCAATTATGATTGAAATAATATTGCAATTGTTACTCAAATAATCCTTCAATTATTATTCAGATATTATTGCATCTACTATACAAAAAATATAGCAATTACCATTCAAATAATATTGCAATTATTATTCAAACAACAATTTATAATTATCATTGCAAACCCTATTACCACAATTCACCAGCATCAAAAAAATATTCAAGATCAACTCATATGTCAGAGCAACCTTTAAGCGCGCAGTGAATACTTTTCCCCGCCCCTCGCCACAAAAAAAAAAAAAAAAAAAAAAAACAAGAACGAAAAAGCAAGAAGCAGAAGAAGAAAAAAATCAGCAATTTGTGTACATCGCGTTGATCATCATTCCCGTCTGCAATTCCGCGTTTCTGCATTCGTTACACGGCGCATCCGAGAGACTCGGCACGACCCCCCCGAGCAGCGGCCTCGTCTGATCTGCTCTTCTTTTTCTACTGCGCGCGTTCACTGCCACCGCCGCCGTCGCCGCCGCCGCTCTCAGGCAGTTCGGAGAGTTTGCGAACTGCTTCGGCGTCGACGTCGTCGCTGGCGCCGTGACGTTCGCCCTTCCCGCGGCGCGTCCCGCGCGCGCTAGACACGCGAGACTCGACGACTACGACGACTACCGTCAACCCGGGGACGGAGGGAGAGAGAGACGCGTGCCGGTTGCCACACAGCACGAGCCACACGACGCGTAGCCCACAGCGGAGAGCAGCGAGCGCTGCGTCGTGCGCCGCGGCTAATTAGTATTCACACACGATGAAAGTTCACTGCTCGCCGAGCAAATACGCCCCGGGCTATTCGTGGGTACTTGAAAAAAAAAAAAAAAAAAAAAAAAAATGAGAATGTAAAAAAAATTGAAAATAGGGGTAATAAAAGGGAGGGGACGGTGAGGGGAATTTTGAAAAATAAAAAAGGATGCGAGGTGGAGATTTGCACGTTGCTTCCTCATTGCAAAATATTGTTTTTCGTCTGTAGAAAATTTCAATCTATTTGATGACATTTTGTGAGTTAGAGCAAAACTCGTAAAAAAAAAATTAAAAATGCCATAAAATCCGAACCACTTTGCCGAGCATCACCAAATTTGGCTCATAGCAGCGCCGAGTATTAATTTTGTTCTCTAGAAAATTTCAATTTGTTTTGTGATATTTGATATGGTTAGAGCAAAACGTAAATTTGTTTAAAAAAATCAAAATGCCATAAAATCTGAATCCCTTTGAAGAGTGTCACCAAATTTAGCTCACAGCAGCGCCAAGTGTTATTTTTGGTCTGTAGAAAAATGTAATTTATTTGATGATATTTAACGAGTGTTAAAGCAAAACAATTTTCTTTTTGTTGTAAAATCCAAAATCCCATAAAAATTTGACTTATTTACAGATTCATCCCAAATTCAGTTCGAGTCCTTTCACATAGTTTTATTCGTAAAAAAAATTACTCAGCTCGATAACCACAAAATCCCGAAGCAAAAAAAATTGAAAAATAGTGGTAACAGAAATTAAGGAAGAATCAGAGAAATAAAAAATATATTTTTGGTATGTAAAAAATTTCAATTTATTTGATAATGTTCAACGAGAATTACAGCAAAAGGTACACTCTTTAAAAAAATCCCGAATCCCATAAAATCGGACCTATTTACAGATTCATCCCAAATTCACTTTCAGCCCTCCTTTAACAAAGTTTTATTCGTAAAAAAAATAACTCAGCTCATAACAACAAATTTTCGAAGCAAAAAAAAATTGAAAAATAGTGGTAATAAAAAATAGGAAATAATCTGGTATCACATGAATAAAAAAAAATACAAAAATAAATAAATGAGTAGAAGTTGGAGGTTGAGACTCGCGGCTGGCGCGTCGCACACAGTTTCACCGGTGGAAACACGTATTTCACGTATTACGTATCCTCGCGTCTTTCTTCTCCTTTTTCGTTCCCCATCCTTCTCCGACTTCGTTAGCGCCCGACTGAGCTCTCTTTGTCGTCGCGCTGCAAACCGGGAGTCTCGAGCAACGCGTTAATATTTATGCGGGGGGGGGGGGGGGGAGGGGGGACGTAAATCTTTTCGCCATTGCAGCCCGGCTCGTCAGCTCTCCAGCTACAATTTAGCCATTGAATCGGAATTTCAAGAGCACCCTGGCCTCGTGGTCCTCGCTGGCTGCTGCGATGCTGGGGCTCAATGGTTTTCGTGAATGCCGAGCTGATAGAAAGCAAACTAAGCTGAGTGCCAGTCCTCTCACCTACATATATAATGTCGGGGCGCTTTTTTATTCGGCTTTCGATTCAGAGAATTAAACGTTTTTGTATGCATGTAAAGTGTGACGTTTTTATAAGCCATTTATGTTGCTCTGCTTTTTTTTGCAGTTTATTCAAACGAGTATAAAAAAATGTATAAATCAGGGTCTGACCCCCTCGACCTCTCGAATTTGGTCCATAATTTGTAGTCTCGTTTTGTATTAAAAAAATGCTAGAAACAACAAAAAATTAAGCCTTGAATCACTGTGAGATGAATTTTTATCTTTTTTTTTTAGAAAATTTAGAATTTTAATAGTTGCTGACATTTTAGGCTTTTCAGGCTTCTAGACGACTTTTTCCCTCTACAAATAATAAAAACAAAAAATGTTATAAATCTGTGTCTGACGTTAAACCTCTAAATCATGGTCCACAATTTTTGTTGTCTCCTTTGATAAAAAAAAGCTAAAAACCCCGTAAGAGTGAAGCCTCAAATCACCGAGAGACGAATTTTGATCTCCTTTTTCTGTCTAAAATAAAAAATGTCCTGGTATTTCAGGCTCTTCAGGCCAGAATGATTCTTCCCCTTTACTGAATTTGAACCTTGACCTCTTGAATTTGGTCAACAATTTTTGGTCTCCTTTCGGCAAAAAAAAATGCTGGTTTAAAAAATGCAAAAGTTTAAAATGTCAAAATTTGCTGGCATTACAGGTTTTTCGGGTTTCCAGTCAAAATGATTTTTTTCTCTACTGAGTCTGATCTTTGACCTCTCAAAATTGATCCACCATTTATTCTCTCATTTCGTAAAAAAATCTAGAAACCCCTTTTTTCCAATAAACGTTTTAAAAAATAAAAATTTACTGACAGCCTCTTCAGGTTTCCCTTTCAAGCCAAATTTTATTTTCTCTACTGATTTTCTTCTCTACTGAGTCTGACCCTTGACCTCTCAAAATTGGTCCACAATTTATTCTCTCATTTCGTTAAAAAAAAATGCTAGAAACCCCGTTTTTTCACTAAAATAAAAAATTCAAAAATTTGCTGACAGCCTCTTCAGGTTTCCCTTTCAAGCCAATTTTTTTTTTTCTTTCCTACATATCCATAGTGCAGTTTTCTTTGTCTCGGTTCCCCGGAAAACAGAGCCGAAGACGATCGCAGCGCGCGTCATCTTGAAATAATATCGCGAACGATTCGTAAATTATATCCGACGGTGGCGAAGGCGGCTGGAGACTTGAAACAATATTATCACAAGCGAGAAGCGAGCAGCCTTCAAGCGTCTGAAAAACTGCGCACTATACGTATCACTATACATATTCACATATGTATGTAGCGACCGCTCTGGTCGTTCTTAATATCGACGCTGAAACGACGGAGAGCGATTTACAGCGCACCGACACATCGATCGCTGTTTCTCGGTTCTGCAGGCGCTACTTTGATTTCTGCGCGAATGGAGCTCGAGGATCTCGTGGTGGGGGAGCCGCAATAAGATCGACCGAGAGCAACGACTGATCCAGGCTTCCCGCTGCATGCAGCTCGGAAATTTGTTTCAAGTACCTGGAACGATAATTTTTTTTTTTCGTGTATCAAATTCTTCGTGGCGTCATCGATATATTTATTTACCACTTAATTCGTCAATCGGTTCCTTTTTATTTAATCGAGGTGTAAATTTGTTGCGTTTCTTGAGTTTTGGGGAATTTTCATTTCGAGGAAAATTTCTCGCGTTTTTTGTTTAAGTTTTTTTTTTAACAGAATAAAAATTGTTTTTGGTAATTTTGGGATTTATTTAATTTTACATGCGGGTTTGCGATGACTCAATATTCGCGCTCTCAATTATTCAAAACGTCCAAACGTGAAAACCCACCAGCTGGAAAATGAATTTTACAATTTTATTTGTTGCATTTTTTTTAACAGAATAAAAATTGTTTACGCCAATTGTGGGATTTATTTTATTTTATGCGCAGTTTTGAGATGTCTCAATATTCGAGCTCTCAGTTGTTCAAAATGTCCAAACGTGAAAAACCACCAGTTGGAAAAACAATTTTGCAATTTTACTTTTTGCATTTGTTTAATAGAATAAAAATCGTTTTGGACTATTTTGGCATTTATTTAATTTTAATTGGAATACTGGCAAAACAATCCTGCAATTGTATTTATTGCATTTTTTAAATCAGAATAAAAATGGTTTAGGCCAATTTTGGCATTTATTTAATTTTACGTGCAGTTAAATATAAAAATCTAAACGCGAAAACCAATTGTGGCATTAATGCAATTTTGGCATTATTTAATTTTTTTTTTTTCGCTTTCACATTTTTTCGACAATCTCGATTTACATCGCAATTTTCACGCAACCTTTTTTCTCGCAGTTTTGGCGTTTATTTAATTTTAATTGAAATACTGGAAAAAAAAATCCTGCAATGGTATTTATTGCATTTTTTAAATCAGAATTAAAATCGTTTAGTCCAATTTTGACATTCATTTAATTTTACGTGCAGTTAAATATAAAAATCGAAACGCGAAAATTCACCGGCTGGAAAACCAATTATGGAAAACCAATTATGGCATTAATGCAATTTTGGCACTATTCAATTTTTTTTCGCTTTCACATTTTTTCGACAATCTCGATTTACATCGCAATTTTCACGCAATATTTTCTCCCGCCTTGCGAGACGAAAAAAAAAAAAATAACAGCGTTGGCAGCGAATTAACGTTTTATTTTATTTTTTCACGTATGAGTATAAAAATGTCTTAGGCCAATTTTGGCATTTATTTAATTTTACGTGCAGTTAAATATAAAAATCTAAACGCGAAAATTCACCGGTTGTAAAACCAATTATGGCATTAATGCAATTTTGGCACTATTCAATTTTTTTTCGCTTTCACATTTTTTCGACAATCTCGATTTACATGGCAATTTTCACGCAATATTTTCTCCCGCCTTGCGAGACGAAAAAAAAAAAAAAAATAACAGCGTTGGCAGCGAATTAACGTTTCATTTTTTTTTTTTTTTTTTCACGAACGCGGTAATTGAATATTCATACAATGTTGGGCGCAACACACGAGGCGATCAATATACATTGGAAAAGACATCGTTATTCATTGGACGCCACCGGGCGCGGCGAGGGTAGATATTAAGCCGGAGCTACCGGTTTTCTCGGTAACGACAGCATCACGACCGCAGCTTCCGGTGTGTAACACACGGCCGCGCGCAGCCAGCGGTACAGAACGACGCGGCGGGATGAGCCGCGTCGCCGGAGCCACGACAGTTTTACATCGCCCCGAGGGACATTTCTTTCCGCGGCACCCGACTCCCCCCCGAGCGACGACAGTCAAATGACGCTGAAACTTCTCTCGCATCTCGTAAAACCACCGCGAGGGCCGCCTGTATCGCGTTTGCCCAGCTGGTGGCCTTTTCGCCTTCGGACGATGTAAAACAGAAATTGAGAGCGAGAATATTGAGGCACTTGGAAAGTGTGCCAACTCGCCCCGGTCGCTTCGTAAACGCGAAAAAAGATACCAATTTTTCTAGCTCTGGGAATTTTTACTTGATATAGAAAAAAGTAAGTCGAGAAATTAATGGAAAACTTGACGTGGAATTACCAGTTTTTTGTCTCTAGCGAGTGTTTCAATTAGCCCCGGTGTCTAGAAATATAAAAATACAAGACGCAAAATTATTGAAAAAGGTTACACGAAATTTCTAATTTTTACCTCCAACGAGCATTTCAATCAGACTTGTAAATTCCTAAATGTTTTAGAAATAAAGTTGATGGTACAGTTGGTTTTGTAATTGTTAATTAATAATTGTAACATGGAGTAATTAATTATAATATAATCTGGAGAGAAAATATTGAGTCATTACGAAAATGTACAAACTTGCCCCGGTCTCCATAATCGCGAAGAAATATACAAATGTTTCGCTCTCTGAGACCTCAACCAACATACAAAAATATAAATAAAAAAATGACCAGAAACCCTCTGACGAACTCCCCAATTCTACCTCCAGCGAGTGTTTCAACTAGCCCCGGTCTCCCTGGCACGCAAAGAACAACCTCGAAAATTAACGAACGTTGGTACCTAAAACCCAAATTGAACTAGTAGTGAATTCTATTCCGGGTCACCTTGCTAATTGTCTCAATATGCACGATAAAAAAAATTAAAAGCAAGAATATCAAGTGACTTAAAAAATGTGCAAACCCGCCCCGGTCTCCTCAAACGCAAAGAAACACACACATTTTTCACCCTCAAAAATAAAAACCTCAAAATTACCAGAAACCCTCCGACGAGCTCCCCAATTTTACCTCCGACGAGTGTTTCAACTAGCCCCGGTCTGCCGAACCCGCAAAGAACCACGCTCGAAAATTAACGAACGTTGGTACCTAAAACCCAAATTGAATTAGTAAATGCGGTGCATATTGTCTCAATATGCACGATAAAAAAACAGAAAGCAAGAATATCAAATGACTTCGAAAATGTGCAATCGCGCCCCGGTCTCCTCAAACGCAAAGAAACACAAATTTTTCTCCTCAAACACAAAAAATCCCTCTGACGAACTCCTAATTTTACCTCCGGCGCGTGTGTTTCAACTAGCCCCGGTCTCCCTGGCACGCAAAGAACCACCTCGAAAATTAACGAACGTTGGTGCCTACAGCTCGATTGAATTAGTGAATGCGGTCGCGGGCGAACTTGCAAATTATCCCAATATATACGAAACTCGAAGCGCCGGTACTTTGGCTCCCCGTGTATTTCGCGAGTAGCGTGGAGCGAAAGAAGCAGCTTCTCTCTTTCTCTCTCTCTCTCTCGCTACTCGCAGCTCGAAACGAGCGAGGGGGTGGGGGTTGTGTGTGTGAGCCGTGCGAGGAAAACCGCAGCGCGTATCGCGCGCGCGCGCGCGTCAGCCAACTTCAAAACAAAATCGCGCACGAGAAACTCGGCAGAGTGAATCGGGCGCGCCGCGCGGCACGGGTCATAACTCGCCGCGACTCGCGCGCCGCGTGTTCGCCGAGGCAACTTTTGAGCCCTCCCCCGAGACGCGACGGCGAACGCGTGTTCGGAACACGAGAAGCGAGACGCCCGCGCCACACGCGGCTGCCTTCACGCTCTAACGAAAATAACCGACTTTGGTGGTTCGCGCGCGCGCGCGACGCTCCCCGAGCTTTTAGTCGCGATCAATTCGCTTTGGCAGTTCTGCCTTTTCCGCCCTTTTTTTCGTCGCGGCTGTTTCGTGTACTTCGCGCGCGGGAATTTAGACGGGACTTTATTAGTTCGAAAATAATGCACCGCGGCGTAAGCGCGTTGTGGGAATGTGAAATATCGAGTTTCCACCTCAAAAGTTTGGAGGTGCCGTTTTGAGCGAATTATGAACGGATCGAAGCGAAAATTGAAATACAGACGCTGGTAATATGAACTTCGTGCGTGAATTAGTCAGAATTTTGATTTTCGGAAAAAAAAATTACAGATCAATTACCCGCAGAGAAATCTGTAATGAAAAATTACATTTTTTTTCAATTTTACGACAAAAACTGAGAAAAGCGACTAATTCGCGCGCTAGATAATAAAAAATCACACATGATACATGCATTCCAATTACGATTTGGGAGTAATAAATAAGTAAAATGCGCTTCCGAAAGAATTGTCGGTAACTACGAGACATTTTCACGTCTCGCAGCAGCTATCTCTCTCGCACTCACGTGGTACATGTTTCACATGCCCTTATTTACTGCTGAGAAAGTGAGGTGCAGGTTGTAGGTTAGGTTGGGTTGGGTTGGGTTGCGTCGGCTCGGGTGTAGCGTAAACAGGCTGCGCTCTACGTGACTTTGAGTCTGAGTTTGGAAGTTCGGTGACTGTGACTGGCTAGCCGGGATTTTCGGTTGGGCGGGCGCGAGTTGGCTGTTGGGCAATCACTTTAGGTTGGTTGGGAGATGGATGAAAGTGCACAGTCGGGCCCTGGCCGGCAGAGCCTGAGCAAACTCGAAACAACGATGTAACTCGATTCTGTAGCGGTAAACAGATAAGTTAGGATGACGAGGCCCGTGATTCTCGAGGGAATGAGAGGTTCCTGTTTTACCGATCGGAACAAGTCATTTCGTAGTTTTGATGCTCCCCCCCCCCTCCATCGAACGTCACAAGTTCAATCGGTACCAGAAACTGTAATCAAATTTTGATTAACATGCTAGAGACCAACGATACACCGGTGGGAATTTCGCCGCGCAATGCTGAATACCCATAGGGATGTCTCTCTCGCACCTAACCTCACTTTTTGGTTTTTCGATTCTCACAAAAAAACGACTTTGAATATCGAGCAACCACAAGCTTAGCTCATTTCTGCCATTCTTCCGCACATTCCGTTAAAATCTGAGTTTAATCTGACTAGCCGTTCGAGAAAAAATAGATTTAAAAAATTTGAGGTGGGAGAAGAAGCACCGGCTCAATTGAGGACAATCGAAAACTCAAAAAGTGAGGTTAGATGCGACACAGCTGTACAGGCATTTAGCATAGAGCTGCGCAATTCCCACAGCTGTATCACCGAATCTCAAGTTCATTGATATAAACTGAAATAATTAATTATTACAAAAATAACCTCCAAATATTAGCGTTTTCGGGATCGCGTTCCACGTTCGAGGGTTCTTAAAATCAACAGGGCCGCTGTGGCAAGACAACAGTGCAGTGTTCGCGAGTACAGTAAGACGTTGGGTCGCCGAGAATTTTACGAGAGGATCGTGCCGGAGTCGATCGATTCGGCGAGGTGGCTTACGCGGCGTTCCGCGGAGTGTCCGGTAATAGGCAGCACCTATTCCAATCAATTCGACGGAAGGTATACGCTCGCTCGAGCGCGGCTCATATTTCTCGGCTGCGCTCTCCACGCTCCGACAAGCTCAACTTATGCGTACCAACACCCGCGCGCCGCGAGCGCGTCGACGCGGCCAGCGCCTCTGTGTGCACAGTCGATTACTCGCTGCAATGCGGTCTCCCTGTGCCGCGCGCCACGGCCGGACCGATCGTAAAACGCGACTTGCTGCACAAACTCGCGCACCCCGTCTCTCTCCAGCCCCGGGGGAACCCGGACGCACGAAGAACCGGACGAAAATCAAACCAACTTTAGCGCTGGATGCGCGAAGTCCCTGCACAAAAATGCAGGTTGATGAGGGTCAGCTGAGATTCAATTCGAATAATTATTAATTCTATCATTATATTTTTTATATAAAATAAGAAAAAAAAAATAAAAATGAGGCAACTGGAAGGTACAGCGATTTTTTTAAAATCATTACGAAAAAATATTACGATTTGGAAAAAAATTGTTTTCAAAAAGTCTCCCGCGAAAATTTGAATTTATTGAAATTCAAATTTTCGCGCGCGGACCGAACGAAAATCAAACCAACTTTAGCGCTGGATACGCGAAGTCACTGCACAAAAATGCAGGTTGATGAGGGTCAGCTGAGATTCAATTCGAATACTTATTAATTCTGTCATTATAATATTTTTTCATATAAAATCAATATTAAGAATCAAAATAAGGCACCTGGAAAATACTGGGATTTTTTTTATTTACAGTATAAAACAATATTTTTTTCAAAAAATCTCCCGCGAAAATTTAAATCTATCAAAATTCAAATTTTCGCGCGCGGCCAGATGAAACTCGGTGCAAACAAAAATCGAAACTAACTTTAGCGCTAGATACGCGACTTACAGAAAAAAAGTCCAAGCTAATGAGGATTAGTTTAGATGAAATTCGAATAATTATTAATTCTGACATTATAACATTCTTCACATAAAATTAAAAAATAAAAAATAAGACGACACAACAATATACGCATTATTTTCGAAAAAAGTGGAATCTTTCAGTAATAACTACAATTTTCCAACATAGATAAAAATCCACCGGATAATTCTCAAAGTCATTCAAAGCCGTTCCCACCTACTTTACCGACGGAGTCTCCGTATCACCGATCGCCATCAAATCACTCCCCGTAATAATCATACGCAGTCCGCAACATTTATATCTCCCCCCGGATCGCCGCGTCTGCGCGCAGCCGCTCGGGAATCGCAGTCATAATTGTTACAACGCTATTTACTACCCGCATTATCGTCGTGTACACACTGCGCGCGCGCAGCTCTCGATAATGCCCTTCAAGCTGTGCGCGCGCTTAATCGAAAATCTCATTCCCGTCGATCGATCGCCGAGCGTCTGGGCGGGATCGTAAAACGCTGCGCGCGCAGCATGCAGAGAGCCGCTCGGATCGACGCGCGTTGCGGATCAATCGCGTTGATCGGACCCTTCGGGCGAGCACCGAGAGCCAATTTGTCCGGCGCGAAGCCAGAAGCCGGCCCGAGTGGCTCACGCGGCGGCTGCGCAGCGAGACGACTCGGCGTCGCTGCTGCTCTTCCCCTCCCCGATAAGCCGCGATGCGAGCGCCGCGCGCGCCGCGTACCGACATTAGCGGTCGTTGACAGCGCTCCTCTCTTTTTACACGTATACCGATCGAGCGATGATGACGCGAGAGATGCGCGCGCCCGCTGCGTCGATCGTTAACGTCGTTATAACGTGTACAGATCTTGTTATATAGATCTCAACGCACCGGGCAGCGACGCGCTGAGAGGCAAAAAGTTAATGCGATCGATGCGCAGGAGGCTGCGCGCGCACCTCCCGCTCTGCTTTACCACCGGTTCGCTGGAACGTTTATTTTCCCGTTGTTTTCTTTTCTTTTTCTTTTCTTTTTCTTTCTTTTCCGCGTAATTACCTCGGGAAAAGAAGGAATTGCTGTGATGGATAATGCGGACACAGAGAGAGAGGCTGGTAATTCGCGAATTGCTGGTGTAATTTGCTTGGAAGGGAAAAAAGGGAAGGACGAGCGTGTTTATGGTGTTTTAAATTTTTTTTTCGATGTTTGCAGTGTAAATACGGTATGGGCGGCGTTCGAATTGAAAAGTGCTTTAAATATGCTTTTACTTCTAATTGCGGTGCACAAAGAAATTTTAAACAAATTGAATTATTTTTAATGTTTATAAGTAAATCGGAAAATTATTCAAGAAAATATTATTTTCTTGAATTATTATTATTGTTATTATTATTTTCTTAAATTATTATTATTATTATTTATTATTATTATTATTATTATTATTTTCTTGAATTATTATTATTATATTATTATCTTCATGAATTATTTTTCGATTTACTGAAATAGAAATAAATGAATAAAATGTTATTGATGATTATTCAGTTGTGAAATAATGGTAAATACAAAACGACTCATCTCGATGATTCCTGCACGTTATAAGAACGAAGACCGAAATTCGTAGCCCTTTGGATTTCTGGCGTCTGTCGCTTTTTCCGTGCACTTAGTTTCTTTATTGCCCGTGTGTCGTTGCACGTAGTTTCGTACCACTCGATATCGTTTTTTTCTTTATTTTCCGTTTCGCTGCAGAATTCACAAAAGTTCCGCCGGTCGACAAACGGCACGAAGTCGCGGGAGAAAAGGATCGAGAGAGCGGAGAGCGTTTGCACGCTCCATAAACGATTAATACGGTGGCTCGTCACGTCCCGCGTGTCGGGTAACGTGCGCCGGTGACGGCTTCTGGGTACAAAAGTCCCCATGCATCGCGCAGCCGGCGCCCGACACGCTGGAAACCACGAGATACACGCACGGAGAGACTGAAAATTCGCGTATACGAAACAAGCGCAACACGGGACTTCTCGGTAATCGGACGAATCTTTCGCCGTGCCGGGTTGATAGTTTGCTGAAGTTTGTAGGTTAGAACGGCCCCTGAATTAACGGGAGCCAATGAACGTAATTCGTATGCCCAACAAATACGACTGTCGAAACGATAAAAAAATAAAAACTTTACGTGCAGAGTTGTAAATCCCTATTTAAATATTTCAGAAATAAAGTTGAAGGTATTGTTTTTCTTTCGCCATTTTTAAATGCGATGCAAAAATAAAACCAACGGCAAAGTATCACTGCCTCTTAAACGCCTATAGCTGTCTCTCTCTTGCCCCTTTTTTTGTTCGAATCTCCTGAACAAACGGCTACCTGCATCGAGAAGCCAGAAGTTCAGCCCAATTCTGCAATACTTCCGCACATTCTCTCAAAATTTGAGCTCTATCTGCCGAGTATTTTGGAAGAAAATAGGTTTTAAAAATTCGAAGTGAGTAGGCAGTGGCACCCGGCTCACCCACCTCACCTCAAAATTTTGAAACCCATTTTCTCCCAAAATACTCGGCAGATGGAGCTCAAATTTTGATAAAATGTGCGAAAGTACGGCAGAAATGGGCGAAGCTTCTGGCTCCTCGAAATTTAAAGCCGTTTTTCGGGAAAAACGAAAAACAAAAAGTGAGGTTAGGTGCGTAAGTGAGAATTTATAGCTCTAGTTGCGTGTAGTTTGTCATTGGCCCAAAAAAAAACTTTCAGAAACAATCAAAATGACTTTCCAAACAACCAAACGAAAAACTGGGGGCTGCTTTTCACCGTAAAAACGTTCCGATTAATCTGATCAGACTCTAACCTACAAATTCCCATGGCCGATGCCACAAACCCCGCAAACCTCCGATTCGCGTGATTCACTCGCACGATACGCATATATTAAAGCTTGCGAAACGCACGTAAAGCGAACCAATGACTATTTTTCGTTTTCTTTTTTTTCAGTCAATACCATTACGGTGTCACCCTGTGTACACCGAGACGGGAGGCCCGCGCGGCGCTGCCGTCGTGTTCCCGGCTCGCGTGCGCGAAATCGCGTATACACGGAGTGCGTGAATGCCGTACGGTCTGCGTGCACAGTCGTTGCGCACGGAACTCGTTTCTCCCGGCCGGGGCTTTGTTCGCGGTCGCGTGAGGGAGTCTCGCTAGGCGGAGGTGACGACGGCGGGCGTGTAGCCTCGGGCGGTGCGGCAATGATCCGCGACACCGCGGAGCACGAGAGGCCGATTGATAGGGCGAGGAAATACGCGTTTTGCGTGGAGAGTCAATTGTCCGCCGCACACGCGGCGGACAATTGACTCTCGAGATGAGGCGTTGAATTTTTTTTTTTTTTTTCAATTATTTAACTGAATAATTAGCTGTTGCGTGTCGTATCAACGACAATAAGGGAGGTGAGGGCAGGACATGTGGGTACAGTTTTTTCGTAAAATACAAAAAATAAAAAATAATTGAAAAGAGCCGAATGACCAAGAAAACGGCCATTGAAATTATTCTTGATTAGTCGTTTCTTCATCACCAAAAATCGGAAAACGATCGTCGAAATGACCATTTCAATCATTTGTCACCTGTCGTTTTTCTTCAGCGAAAATCTGAAAATGGCCATCTAAACGACCCCTTTTTTAATCATTGTGAATTTCGAAAAAAAAATTATTGTTCTTGCGTTTTCATTAAGATTCGAACGAAGGACCTTCTGACTGTTGCTTTGGGCCTTAGACCACTCGACTATTAAAAACTTAAATACCATGCGCTTTGATTTCTTATTCGAAGTTTCATTGTGATCTATTTGATCCTTTCGATGGTCGTTTTCGGTTTACACTGAAAAAACGACCGGTTACAAATGATTGAAACGGTCATTTCGATGGTCTTTTTCTAATTTTTCGTGACGAAAAAACGACTAATCAACAATAGTTTTACTGGTCATTTGGCCAAATGACCGTTTTCTTGGTCATTTGGCTCTATTCATTTTTTTTTTGTATTTAACGATCGGTCGTTTTTTCGGCCAGTACAGGGTCATCTTTTAGTCGTTTTGGTGATCACAGGGTTTGCTAGTGGTGGCACCGTCTATTCGTGGTATCAAGTAATAAAGTCCGCAATGTGTCCCTACTTACCTCGTTATGGGGCAAGTTGGAACGGTTTAAAAATGCATAAAACGTAGCGAAAGTAACGTGTCTTCTGGCTCTCGAGGGCCTTGAGATGAAGACGAATGTCGTGCGCCTAAAACAGCACCTATCCTCACCTATCCTGCTGGTGTTTCCCGCTGTATGTTGGGAGAATAGGAATAGGAATAGGAATTTTGAAGATAAGTGAATTGCATAAGACAGGCTTTTTTATGTTCCAGCCTAACCCGTCCTCGAATGTTCCAACTTGCCCCAGCGTACAGTCTTTGATTCAACGCGCAGCCTCGCGGCGTTGGAGGCACCAAATGACTTTCAATCGGGCTTGAATTGTAGGTAACACAATAAGCTTCAAAGTCGAAAAGGTTTCGAGGGGCTCCTTTAAACGTTCGCTGCGCAGAAACTTTTTAACTACGACGACAAAAGTTTACTTTTGCAACCCTCAATTGGTTTTTTACACGTAGCTATTCGAAATTCGATCGAATCCATTTGCAAGTTCACTATAAGATGTATCTTCGAGTAGCGATTGAAGCCTTAGAGTGAAAAACATTCGCATCGAAGCGTCGATTTTTAACGGCGTTTGTTCCGACTTCCCTAATGAATGAGAGACAAAGAAATCAGAAAGTAGGTCGATCGTCACTGCGGACTGGAAGGATTTGAAAGGGGATTTAATTTCATATTGAACAAGGATCTCTGACACTATATACACCACTCTTAACTTACGTACAGAATCGCTGAATGGCTAATAAAAGTGGATATCCTCATTTCCATTCAATCGACCCTTCGCATCTGCTATTCATAAAAAGAAATCAATACGTAATAATGATTCCAGCATTTGAATTAACGCGGTGAGACGAGAAACTCACTTTTTCGAAAACTCCAGACCCTTTCAAATTCATTCGAGGGATTCAGATTTTTCAAGCCCTTTTAAATTTCTGTTTGGGCGAAAAATCAATCAATTGCACCAGCAGAATTGTAAATGCCTACATTTTTTAGAAATGCAGTTGATGGTAAAATTGGCTATTTTTTAATTATTATATATAAAATCGCCCCTACCAAACAATCCGTACTGTAACATTTATTATTAATGAGGTATAAACGACCCACAAAAAAATAAGGTGCTCCATCAGAATTGTAAATTCCTAAATCCTTCAGAAATACTGTTGATGGTTAAATCGGCTAATTATTAATTTTTATTAAATCACCCCTACAAAACAAACCGTACGGTATTTATTTTCATTTCCAGTTATTAATTATTTCCATTTATTTCCTAAACTACCGAGGATTTTCAGCTCCGCTGCCCCAATGTAAAAATGTACTATTCATGAGGTATAAACGATCCACCAAAAAACAAAAAAGTTGTACCAGCAGAATTGCAAATCCCTAAACCTAAATCCTTAAAAAATACAGTAGATGATAAAGCAGCTAATTTTTAATTATTATAAAATCACCCCTATAAAAAAACCATACTGTACCCTTTATTTCCTAAACTACCGATGATTTATATCTGCGCTGCCTCAGTGTCAAAATCTACTATTAATGAGATATAAACGATCCACCAAAAAACAAAAAAGTTGCCCCTGTAGAATTGTAAATCCCTAAATCCTTCAGAAATAGTTATGACGGTAAAATTCGCTAATTTAAAATTATCATTAAATCACCCCAACAAACCAAATCCTATATAATTTATTTCCTAAACCACCGATGATTTACATCTCCTCTACCCCATTAAAAAATCCCCACATGCGAACCTTCTGTGGCCTCATTTAACATTCACACGATTTAGCCAATCTACATTTCCGCGCATCGTAGATTCCGCCGTCAATCGGATTAGCATTGATAAAGGATATTAAAATTCCCATTAAAAGTCGCCCCCCTCGGGGTGGAGGATTTTTGATACCCTGGGAGGGGCCGAAAAAGGTTGACGCGCCTGTGATGGATCTAGCCACCGGCTCTCTGGCGGCGACACACCGGCGAGATTCTAATAACGCCCGGGGAATAGGGAATAGGAAAATGCATAATGATTGACGATAGAGAGAGAGTGAGTGGATGGCCGGACCGCGACCGGGGGAGGGTCGCGACGTGTGAACGAAAGCCACTCGAGTACGAGCGAGAAACGTGTCACGGTCTGTGACTGCGAGCTTCGACGAGGGCGTGACACTAATGGGAAAACGATCCTCGAGCGGGCTCGAAGGGTGCACCGAGCGACCGGAGGGATCTCTCTCTCGTGCAATATCTGCGCCGTTGCGTGCGAAACGTCGGTGACGTACGCGTGTACACTACGTGGGTACACAGAGTCTGTGCGACACGGGAGAACGCGCGAATACTCAATATGCGAGAGCAAACATTCGTCAATCAGTCGGCGGACTCGGTTGGGCGAGAGAGGCGAAACTTATTTCAATCGATTGGTTTGTGAGGCATGAAAGCCGGCAACGTTGCGAATTCGTCATTTGGCTACTGATTTTTTTGCAGATTTGTTAGATGAGAAGAAAATTATTTAAGCATGAGATTATATGATTCGTAATTTTTATACTTTTTTTTGGGGACAGCTGGTAATTGTTTCATTGCAGCAAAGTTGGTAATTTTGGTACCGTTTTAATTGTTGGGAGTAAGAAAGATGAGCTGCAGTTGTTATGAAAAAAATGGCATTGGATTGAAAATAAGAAATAATTAATTAATAACATCCGAATCTGGTGAAATTGGTTTTAGTTGATTCATTTTTCGGTGCAAAAGTCTGCAACGTTGCAAATTAATCGTTTGGACTACTGAATTTTTATTTTCCAGGTTTGTTACATAAATCAGAAAGAAATGATTTAACCATCAGAGACTTAACAATTCATAAAGTCCATACAGTTTTTTTTAGTACCAGCTGGAATTTATTTCATTCCAGTTGCTCATTTCCATGTGATTTAATTATTGAGAGTGACAAAGCTGAGCTACAGTGGCTGAATAGCAAATTGGCCTTGGAGTTAAACTCATTTTAAAGCTGAACCTGGCGGATCTTATTAAAATCCATTAATTACATAACGCGAAAATTAGCGACGTTGCTGTATCGAAATCATTAGAACTATTGAAAATTTGTGTTCCTTATATTACATCAACGAAAGACAAATTATTTTACTAACAGGATTTTAACTATTCTGAAAATTGATACATTTTTTTCAACAGAAGCTGGCAATGATTTCATTACAGCAACGTAGCAACGTTACTGTAATGAAATCATACAAATGGAAATTAGATGAAAAGTAGCAAATTTCCATTTGGAAATTGAATGAAAAGTTGCAAATTTCCATTTGGAAATTGAATGAAAAGTTGCAAATTTCCATTTGGAAATTGAATGAAAAGTTGCAAATTTCCATTTGGAAATTAGGTGAAAAGTAGCAAATTTCCATTTGCTAATTGACCAAATGAAATTTCCAGCAAATGAAAATGAGAAAATTTCCACCAAATGAAAATTAGGAACTTTCCATCAAATGAAAATCAGCAAATTTCCATTTAATTTAATTATCGAAAGTAGAAAAGCTGGGCTACGAAAAAATTCCTCAATAAAAAATTGTTCTTGAACCAAAACTAACAAGCAATTAATAACCTTAACAATATTCATCGTTCTCCCCATCTACTAAATGCCCGAATAATTTTTTTAAACACTTTCCAACTGGTTAATCATCAAAAAAAAAAAAATTCTCGCCGGCGTTAAAACTCGACCACCCCGTATACAGCAGAGCCAGAAACGAATTCGTGACTCGAAGGGTGAAACGTCACAGGGTGGCTCGCGTCTGCGGGAGGGGGGGGGGGGGGGTAGGCGGTTGCGTTTCGTACTAATTGCTAAATGCTAATGTGCGCATACGTTTTAGTGACGCGCCCACTTTTAACCGGAGTAGATAGAGCGGGGGCGAGAGTGATACGAATAAGGGAGAAGGAAGGAAATACCGAGGGCGGTACTACCCCTATTATCCGTCCGGGAGCTTCGCGATCTCCATGTAACACGCTGCCGCGGCAGCTGCAGCTGCCGCCGCCGGTTATTACGCTTACGAGGCAGAGAGGCTCCGATTGTTCGCGTCGTCGGACTTATTTGAATATCCTTCTCGCTCGGTGTAACCGCGAGCGAGATCCGCCCGAGCCAAACGGGACTTGAACCGCGCGTATAGGTAGCTGGCGCAAGTAGAAATGTACTCAATCAAGAAGTACTTTGCATTCTGCTTTACTCGTGTGTGACGGGCTTTATTGTTTTTTAATTGACTTCCTCTCGTACCGGGTTTCCAATGCGATGTATGTGAGCTCCCTGAACCCGTTCAGGCTGGTCGTGTCCAGGGGGTGTTTTTTTTTCGGCTTCTGGTTTTTGTTGGGATTGAGACGAGATGGTCCGAGGGGTTGAGGAACCTGAAAAAGGGCAGCGAAAAGTAGTTATTGATGGTACTGTAGGTTTGGGGGAAAATGGGGTTTTAGTTGTGTGGAATGAAAGATTTGAGTCTTGTATTTTGTGTGGAAGGTGAGGTGAAGAATCTGAGAAAGGGCAGGGAAAAGTAACTATCGATGATACTGTAGGTTTGGGAAAAAATTGTGTTTCAGTTTTGTGGAATGAAAGATTTCAGTCTTGTATTTTGTACGGAAGGTAAATCCGGAGAGCCTGAAAAGGGGTATCGAAAAGTAATTATCAATGATACCTACTTTACGTTTGAGAAAAAAAACTTTTTTGTGGATTGAAAGATTTAAATCTTGCATTTTATACGGAAAGTGAATCCCGAGGAAAGCGAAAAAGGACATCAAAAAGTAATAATCAATGATACTGAAAGTTTGGGGAACAACTGGTATTTCAATTTTGCAGAATGAAAGGTTTTAATCTTATATTTTTACGGAACGTGAAACCGAAGAACCTGAAAAAGGACAGCGAAAAGTAATTATGAATGACACTGAAAGTTTGGGGGCAAAAAATGGTATTTACATTTTGTGGAGTCAAAGATTTCAATCTTAGATTTTGTACGGAAAGTGAAATCGAAGAACCTGAAAAAGGGCATGAAAAATTAATAATCAATGATACTGCAAGCTTGGAAAAAAAACTGATATTTAAATGTTGTAGGATGAAAGATTTGAATCTCGTATTTTGGGCAGAAAGAGAATCCGAAGAATCTGAAAAAGGGCATCAAAAAGTAGTTATCAATAATACTGAAAGTTTGAGGAAAATCTGGTATTTAAATTTTGTGGTATAAATTATTTGAATCTTATATTTTATACGGAAAGTGAGTCTGAAGAATCTGAAAAAGGGCAGCGAAAAGTAATTATGAATGACACTGAAAGTTTGGGAGGAGAAAATGGTATTTAAATTTTGCTGCATGAAACATTTGAATCTTATATTTCATACGGAAAGTAAATCCGAAGGACCTGAAAAAGAGCAGCGAAGAGTAATTATCAATGATACTGAAAGCTTGGAGAAAAACAAGTGTTTAAATTTTGTAGAATGAAACATATGAATCTTATCAATTGTACGAAAAATGAATCCGAAGAATCTAAAAAGGAGCATCAAAAAGTATAAAGTGAATCCAAACCGAATGCTCCGATAAAGAAAAATGTACCCGCATCGCTCGAGGACGTCGTTTTTCGCCGATCGCACATGCAACATTGTGCGTCCTGTATATACATTTCGCCGCGTAAAAAGGATGCGCGAATTTAAGCGACGGTTGTTGTGCACGAATAAAGAATAAAGGGTCAACGTTACGGTTGGCCCGTTCGTGAGTGACATGACGCGCCAGTCTCGCGGGCCACGTAGTCGACGGTAATACCAATTGTCGCTTCATTAATTCTAATCGGCACTTTGGAACGGACACTCGAGACTAGACTTTCGATAGAACGCGACATTCCCACGTCCCTGTGTGACAATCTTCATCACCGAGCCGCGCGGCGCAGCTCCTATTCGTACCTGAATTAGGGACGGGCGACATTCGTCAATCGCGAGCTTGTAAAAATAAATAATTTGTATAATTTATTTTCATACAATACAAATAAATAATCTGCATTATTTATTTTTAAACAATACAACTAAATAATCTGTATCATTTATTTTCAAACAATACAAATAAATAATCTGCATTATTTATTTTTAAACAATACAAATAAATAATTGGTATTATTTATTTTTAAACAATACAAATAAATAATTTGTATTATTTATTTTTAAACAATACAACTAAATAATCTGTATCATTTATTTTCAAACAATACAAATAAATAATCTGTATCATTTATTTTCAAACAATACAAATAAATAATCTGTATTATTTATTTTTGAACAATACAAATAAATAATCTGTATTATTTATTTTTAAACAATGCAAATAAATAATTAAATAAAAATGAATAATTGACGATTGACGCCTGGACTTAACGAGCAGAGAAGAAAATACCGAGAAATCATATAAAAACCGTGACTCCTGCACTTCGGTCAATTCATCAAAATTATCAATTGCCTTTCAACACTTCTGCGTATTTAAAGATTAAAAAAAAAAGCATAACAATATTTGAACGATAGTTGGCGCTGTCGAAGGCCAAGTCGGATGTTTTCGCTCGTCGCAGCGAATATTGCGAAATCCCTGAAGTGTCTTACGTGACTCGCGTCGTCCTGGTATCTGCAAATTACAAAGTTTAATTTATTAGCCACATAGGGCGATATCTGCGCGGCCTGCGGCGCCTCACGGTCAACGACGCGTGGTAATTCCGTCTTCTGGTTGCAATTTATCTGCGCACATAGAACATATACCACGACGCCCTACTTACGTATCTCTTAATTAATTCGAGCGCCTCGTCTCGCGCCATCGCGGTAATTATTTCCATATCGCCGGCAGACGCCCTTCTCCCCTTGACCCACGCGGCCTCTCGAGAGATGCGCCGGCTTTCCGTTGCGACTTCCATCCCCGTTCCTCGTCCTCACCTTGCAGGGACGAAAACTTCGACCCTGAAGTTCTGAGGCTGCGGCGTCCGGCTTCCGGTCTCCACTTACCATCTCCGAGGATCCTCGAGGGAATTCTGGAATTATTGCAATTATCGTTACCGAACACGAGTCGGAGTTGAGTGGGATACTTTTTTTTTAACGATCTTAGATTCGATTGATAATTGGGGGCATCGGACATTTTTTTATTTGGACGAATTAAGGGGTTATTTGTAGTTAGGAGGTAAAAAAAGGGATGTTTCGCGAACTTTTTCTGGAAAGACATTTTAATTCATTGACTTGAAAATTGGTATGCATATAGAAACGTCTTTTGACTTTGTTGTAATATTTTTTAGTTTCGAAAATTATGGTTTTTAAGGCCGTTGCAGTGGATCTCCGGGTGCGACTCTAAAAAAGTGACTGGATCATCTAAAATAAAAAAAATAAAAAAACAAAAAGATTTCGTTAATATAATATTCATTATAAATAATATAATTAATATTAATTTATAAAATAATTGCGGCTTTTAAAAAAAGTCTCGATCTTCTATCACAATGTTGACCTCAAATTGTTAATAAAATGGAACATATTTATCGCTGAGCAAAAACCTTGCATTAATCGCTAAGAATGTATATTTACAAAGCTTGTGTAAAAATTTGAAACCGATCGGTTCGGTCGTTTCCAAGAAATCGTGTGTACCGACTTAAAAAAATGTAGTTTCGAGAAAAACGCATTTAAAAGTGCAAAAACATGTTACACATAGTAAAAAAAAAGTACTTACATTGAGTCATATATTCCAGGGCTATAAAATGTGTCCTCCATTGATTCGGCAGCTTCTGATATATCGATTTGATATTAAATCCATTTTTTGAAAATTCTATGACCTTGAAGTTTGCATCGTTGCAATGCAACGAAATTTAAAAGAAAATATTAATTCCATAAAAATTTAAATAATCGCCCACATTAGGGTATGAAATAATATTTTATAGCCGATAATATAGCCGACCAATAACTTTTTATAGCCGGTATAATAATTTAGGTTAATAATATTTTGTTGTTTTTAATTTTGCTGCATTGCAATGATGTATTGCAATAAAAACTTCAACGTCATCAAATTGTAACTGCGTATAACCCCTTAAAATCAGGAAGTTGCAGATTCCAGCTGCAATTTTTTCATGACTTAAAGTGTGACTCATTTCTTACCATTTACCCGATTTGTTCTTTACTAAATTAAGCAAAAGGAGCGAAGCAGGAGTAGAAATAATTGTAAACGATCGAATGTCATCTGTATGAAATATTCAATGTTTATTCATACGCCGTTTTATGTACACGAGAGAACAACTGACGATGAATCAATTGGAAACAGCTGACTCCAATATTCCGCAATGCTTTTATATATTTACAAATAATGGGATCTCCGCGTGCGGAGACTCGTGCAAACTGCGCACAACGTGGGAGATCTTTCGTGTGTCTTAAATCGACTTACTCCTAGTTCGGCAGAAGCTATTAAACTGCATGTATAATGCATCGTGTTATTTTTGTTTTTCCGTTATTTCCTCCTTTATTTCTGCTGCGTAATCTTAATATCCCTCGCGATACGCCCGTCCAGTGTTTAGAATAATGCGCGACGACTTCGCCGCTTTTAATAATCATAATTGGGCCATAAATCGCATCGCAACGCAATCGTGAAGACGTCCCGTGGATCGCGCTCGATAAAACCCGACGATTCGTATTCTCGTCGCTTACAATATACCCTCTTGTTTTCGCAGCGCGCTGTATGATTGCTTCTCTCGCCTCGCGCGCGACGTACAAAACATCAAGCGAATTTACTCGAAATACAAACAACAAACAGATCAATAGCCTTGTCGTATAAATAATATAAATCTATCAAAAAACGATTTATCTTTGTACTAAGATTTCTATAATATAATATATATATTATCTCTAGCTGTCTTCATACGATTGGTTGTTGTTGTTGTTGTTTTGGGTGGGAGTCAAAATAGATAATTAACAAAATAGCGAAAGGCTAAAGTAGCAAATTTCAAAATAATGAACGGTCTGAATTTAGAATAATTATTCACTATTTTATTTCTAGAATTTGATCATTCACTATTTTGACCCACATTTATATAAACATGACATTAAAATAGCGAATGATCAAAATACCGAATGGCTGAAATTGCGAATTTCATAATGATGACGATTCTAGATTCTGATCGTTCATTATTTTGAAATTTGCTATTTTAGCCATTTGCTATTTTGGTCATTATCTATTTTGACTTCCACCCATTGTTGAGTTTTTTTTCTTATTTTCTCTTACAAATAACGCTGCGTCGTGTTTCCTTTGAGTTATCGACTCAAATATCGGTATCGTTTGGTTGCTTAGTTTATGGTATACATTAGTTTAGTTGATTAAAAATTGAGTGTCCAACCCGAGGGGGCCTGAAGTGCAAAACCTCGAGGATCACCAATTCGTTCAAGGTAACCAGAATTCTGGAGTCGGAATATACAAAATTACATTATCGGAAAGCCGGAGTTAAGGTTCCAGCCCCTGTTTTTCAGTGTAGTATATTTATATATATATTATTTGAGTCAATAACCGTCGTCATTGTGACTTGGAAAATTTTTGGGGCGATTAACAATCTTTTTTTTTCTTTTTTTTTTGGGAGAGTACAGTAGCAGTGCGCGATACTAGCAAAGCCGTGGACCATGAAAGTTAAAGATTCGTCGATTATCATTAGCGTGTCAACTTCCTCTAACGAGCATATTTACTAATAACGTGCTATTGCTTGCAACTCATGTTTTCCCATCAAATGTGCCTGTTTATCGTTAAAAATATCGATATAATATATATATATATTTTCGTTTATATATATATAATATGTCCTATCACAGATAGGGAAATGAATTTTCACTAATAATATAGCTCTATTCCCATAAAACACTCTCTTGTACTCCATTTCACCGTCAAACTCTTTTCCGAAACGCTCATCCTTCATTTTTCGAATCCTTCGTTACGCTGATCATTTTTCTTCTTTTTTTCGACAACCGCCGGAAAGCCTAGCGAGTCGAGATATTTCAAAGCCACTTCGAACAAAAACTCAAACTTTATGTTTTCGCATGATTTTTTTTTTTTTTTTTTTTTTTTCAACGGCGATGATGGTGATGATTCTTATCCCTCACTATTTCGTCGTCATCAAGTATTGCTTCGGACAACAATCGTTCATTTTTTTATCTTACGTGACTGCGTTATCTTCTTTTTTTTGTTAGTTCTCTTGCATTGTTTTCGTATAAATAAATAATTAGTCTAGAACTGTCTTACTAGTAGAATATCGCAAAGACGCGCGAATTACATTCGCACGGAAAGTCTAGATTTGGGCGGAAACCTTTCTAAAATGTTCCACAAACGGTTTGGAAGTATCAAGATTTTCGCGAGTGGCGCCGTTTCATTATTTTTCCCCTTTTTCTCCCCCGACCTTTCACTTCGCTTTCGTCTCGCAAGCCCGCAAAGCCCTAAAACGAAACGCCTTAAATTTATATACATCTCGTGAACGCTACGTGTATCTTTCGTTTCACGCCCTCCGCGTTTTTCATCTGCGCTATTTAAGCCGGGATGGAACATTGATAGTTTTCTAGTTTCTTCTCGCAATTTATCGCAGTGGCGGTAGAATAGACGATGAAGTATTAGCGACGAGTTTAATGTCCCCATGCGGTGAGTTAATATATATTTATATATTCTAGTAGGATGACGACTGTATACCATTGGTTTTTCAAAATCGCGAACGTCAAACTCGAGGATTGAGCAAATTCGCGAGTGTCGAACCGCGAAACGAACGAAACTTGACGAATAGACTGGAGTTTACGATGGTCTACAAGTAGTGGAATTGTCTACGATCGCTTCGAGGGATGTTACGATATCTTTGGCCCCTCGATTTGACGATTGATTCTTGTTAAGTTGAATCCAGAGTTGTAAATCTCCATTATTTTAAGAAACAAATGTTACAGTACGGTTTATTCTGTAGGTGTAATTTAATAATAACAACCTGCGGTGATAGTAAAATAATGTGTGAACTTTTGAATAGCAGCATAAATACCTCATTTTCAATTTAAAAAAAATTCAAAGGAATTGCACAGAAAATTGAAGAGAATGGTGTGCCATTACTTTTGTAATTCATTGACCGCGTTTTTCCATTTTTTTCAGAAAAATCACCATGAAATTTTATTGAGAATACATATTCTTTGTAGCCATTAAAAAATGTACACGTTACGTAAAAATTACTCCATGTTACTATTATTAATTTGTAACTACAAAACCAATTGTGTTGTCAGCTGAATATCTAAAAGATTTAGAGATTTGCTCTTAGAGATGATTTGATTAATCATCGAATAGTGACGATGATAATGAAATGATTCTTGTATAACTGAAAAAGCGATATACCGAAAATAGAGCATTTTCTGGATGTCGTTGATACATTTTTTATGGCTTTTACTCCACTTCTTTGTTGATTCTTTTTTCTTTTTTTTTCTCCCGTCTCACCAACTTTTCCGCTTTAGTCAAGGATGAAAGTCATTCCGTTGGTTTCCTTTTGTTGACTTTTAACAGACTTTGCAAATGTCGTTAAGCAACATTTCTTTACTTCACTCCTTTCTGTTCTTTACATCCCCTTCTGTTTTTCTCCTCTTTTGCTCCTCCGACTTTTAAATATCGATAAAATGGGTCGTATCGTTTATACGAAGCCGAATTCGACAAAATGTTACTCTTGTAAAAGTCATTATTTTGGTTCAAATAACAAGAATCAGTCATAAAATTGAGGGGCCAAAGATATCGTAATACTTCCTCGTTTCGACTCGGCCGACCGTCCTTTAAATGCAATTATTTTTCCCTCCGTCTCCTCCTCTCATAAAAAATGCGTCGTCGCTGACGACTCACTCGTACAATTACTACACAATGATTCTACACGTCGTAACCGTTTTTACCCGCAAATAGAAGTGATTTCAGCGATTACCTTGCTTTTTTTTGCCGTGTAAAAATAGAATCTACAGCTTTTTGTTTTTTTCTCTCTCTCTTGTTTCATCTCGTTTTCTCTTGTTTTAATATCTTTTGTTTTTCATCATCACCGAGGAACGATGTAAAAGGAACCGTTATCGACAAGCTGGATTCAACGACTAAACTAATTATTCTCGCGAGCTTGCAAAACAACCAAAGTATCGAATGATGTTGAAGTTTGCGACGTTGGAATGCAACGAAATTCAGAAAAAAAATTGATTCTAAATAACCCAAATGATGAAATTAGGTATAAAAAATCATCATAGGAACTAATTGACATGATGATGTTTTATACCTAATTTTGTTTGTCATTTGGTTTAATTTTGTAATTAATTTAATTTTGTAATTGTCATTTGGTTTAATTAGAATGCATTTTTTTCTGAATTTCGTTGCATTCAAATCGAGCGGCAACGCGCGAGAATGGAATCGATTTCTCGACGCGAAAAGGAAAATTCTCCGCTCGCAACGCAACGCAATCTTCGCCGCGCGGAAACGCCTTCTATTTGTCAGATTGTCCGAGGGAGGTGCGGCGGTTTCTTCGTCATTTTTTTTTCTCGCGCCTGAACATCGCGAGGGTCGTTTTAGCTATTGCAAAAATCCGAATTACGTTATATCCGCTATACCGATGGACAAGATTATTGTCTATAAATGTATCAGTATACTCTGAGATGCGTTCGCCACACGTCTCGCGCCGTTTTCGTTTCTCTTTCTCGCAGAAAAAAAATGCAAAAAAAAATACATTGCAGATTCCACGTCGCAAATCATTTCTCTGGGCGCATTTAGAACTTGGATCTACGTTAAGCTTATTTCTCTTTCCTCGTCTTCTTTTTCGGCGTGCGATACCGGCCGAAAATAAATCGGACTGATTTCGTTCTGTGTTTTTTTTTTCTTTTCTTCCTCTTTCGCAAACGACTTCGCAAGGGACCTCAACATTACATCGACGATAAACTCAAAGAAATATCGAGCATACGTTGCGTATATATTATCGACCTCTCTTTCTCTCTTGGCCATTTTTTTCTCCTCTTCTTCGAAGCCTCCAACGTGACGTTGGGCAGTGTGCGTTATCATCGTTATTAAGGTAGCTGATGCGCTTCACACTAGTCAAATCGGTGCTACATTTTCAAAAGCGTTTTTACAATTTTTTGATGTTTAATCGATTTTCCTGAAGTGTTACTCACGTAGCAATTTTTGTTCGTAATATACAAATACATGCGCAATCGTGATTCGAATAGAAAATTGACTGAATCGTCACGAAAAAAACATGACATCGAAAATTTGCATATATTAGCCGATGTTCTATTCGAGTCACGAATGCGAAATGACGATCATTTTTTTAATCGGTCAAAAGACCAAAAAAATCACCGTTGTTTGACGGTCTTATGATTTTTGTTTTTTTTTTGCCTATATTGTCGAAGTAAAAATGACGGCCATTTCGACACGCGTCTTGTGACGGTCCAAAGTGGACCAACACACGTATTTAGTTGCGAAATTACGGTTTTTTATTTTTTTTATCACAAATCTGGTTGCAAATTTTTTACGTTGAATTCAAATATGGAAGTCAATATTGAAGCTAAACATTGAAAATCGTGACTTTTAATGTAGATCAGCCGATATGCAACATTTACCGAGCATTTGGACAAAATTTTGAGGATTTTCTGAAATTGTTGCGCAGGTATCGATCATTCAGACTCAAACTAAAATCACGCGCAATTATCGACAATTTTAAATAATCGGTCACAAATAAATTGGTAATTTTTTTACGCGTCATTTGACGATTATTTTGCGGTCTTATGACGGTCAAATAGCCGTCAAAAATGGACCTCGCATCTCCACTGCTACGTGAAAAACGCCTCGGAAGAAATTATTATAAAACCAAGAATTGTAAAAACGCTTTAAAAAATTCAGCACTGATTTGTCGAGTGTGAAGCGCACGAACTACCTTAATTAATCGCGTGTCACTATACAAACTACCGTCAACCGGGACAATTTCCCGCCGTCCGACCGCAAGTCTCACGCACAGCGCGTCGCGCGTAGAATCAGCTGCTCGTTTTTTTTTTCTTCTTGTTCTCGATTACATTTGGTCCAGCGACAACGTCTCGGGGTTTCGTCTAACAATTTTTCGTCTAAGCTCTAAACGCTGGCAACGAGACCTCTAATCAATGTCGGATGTATCGAGGGTATTTTCTTCGATAACCGGAATATTCCACTCAGGCTATAAACGAAAATCAGAGGGCATCAGACTTCAGTTATTGTTTTTCACTTAAATTAAGCAAGACAAACGAGAGCGTAAAAATCTTTTGCACGAATCTTTCGTCGTGTCTTCGTGCTACGAAATCAACTCAATACAACTCGTTAAAAAATCCCCTCTCGCGTTCTCCCCGCGTTGAGCAATCGATTGACAAATATTTCACAAGAAAATCATACATCTCATCGGACTGAAATTGCCGGCGATCGCGTCGCGCAATTTCGTCGATCCTCCCAACGATCGAGGCGGCGCGCGACCCGCGAGATTTTTTAAAGCGCTGGCCAATTTTTCGTCAGTGTTGTAAATTCCCATTATTTTAAGAATTAAAATTTACACAACAGTTTATTTCGCAGTTACGATTTTAGAACGATGTTCTATGGCGATTATAAAATTATATGTGAGCTTTTGAAGAGACGTAAGAAAACCGAATTTTTCATGAAATTTTCGAAGAAATTGTGGGAAAAGTGAACTAGCGCAGATCTCCATTATTTTTACAATGCATTAACAGTATTTCTCCATTTTTTCAGTAATGTTACCATCAAGTTCTATGGGAAATTAATATTTTTTGCCTCTTCAAAAGTTTACACATCATATTATAATAATTATGAGATATTATTATAACAACACAATAACAATAATCGATTATTATTAATTATTATTATTAATAATAATCGTACCATCGATTTTTATTGCATAAAAATTGGGGATTTACAACTCTGTTTTTCGTCCTCGCGCTCGCGTTTCAGTCTTTCAAAATATCCGCCCGCTTCCTGAAAGTCTCGCGGGTCGCGCGCCACCTCGACGCAATCCACAGTGAATGTTTTTTGTTAATCGCGTGAAACTTACCCCAATTTCGTATGTCACATCGTTTCCGTCCAAGGATTCGAGTGTACGGGCGGATTGCGGGGAAGCATTCGAGAATGTCCGGGCGTCTATTACTAATAACTCGCTTCGCACTAGCTCTGTATCTTTTTGTTTGTCTCTTCTAAACGTCCGTTCTGTCTTTCTCTCTCTCTGTCTCTCGCACTATAATCGATAGCGACCTCTTGTAAATTACTCACAAGGTGTCCCAGGTGTCCCTCCCCGACTTTAATAATATTGCAACGCGTTACGCCGGATAGAAAATATAAAAAAATAAGCGACGCGCACAAAACCGTAGATGGCGTTCAATCAGTTTTTTCTTCAATTATTTTTCTAATTCGTGTATCAGTTTTTTTTTTCTAATTCGTGTATTAGTTTTTTTTCTAATTCGTGTATCAGTTTTTTTTTTTGTAATTCGTGTATCAGTTTTTTTTCTAATTTGTGTACCAGTTGTTTTTTTTTTTTGTAATTCGTGAATCAGTTTTTTTCTGATTTGTGTATCAAACACACGAATCGCCACCCGACAATCTCCATTTCAGGAGGCTTTTTTACCCAAACAAAAACCTTTTTCAAAAATAAAAAAAACGTCGCTTATTTCGTTTCTATCCACCGCAACGCGTCGCAATATTACGAAAATCGCCGACGGACACCCGAGGTGTCTCGTTCGACATTCCATTCTCTCTCTCTCTCTCGTTTCTCCGTGTTACTCGTTATCTCCTTTCTCTCGTCTCACGTGATTCGCTCGTCGGTCGTCCTAACACACAAGGTGGCCCTAGTGTGTTAGTCGCCTGTTTCACATGGCCTCCTGGCTGTTCACCGACTGCGAGCTGCGTGAAGTTTTTCGGCCGACCGGCTCCAAGTAGGCAGCGGGCGCCCAACCCTCGACTCCGTTACCTATCAGTCTAACGAACCACCAGCCCGCACACCCGACCTTAAGTAGCTCCAGATTGTCGCCCTCTCGCATTGTGACTTCGGACTGACCAACCGCACAGTAATCAGCTAATGCAACGTATCTCCCACCCTGAATGTGTGTCATGTGATTTTAATAGTAACTGTGCACTTTTTTTTAAACAGGTGTTTGTAAATAATACACAAACGACTATCAGCAGCGTCAGCGCGCGCGTTTTACTCACCGGCGCCGGTCCCGAATTCTCCCCGAACGCGTCCTCGTCGTCCGTGTTGCTGTTCTCCGAGCTCCACGCCGCGTCGTCCTCCGTCGACTGCGAGACGTCCGTCATGTGGGATATCACGCTGTTGCCGTCGACAGAGAGAGTACGGAGCGAACCCGACACGCTGCTCTGCGCCTCCCACGAGATCGTCTGGCGCAGCGGCCTGAGAACGGAACTATGAGTTTGTCGACAAATTCGTCTGTCAGATTTTTATTTCGCGTGAATTCGAGAAAATTGAGAGAGAATTGCGAACAATTGTCGATGGACTAAAAATCTGAAAAAATGCATGCACATTGAAGGTACTGAAAAGATTAATTTGGCATAATAATAATTTCAGAATGTCATTCAAAAATTGATGAAAAGAAATTGTGTAACAAATATTTCGATGACCCAAGTTTTTTTTTGTATGAAAATGATTCCTTCGTTTTTCTGAATACGGATGAATTTTTTGATTTTTAAGTTCTCTTTGAAATTTGCGTTTTTTATATGGAAAAATGTACAAATTTTAAAGAGAACTCATAAATATGAAAAACTTCATATGTATTCAGAAAAACGAAGGAATCATTTCCATAAAACGAAAACTTGGGTCATCGAAATATTTGTTAAACAATTTTCTTTTCATCAATAACATTTTAGTATTATTATTATGCAAAATTAATTTTTTCAGTACCTTTAATGTGTTTTAATTTTTTTCAGATTTTTAAACCATCGAGAAGTGTTCGCAATTCTTTCTCAGTTTTCACGAATTTATGCGAAATTAATATTAGGGGCTAGAGCTACCTTAAGTTATAGCTAACAATTTTCTTCATTTTGAATAATTGAACAGATTAAAATGAAAAAGAAAAAATTAAAGAAAAATCGAGTTCTTTTTACAGTTTGGAGAAAAGACTCTAAAAGATTTAGGAATTTACAGCTCTGTCTATCCATGGCTATTTAGCTCTGCAGTAAATAAGCTTCCTTCGCCGTAATTCTGTAACTTTTGTCACAAGATGTATGGAAAGTTGTGGTTTATCCTCATCAGGAATTTGGGTTTTTCAACCCATTTGATACGAAATAAAAAATAAACAAATTAAAAAAAAATAAATTAACAAATAAAAAAATAAATAAATTAAAAAAAAAAAAATAAATAAATAAATAAATACGATAGAAAAAACGTTCGCGACGTTTACGTACTTGTGATTCGATTTCCCGAGCGCCGTATTCTGCTTGCCCTTCAATTCTGCCAGTTGCGACATCAGCACGCCCTTAATTTGCCGGACCCACGAGAGTTTGACGTCGTTGCTGGGCGCCTGAATCGTGTGAACCTCGGCTCTGCCCTGCAGCCAAATCTCGAATCTCCTCGTGTCGCCCTTCACCGACTCCGTCAGTCCGATCTGCGACATCTGATCAACAGGATTTCCCGAATTTTTAGTCGACGAACCGATAATCACGTCGTCGGACGTGGGCGAAGAAAAATTAACGACGCACTTTGAGGTAACGCTTGAAGTGGTACGTCGCCTTGTTGTGCGCTTGGGGCTTGCTGTGTTTGCAGAATATCAACGCCTTCTCGTACAGAAATATGTGACGCTGCGACGGCTTCAGTCTCAGCAGACGCTCGCGTTTGCTGCTGCTCCACACGCTGAAGGAACCTTGCAAAAGGAGCTCGCCCTGCGCGCCCAAATCACCCTGCAAAAAAGTCGTTAGCGCCTTTCCCGAATCTTCACTTTTTTTCTTAAATCTATAGTGTAACTTTTTTGTAACTAGACGCGACTTGTAATTCATTAACGTAATCGTCTCGATACAGTTTCGCTAATCTTGGGATTCTAAGAGAATTTCGAACACTTCTGAATAACAAAAATTTGAAACATTAGGCATATTGAAGGTGCTGCAAAAATTGATTTCGCATAATATTATTATTACGCGAAATAATGCATTATATCAATTACGCATTATTGTTATTATTGTAATTATTATTTTATGCAAATGTTATTAATAAATTAGTGAAAAATTCTTCAACTAATTACCCGGAAACCCAACTTAAAAAAAATAAAAATAATTCATTAATTGTTTTGAATACAAATGATTTTTTTCGGAGTTATGTTTAATTTCTTAAAATTGCATTTTTTTTTTGGCAAACTGAAGGGTGAAAACCGCAGTTCGAAAAAATTAAACAGAATTCTGAACAAATTCATATGTATTCAGAATAATTAGTGAATCATATTAATTTTAAAAAAGTTGGTTTATCGGGTAATTAAGTGAAGAATTATTTCTTTTTATTAATTTGTTAATAAAAAATCCATATTATTATTATGCAAAATAAATCTTTGCAACATCTTCGACATGCCTAATTATTTTTTATTTTGATGTCATTGAAAAAATCGAAATTTTGATGAAATATGATTTTGATTTTGATAGAAATTTTGTGAAACTTAATTTTGATTTTGATAAAAACTTTGATGTCACTGTATTCGAAATTCGCTTATAATTCCACGTTTAGTCGGACTACTTGAAGACTACTTAAAAGTCGCCTCGAGGAAAAGAGGAAAAGCAAAGCGATTACCCCGAAACCAGTGATCGCGGTTTGATGCATGCTGTCGTTGACGCACTTCAGGACGACGAGCATGCAGTCGAGCGCCTCCTGGAGCTCCGTGCAACACGACGGCTCGTCGCTGTACTTGAGCAGATCCTTCAGCAGCAACTGATACTTCGTGATGCGCTGAACCGGCTTGAGCAGGTAGGCGGCGAGCGGCAACTTGTGGCCGAGCTTTTGCTGGCAGGCGGCGAGAAACTGCGGCTCGCTCTGTATCTGCTCGCGCAGCCTCTCGGACCGCGTGATGTTCTGGCAATAATAGCTGTACAGCCTGAAGAAGATCTCGCGCTGCAAAATCATCGAGAATCCACATTTAATTTTGCCAATTTTTAGCTGCGATTGACGACTGTTGATCATACAATTTTCTTTCCAATTTCGATCTCATTAAGGCGAACAGGATTTAATCGAATTTCAGATTTAATCAAGAATGCGTTGCCGGGAAAATCAAACTAAAGACATAAACGGAAATAGTAACTTCGGTAGTTTTTACAGGCGATAAATCGCGACGAAATTGAGGTAGTTATGTCGCTTACAGATCATTTCGCATAAATTCGAGAAAAGTGAGAGAGAATTGCAAACACTTCTCGATGGTGTAAAAATCTGAAAAATTCATGCATATTAAAGATACTGAAAATATCAATTTGGTATAATAATAATTCTAAAATGTTATAAACAAATCGATGAACAAAATTTATCAAATATTTCGATGACCCAAGTTTTTTAGATGAAAATGATTAATTCGTTTTTCTCAATACGTATGAACTTTTTACGATTTTTTACCATTTTATACCATCGAGAAGTGTTTGGAATCTTTCTCATTTTTCTGGAATTTATGCGAAGTGAGCGGAAAACGCTAGGGTAGTTTTTTTTTATCGTCAATTTTTTTTTTCAATATTTCTTACCCTCTGAACGAAGCAAAGCGCCACGAGCTCCGTGTTCGAGATGCAATTCTCGAGGTCCCGGAGAAACGTTTCGCCGTGAAAGAGATAAATCTCCTCGAGATTGCCGAAGAGCACGTCGGCCTTGCCGACGAGCGCGGCCGGCAGGAGGTGCGCCAACGACTCGTTCGTGATCTCCATCTTGTAGCCCTTGATTATCGAGCCGAGCTCCGCCACGTATACGCGCTCGGTCTCCACGAGCTCGGCGAGAACGTGGCCGCGCTTTAAACGCGTCGCCTCGACGTCGCGGGGTTCGCTCTCGGGCGACGAGGTGTCTCCCTCGATTGGACTCATTTCCATCTGCGTGAAAAGTTAAAAAAAAACGCTGCTAATTGAACTTTTATGATGAAAACTTGTATCATAAACTTTTACCATGAAAGACACAAAACTTTTGCAAACATTTCAAGGCGTTGAATAATCAAAACGAGGGTTAAAAAAAATTACGAAAAAAATTACGTTCAGCAAGTTGGGTTAACCACTTTTTTTTCTTTAGTTCATTAGTCTGTTTTCTTCGTAACAATACAGATATGTCAAGTGTTCATTATTTTTAAATACACACTTTTTTTCTCTTTACCCTATTTGTTTATTATTAAATATTTAGTGAAAGTGGCCTACACGTTACATAACTCAAAGTTTCTTTTTTTATGAAAAATCCTTAAGGTAATGTGAAACATCCACGTCGAGCCCAGTCGGTATCAAATACGGTAATGAACTTTTTGACGGATATTTGCTTTTACAGCCAAAAGAAGAAATTCATCCCCTGCGGATTTCACCAGTGCAAGGAATGAATTCCTTCTTTTAGCTGTAAATGCAAATATGTGTAAAAAATGTTTATTACAGTTTTTATTACCGCAGTCGGTATGTCACATGCCCTTAATACACGTTTTTGGGAATAAATTTCACGAAAAAAGATAATAAAAAGTAAATGTAACGTAGAAAAGTAACGATCCCTACTTTCGTCGTCACTCGTTTCTCGTTACATTTGCTTTTTACGATTTTCCGTATGAAATGTATTGCCAAAAAATGTGCTTTAAGGATCATACATTGAGTTAAAACCTTGAGTTATGTAACGTGTAGGCCACGTTTACCAAACGTTTAATAATAATCAAATCATAGGATGAATAAAAATAAGTGTGTATTTAAAAGTAACGAACGCTTCACATCTATGTAAAGATACCTTTGGCATCGTGTTAGCTTTCTTCAGAATTCTCCCGGGTTTCACCGTCTGCGGCGGCGGCAGCATCGGCTTTCCGGGCTCCGGCGTCACCGTTTGTATCGGCCTCGCTGGTTTCAATAGCTGATGCTTCAACGCGATTATCCTCTTGTCGCACATCATCGAGACATCCTCGATTCTTTGCAGAACCTGCGGGTGAAAAAACCGCGAAAGTTGGATTGGTTAGAGTTCGTTTACAGTGTCTGACAGCGAAATTGGTCAGAGTCGTCTGCTATCAATTTTACTACAATTATTTTATAGCGACATTCGGCTCTCTGCGTTCACCTTTTATTTTTTAAGATACGGAGCGACGTTTTTTCTTTTTGCAGAATTAATTAAATTGTCAGCAGGGACAGAATGATCGAAATACACAAAATTACAGCGTTACCTGTGTGACGAGAGCCCGAGTTTCCGGCATAATCGAGTCCTGGAAAATGCATCGCGGATGATGGAATTCCTCGGCGGCTTCGATCAAATCTTGAAGCTCCAGGAGCGCCTGGTCCGCAGGTGTCGAGCTGCTCTGGGCCGCGAGCATCTCGATACCTCGTGTACACCACGAGTTCGCCTGTGTAAAATGATTATTAACGTTGAACTTTTTCAAACATTTTTTAAAAAATAAAAAATAAAAATTTTAATTAAATTTTTTTTTAAATCGATTAAAAAATCGATTTTCGGTCCGGAGACGGATCTACGATTTCTGACAGAAAAATCGTCGCCAAAAAAATATTTTTTTCAAAATCGATTAAAAAAGGTTAGTAACCAGTGTTTTCGGGGGTAAAATATGCGATTTGAGAACGATGGTATAGGTTAAAAGTCGATATTTTGAAAACAAAAAAAAAATTGGGGTCGATTTTGGCGAAATTTTTTTCTAAAGTATTTTCTAAAAATCAATTAACAAACATTTTCCAGCGAATCGTCATTCATACAACGTCATAACGCCACGTATTATGTTATAAAAAAAATTATTAAAATTGTACATTATTTAAAAAAATCGATTAACGAATTATTATTCACTCGGCGTGAAAAGATGACGTACCCTGTCGATTCGTTCCATGAGCTCCCGACACTTGGTGAGCGTGTGCAACCGCCTCTCCAATCGCTGACTGAGAATCGTGCAGACTCTCTGCAGCTCGGCGCATTTCGGCTCCACGACTTCCGTCGGACACTGATGACGTCCGGACAGCAATTGTTGCCCGGCGGAGATGACTTCCTCCGCGCGATCTATGTCTCCCTAAAAGCGAACGACTTTACTGACGATTTGGCCCGCGAATCCGGACGACTTTTCATCCAACACTCTATCAATGGCCAGTGAATCGTTTTTTCTCTCTCTCTCTCTCTCTCTCTTTTTTCTTTCTCTCTTCTATGCATCTCGTTAGTATCATAAACAACGAAGAAAGATATAATTGAGCAACCGAGGAGACATCATGACACTCGTCGCGCAAAGTATATAAAAGCTAATAGGCTAGAAGTTCGTGCAGTGCATAGTATATAGTGCGGCTTAGCATGTAAACTCAGCGGCATTTACAAAGTATATAATATATAGATTGAGCATACCCATGCTTAACGCGAATTAAATCCCTATTTTCGTCACGACTACCATGATCATCCGAGAAACAGGGCCAAAGTATATTTTAAGGTAGTTCTTGCGCTTAGAGTACATTTCGCATAAATTCGAGAAAAATAAGAGAGAATTGCAAATACTTCTCGATGGTATAGAAATCTGAAAAAGATTCATGCACATTAAAGGTACTGAAAAGATTAATTTTGCATTATAATAATTCTCAAATATTATTAACAAATTGATGAAAAAAATGGTTTAAGAAATATTTCGATGACCCAAGTTTTTTTTATGGAAATGATTTTCTTTTTCATTCATTTTTTTATCACATAATAATAATTGCAAAATGTTATTAACAAATTCATGAAAAAAATTGTTCAACAAATTTCTCGATAAGTCATTTTTTTAAATGAAAATTCTTCGTTAATTTTTCTGAATACACGTGAATTTTTTCAGTTCACTTTGAATTTTGTATAATGAATTTTTACGTGAACTGAATGATTCGAAAAAATTCATGCGTATTCAGAAAAATGAACGAAAAATTTTCATTAAAAAAATTTGGGTTCCCGAAAAATTTGTTGAACAATTGTTTTTTTCATAAATCTGTTAATAACATTTTACAGTTACTATTATGCAAAATGAATCTTTTCATTACCTTTAATGTGCATGCATTTTTTCACATTTTTAGACCATCGAGTAGTATTTGCAATTCTCTCTTATTTTTCTCGAATTTATGCGAAGCGAAGACTATACAACAAGACCTCCTTAATTAAGCAACTTGAAAAGAAGGAAATGACTGAAAAATTAATCGTTTCGTATCGACGCTACGAAAACGCAAAATAATTTACTGTCGCGTTGTAAGGATGCAAAATTTCAGTGCAAATAGAGATTTAAGTCGTTACGATTACATGAGCAACTGCTGAAAATTTATCTCCGTCGTGTTAATTAATCGCTTCATTTATTTAAAAACTCGGAAAAAAGAAACAAAACAGAAATTCTTGTTTTGCGCAATTACTAAGATACCGAAGATATTACGAATATGGCGACGAATATGTCGACAAATGTTTTTACTGCTATGACATAGTAAGTATAGTAATATATTTTTATTAATTTGTTGGTTGTATCGCTGCTTACCAAGACCCAAATCCACATGGTATGCAACAAATAGGACTATCGACAAAAAGTGGAAAGCGGTGCAAAGTAACATTTGTGCATGATGTGCATTGTGTATGTTACTGCTCGCAAATATATCGATAGAGTATCGAAACCAGCTTCAAACCGCGCGATCCCGTTTACGAAAATTGCGTTTCGCGGCTGCTGAACAGAAATTTCAGGCGTTCGTTACTTTTAAATCCGCACTTATTTTTATTTATCCTATAATTTATTTATTATTAAACGTTTGGTAAACGTGGCCTATACGTTATATAACTCAAGGTTTTAACTCAATGTAAAATCCTTAAAACACATTTTTGGCAATAAATTTCATACGAAAAATTGTAAAAAGCAAATGTAACGAAAAACGAGTAACGACGAAAGCAGCGGTCGTAACCTTTCTTCCTTACATTTACTTTTTATTATCTTTTTTCATGAAATTTATTGCCAAAGATGTGATTTAAGGTAGTCCTTTCGTGGTATAGTAGAAACCTGCATGAAATTCAGTCAAAATTTTGAGTATCTTGATGGAAGAAAAATCTGAAAAAATCGAGCGTACAAAAGGTGCTTCAAAGATTAATTCTGCATAATAAAAATTACAAAATGTTATAAGCAAATTAATGAAAAAATATATTGTTGAACAAATTACCCGTTAAGTCAACTTTTTTTTCTTCATGAAAACGATTTATTAATTTTTCTGAATCCGTATGAATTTTTTCAGAATTTTATGTAATTTTAAGAAATTAAGTTTATTCAAAATGTTTAAGCTGTTTAAGCGTAATTTTACAAATTATAGGGTAAAGAGAAAAAACGTGTGTATTTAATAGTAACGAACGCTTGACGTCTCTGCCGCTGAATCAGATCGACTAAACTGTTAACCGTAGCCGCGGTTTGCGGCCCGAAAGATCCGCTCGTAAAAAACGGTAACGACCGACCACGGGGAATCTCGCAAACTGGTTTTGATTCTGCTCATTTGTGCTGTTGTTCGTTTAGCGTTTATTCTAAAGTGCACTCGTCCTAATTGCGGTAACGCAAATTCGGTATTCGCGCTCGTACGTGGAATTATCGTACAACCACAAAATTGCGCCGTCACCGGACGAGTTAGTGAAATCGAGTTTTGAATTAATCGCCAATGTTCGCTTCTTTATGGCGTCCCAAAATCGCCGGTTATTTCGACGGATTTCGCCAGAAACGCGGCGTAAATTCGATTTTGACGAGCTGATTGCACAAATTTTATTGTCTTTTTTCGATATTTCGATAAATAATTTGTTCGATTGCTGGAATAAAAAATTCTTCAGCCTTTTCACTGCGATCGACACGCACTTTAAATTCACGAAACAGCAAAAATATTCGCGACAATTGAATGCAATTTCGCGATGAATTTTCTTGTCTTTTCACGTTATTTCGATAAATAACTTTAAATTAGCGAAATCAAAAAAATATTCGCGACAATTGACTGCAGTTCCGCGAAGAAATAATTCTGTATCGAAATAACGAGAAAACTCAAGAAAAGTCTTTTATCGAAATAACGAGAAAAGTCAAGAAAAGTCTTTTATCGAAATAACGCGAAAAGTCAAGAAAAGTCTTTTCTCGTTATTTCGATAAAAAATTGATTAAAAAAAGACAAGAAAAGTTGTTTCTCGTTATTTCGATACATAATTGTTTCTATTGCCGGGAAAAAATTCTTCAGCCTTTTCACCGCAATCGCCGCTCACTTTAAATTTGCAAAACAACAAAAATATTCGCGACAATTAACTGCAATTCCGCAAAAAAATCTTCTTTTCTCCTTATTCCGATAAACAATTGTTTCCATTGCCAGGAAAAAATTCCCCAATCTTTTCACTGCGATCATCGCCCACTTCAAATTCAGCTAAACAAAAATATTCGCTTCAATTGACTGCAATTCCGCGAAAAAAAATACAAAGAAAACAAAATCCGCAAAATCACCAAAATCAACAAAAGAGTAAACAGCTCGTCGTCGTCGAATTCGCGGCCGGGTAACCGTCGACAAACCGTCACAAAACCCTCGAGCGAGTGAGTCGAGTGTGTCGAGTGTATCAGTTAAAAATGATCAATCAGCGTTCATTTTTTTTCACGTACTCTGCATATTCTCTGGAAGGTGGAGGTTTCGCGCAGCAATTGATCCACTCGGATCTGCGTCTCGCCGACTTCCGTCATTTCCTCGACGGTCTTGAGATGCAGATCGAGGCTCGCCTGCAATTCGCGGAAGTCCTGCTCGAACTGTCGAAGCGCTAAGCAGTGCCGCAATCGCGAGCTGTGATGAGACCAGAAAAGGTCGAACGTGCGCTCGGTTTCCTCGAGTTGCACGAGAAGCCTGAGGGAAAGAGAAACGAAAAAGCCGGAGTCACACGGAGTGTAAAAAGGAAAAACGATTGTTTGTTGCGCGGCGAGAAATTCTCGCTCACCTCTCGACAGCCGCGACGTTTCCTAGCCGATCGGCGGTTCCCTTGCCGGTTAATTGGCGAACGCTGTCGAGCAACGCCTCGCCGTGTCTCGCCGCGCTGAGAATCTCCTCCTTCAATTCATTGTACTCGGCCTGCTGCTGGCTTAGCAGCGTCGTCGTCGCTATCGCGCTATTGGGAAATTCCACCTCGGCGAGACGACGGGTGAAGGAATCCAGCGCCAGCGACACGTCCTGGGTCATCGAGGAGAATTTCTCGAGGCTCTAAACGCGGAAAAATAAATTGCATTTTTGCAGTCAATGGTGCGGGGAATTTTATTATCATGGAGCAGTCAATGGGAATAACATTGCATTTTTTTTTTTTTTTTTTGGGAAATGTTCGTAAAGTTCTCAAAGCTCTGGGGAATGAGGAAAAATAATTGCATTTTTTCAGTCAAAGATGCGGATAATTTTATTAACGTAGAGAAATCAATATGAATATTATTGCATTTTTTATTAGGAAATGATTAAAAAGTTTTCTAAGCTCTCGAAAACGAGGAAAAATAATTGCATTTTTTTCGGTCGAAGGTGACGACAATTTTATTATCGTAGATCAGTCAATATGAATAATATTTAATTTTTGATTATAAAACGTTTGAAGAGGACTCAAATGATTGAAAAATGCTCTAAGCTCTGTGAAAAATAATAATTGCATTTTTTCTATCAAAGTCGATGTGAGTAATATTGAATTTTTAATTATGAAATGTTTTAAAAGGGCTGAAAGATTAATTCCAAACCGTAAATATAAACATCCGCTAACTCACAATTCGATTTTGTATCCAGGTGGGATGACAATACGGCAAATCACCGCCGAGCTGCTCGGTAAGTTGATCCTTGTCGATGAAATCGTAGAGCTCGGTGAAGTTCGCCAAAACTATAACGCGGAATTTGAAGTCCTCGCGAAATAGCTTATTGGACACTTCGGAGATGGCTTTTTGCAGGAACCCGGCCGGTCGTAACACGTAGGCCACGTGAACCAATCCGGGAAAAAATGCCTGCAACAAAATCGCAATCGCTTCAGTATCTTCTACGCTAATTTATTCTCTACGTGATTTATATCTCTATGCAAAATTCCACCCCTTGACTAACAAACGAAAAAAATTAGTTTCGTCACAAACTCACGGATATCTTGAGAAGAACCGTTTTAACTGAGTTCCATTTGTCAGTCCTCCTGTCTATTATTAAATGGAATCCCAAATCGGCTTCTTGCAAACTGCAAATACAGATTTTTTATGTTTACAGCGGTGATAAAAATTCATAACGTTGAAGTTTGCATCGTTGAAACGCAAAGAAATTAAAAGTAACAAAATATTAATCAACCCAAATGATTATACCGGCTATAAAAAATAATTATAACGACTAAGAGCGCGACAAAAAATATTATTTGAATCTTTATGGAATTAATATTTTGTTGTTTAATTTCGTTGCATTGCAACGATGCAAACTTCAACATCATAAAAATTCGTTGACGAATACATTTATTTCGCTGTTACTACTCACGTTGGCACAGAGGTGAGATACAACATGAGACGCTGATAGTCCAGATCCGTCACATTGTGAAAATTTCCGTTGTCAGGAAACGTGATTATCGGACATCCTTCCCGCGTTTTACCACCTGCGTTGAAATGAACAGTTTATTAAATCCGGCACTGAAAATAAATTACTCGAAAGGAGGAGACAATTTGTTAAATTCGACAATTAAACTAAACTGCTCGCAAAATGGAGACACTTTGTTAAATCCGACAATTACACTAAACTGCTCGCAAGGAAAATATCTTGTTGTGAGATGTTTTCCTTGTTAAATTCGACAATTAAACTAAACTGTTCGGAAAAAAATATCTTGCTGTAAGATGTTTTCCTTGTTAAATCCGACAATTAAACTAAACTGTTCGCAAAGAAAATATTTCATTGTGAGACGTTTTCCTTGCAGCGCTGCACCGGCAAATGATTCCGGCTATCTGCATCCCCGGTTTACGGAACTCAGAAGATATGTTGACGCGTTAAATCGTGCTTTACTGTCCCGACGAAAACATACGTTTCGCCGTCTGGCGAACGAGAGTGAAAATATTTACGAGTTGTGCGACACGCGAAAAAGCAGTAAACACGGAGGCTCCCGAGGTAAGAGAATCGGTCACCTTTCGTTTCTCCTAACTGCTCACTTTTTTCTTGATTTATCTCGTCCTTTATTTGCAATTGAACAGGCAGTAAAAGGGCAATGAAAGGCCCAATAAAATTATTGCGTACTTAATACGTCGCTTCATAGTAAAGTAAATTTTGCATTGACGATGCAAAAATTTATCGTCTCACGAAAAGAACACGAGGGACCAGAGATGTCAAGCGTTCGTTGCTTTTAAATACTAAACATTTAATAATAAATACGTTTATTATTAAATGTTTAGTGAACGTGACCTAAAAGTTATATAATTCAATGTTTCAACTTTATGAAAAATTCTTAAAACACATTTTTGGCAATAAATTTCATGATAAAGATAATAAAAAGTAAATGTAACGAAGAAAAGTAACGATCGCTACTTTCGTCATTACTCGTTCCTCGTTACATTTGCTTTTTACGATTTTTCCTATGCAATTTATTGCCAAAAATGTGTTTTAAGGATTTAACATTGAGTCAAACCCTTGATTTATATAACGTGAAGGCCACGTTTACGAAATGTTTAATAATAAACAAATTACAGGATTAATAAAAATAAGTGTGTATTTAAAAGTAACGAACCCTTGACATCTCTGCGAGGAACCAACCGAGGTCAAAAGTTGAATGAAATTCATCTCGAGCAGAGCAGTCGATAAATTCGACAACCGCGTTTAGGCAAAATGAAAAATCTGCGATGCATCACAAAACCCGGTGAATCCCGGTCGTCGATTGACGAGCGGGATTCGCGATACGTCACGCGAGAATCATCGGCTTTTAACTGCCACAAATGAGTTCCCAAATAATCGGGCCATGTGTGGCGGCCGGACAATTTTCGGAATTCCTTTTCGGTGGGGACAAAACCGGTTTTAACGGATATTTTTTTCTCTCTCGAACCGCCGAGCATTCGACCGGCTTGTGGCGTGACAGACCGGTCGAATTTCTTCGGCCGATCGTCGTTAAACGCTCCAATAAGTAAAATAAAGTAAAGACTGCGAGTTTAAATATCGGGGGAAAAATTATTCCGCGCGCGAAAAAAAATTGCTCACCAGTGATGATCGCATACTGAGGCTGGAGAAGGTCCGCAACGTCTCGAACTGCTAGGTCTCCATTCTCTATCTCACCGGTCATACTCTCGACATCCTCTGCAATTAATGGAAAATAATAATTAGTCGTTAGTCTCTTATAAACATTCGTCAAACAGGAATAAAAATCGAATCAGTGGTCTCCACTCTCGTAGGTCGTATAATTAATTACCACAATATTGGCAATAAATTTCAATCGACTGCGAATAAACAGATCGTCGATTTGTCAACAAAAAAAATTATCGTAGCTCAACAATTACTGGCAATTTTCGCACAATTCGTCGCACTAATGGAAAACTAATGGGAAAAAATCTTTTTTTGAGAATTACTCTAAAAAACTACTTTTTAAAGAATCTCTAAAAAAATACTTTTTAAAGAATTACTCTAAAAAAATTACTTAAAAAAAGTTACTCATTACTCCCTCACAAACATTCGTCAAACACCAATAAAAATCAAATCAGTGTTCTCCACTCTCGTAGATCATACAATTAATTCCCACAATAGCGGAAATAAATTCAAATCGACTGCGAATAAATAGATCGTCGATTTGTAAGAAAAAAAAATTGTAGCTTAAAAATTACTGGCAATTTTCGCACAAATCGTCACGCTAACGAAAAACTAATAAAATAAAACACCAAACACGAATAAAAATCGAATCAGTGTTCTCCACTCTCGTAGGTCACATAATTAATTCCCACAATATTGTCAATAAATTCGATTCAACCGCGAATAAACAGATCATCGATTTACAACAACAAAAAAATCGTAGCTTAAAAATTACTGCCAACTTTCGCCAAAATCGCAGCTTAATTACCACGAATACGATAAACCTCGGCGACGGCAAAAGTGAAGCGAAAAAAAAAAGTTCACTGCACTGCGTAATCCTGCGAAACGCTCCAATTTCGGTTTCAATTAATCACGACCGGCGAGCGGCGGAGCGTCGGGTCGATTGTGCAACTGATGGGAAAATCGCTGCCGCAAAAGTTGGCGAAGTTATTCGAACCCGCGAGGCTCCGCAGCGCCGTATATGTTTGTGCACCGAACACACGGCCTGAACTCCCGACGAGGACTGTAAGGGTCTGGCCCGAGGTTGCACTCGAGTGACCTTGCTGATTCCCTCCGTGTCTGCAATAGTTTTCTTCTTTACCCACAATATCGCTGATGTAACTGTAAATCGGAGAGGCTCTCAAACCACTCGGAAGGCTCGGCGAGAACGACATCTCGTTGACCCCTCGGGGACGCCGAAACTTCAACTAACGGCTTCGCTAATTAAAATACGGCCGATGGAATTTATTTTTATTTTTTTTACCTCGTATTTAATTTTATTTTTTTTTTTTTTTTTTTTTGAAAAAGTTACTGGATGTTTTATGAGGAAGAAGTCCATAAAGTGCCAAATGGAAGTTGGCGAACGATGCATCCAGCTCGGCTCAATTTCCAGGCAATGAAACCAACGCGAGTTACAGTTTATGAGGCTTTTAACTCGGCAATTACTTTACATAGGCATCGTCGCTTGTTATCCTCACGAGCGGCCAGCGAGAATCGATCATGTTGAATTTTGCAACGTTGGAATGCTACGAAATTCGGGAAAAAATTATTCTAATTAACTCAAATGATGAAATTAGGTATAATATTGTATAATAATCTTTATTTTATTTATTTATTTATTTTATTTTAATTTTTTGCTCCTAATTTAAAAAATAATTTCAATGATGAAATTAGGTGAAAAATAAATTCAATGTAAATTTACGTGTAAAATAAATTCAGTGTATATTTTGGTGTAAATTAGGTGAAAGTTTAGGTGTAAATTAGGTGTGAGTTTAGGTGTAAATTAGGTGTGAATTTAGGCGTAAATTTCAATGATGAAATTAGGTATAAAAACCTAATTTAATTTAATACTTTTTATCTAAATAATTTAAACCTAAATAATTTTTACATCTAATTTATTATAAAAATTAGGAAATTAGGTATAAAATATCACTTTTTATACCTAATTTCATCATTTCGATTAATTAAAATTATTTGTTTTCCCCGAATTTCGTTGCATTCCCACGATGCAAATTTCAACATCATGAGAATCGGCCGACCGTCTCGTCTGTTCCACGAATTTCGATATCCGAACGTCCGCCGCGAATTCGATTTCGTCGGGCGATTATCCCACGATTACGGACGTTTTGCGCCGTGGAAAATCGTCCCGGAGTCCTCGTTTCCCGCGGCGAGTGCAACTTCGCTTCTGCCTCCGTTTGAGAATCACTGACTGCTAATTTAGCTCCCCGAGTTGCATGTCTGGTATCCGGCGAATATGAGAAATGCCTCTCGACGACTCCTCCGCAGCGACGAACGCGAGGCCCCTGACCTTTTCTCACTATGAAACACAAAAAAAAACGAGACGGAAAGATAAAAAGCGACTATACGTTTAATTGCAGAGCGCCTCGGATTACCAGTGCGAGACAATAGTTGGCGCAAAAAAAAAACGGCGGCTGCGCGTTTTATATTGCGGGATTTAATTAACCCGCAGGGACATATCGGGAGGAAGCTGGGAATTAAATTCTACGAGTGCGGCGAACCTCCGATTTGAGTTGCATTTATTTTTCCCCGCGAAAACTGCGTATCACAAAAATTCTACAATCTTTAATTAATGTTTATTTTACTTTTTTAATTTTATTTTTCGAGAACGTAGAATCTGCAAAAAAAGTGGGTGAAAATTGTAGAATTTGTAGCTAGTTTTGTTTTTACGTTTTCTCGTATTTGTTGAACTAATTTCGAAATAAAATTGTAATTCGTAGTTAAATTAGGTATCCGAATTCGAATTGTCTCAATTCGAAATTCGCATTTATTTTTCCGCGCGAAACTGCATATCACAAAAATTCTACAATCTTAATGTTTATTTTACTTTATTTATTTTATTTTTCGAGAACGTAGAGTCTGCAAAAAAAGTGGTTGAAAATCATAGAATTCGTAGCTGTTTTTGTTTTTGTTTTTACGTCTTCTCGTATTTATTAAACTAATTTCGAAATAACATCGTAATTTGTAGTTAAATTAGGGGTATTCAGATTCTCTCTAAACATAAACGTAGGTAAAACTAATATTTGCTTAAGTTGAAGGTACACCAGTTTTTTTTCTCTTTTTCTTTTTCTTCTTTTTTTTACTAAAAAAACAAAGGCAAGGAATAGCGCGAAGCCTCTGGAAATTTATCCGCGGGTCCCAAGAGGCGTCGACTAATTCGAGCGCTTTAATTTGGCTTGGCGCGTGGGAAATTTACTTTCGCGTAATTGCGAAATTCTGCGTGTTCGGCGAGGAGTTTTCGCGTTTGGAGTTCCGCGCTGTTTGCGCGCTTTTTTTCCTGCGTTCTAAGAGGAAATCTTTTCGAGGAGTTTTCCGCCGTTACATTTTTCGGCAAATTTTCCTTCGAACTGCGTTTAAATAATCATGGATGACCCCAGCTGCTTTTTTCAGCGTCTCCACAGCCTCGTTTGCAAAATATTTCCAAAATAAGAGATCATAGAAACTAATCGTAGAAATTTTCTACCTCATTGGACTTAACACTTTTCTTTTACTTTTAGTAACTTTTTTTTACAATTTTAAATAAATTTGCGTGGCAAAAAAAAATTCTTCTAGTTTCTGGAAAATAATTTCCCAAAAAATCGTCCATCTTCTTCGTACAACAAACTACAAAGTTTTTTTAACTCCTTAGCTTTCCACCGTCGATGCCGAGTCCTAAACTTTTTCTTCTGCGTGATTACAAAAATTCAGCACTCATTTCACTACAGCGCGAAGTATAAAATAACCGACTTAAATAATCGGTAATTTCGTTTTCACTGAAAACTATCCAAATCTACATAGAACTAATATTCGCCAGAAAATTATTCTGCTCCTTTCCGTAGGAGATTATGATTTTTTTAGATTTTAAAATCTTTTAGGTATTCATTACCCCAAAAAATCATCCAACTTGTTAGCCCATCAAACCACAAAGTTCCCTCAACTCCTTTGCTTTCCACCCTCAAAACCTCTTTCCAATTTTTTCCCAAACTTTCGCTCGATCGCCCACAAAAATTCAGTACTCCCCAAACCATCTAAAAAAATCATCAATCTCGATTTCCCCGAAAACCCTTCAAATCTACAAAGAACTAATATTCGCCAGGTTCCAATTGATCAGAATAATTTTCAATAAATACGCCTGGCAAACAAAAATTCTCCTCCTTTCCGTAGAACAATTACCGAAAAAAATAATTCAATTCGTTAGCCTAAGAAGCTACAAAGTTTCCTTAACTCCTTCGCCATCCGCCATAAAAATGAGTCCTAAATTTTCGCTCCAATCACCCACAAAAATTCACCACTCATCCCAAACCATCTAAAAAAATCATCAATCTCAATTTCCTCGAAAACCCTTCAAATCTATATAGAACTAATATTCGCCACGGTAACCGGCAGCCCAGTCCGATTGACCAAAATCCCGCTATCAGTAAGCCGATAGCTCATCCCCTCCTGCAGTTTCTCCACAACCGGCGCGAGAAAATACGTATTATTCGTCTGTCCCTCGTCTCCAGTAATAACAAGAGGCACCAGGTCGCCACTTTCCGTCACAAACCGCGTGGTTTCCAGTCTTTCGTTCTCCCTGCGTTCACCATCCGCTTTCCCCGCATTTTGCTGCTGCTGTTGCTGCGTCCTCACAACGAATTCGAGTTTCGCGAATTTCACCTGCGGAAACTGAACCTTCATGAATCTCCGAAACGTCGAGTATCCCATAATTTTGATGCTGGGCGAGATTTTCCTGCAGTAATCGGCGTACAATTCGTGAACTGTTTTCCTCGTCATTTCGGGCGGCAGATGAAGCGGCGCGTTTTTCACGGCTTTCGTTTTCAGTCGTAATTCCTGCTGCTGCACGAAATTCTTGAGGAATTCCGTGGCGATCTGGTAGATATCGAGGGAAAACGTGTTGTGAGGAATTTTTCCGTGATTTCCGTGAACGCGCGGAGTCACCCCGTGCGTCACGAGATGCTTGCGAATCCGTTTGATCTGGTAATGCGTGCAGTTCTCGAGGTAGAGAAACGCGTCGAGGCAGACGCGACGACCCTGATAAACGTACTGGGCGCGCAGCCGCCGGCGCTCCGTGTGCCGAGCCGTCTGATGCGGGTCCGTCAGACACGCCATCGTCACGCCCATGAGGTACATGTCGTGCTCGGCCTTCGTCAGCTCCGCGATGTTCAGACGGTGGCGGTAAACCGTCTCGGGATTCAGACCCTTGAAGCACTGGTCGTCCTGGCACTCGCAGCCGTGCTTGAAACGCTGCAGAACTTGGACTGGACTGTCTTCCAGCTTTGTCGGGTCGTAGCGCGGCTCGCCGAAGGATTTCGTCTTTTTTGCCTTCACCAGCGACTTCTTCACCAGCGACTTTTTTGGGAGGATCGAGGCCTCAAGATTTTGTGGGTCTGGCTGTAATAGAAGGGAATATTTTGGTCAGTTTCGTCTTTTTGTAGAAGGTATAAAATTCATTTGGGTTTGTTAATGTTTTGTTGCTAACCGACAGCAGTGGGCGTGCGGTCGGTGCATGGCTTCGGCGATCTCCCATGTTAAGCAGCTCGACTGACGGTCGCTACTTGGATGGATGACCGCTTAGCCGTGCACTGATTTGCACGTCAACTGTTGAGCGGGAGGCAGTTTTTCTGAGTTTCTGATGTAATCTCATGCAACAGACACTCAGAAAAAAATAGCCGCCTGTATCGGCACAGGTTTTCCGCAGTTTCCCTGTGCCCAGAGTGCAAATGCGATACAGTAGTGCATTAGGAAAGAGTGGCTGTGGGTAACACTCTCGGGGGGAACTCAATAAATGACACGGAGGGGAATACAAGGAATGAAAGGGGATCAAGGGGAGTGGGGAGAAAAAAAACGTAAAAACCTGAAGAAGGTATACGTAAGAATCAATAAAAATGTTTTGTTGCTTTTAATTTTGCTGCGTTGCAAACGAAATATTGATTCGATAAATATTCAATTACTTGTTTCATAAAGCTTCGTCTACGAAAAAGCCAAAGTGAATAAATGAGCTTTGTTATAGAGGTGGCTTTATGAAAAAGGGAAATTACTGAGGAAGCAATGTGTGAAGTTGTATTTTGCAACTTTTTTTTATCTTGGAAGATGAGTAACTGTGTTTGCGGATAGAATAAGAAGACTGCGGCTGAAAAGGAGGGTTTTGTAAAAGGTTGAACAAACTGTACATTGGAAACAGGAGATATAGATTAGATTGGAAGATAATAATCGCAATGCTGGATTTTTCTTTGAGTGTTTTGTCAGATTTGTGGGGCTTTTAAAAAAAAAAATGAATCCTTAGTTACCCCGCATTCCTGGCTGGTAAGTTCACCATCGTCCACCTCCAAGTCATCCATTTCACCATCGCTGACGATCTTCCGCTCCTGCTCGCCAAGATCCTCGACCATCACAATATTCATTGTAACGTCTCTGTCGCAATGTCAATCCCAAATATTGTTCCTCAATTCATGTTCAAAGTATTTGTTGCTCAGCAACTTTTATCGTGTTCTGGAATAAAAAAAATGAAAAATGTATCCGAAGCAAAGATTGAAAATACAATGCGAGAAAATGACTATTGCGGAAGCGAACAAAACCAGCATTCAATAATTTTGTGTCTTACGAACATCAAGTAATCTGTTTATCAATACAAAATGTTTATAAACATTTTTGTAAATTAAATGCAAAACATTGTCCTACAGGTTATAAACTGGTTTCTTTTCGTACAAATCGACATTTCCGTCGCTCAGTTAAATAAATAAAAATTTACAAACAATCAGTCAGCATCTCGCATTACAGTCGATGTTGTTCATAACTGTAGTCATTGTTTATAAACAAAAGGATAAAAAATAAAAAAATGTCTCCGAAGCAAATATCATAAATAAAATGTGAGAAAATTACAATTCCGGAAGCGAACAACGAGCATTCAATAATATTGTGTCTTATGAACGTCACATGATCTGTAGATCGATGCAAAATTCTCATAAACATTTTTGAGTAAAATAAATAAATAATTTTTTTTTAAATTCGACTCTAAATTTTTTCCTCCAGGTTATAAACTGGTTTCTTTTCGTACAAATCGACATTTTCAACAAATAAACAAAAATTTACGAACAATCAGCGAGCGTCTCGCATTACTATCGACGTAGTTCGCGATTTCGTCGTCGTCGTTTGTAAACAAAAGGATGCACCACTGTGGAAGCGCGAGGAGTGCTGGACAGAAGGTCGAAATTCGCTGGCACGTACGACGTCCAACAACTCTCGACCCTACGGCGGAAACGATTGATCGCACTGGACTTACCGTTGCTCGCCGCGATCCTCAATTTTTCACGATCCCTCGATGGCACCGCGACGACGGAACTCCCGGTCGATGAGATTTCGCGTGTTTGCGCACAAAACGTAGCATCTTTTACCCTCGATTCGTCGCAAATTCGCGAGCTGAACGAACGACGTTATGGCGCACGAGATCCGTGCGACTCGCGTCGCGGTGGGGGACATTTTCGCCAGGGCCGTAGCCACCGACTCGCGGGGCCCAAACTTATTTCTGATTTTTTTTTTACGAAAAATAACTTCTCATATGTTTTTTTTTTTTTTTTACAAAAAATAACTTCCCATATATATTTTTTTTACAAAAAATAACTTCCCATAGGGTAGAAGTACCATTTGTGGCCATTGTACCGATTGTAGCCATTTTCACTATAATTAATTTTAAATGTTTGTTTTTCCATATTCGATCGCTGATACCTTAAAGTATTCATACAAATTGATAAGATTGTCAAGCCCATTTTTGTTTTATTTAACAACATAAACAAATCCTTTTAAACTTGATGGCCACAATTGGACCAAACGTGACCAAAAACGGCACTTGTACCCTATATATATTTTTTTACCAAAAATAACTTCCCATGTATAGTTTTTTTTACAAAAAATAACTTCCCATATATATTTTTTTACAAAACCTAACTTGCCATATATATTTTTTACGAAAAATAACGTGTAGATTGACACAAATATGTTTAGTGCATAAAAGTGTCAACTTCTGTCGATAAATTAGTAATTAATTTTATTTACCATCCTCGTTATTTTTTGTTAAAAAATAGAGCCACAATTAAATTTGCTCTATTTTTTTTTTTTTTTGTAAATTGTAACTTTGCCAAGTTCCATTGTGGCGAAATTCTAAAGAATTTAACAATCTTTCGTTTCGGCAAAAGAAATAAACAACTACAATAATCAGCATCAACTCCCGCTGACAAAATACTCGAATTTTTGTTCCACTTAATTATCATCTCAAATCCATAAAATTAAAACAAAAAAAAAAGTTTCATCATTTCGTGAATAATGAATAATAATTAATAATGAATAATTCTAATTTCCTTCAATCACTTTCCTCAAATTGATAAAAAAAAACATCTACAAATCGATACCAATTGATTCCCAAGCGATAAATTATTTCCTGCCTCAAGTCCCCTTGAAAAAAAAACAAAAGAAAAGAAACGCAAAGCCAGCAATAAAATAATCGTCGGCCGAGGAAAAAGACGGAAATCCGCGAGTTCGATCTCCAGCGGGGCTCCCATTGTGCCGCGAGCCCGGCGCTCGTTAAGCAACATTCTACCCATCGCGGTCCAGCGGCCTCGCGGTCGAGTTATCGACTTTGAACCCCCGTTTTTGTTTCGCACTCGAGTGCGCGGCGCGAGCTTAGGTACGCAAGAGAGCCGGGCTTACAAGTGCCGCGCGCTTCAGTTTTATTGATTTATAGGAAACCCCCGGTTACGGCCCTGAAGCGCCAAGTGGGGGGGCGCCTAAAATCCAGCGCAAGAGCCGACGACGAAACTCGGACCACATGTAGTGTGGTGCCACACAAAAGTAAACACGCGCTGCCAATTGAGAACAACTTCAAACCCCTTTCAGGCCATAATTTCTCCGTTTTTTTTTTCTATCCCACATTCCCTATTCACACTCGGCGGGCCTCGTCTGGTCGTCCCATTACCGCAAATTACCGCTTCGTAAACTCGAGCAATTACGGCCGGCGGGTACAGCCACGACACACAAGGCTTAAGGACATGTGAAACATGTACCACGTGATACGTGAGTGCGAGAGAGATAGCTGCAATTTTTTAATAAACACCATTTCAAAACTATTCTTATTTTGGATGAAAGCAAAATATCATCGGACGGAGAATTAAAATGCGCTTCCGTTGATGTTTCTCTTTGTCTCAGAATATTTTCTGTATCTCCGTACGATTGATTACAGTTTTTGTTACCGACTGAGTAGATTTCACATTCCCTTAAGGACATGTGAAACATGCACCACGCGATACGTGAGTGCGAGAGAGATAGACGCAATTTTTGAATAAATATCATTCCAAGACTATTCTTATTCTGGATGAAAGAAAAATACCATCGGACGGAGAATTAAAATGCGCTTCCGTTGATGTTTTTCTTTGTCTCAGAATATTTTCGGTATCTCCATACAATTGATTACAGTTTTTGTTACCGACTGAGTATTTTTCAGATTCCCTTAAGGCGATGTGAAACATGTACCACGTGACTCGCGAGTGCGAGAGAGATAGCTGCTGCGAAACGTGGAAATTTGTCGGAGTTACCGACAATTCTTCCGGAATTGCGTTTTGCTTATTTATTACTCCCAAATCGTAATCGAAATGCACGCTTCATGTGTGATTTTTAATTATCTGGTATGTGAATTAGTCGCTTTTCTCAGTTTTCGTCGAAAAATAAAAAACAAATCGAATTTCTCATTACAGATTTCTCTGCCGGTAATTGATCTGTAATTTTTTTTCTCGAAAATCAAAATTCCGACTAATCCACGCGCGAAGTTCACATTACTGGTGTCTGTATTTCAATTTTCGCTTCGATCCGTTCATAATTCGCGAAAACCGACGCCACCGAACTCTCGAGGTGGAAAGTCGGTATTTCACATTCCCTTGAAGCGTCTCGATTATAGTGCGTGAATTAGTCGCTTTTCTAAGTTTTCGTAAAAAAAAAAAAAAAATCGAATTTCTCATTGCAGATTTCTCTACCGGTAATCGATCTGTAATTTTTTTTTCTCGAAAATCAAAATTCCGACTAATCCACGCGCAAAGTTCACATTACCGGCGTCTGTGTTTCAATTTTCGCTTCGATCCGTTCATAATTCGCGAAAACCGACGCCTCCGAACTCTCGAGGTGGAAAGTCGGTATCTCACATTCCCTGGAGGCGTCTCGATTATCCGGCTGTCCGCGAGGCTCGCGGCCCGGTGACGGCTCGAGTGGGCAGCGTAGCTACGCTCTTCATCGTCGAACAACGAGAGGTCCAGCCCGTTGCGATAGCCAATCAAAAGCGTCGGGCGCAGATATCGCGAATCAATATGCGGCGCGTCCTTATCGCGCCGCCAGCGCGTATAGAGAAACCAGAGGGGAAAATGCATGGCGCGTGCATAATCGAGTCGGCGAAGGCTCGCGAGTCGATAATTCTCTTATCGCGCAGCGCGAAGCATTGAAATTCGACAATGCGAAAGAGAGAGAGAGAGAGACGAGTCGCGAAAGGGGAACACACGGAAACTCACTCGAACCTGTGCATTTCGTCGAGCAATGCTGGTGACAGGGACAGTTGCAGCTGTGCTCGGACTTCCTTCTTAGTATCATGGCTGAGTTTCCGCAGTCGGCGTCACCCACTATTATTATTATCGCTACTATTATTGTTGTTTGCGTTACTAAATCGAACGTCACTCGCGGTCACTGCGCGAAAATGTGACACGACATCAATTTCACCCGACGCCCCACGCGACAGCTTTTTATTTTTATTTTTTTTTCCTTCGGCGTCACCCACTATTGTTATTATTATTACTACTACTATTATTGTTGTTTGTGTTATAAATCGAACGTCACCCGTGATCACTACGCGAAAATACAGCACATCAATGTCACCCGGCGTTTTTTTTTTCTTCTTTTTCTTCGGCGTCACCCACAATTGTTGTTATTATTACTACTACTATTATTGTTGTTTGTGTTACTAAATCGAACGTCACCCGCAGTCACTGCACGAAAATACAGCACATCGATTTCCCCCCGGTGCTTTTTTCTTTTTCTTTTTTTTCTTTGGCGTCACCCACTATTATGATTATTATTACTACTACTATAATTGTTGTTTGCGTTACTGAATCGAACGTCACTCGCGGTCACCGCGCGAAAATACTTTTTTTTTCTTCGGCGTCACCCACTATTGCTATTATTATTATTATTATTATTATCGTTTATGTTATAAATCGAACGTCACTCGCGGTCACCGCACGAAAATACTTCTTTTTATTTTTTCTTCGGCGTCACCCACTATTATTATTATGATTATTATTACTATTATTATTGTTTGTATTATAAATCGAACGTCACTCGAGGTCACTGCGCGAAAATACGGCACATAGATTTCACCCGGCGCTTATTTTATATTTTTTTATATTTAAAAAAATGTTGTCGTCACGTTTCTCACGTACTACGCGGGCTCATTTTCGGCGCGAACTCGGGCTGGACGGTGCTGGCGTCTTGGCGAGTGTCCATTTGATCGATAAAAAAGCGGCTGCAAGTCGGCCGGCGTGCACACGAGCGGCATATTCACCGCGTCACCTGCGACTTCGTCCGCGGACTTCTCCGCGTCGCGCGAGAGGCTCTCGACAATGCGGCTCGTTGTGCGCTACGCGGCCTCTGCCGTAATGCCGGGGAGACACGGGGAGAGCCCCCGCATAGTGCGGTCGTTATACGTGCGGCGTGTAAAGCGGTGCAGGGGCCAAGAGCGAGAGCGAGGGAGATGATAGGGAGAGAAAGAGAGACGGAGCGACGGCGGCCAATGGGCGGCCGGCTCCGGAGGACGAGGAGTGGGGTGACTGCACGTGACTCCCGAGAGAGACGAGCCCCGCATGTTTTCGACGAGTCGTGAGCCGGCGGGAGAGATCGAAAAATTGTTGTACCGACGCTCGGACGGATATCGCACTTCTCGTGATTCCGGGAATTACGCAAGAGATCGCGCGTCAGGCGCGACGGATGAGGCGGTTATTATTGGAATGTCATTGGGCGATTGAGAGAAGAGGTGATCGGGGTTTGAAGGCGCGGGATCGATTTACTACTTCCTGGGCACGGGATGTGAAGTAACCAGGGATTAGACGAGATGTGAAGGAATTTTTTTTTTTTTTTTTTTTTTTTTTTTTTTTTGAGGTCAATGATTTGTTTTGCGGTAAAATATGTGACTTTGTGGTGGTTGTTTAGGTATCGCTGATGGAAAAATAGTATATTTCAGATATACGGAAAAATATATAGAATATATTTTGTCCGAAAAATTCGATATGTCAGATACATTTTAGCATATATTTCTATTGCATAGGGGAGAGTCCGGTCGACCCTGGGGTACTGAAAGAATTTCGAACACTTAAAAACATAAAAAACATAAAAAAAAAACCAAGAATAAAAATATAAAAATACAAAATACAAAAACATAAAAATAAAGAGAAAAAAATACAACAAACATGTGAAAAAATTGGCATTTGGAAGGTGCTGCACAGATTGATTTTTCATAATAATAATATCAAAACGAGATTAATAAAATAATGAAAAGAATAATTGTTCAACAAATCACCCGGCAACCCAACTTTTTTTAATTCCTTTTTTATTTCGTAATGCATTTTAATATTATTATTATCATACAAAATCAATTTTTGGCCTCATTTTGTACAGATTTTTGTCATTGAGAAGTGTTTGAAATTCTTTTAGAATCCCATGATTAGCCGGATTGTACTGAGACGACTACCTTAACGATTTTGTAGAATAATTAGGAAAAAAAATGCACAGTAAAAAAACTTTTTTTTGTTATAATAATTCTTTTTTTATATGATAATTTGGTTGCTTAGTATTTTTTTCTTTATTGGGTCAATTATTTTAACCCAAATTAAAGGAGAGCTAAGAATAACGACGAAGAAAAAAAAACGTTGAAAGTGACCGCATCAAATATGGAACGCCGGGCACTAAAGGGTTAATTACCGCCCCGAGCCAGTGGCGACCGACATTTTGCGTCTCTGGACTGGGATCTGATCATAATTGCATTTAACTATCCCAAATTTGCTTATAATTCAATTCCACCGGAAGCAGAATTTAGTCTGACCGTCAGTCAGTGACCCTGCGGGGTTATTGAGTTTCAGTATATTTTTAACCCCACCGTATTATTAATTTTTCGCGTCGACGTCGCTTTGTTAAAGTTAAAAATATGCCTGGACATTTCTCATACGAAAAAAAAACGAACGACAATTTTTTTCGTCCCAAAAAGCGTTACGAACCCTCCGGAAATTTTGTCAAATGGACCAGCGACCCTTAAGTGGGTTACAGCCTCCCGAGAAAATGTAAAAATGGAACAAAACCCTCTCAAAATTTCCAGAGCGTCGCGGCCCTCCCGGTGAATTCGCCCGATGCAGCAACGTCCTCAAAAAGCATTTACGGCTCTCCACAAACATTTGCAAAATGTAGCCAAAAGCGTTGAGGCCTCTTTAATATTTCAAAGATGTTTTCACGTAGCGTCGAGGGACGCGGTGGGCGCCTCGACGCCGGATACTGAAAAAAAGAAAAAAAATCTTTTCACGCAATGAATACGCAAAGTTTGCTCGCTACTTTTTTTAAAAAACATTTCACATAAATTCGACACGACAAATTCAAAGGGCTCAACTTTCTCAATATGTTACGTGACAAAATTATATACTCGTAAATTAGATACTTATCGACTCTTCACATTTGCATAGCGCGAAATGTATACAAAATGGCGCCGAGGAAAAAAAAAATCGGGCTCAGAGAATGATGATAATGATGATGCTGATGATGATGATGATGATGATGATGATGATGATAGCACGAATAATAATGATAATGATAATACATAATATTTATCAACATCAGTTGATGATGCTGATGATGATGAAGATAGCACGAATAATAATGATAACGATAATAATATTGATGATGATGATGATGATTATTATTATTGACGATGATGATGGTGATACCGCAAAGCGAATAAAATATTGCACAAATTATAATATTTTCGCGACTACAATAATTATGATTTTACTCGACATCGATGACGTCGTTCTTTCTTTCTCTCTTCATTTGCTCGAAAACAATTATCGAGAGAGCCTCGTGTCTCGGCTGTTTTGATACCACGGCGCGCGATATACACCCGCGAGAAGAAGAAACAAAAGAGGTCGCGCACAATGCAACGAGATGCGGAGAAGCATTGAATAGCGCCCCTGGGATGAGGTGCGCGAGTGGCTTCTAAGCGTCAACGTCTTGAGCGGCCCCGCCGCACACTCCGCGCCCGTATAGACATTTGTGTAGCGTGCGCTAAACGCGCGGCCGAATAACCGGCGGACCCGTCGGTGCTTCACATGCTTCACCGAGCAGCCGCGCTTCGCGCGCCATCTTGCCGGGTCTTTCTCGTATTTCAGAGACAGTGATGCACCGGTGGGAATTTCTTCGCTCGATGTTAAACGACTGTACGGCCGTCTCTCTCGCACGTAACCTCACTCTTTTGTTTTCCGATTCTCCGGAACAAACGGCTGCGAGTTTCGAGGAGACAGAAACCACTCTTATCAAAATTTGGGCTCTGCTTGCCGAGTAATTTAGGAGAAAATATGTTTCCAAATTTTTAGCCTAAGCGAGGAAGGATTGTTTGTAAATTGTTTTTTCTTAAAAAAAAGGTTTTTCTTAAAAAAATGATTGTAAATTGTGAGTTATTAAAACAACGAGCTGTATTCAATTAATCACTGTGAGAATAAATACGTATTTCCGAATGTGTCACGTTACTGCGGAAAATCAATTTTATCGACAATGGTAATTTATAATTGCTGATTTCACTCAATATATTATCTGTTAAATTTAAGTCTCGTGACAGTTGGACGACGATAACTTCTTTTAATTGACAATTACTCTCGAAATTGTTCGATAACAATATTTTTGTTAATTTTGTAAATGTCTATAGTAGTTTAATAATAATTTGTAAATGTCTCTGAAGCACCTAACCTCACTTTTTTGTTTTTTTGATTCTCCCAAACAAACGGCTTTGAGTATCGAGAAACCAAAAGCTCAGCCCAATTCTGCAATACTTCTGCACATTCTCTCAAAATCTGAGCTCAATCTGCCTAGTAACTCGGGGAAAAACAGGTTTAAAAAAAACTATATTTTAAAACCTAGAAAACCTACGTCCCCTCACCTGAAATGTTTTAATCCCATTTTCTCCTGAACTAATAACCAGATTGAGCTCAAATTTTGAGAGAATGTGCAGAAACATTGCAAAAATGGACTAAGCTTCGCACTCCTCGATGCTCGAAGCCGTTTGTTTGGGAGAATTGAAAAACTAAAAAAAGTGAGGTTAGGCGCGAGAGATACAGCCCTATAGGCTTTTAGCGTCGCGCAACGAGATTTCCACGGGGAATTTCGCTGCGTTTCGCCGCCTACGAGCAACATTTTTTTATTGCGGTTTTCGCCTCTCATTTATCATGAAAAAACGCAATTTTGAAAAATTATACAAAATTCTGAAAAAATTCATACGTATTCAGAAAAATGAATAAATAATTTTCATCAGAAAAACAAATTGGGTTACCGGATAAATTGTTGAACAATTCATTTTTACGTTTATTTGTTAATAACATTTTGTTATTATTACTGTGCAAAATCAATCTTTTCGGTACCTTCAACGTGCTTGATTTTTTAAAGATTTTTATCCCATTGAGAAGTGTTGGAAATATTCTCTGAAACTCACGTTTGGTGGGACTATACCGTTTGTACTACCTTAAGAGTCTCTCGCCGCTCAGGGAAAAAATAGGTTTCAAAAATTTACGTTGAGGGGGGGGGGGGGGGAGGGAGTAGAGCTATCTCTTAATCCACACAAAACTCGCGTTGGGGACTCTCGTGAGCGAAAAGCGTGTGAATAATGGATACATTTATCGGGAGCCCAGAACAGACCGTCGTGCGGAGCATGAAAAGGCTTCTCGCGCGAACGGCCGCTGAACTTGGTCAAGCTATCGACTGCACTGGCTCAGCGGGCTCAGCCCCCGCGGTGGCTGTTGACCCGTCGACACCCAACGCCAAAAACAATAATCGTTCGAGCGCTCGCGTGGCGCACTTCAAACTTCGGGGCGACGTTACACACAGCAACGCCGAGTCTATGGCCGAAGTGTTTACGATCGTCAATAAATATGTCGAGAAATGGGTGACGGGAAAATTCTCGAACGATTAAGTGTGATGAAAAATTGTCTTTTTTATATGCGTTAGATGTAAAAAAAAACATAGCAAATTTATTGCACCTGCATTGGAAGTTTTTATGCATAAACCGGTACTGAACTTTTTCTGAAAAAGAGTAACATTGCTGAAGAAAATTTCCTACAATATCGAAACTAAATAAGATATAAAGTTTTCAAAATTTCACCCCCTCTTAGGGGTGTTTTTTTATGGTCGGAGACCGATGTCGATTTTTTCTACTGTTATTTTCCTTAAAAGGAGTAACATTGCTAAAGAAAATTTCATGCATTGTCGAAACAGAAAAAGATATAAAATTTTCAAAATTTCACCCCCTCTTAGGAGTGCTTTCCGGTGGTCACTGGTCGGAGACCGATGTTGATTTTTCCTAAGATTATTCTTATTGAAGAAAGTAATATTGCAGAAAAAATTTTCATGCAATGTCAGAACTTTAAGAATTATGAAATTCCCAAGATTTCATCCCCCTTTTAAGGGTGTTATAAATCAGTGACATTTTTTGTTCGTGCCCTTAGTTGCTATGGTGACTTTTTACACCTATTTTCATCATTTGGGTACATTACAATTATTTTTTTATTTCGTTGCATTCCAACGATGCAAACTTCAACATAATTTTTACTCAAATCCAGAATCGTGGAAATTTGAAGAATTTTTCATCAGACATAATTTTTTCGATTTTTTTTTTAAAGGTTCTAAAATATATTCGATAAAACATTCTATATATTTAAGATATATTTTAAATATAATTAGAGTATAATTTGTTCCAATTGGGATATCGGACAATATTTGTGTAGCAAGATTCAAGGAATTTCCTTTTACCCTCGTTTTTTGTAGTCAAACAAAAGTGAATTGAAGCTTTGTGCGAGCGCGAGAGAGACGACGCTTATGGCGATCGTGGAGAGTGACTCAGAAAGGCAGACACACATATCTTGCGTCGTCTTTAGCTGCACACTGGGGTAACGAGCGACTCCACGACCTTTCGAACGTGCCCTTTGCCGTCTAATTGCAGTAAGAAGGCTTCCAACACACAATCCATTATTTCTGTAGACGAACGAGGCGGATATTGATGTTTGTTTCGCTTCACGCTCTCCAGGCGGCTACTACGTTTTACACCAGTCGAGTGAGTGTTTTTTTTTATTACAGTTTTATGCAAATACTAACGTATTAACACTGTTAAAATATTTATTATGAGCTTCCATTACAGGCAGAGGAAACTTTTTACATAAACTGATATTTTTAACGTAATACATAAACGAGGCAAAAATTAACGTAACTAAATCCTATAAAAATTTGTGATGTCAATATAAAAATTTGTAATTTTGCTACCCTCGTGTATTAAATGAAATACATTAGCTGGCGAATTAAATTTAGGGTAACGTGAATATCCAAACGTTTTAAAAAATGAACTGACGATAGTGGTTATTGATTTACATTACGATACTTGCGACCTTTCAACGGCCAAGCCTTTTTACCACCTGGAAAATAGATAATCGTTAAATGTGGAAAACGTGCCACATTTTTCATTCAAAATGGAGAGTAAAAAACTGTGTTTGATTGTTTCAACAAAAATCATTCAATTTTTAACAACATTTTGTGCAAAAATTCCCAGTTTTAAATATATTTTGTTTATCCAAATTGTTACATTGCAAAAAAATAAAAAAAATTCGAGTTTTTCATATTCAGACGTGAGAATTTTCCTTCGCAACGCCCCAAAGAATCCTAACAAAGCAGCTCCCACGTTTTATTAAACGAACAAAAAACTTTTCAACTCCCTCTAATCGTTCGCCCACTCTATCCGCAGGTCGAGCGCGTAAAGACTTCAAGCCAGCGTTGAACTTCGCAACAACTTAAAACCCGCGCGGAACGAACAGCTGTTCCTACTTACGGCCGCTAATTGAGTGTCTGGAAAAATTATCCACAGCGACTTTCGTGTCTGCGACGATGAAAACGAGAAAACACAAACCTAATCGCCTGGTGCTGCGAATGCAAAACTCGCCTTACGGCGAGGCGAATTATAGAGGTCGTAGATAGCGCGGCGCACGTCACCCGTACGTGCCGGATCTTTTTCATTATTATTACTACGCCCGGCGATAGCGGACGCTAACGAAGGGTCGTCAGGCGGTCGTCGGCAAATCCTTAAATCTTTTAGAAATAAAGTTGATGATAAAGTAGTTGGTTTTGTAATTATGTATTAATTGTTAAGAGTAACATGGAATAATCGTAATGTAATGTGAGCATTTTTTATGGCTGCAAATTATATTTATACTGAATACAATTTTTAGAAATTTAGGATTTCAGGAAATATCAGAAAATTTGAGAAAAATCAGGAAATTTTAGAAAATTTCAGGAAATTTCAGAAAATTTCAGGCAATTCAGGAAATTCAGGAAATTCAGGAAATTTCAGGAAATTCAGGAAACTTTAGGAACTTTCAGGAAACTCAGAAAATTTCGGGAAATTTAGGAAATTTAGGAAATCTCAAGAAATCTCGGAAAATTTCAGGAAATTTAGGAAATATCAGAAAATTCAGGAAATTTCAAGAATTTTTTTCTAAAAAAAATCGAGACCTGCGGTTAGTGCATTACGAACGTAATGGACGACCGGCTTTCATTTTTTCCACAATTGCTGTTTGTTTAAATAAAAAATGAGGTATCTACGCGACTATTCAAAAGTTCACACATAATTTTACAATCGCCTCAGGTTGTTATTTCTAAATCACGCCTTTAAATCAAATCGTACTGTAACATTTACTTCCTAAACCAGAGCCGAGCAAAGTGCTTCAAGTACTTCAAGCACATTCAGGGCTGTGGACAACCAAGGCAATATTGAATATTCTAAGCCCTGTATTTAAAGCGCTTATCCCAGTTATTACCCAGCGGGACGTTCGATACTAATTTCAAAGCGCTCTACACTATTAAAAGCTCTCATTATTTCAGGTACAATTTCGCCCAGCTCTGTCTTCAACTAACGAGAACCGACAACTCTGGTGTCGACAGTAGTGAATATTCTAAGCACCGTATTTAGGCTTTACTTATCCCAGTTATTACCCAGCGGAACGTTTCACAATTTCAAAGCGCTAAGCACTATTAAAAGCGCTCATTATTTCCAGTACATTTCGCCCAGCAGTCTCAAACTAAAAAGAACCTACGACTCTGGCGACGACACCGCGCGTTAGTCGCGCCCACGTTGCACACTCGAAAATTCCAGGCAGATGAATTTCGCCCAGTTCAGTCTTAACATTTCGCATAAATTCGAGAAAAATGAGATAGAATTGCAAACATTTCTCAATAGTCTAAAAATCGGAAAAAATGCATGCACATTAAAGGCACTGAAAACATTAATTTTGCATAATAATAATTCTAAAATGTTGTTAACAAATTGATGAAAAAAATGGATTAACAAATATTTCGTTGACCCGAGTTTTTTATGAAAATGATTCCTTCGTTTTTCCGAATACGTATGAATTTTTTCACATTTTTGTACCATCAAAAAGTGTTTCGCATTTCTCTCGCATTTTTTTTTAAATTTATGCGAAAGTGAATTCTGCTTCCGAGACTGATGAATATTCTAAGCACCGTATTTAAAGCCTTCGCTTATCCCAGTTACCACCCAGCCGGACGTTCGATACTAATTCCAACGCACTCCACACTATTAAAAGCCCTCATTATCTCCATCACAATTTCGCCCATCATCTCCCTCTTAAAAAAATTACCGAAAACCTGAAACTGGCGTCGCCGCGTCGCAAACTCGAAGAAATCGTAATATTCAGAAGGGCGGGGAGTAGATGACGTTGAAGTTCGTATCATTAGAATGCAACGAAATGCAGAAAAAAAAATTAATTGTAATTAACCCAAATGATGAAAATAGGTATAAAAAGTCACCATCGCATCCGGCACGAAAAAAAAAAAAATCGTGCCTTTCATCATTCGGGTTAATTAGAATTAATTTTCTTTTCTAAATTTCGTTGCATTCCAACGATGCGAAATTCAACATCGTGGGAAAATGACGTTGAAGTTTGTTGAAAAAAAAAAAAAAATTAATTGTAATTAACCCAAATGATGGAAATAGGTATAAAAAGTCACCACAGCATTCAACGGCGCGAAAAAAAGAAAATCGTGCTTTTCATCATAAGGGAAAAGAGTGAGGGGGAGGGGGGAGATTTTCTCTCTCTCTCTGAAAAAATCAGAACTTACCGGCCTCCAAGACCTCGAGGTCGAGGTTCCCGCTGCGGCTGCGGCTGATGCTGCTGCTCGCGTTGTAGCTCGACCTGTGTGTCTCCTCCATGGCTCGCGAGGCACTTCGCTTGAATTGTTCCAAGAAGCTGTCGATCTGATTCTCGATACTGGTGGGTGAGCTAGCCATTGTTTATCTGTTTTTTTTTTTTCTTTTTCCTAGTCCCCGCCTCGTGTGTGTCTTTCCCTTCCTCCCCGCTCGGTCGCGACCTCTGCTTTAACCTACAGCCGCAGCAGCACTGAGCACTAAAAATACAAAAAGAAAAAAAAACTTGGCACGCACACCTTTTTTTTTCTTCCTTCTCTGTTCTTTATTTTCGGTCTCTCTCTCTCTCTCTGTTCTTTATTTTCTGTCTCTCTCTCTGTTCTTTATTTTCTGTCTCTCTCTCTCTGTTCTTTATTTTCTCTCTCTTTCTCTCTGTTCTTTATTTTCTCTCTCTCTCTTTTTCTCTCGTTTCACGAATTTTACCTAAAGCCGCAGCAGCACAGCACTAAAAATGCAAAAAAAAAACTTGGCACGCACACCTTTTTTTTTTCTTCCTTCTCTGTTCCTTATTTTCTCTCTCTTTCTCTGTTCTTTATTTTCTCTCTCTCTCTCTCTCTCTATACTTTATTTTCTCTCTCTCTTTCTCTATACTTTATTTTTTCTCCCTCCTTCTCTCTCGTTTCTCGGATTAGTCTGCAACGTTTTTTTTTATTTCCCTCTATAAGAGAGACGAGCGGAAAAAAGGATACAACGACGTCGGCCACCGCGACGTCGGCGACTCGCAGAGTGCCGGGGCGCAGCTACATTTTACGATACGTCCGTCTCGGGCGCGCGAACGTAATAACGAACGACTCGTTGCGCGTGCTGAGAGTCGCGTCGACGGGCTTCCTCCCGATGGCCATCGAGCCTCGTCCCGCTGCCGCCGGTGCGACGCATGTTTTATCGCGACGGAACGTCCGGAACTGGAGGCGGCGGCGACGACGGGAGCAGCGTCGCGACGTCCTTGCGGCAGGTGTCGCGCAATTGCGCGATAAGCGCGCCAGTGCGCATGGCGCTCGCGCCGCCGTCGCCGCCGCTGCGCCGTGACCAATTGGCGCAGAAGCGCAGCCAACTGCGATCTCGACGCCACCGCCGCCGTCTCGGCCGAACCTCAATTGATTCGATTTATACACCGCGACCGCGCACGTTTCGAAAGCCGACAGCGCGCGCGCTCGTTAAATCACGAGTTTCGGACAACTTTTCGCGGCCGCGACGAATAGCGCGCGGGAAAAAATCGATAAAAGTAGTCGAGAGTTCCTCGAGGCGCTCGTGGGCGGGGAGGGTGGAAAACCCTCCCCGGAGGGTAAGATAGATTCCACCCTCCGGCGAGCTAATCGAATTTCCGACTATTTCGAAGAGATTGGGATTTTATTTTCGTGAGATTTGGTTTGTTTGGGGTTCGGTTTGTTAATTTTAATAAAATATGTTTGTGAAATATTTCGACGATTTGCACATTTCAAAAGCATCTCGCGCGATTCGAAACATTGGAAACGATATAAATTTTACATTTGCGTAACGAGGATGTACAGAAAAAGAAGTCGAGATAAAAGAAAGCTCACCAAGCACCAAAGTGTTAAGTAATAATAATAATAACAATAACAATGATGATGATAATAATAATAATAACTAGAGGGGCTTCGTCCCCTGCGCGCCTCGCGCGCCAACCAGGAAAAAAAATCTTAAGGTTAACTTTTTTTCCAAGGTTGCCACGGCGATGATTGCCATGGTAACGGTTGCTACCTCAATGGTTGCTACGATAACGGTTGCTACGGCAATGGTTGCCATGGTAACGGTTGCTATGGCAATGGTTGCCATGGTAACGGTTGCTATGGCAACGGTTGCCATGGTAACGGTTGCCATGGTAACGGTTGCCATGGTAACGGTTGCCATGGTAACGGTTGCCATGGTAACGGTTGCCATGGTAACGGTTGCTATGGCAACGGTTGCTATGGCAACGGTTGCCATGGTAACGGTTGCTATGGCAATGGTTGCCATGGTAACGGTTGCTATGGCAATGGTTGCCATGGTAACGGTTGCTATGGCAACGGTTGCCATGGTAACGGTTGCTATGGCAATGGTTGCCATGGTAACGGTTAACGAAACCCTAATACCTGAAGTTGGCCACGAATCTGGATCTGTAGCCAACTTTACACCCTCTCGAATGTCCTACACAACGGCGGCAAGATATTTTTATAATATGGAGAAATAGTAATAATAATAATAATAATAATAATAATAATAATAATAATAATAATAGATCGCAAAGAAAAAAAATATTGCACAGATTATACAATTTTTGCAGATTTTGTAAAAAAACATTGCACAGATTATAACATTTTTGCAGATTTTGTAAAAAACATTGCACAGATTATAAAAACGTTGCTGTTTTTTTGTAAAAATGTTGCACAGATTATAAAAACGTTGCTAATTTTTAAATAATGTCGCATAGATTATAAAAATGTTGCAGATATTACAAAAATATTGCGCACTGTATGTTTCACTGTACAACAGAGGTTCGAAAAGTTGAGTAAATCCGAGGGCCGCAAAAAAGTCGTCTCCACCGTAGCTCCGGCAAAATCGCGACATATCGATCGACGGAAAGCCCGCCTGTTAATATTCCTACCGACAACGTCAATCACCGAGTTACCCACGACAATCGACCCACCCAAATGGCAAACGCTATTTTAGCAAAGTCGATGCGTTATCACGTCTCGGCATCTGCGAAGTTGGCGCCGCGAGGCGACGACGTCGCCGACGTCGTCGTCGCCGCCAGGACATGATCGGTAATGCAGGACGAAACGCGCGCTCTTCTCCGCTACGACTTCGAACGAATTACGACGAGCAGCGACGGCGGCGGCGATGCGAAGTGGGGGCGCCGCGGCGGCCGACGAGCCACTCATGACGCCATTTTTTTCATCAATTTGTTAACAACATTTTCGAATTATTATTATTATGCAAAATTAATATTTTCACTACCTTTAATGTGCATGAATTTTTTCAGATTTTTGTACCATCGAGAAGTGTTCGCAATTCTCTGTCATTTTTTTGTTTTGTCCAGCAAAAAAATATGTTAGTTGAGCAAAACAAATTTTTTGTCCAGCAAAAAAATATGTTAGTCGAGGAAAAAAAAATTGTTTGTCCAGCAAAAAAATATGTTTGTCGAGGAAAAAAAATTGATTGTCCAGCAAAAAAATATGTTTGTCGAGGAAAAAAAATTGTTTGTCCAGCAAAAAAATATGTTTGTCGAGGAAAAAAAATTGTTTGTCCAGCAAAAAAAAAATGTTAGTCGGGCAACAAAATTTGTCCAGCAAAAAATATGTTAGTCGAGCAAAAAAAATTGTTTGTCCAGCAACAAAATATGTTAGTCGAAAAAAAAAAAAAATTGTTTGACCAGCAAAAAAATAAGTTAGTCGAGCAAAAAAAAATGTTTCTCCAGCAAGAAAATATGTTAGGGGAGCAAAAAAAATTGTTAGCCTACCAGATAACGCAGTGCTATCATTATTTTAACAAAATATTTGCCGGCATAGCAAAACCGTTTTCTCCGTGCGCGCGTATCGTGCCAGGACATGATCGGTAATGCAGGACGAGACACGCGCTCTTCTCCGCTACGACTTCGCACGAATTACGACGAGCAGCAGCGACGGCGGCTGCGGCGGAGATGCGAAGTGGGGGGCGCATCGGCGGCCGCCGCGGCGGCCGGCGAGCCACTCGTGTCGCGGTACTGACAGAGCCAGCACCGTCTGTCAGTCGCTCCCCGAACGTAACTCAGCCCCGAGCCACATTCTGAGCCGGCGTAACCGCTGCAACCGAACTTACTGTGATTGTGTGACGCGAAACGTTTCATTAATAAAAACCCGCCGAGATAACAGGCACGTCAGTCATGGCCGGTAAGTTTCTCTCTCTCTCTCTTGTTTATCGTCTCGAATCGCATCGAGATCGATCGATCGAACTCGCGGCGCGCAGGAGAGTCGAAATTTTATTATTCGCACGCACGTTCGAGCCGACGCAGCAGCCGCGAGATCTCGAGTGTCGCGACGACGATTCGCGCCGGCAACCGGTCTGCTCGACGACTCCGTGAGATTATGACCTTCAAACGTAAACGATTTATGGGACGAGACGCGGTAATCGCGCGTTATTTGGGGCATTTTCGGTGGGGCTGAGACTGGAGACGTGTGGGAATTTGAGAATCGACGACGGGACTTTTTCAATTTAAATGGAAAAAATGTTAAAACCATTTAAATCAAAAGTCTTTAATTTTAAAAGAAGAAATAAATAACTAACAAACATTTGTATAATTGAAAATTAAAGGAAGAAAAAATAAAGAAAGAATAAAGGAGAAAAAATAAATAACTAACAAAAAATCTTATAATTAAAAATTAAAGGAAATTTTCAATTCAAATGGATTTTTTTTAAACCATTTAAATCGAAACTTAAATGCACGGAAAAAAATATCATTGATTCAATAAAACCGTGGATTGCGGGCTGCCAAAAACAAATGTAGTGAAATCAATGTCACTTCCAGTTCCGACAATTTCATACGATATTAAAACGATAACTCCAAGATAGGCAAAAGAATATTTTATTGTTTCAATGTTAAATCGGATTGTGACAACGATAACTGGAGTTAATTTTGAAACATTGTTTTTGGCAGCCCGCAATCCACGGTTTTATTAAATCAATGATTTTTTTCCGTGTGTGGAAGGGGGAGACATGAAAATTCGAAATTTCATTTTCGAATCGAGGAGACATTAACCCTTCGTGGTCACACTTCTCCCACCGATCACGGTGGTCACTCTGGGTCGATTTCACCCGGACCACCTTTGACCTCGTATTGCGACCAAACTACCGGCTTGAAAAATATCCAAAAATTACAGAATATACTTTAAACTTTGTAGATAACTTACAAAAAAAGAAATTTCCCAATATTAAATTGCAACATATTTAAAAAAATTAATGAAGGTGAAAGACCGAAAAAATGACGTTTCTTTCACTTAAAAAATCATAACTCCATAAATAAAATATCGATTTAACTCAAATTTTAACCTGATACTCTCGAAATATAATAATTTTGATAAAAAAATAGCATCCTAGTGTCTGCCACAAAAAAGGTATTTATTCCGGAGTTTGAAGTCAGAGTGAAGAAAAGAGTTTGTAGAGGAAAAAAAAATTACCACGGAGGATTAAATCAGCGACACACGATAAAAGCTGCAGACGGTTCAGACGACCACGAGACGAAAATGTAGCAGCGCAAAATAGAATAAACAGAATCCAGCGTAAATCATTTCGAGTCTCAGTCATCATTTTTTCATTTATTTATCGAAAAAATAAATAGTAACGAGAAACGTGTGTTGATTGAACGTGCAGACGGAGAGAGAATGAAGTTTCGACGCTGCGGACGTCGAGCGCCTCGGAAAGCCCGGCGAGACGCGTTCGATCTCGCACTTTACTCGGTGATAATCGGGTCTCGTCGCTCGCGACGAACGAGCGCAGCTTCGTCGCGTTTACAATGCCCAACGGTCACTGCGAACTGCACGAATTTTTGGCCCCACCTCGATTCCCGCCCAGCGCGGCCTTCGACTAGGGCGCGTGCGCCTCGTCGTTCTCTAATAATGATGATAATAATTGCGATATATGTTTTTCACGAGTTAGCGTAGAGGCGCGGAGAAAACGGCTGATCGGCGCGCGCGATGCGCGCTTGGAAAAAAGGGTGCGAGACCCGCTCGACCGGACTTTCGAATTCTCTTCCTATTTGAACCTCGGGTTTTGCTCGTTTCGCATTATACATTTATGAGAAAATTGTCTTTTTTATTTTTCGCCCGCGAATTGTTGCAATTTTTATTTTGTGCGTCTGTTTTTTTAAAAATATCAACATTTTTTTAAGCTTTAAAATATTATTTTTTTAATTTGAAAGATAATTTAAATAATAGCTGTACATTTTTTTAAAGCTATTATTTACGAACTAAATTGTTTAAAAATATTAATATCAATGAACGATTGAAGGATCAACGAAATAGTCGAAATTTTGCTTTTATTTTTTGCCCCCGAGTCATTTCAATTTTGATTTTGTGCCTCTATTTTGTACACAGGGTTGATTTTCGTTTTCAAAAGTTAATGTTTTTGACAGAGTTGTAATTCGTTAATTAAAACAAAATTCACTGTATAGTTTTTTTGTGGCAGCGATTTAATAAAAATAACCTGCAGCGATTATAAAATGACCTACGAACTTTGTTGAAAATAAATAATTGAATCGGCATAATTGAAAAACTGAAAAATTACCATAACATTTTATTGAGAGTAAATATTTTGTGCAGCCATTAAAAATGTACACATCATATTGCAATCGCTGCATGTTATTGTTATTCATTTGTTTTTCATTTTTAATTTAATTTATTAACGGATTTCTCTTTTTACAAACATTTAACATTTTTTGAATTATTAAATAATAATCACAAAATTATACCATCAATTTCACTTTCTAAAAGATTTTGAGATTCACAAATCTGGTGTTTTTTTTAAATAATCTGAAGGCATAAAAAAACAGACTACAAACTTTTTTAAGAAGCTGCAATCTCGTCTTTGAGTCTCGGTGTGACGATAAAAGGGCCCCCGGGGTCTCCGCACGCTCAGCCCCTCGAGACGACGACGGTGCCTCTGTTTTTTTCACAGACGCACTTGAATTCTTCAAGATATTTTCGTAACTATCTAGTTACAGGACTCCCCGGGATCCTCAGAATGTACGTGCAATAAGATCAAGTCCGCGTCGAGGTGGCGAGCCGCCCCGACTAGCGGAACCGCACAATCTCCAGAGAGTTATTCTTGGCCGTTTGAACGACGGACGAGGTTTCTCTCTTTTCTCGTTAAGCCCTTTTATATCCTCTCAAGGCACTTTTGAATCGCGCACGATCAAAGTTTTACCCCGAAAGGAAAATTGCTTCTGATTTTTACGCAAATTATTTTAAACTGTTGACAAAAAAAAGTCAATTACTATTTCTTTATAAATATTTGTTAAAACTTGAAATTGTTAAAAAATTATTTATATTACTGCTGCAAAAAGAATTTTTGTTTTGACGCAAATTATTCTGAACTGTTGACAAAGAAAAATTTAGTTGCTTTTTTTAACAAATATTTGTTAAACGTTGAATTTGTTACTGAAATAAATATTCACGAAAATATAATGAAATGAAACGATGACAACCGAGAGTTAGAAAATTATTTATTTTATTTCGGCAAAAATACCCTTTTTTATTTTTGATTTTGGCGTAAATTATTCTGAACAAAAAAAATGTAGGTGCTATTTTTTATAAACAATTTTTCGTTTAATTTGTTATTAAAAAAAATGATCACGAAAATATCACATAAAAAGATGGCAACCGAGAGATAGAAAATTATTTACTTTATTGCTGCAAAAATATTTTTGTTCTCTTTTTATTTTTGATTTTAACACAAATTATCCTGAACAGTAGACAAAAAAATTATATTTTTTATAAACATTTTTTAAATTTATTATTAAAAATAATTTTCAATCGAAAGTTAGAAAATTATTTATTTTATTGCTGCAAAAATAAACAGCATGTTCGTCACAAAATTTATTTCCAAAATTCTGCGTCGCAGATGACGGCAGCGCGATACAATTTCAGGTGACTCCAGACGCGCGTTTTCGCCCTCGCAATTTCAGCCGTTTAACGTTAATTTTAGACACCTTCGGTGCAGCCATTTGAAGCTGGCAACCGGTGTGCCCGAGTCGCGATGGATATATAACCAGAAACCAGCGGCGGTTCGCGCTTACGCGAATTAACATCGCACTCGCTGTGTCTGGATTTTCGGTACTATTTTCGACGTATATATATTTCGCGGCGCCTCGCGAACGCCGGAAGCGCAATTTGCCAGAAGTATAAATTTCGTCTAGCGTTTTGCGCGCCCGCGAAAAATCGTCACTCGCTGCGAATCGTCGCGACGCGTTTACTTTCTTCGTCGCTGTTGTAGCGATTTTTCGCAACGTTTCTCGTGTCGAGCATGAGAAAAAAAAAACAACTTCAACTTCCTCGTACAGACTCCAAAATAGTCCGCATCGTAACGGTTCATCTTACTCGCGATAAGCCACCTCGCCGCATCGTCCAACTTTTAAGTTGATAATGCGTCGGATCCGAGGGGGGAGGGGCACGTGTCGATAACAGCACTGGACCAAATATTACCAGGCTGATTATGTATACAGTGGCTTGCCGATATCGGATTATTGAAATAAATAATTAAGGCGCCATGATGTATCAGTAGAATAAAATGGGGAGGGCTTTAAATTCCTATAGGCATTTTTTTTTTTCAGATTAAAATATCATTTCAGGGTTTGAGCGAATTTATTTCTTAATGAAGGGAGACGTTTTTTTATTTGTCAAACTACCATTTTTGAAATGTAAAAAAAAACAGTTTTTTCAAATGTAAGAAAAAACATTTTTTTGAAATGTAATAAACTTTTTCTTGAAATATAAAAAAAACTTTTTCTTGAAATGTAAAAAAAACAGTTTTTTGAAATGTAAAAAACCATTTTTTTAATTGGTCAAATGTATTTTTATTTTTTTTATTTTATTAACTATTTTGTTGGCACTTTTATTTTTCGTAATCAATATTTTTAGAAACATCAAATAACGTCGACATTTTTTATGTTATTCTCTCGTCAAAAAGATCGTAAATTGTAATCGAAGAAAAAAACACTTGGTTTAAATTATTTATGTGACACACATTCTTAATTCGAACTCGTCTCGCGGGACGAATGCCAAATAATCGTTTGGTTTCTCCAAGATTAAAATACCAGTGTCCCGTAATTCAAGCGTCATAAGACGATCGATGTTGACAAATCTAAGGCGTAACAGGCGGTGTCCACCACGGTGACGTCAAGTCACCCTAATCCCTCCAGGTATCGTGGGAACAATGCCAAAATGTTGTTTTGATATCATTTTTTTAAAGACACTCAGCGAGATTTTTAAATCGTTCTGTTTCTTCGCTCAATTTTGATTCAAAACATCGATTTATCAGCTTTGCTTTTCCCATTCATTTTCTTTCACTATCCCAGCTCATTAAGGTTGAAGAACTATTATTACATTTTTTGGAAAAACAGAATTTTATTTTGTAGAAATTTGCTTCGACATTATTAATATCCACTTGAAAATATTTATTTTAATAGAAAAAAAAAACAATTCGTGTGGAAAAACCGTCGCCTGTTTAATGTCAGAAAATCATTGGCGTTTATTTTCCAGTGCTAATTTTTTAGAAAACAATATTTTATTTTGTAGAAATTTGCTTCGACTTTATCCGTCTGGAAATTTTGATTTTAATGGAAGAAAAAAGAATTTTCGTGTGAAAATAAAAAAATACCGTCGCCCGTTTGGTGTCTAAGAATCATTGAATTTTGTTTTCCATTGCTAATTTTTTAAAGAACAAAATTTTATTTTTTCAAAATTTGCTTTGCCTGAAAATATTAATTTTAGTGGATTAAAAAACAATTTTCGTCTGAAAGTAAAAAAACCCGTCGCCCGTTTGATGTCTGAGAATCATTGAAGTTTGCTTTCCAGTGCTAATTTTTTAGAAAACTAAATTTCATTTTGTATAAATTCGCTTCAATATTATCCGCCTGAAAAAATTAATTGCAATAAAAAAAAAAATACCGTCGCCCGTTTGATGTCTGAAAATCAGTGCCGTTTGTTTTCCAGCGTTGATTCCACAATGGTTTGAAACGGTAGCAATTGTATGCATCGCAGCCAGTGCTTGACCTAAGCCAAGGTGCGTGGACGGAGTTCGCACAAACGCGCTAGCTGCGCTGTGGTCTCTGTCATATGTCTCGCTATTATGAGACGAACCGGTGTGTATAAATATAAACCCGGGTATGCGTTGGTACAACGAGGGACGTACGGTACCCGGCGCTCTGGCCTCTCGGGTTTCGGTGTCTCCGTATCATAATATACGCTCCTTCGCTCTATCTCCGGGTCTCTCAAAGCGAACAGTCCGCTAGCCGAGCACCAGAAGACCCCGAGTCTCGTGGGTGCATAGAAAGTGGAGCCCCGACGAAAAGCAAAACAAATCTATTCTCATAAACGCCTGGAAAACAACAAAATTCTATTTCAAAAGCAGGGCGAAAATTGTAGCTATTTTATTCATTAATTTTTCAATTCGATGTATTTTTCATTTTTTTTTACCACGAATATGAGAATAAGTTGGAACTGTCAGAAATTCTGCTGAAACAGAAGAAAATTCTATCTAAAACACAGTCGCAAAAAATTGCCTCCATTTCATTTATTAATTTTCTAATTCGATGTTTTTCATATTTTTTGTGCCTCGAATATGAGAATAAGTTGAAACTGCCTGACATTTTGCTGAAAGAGAAGAAAATTCTATCTTAAAAACAGTCACAAAAAATGGCGTCTATTTCATTTATTAATTTTCTAATTCAATATATTTTACATATTTTTTCCCCTCGAAAGAGTAAGTTGAAACTGTCAAAAGTTCTGCTAAAAATCAACAAAATTCTATGTAGAAAAACAATCGCAAGAAAATTGCATCTATTTCATTAGTTAATTTTTTAATTCGATACATATTTCATATTTTTTCCCCTCGAATATAAGAATAAGTTGAAACCAAAAAATCTGCTAAAAATAAATCAAATTCTATCTAAAAAAAAAATCGCGAAGAATAGCATCTATTTCATTTATTAATTCTTCAATTCGATACATATTTCATATTTTTTCCCTTGAATATGAGGATAAGATGAAACCAAAAATTCTGCTGAAAAACAGCAAAATTCTATCTAAAAAAACAATCGCAAAAAAATTGCATCTATAACATTAATTTATTTTTCAATTTAACATATTTTTCATATTTTATTCTCTCAAATATCAAAATAAGTTGAAACTGCAAAAAAATTTGCTGAAAAACATGAAAATTCTACCTAAAACAATCGCAAAAAAAATTGCATCTATTTCATGTATTAATTTTTCAATTCTACATATTTATCATATTTTATTCCCTCGAATAAACGACTAAGTTGAAACTACAAAAAAAAAAAAATGCTGCAAATCGTTCGACTGTTTAATAAAATGTGGTTAAAATTCAGCAGGAAAACCGTCGGCAACGCGAGTGCGACCTCGGCTAATGAAAATTCTGCGGTAGTGGATCAAGGCCAGCTGATGTCGAACCGTCAGACGAGTCGACAGGATATTCTCGCGTTCTCGAGTGTCTCTCGGGCGTCGCGGTGGTCGTCGTCGTCGTCGTGGTCGTCGTCGTCGTCGTCGCCGTCGTCGCAGATTCTCGTTTTGAGAACACCGGCAGCGGGAAATCCGATCTTCAAGGTGCAACGAGCCTTCGCGCCGGCATCGCCGACAGAAAGGCGCAAACGAGCTCGCCTCTCTTTCTCGCTTCGACTCGGTTCTCCCGAGCAGACGACTCATTGTTCTCGCTATTTGTCCGCCCGTAATTGGTACATATGGCGCGGACGACGAGGTCTTGATACGCATTATAGCAGCTCAGCTTTGTGCCGAGCTGCCTGCCTCTTCCTGCCCGGACACCACAGTGACACGATTATTTATCCTCGCGGTGAACGATTGATTCCAGTCGCCGCCGGCGAGGCAGATTGAAATTTCAGAAGGGGCGAGGCGGAAATAATAGACCGGCAATTTGCTCTTGTAAATTTCTCCCGATCGTTTGTCTTCTTCTTCTTCGGTTCATCGAGCTACCCATAGTTTATGGTGATTCAAGATCGCGTAGACATTATTTCGAGAGAAATGGACCACAAAAATATATAAAAGTTGCAATCAGCAATTTAATAATTGGCTTTAACATTTGTTTTCAAAACTGAGTCCAACTTTATGTGGAGATTTAAATACACATAAAAATTATTTCGAGGGAAATTGACAAGAAAGAAGATATAAAATATGCATCCAAGAATTTAATAATTGGCTTTAACTTTTTTTTCTTTTCAAAAGCAGTTCCAACTTTGTGTGGGGATTCAGATCCACATGAAAATTATTTCGAGGGAAATTGAAAAAAAAGAAAATATAAAAGATGCATCCAACAATTTAATAAGTGGATTTGACTTTTGTTTATTTCAAAAGCAATTCCAACTTTATGTCGAGATTCAAATCCACATAATAATGATTTCAAGGGAAATTGACACAAAAGAAAATATAAAAATTGCATCGAACAATTTAATAATTGGCTTTAACACTTGTTTTCAAAAGGGATTCCAACTGGCTCCATTTATTCGTTTATAAATATTCAAATCCGTACATTTCTTATAAAATGAAGAACTTACAATTTTTTAACGCTGCCGCTTCGCGTTGCCTCCGCACTATTAGCGATACATCACGTGCGCTAGGAATCCTGTAAAAAAATCCATTATAAATTTAAAAAAATTCCACGATAAAAAATATCCCTGCAAAAACATGAAAACAAATGCTATATATTAGGCAAGTAAAATTCATCAATAGATGATTCGCTATAAAAAAAACTCGACACGCCAGTGACTCGGTGTAATATTAAAAACTTGGAGTGGCGTGCCAAGTTTTTTAATAGCGAATCATCTACTGATGAATTTCACTTGGCTAATATATCGCATTTGTTTTAATGTTTTTGCAAGGATTCTTTTTTCCATCATTCCATTTTTTATCATGGAATTTTTTTATTTACAAACTATGTTTGTACAGGATGCCTACAATTTTAATATTGGCCGTAACATTTTTGTTATGAAGAAACTAGCAAAAGCAGGAGTCGCACGTCGGCCCGACTAGAATTTCGCGTATCACGCGTGGTCCCCGTGAAGCGCAACAAGCCGCCGTGGAAAAGGTTATCGACATATCGCTGATAAGGCGTTATTCGGGGATCCACGGCTCCTCGGCGCCTCGTAGAGCACGTTCCTATTCCCTGCTGCATCGCTGTGAAAATAGCGCCACGCGTTGGGAAGGTCAGTGTTCGCCAATGAAAACTGGGCTATCACATGTTCGACATGCTGGGCGACGCAAAAAAAAAATCGTCTGATGTAACATGGAAATTTAAATGTCGAGACGACCGAGGAAAAAGTGCGGATGACACGGGCGAAATTACGATAAAATCGCAAGCAGCGCGGAGCTTTTTAACGTCTGGCCACGTGTTTCGCTATCGCAAGAAAGTCGCGATGAAAGCCGTGCCAAGCCGATCGAGAGTTCCGTCCGCTTCCTACGCGTTGTGCGCCGTTTACACGTGCCGGAAGAAATGTACTGCGACTGAGTTGGACGTCGTCGAGACTCCGCGCGCACGCTCGACGTTGATGTAAGAATCGCGACGGTCGATTATAATCGCCAATTGATCTGATCTTGATGCATCAGTGCCACGTGAACATCGGGGATCTTTTGTCTATTGATACGCAGTCGACACGATTATTCTGAGTCTATTATCTTCCTTGTTGAAGAAATAATAGAATGATTTTTTTTATCAATTGCCTGTTATTGTCATGTCAATTAGAATAGAGTAGAGTAGAGTAGAGTGAGTTTATTTTGCCCTTTGATATAAAATCCCCTAAGTGCACAAAAAAAAACAAAAAAAATAAAAATAAAAAACAAACAGAAAAAAATACAGAGCGAGTATCTAAAAGCTAAATGAGGCGAAACATGGAAAGAAAAAACGCAAGACGAGAGGAGAATAGAGTAGAGTAAAGTAGAGCATTCGATTCTGGGATATTGAATTCCCTAAGAACCAGAGTATAAAAAAATATGACAAAAAATGGAACAAAAGCAGGCGAAGGAATTGTAATGATTAGAATCTAAATGGGGCGAAACAACAGTAAATGGATGATGAGCGTTGGGAACACAGAAAGAGAAATACCATGAATACAGAATATGAAAAACGATATAGCGAATTAATGCTCGTTGATTAAAATCCAGCCTGCTAAAAACTGACCATTTGTGATCAGTTTTTAGAAAAACGTTATGAAGTTTTCACATAAAAAACTGAACTTCGGGGATATTGTATATTGATACGCAGTCGACACGATTATTCTGCCTCTATTACCTTCCTTGTTGACGAAATAATAGGCTGATTTTTTTTTGTCAATTGCCTGCTATTGTCGTGTCAATTACGGTAGAGTAGACTAGAGTAACGTATTCGATCCTGGGATATTAAATTCCCTAAGGACGAGAGTACAAACAAAAATTATTAGAAAAAGCGGAATAAAAGCATCCGAACGAAAAGTAGGTAATGATTACTATCTAAATGGGGCGAAACACCAGTAAATAGAACATGAGCGATGGAAACAAAAAGAAAGAGGAATACCATGAATAAGGAAAAGGAATAAGGAAAAATGTGGCGAATTAATTTTCGTTAATTAATATCAGGCCTGTAAAAAATTGACCATTTGTGGTCAGTTTTTAGAAAAACGTTATGATGTTTTCACAAAAAAAAGCAATCAAATACCGCGTTGAGTTCGGAATTGTTGAAGTTGCGTCGATTCCAGACACGCGAAGGAAATAAAATGCTGTATTTACGAGTTCGGCAAGTAAATCAAATAATCAACAAGAAAATGAAATCAATGAAATAAGGGTTTAATTCTGCGGTGCGTCGGCTACCCACACAGAGGCAGCACAGACGATTGCGATTGTGTGTAAAGTCTCACAATACCGTCGGGGAAGACGCAAATCCACCATCGCGAGCCTAAATATATCACGACTTGGAAGTGAGCCAGCGTCTCACACTCCCGAGTCGAGACTCATCTCTCGCCTTTTTTCCCCCTGGCACCCCGGGGGAAGAGCCGCGCATTCTTCATTTCATTCCGGAGTCACCGAAGCCCAGCTTTATTCGGAGTCCGGTGGGATAGTTTCGTGACGATTAAAAATAACTTAAAACTATATCGTCGCGTCGCTTTGGTCCATCGAAATCGGAATTACGCGCCGCGCGGGGCCTTCGGGGCTGCATTTCCCACGCTGCGACGGCTTTTTAGAAGTCGCCGGAATTTTGGGAAATAATTTTGGGTCATTAAAAAAAAACAGAAGATGTCGTTTGATTTTCTGCATCAGTGTTGTAAATCCCCATTACCTTGAGAATTAAAATGTACACAACAGTTTATTTTCTAGGTACGATTTTATAACGATAACCTGTAGGGATTATAAAATTATATGTAAACTTTTGAATAGCCGTAAGAAAAATCGAATTTTTAATTAAATTTTGGAAAATTTTCCATTTTCCATTTTTTTCCATTTTTTCAATAAAATTACCATGAAGTTTTATTGGAAATTAATATTTCTTGCCTCTATTTAAAGGTTTACACATTATATTATAATCATTACAAGTTATTATTGTAAAAACATAATTACAAAGCCAATTTTACCATCAATTTTATTTCTATAAAAACACATCATATTAGAATCATTAAAAGTTATTATTGTAAAAACATAATTACAGAGCCAATTCTACCATCAATTTTATTTCTATAAAAACACATCATATCAGAATCATTAAAAGTTATTATTGTAAAAACATAATTACAAAGCGAATTCCACCATCAATTTTATTTCTATAAAAACTAGGGATTTGCAGCTCTGCTCTGCATCGCTGGCTGCGATTCTCGTCTCGTGAATCCTTGAGCCGCGTTATCAGCCTCACTTCAGATATCGATAACTTCGAGCGTAACATATGCTGATTGGTTTACAATCGTGTAAAATTGCATAATGAAGCTCGTATCGCGAGCGACGATCGCGTATCTTACATCCTGAGATTCGAATTATGCCATCGGGTCAGTGGCTGATAGTATGCGAAAGGACGTCGACCTGTAAATCGTCTGCATTCGGAAGCGACGTTGGGTCCTCTCGGCGCGAGTCGATATACACGGGGCTTTCGGTGCCAAATCGACCTGATTTTTTTCAATCTTTTTCTGCTTAAACATTTTTTAAACTGAAGGAACTTTGATTTTAAAAAATGCGAAAATGCTCGAGACGATTTGGTGTCAAATCGACCTGATTTTTTTCAATCCTTTTCTGCTTAAACATTTTTTAAACTAAAGGAACTTTGATTTTAAAAAATGCAAAAATGCGCGAGACGATATGTACGGGGCTTTCGATGCCAAATCGACCTGATTTTTTTCAATCTCTTTCTGCATTTAATTTTTTTAAACTAAAGGATCTTTGATTAACAAAATGCAAAAATGCGCGAGACGATTTGGTGTGAAATCGACCTGATTTTTAAAAATCTTTTTCTGCTTAAAATGGTTTAAAACTAAAGGAACTTTGATTTAAAACAATGCAAAAATGCGGGAGACGATATGTACGGGGCTTTCGGCGCCAAATCGACCTGATTTTTTTTTTTTCAATCTTTTCTGCATTTAATTTTCCAAAGGTAACGAATTCTTTACAACAAAAAATGCATTGATTTTTCAGCAAAAATGAGCGGTTTGTTAATGACACTGTTTTTGTTTTTGTTTCAAGGCTTCGCTTGGGTCACGTTGGCGACAAACGATTCGTACTCCTTGGGCGCTCTCGTTTTGGCACATTCTCTGAGACGCGTCGGCAGCAAACATGATCTCGCCGTTTTGGTCACTCCTGGCGTGACCGGTGCCATGAGGTAACGATTCTGCGGCAAAGTTGTAAATCCTCGTTGCTTTGAGAGATAAATCGAACAGCTCAGTTTGTTTCGTAACTGCGATTCAATAGAAACACCCTGCAGCGATCGTAAAATAATGTGTAAGCTGCATTTGAATAGCTGCATAAATACCTTATTTTCAATAAAGTAATTGTGAAGAAATTCTGGGAGTAACTGTGAAAAAATGAACAATTGGGAGCAATTGTGAAAAAAATTAACAATTGGGAGTAATTATGAAAAAGTAACAATTGCGAGTAACTGTGAAAAAATAATAATTGGGAGTAACTGTGAAAAAAAAATAATAATTGGGAGTAATTTCGAAAAAATGAACAATTGGAAGTAATTTCGAGAAAATTAATAATTGGGAGTAATTTCGAAAAAATTTATAACTGGGAGTAATTTCGAAAAAAATTAATAATCGGAAGTAATTGTGAAAAAATTAATAATCGGGAATAATTGTGAAAAAATGAAAAATTGGGAGAACTTGTGAAAAAAATGAACAATTCACATCGCTGTTCTACATTAAATTGGGATTCTAGAAACTCATACCAGTTTTCATTATACCTTGAAAAAGACTCGAGGTCACCTCGTACGGATTAACTGACAAAAAAATTGAGTAGATGCATTTTTCCTGAACCGAAATTCCAAATCCAAATGTATTAGACTTTCGAAAGTAACGCCGACCGGTGGTTCCTATCACCGCGATATAACAGAGCAGCTGCCAAGCTGAACGAAAGCCAACGGGTACAACACGAACTTGACCTTTTTTCTTCGTGGCATTGCGTGTCACTGACTGCCAACGAACTCATGTGTAAACAATTTATTTCCCTAGTCGCGAAACTCACGCTGACGCGTGGCGAAAAGTCATCTCTCATGACGAGTGAAACATGTTTTCCGCAACAAGCAAATTTACTGAATTATTAATCATTTTCATTAGTTTACAATTATTATTCTAAGTCTCTTAGTATCTCACTTTGACTGGAAATGTGCGAATGACGGATTTACAAAGTAAAACGTGATTACATTGAACAATGTGTACGTCGATTACATTAAAAAAAACGTACATTGAAAAACATAAACGTCACTTACATTAAAAAAAACGTACACTGAAAAACGTGAACGTCGATTACATTAAAAAAAAACGTACCTTGAAAAATGTGAATGTCGACTACATGAAAAAAAGGACATTGAAAAACGGAAACGTCGATTACATTAAAAAAAAACGTACATTGAGAAACGTGAACGTCGATTACATTTAAAAAAACGTACATTGAAAAACGTGAACGTCGATTACATTGAAAAAACGTACATTGAAAAACGTGAACGTCGCCTACATTGAATATCGACCGCAGGGAAAAATTGGCTTCCGTCTTCTCGTTGGTACAAGAGGTCAACGTTCTCGACTCGAAGGATGAGGCGAATCTCGCCCTGCTGGCGAGACCCGAACTGGGCATCACATTCACGAAGCTGCACTGTTGGAGGCTCACGCAGTACGAAAAATGCGTTTTCGTCGATGCCGACACTTTGGTAAATTATTTTTAACACGTTTTAGCTTTCATTGATTGTTTTTTTTTTTTTTTCGAATGCGTTTTTTCGAACGTGCAAAATTGCTTTTCAGGTCATCAGGAACTGCGATGAACTTTTCGAGCGGGAGGAGCTCTCGGCCGCGCCCGACGTGGGCTGGCCCGACTGCTTCAATTCCGGTGTCTTCGTGTTCAAACCCTCACAGCAAACGTTCGCCTCCATCACCGCGTTCGCCGCGGCCAAAGGATCCTTCGACGGCGGCGATCAGGGCCTGCTGAATCAGTACTTCAGCGACTGGGCGCACAAAGATATATCCAAGCATCTACCTTTCATCTACAACATGTGCTCCACCGCGACTTATTCCTATCTGCCGGCGTTCAAACAGTAAGTCAGAGCCAAAGTCAAATTTGCTGGAATGAAAAAAAATAAAAAAAGATTATTAATTTAAAAAATTTAACTTTTTAAAAATAAAACATTAGAAATTAAAACAATTAAACATTTTTTAAATAAAACATTAGAAATTAAAAGAATTAAACATTTTTTATATAAAACATTAGAAATTAAAAGAATTCAACATTTTTTAAATTTAAGATTGAAAAATTGGTAAAATAAAGAAAAAAGATTTAACAGAATTTAAAAAATGTTAAAAGTTGGAAAACTAAGAAGCAATTTGCAAAATAGAGCTTTGCACAGTGCATCCTCATAACATTTAAATGTTTAGAAAGTGAACTCTATGAGAAAGTTTGTTTATCTATTTTGGCTTCCTCATAGAGGAAGCTTTGTTAAAGAAGCTCTGAGTATTATTTTTCGTCTGTAGAAAATTTCAATTCATTTGGTTATCTTTTACGCGAGTTAGAGCAAAACGTACATTTTTTTTAAACTTTAAAAACTAATTAAAGACTTCTTTAAAAACTTACTTTTTTGGATTGTTCGAACCTGGATTTTCGTACTTCGTACGAGAAAAAACGATTTTGCACTTTTTCCGAAAAAAAGTAACCCCAATTTTTTTGAAGCGACGACATTTCGAAAAAACGTGCGAAAACGTTTTTTTCGTCGAATTTTCTATTTTTCGGGCAAACATCGATGTTTTTCGGAGTCGGCAGGAAATTTCCCATCGGATAGGGTCTTCAAACTTTACGAAATTGGATTTTTTTTCTTTTAGTAAAATACGAAACCCTTGCATTTGTGACTTGCGTTTTAAGCTCTATTTGCGAAAACAAACATTGAATAAAGTGTAGTGTTTAAAAATCGTGAATTTCGTGGTCAGATTCGGCGAGGACGTGAGAATAATTCACTTCATCGGAATCACGAAACCGTGGCTGCAGTACTTCGACACGGTGACGGGACAGGTTCAGCCGGCGCCGGGATCGAATCACCTGCAGCCGCTTCTGCAGCTCTGGTGGCACATTTTCTGCGAAAACGTTCATCCCCAGTTGTCGCCAGTGATGGTAAATATAAAATACATATTTATTCAAATTCGCGTAAAGATCTAACGAAAGAAAAAACCAACAATGTTCATGGTGTGATTTTGTTTTGCCGTTTACCAAATATAATCCAGTTTTCGTTGAGCCGAGAGAGAGAATGTTTGTTTGAACGTTAAACCGATATTACTTACAACTATACGAACTACGTTGCCTGATGATTGTAATGCTTACCACCTCTTTACTGATTTCGCAAGCTAAGCAATGAACAAAGGGAATCTAATGCGTCTTATCGCGAGGTAAGAAATAATAAATGATGCCACTGTTCAAGCTTTTTATTTTATTATCGTGGCTTTCGTTTATAGAAATTCCGCCTGTTTTTTCACGTAAAATTGTAGCGTTCACTTAGTTACTATTGGTGAAAATTTGCACAGGAAAATGCGGAAGTTTGCGAAGATCGCGAGAAAAGCTTCTCGGCAAGCAGCTTTAATGTGGCATGATTACTACACGTATTTCGCACGACGCGCGACGAGGTGACGAACGAGGGGCGAGTCGCGCTGCCCACATTGGCACGGCGCTCGCTTCCTGAATCGTTGTCACAACAAACTGCGCGTTTTACAAACTATTTTCGTTGCAACTTTTATACCGCGACGAACAGACGTTCAACTGTTTCTATTTCCGGGCGACAGTTTCGCAAAATGTTATCGCGAGCGGCTCGCGAAACGTTTATCAAACCGACTATTCCGACCTTGAAACCCTGGAAAAAATTAAATCGGAAAAATGAGATCAAACTCAAAAAATGAAAAAATTCTGGCATCGCGAAATATAAAAAATCCGTTTAATTTTTTTTTTTTCTTTCAAGGTCGGAACCAGAGTTGTAAATCCCTAATTTTTATGGAATTAAAGTTGACGGTACGATTGGCTTTGTAATTATGTTTTTGAAATAATATCTCTAACTTTTTTTCTGCTGAAAATTCATTCATTTTTCTGAATATATATGAATTTTTTCAGAATTTTGTCTAATTTTTTTTTATTGCGTTTTTTTTTAGCAAAATGAGTGGCGAAAACCGCAATTTAAAAAAATTAAACAAAATTCTGAAAAACTTCATACATATTCAGAAAAATGAATGAATTTTCAGCAGAAAGAAAGTTAGGTGGCCGGATAAATTGTTTCACAATTTAATTTTTCGCACAATTTCTTCGAAAATTTCATGAAAACTTCGGTTTTTCTTACGGCTATTCAAAAGTTTACATATCATTTTATAATCGCTACAGGCCATCGTGCTAAAATTGTAACTAGAAAATAAACTGTCGTGTAAATTTTAATTCAGTAAAAAGTAATTAAAGTAAAGGGGACTTACAATACTGGTCGGAACAGTTTTTCACGTAGACATTATCGATCGCACTTTTGTCGCTACAGAACGACGAAGTTCCGGCACGTTTGGCACGTACTTTGAACCCTGTCATCTTCCCACAAAATCCTCATATTACTTCTCAGTGTAATACATAGATTTTTATGCTAACTGCATTTGGAATTTGGTCACCTTTCTTATCTTTGTTTTGGGATTCGTCTGGGGTTCAAGGTATTTGTACTCGGTGTTTATTCTGGAACTTTAGTAAACATTTCCTTTCATATCAAAAGCTGCAATCTTTTTTGTGCAAACAGAGCATTTTTTTCTTACGTCAAACAAAATTATAAAAAATTACAGCTTTTAATATGACTGTTTTTAAAAATATATACCTTGGTAATTAGTTAATCGGCAGCGTCCAATTTTCGCGACGGTCAAGTAGAAATTAGAATTCCGCACAGCTTTTATCGCACAAAACACACATTTTTTTGCACATTAGAGTAACGAAAAATTGGACTCCGCCGTTACTAGTTGTGTGGAACTTTAGTAAAAATTTCCTTTCATATCAAAAGCTGCAATATTTTTTTGTGCAAACGAATCAAAATTATAAAATTATAAAAAATTACAGCTTCTAATATGACTGTTTTAAAAAATATTTACCTTGGTAATTAGTTAATCGGCAGCGTCCAATTTTCGTCATGATGAAGTAGAATTTAGAATTCTGCACAGCTTTTATCGCACAAAACACACATTTTTTTGCACATTAGAGTAGCGAAAAATTGGACTCTGCCGTTACTAG